>JARQOD010000004.1:391903202-392005017 GCA_033576555.1 Oophaga sylvatica
CCCTGCTACTGTATAATGTGCATGTGTTAAATTGATAATGTGGATCTCCTGGTACTGTTTTTTTTTTGGCTGTGATGGGGTTGGTCCTCCTGCTACTGTATGAAATGTGCATGTTTCCACTGTGTTGAAGTGTATCCCCTGGTAATGTTTATAATGTGCATGTTTTGCAAGTGATGATGTGCGTCACCATGGTTTCCCTGTGATGAAGTTGTTCCCCCTGGTACTGTATCAAATGTGCATGTTTTAAATTCAAAATGTGGATCTCCTGGTACTGTTTTTTTTTTTTGGCTGTGATGGGGTTGGTCCTCCTGCTACTGTATGAAATGTGCATGTTTTCCATTCATAATGTGGATCTACTGGTACTGTAGAATGTTTTTTTTTTGGCTGTGATGGGGTTGGTCCTCCTGCTACTGTATTGTTATGTTTCGGTAGCTGAGGAGTGCAGGTAAAAAAGGCAATACACCAGAGCAGTTGGAAACTATGAGATTGCAGTACCCTGACTAACCACCACAACTAGAGGCAGCCGTGGAGCGTTACTACGTTGGTCCTAGACGCCTCGTCACAGCCTGAGAAACTAACTACACCTAAAGATAGAAAGAGGAAAGCTATCTGCCCCGGAGGATCCCCAAAGAACATAGAAAGCCCCCAAACATGTAATGGTGGTTAGACAAGAAGAAATACTGACAAAGACAGAAAATAGTATGAGCAAACGTTGGGGCCCAAACTACCTAAATAGAAAAGGATAGGAAGGGCACTTACTGCAATCCCAAGAAAACCCTGAAAAGCACCAACTCTACTAATTTCAAAAACACCTGAGATCACACGACCTCTACCACCTAAATTAGTTCTCTGGTGTAACAAAATCAAAACAGCAGCCACTGAAAAAACTGGAAAAAGCAAATGTACAAACATCAGTGGCTGAACTAAACTGAGAGGGCAAAAGCCCCCGGAGGGGACCCTGAAGGCCCCCACAGAAGTGCAGGACAAAATGCAAAAATCAAGCACAAAAACAAAAAGAAGAAAATGTCTTATCTGATAGCAGGAGATGCAGACACGACACAGCAGGCTACAAAGGAAACAGGAATCAAGGATTGAGACCAGAACAATTGATCACCGGCAACCCTGATGGGAAGGCGACTCCCTTATATAAGACCAGTCAGTAACACCTGATTCCCAATCCTCACAATCTTCACTGGACAGTCCAGTACCGCTTGTAACCACCAGAGGGAACCCCGCTCAGAACTCATTTCAAGTCCATTCACAACACTGTATGAAATGTGCATGTTTCACTGTGTTGAAGTGTATCCCCTGGTAATGTTTATATTGTGCATGTTTTGCAAGTGATGATGTGCGTCACCATGGTTTCCTTGTGATGAAGTTGTTCCCCCTGGTACTGTATCAAATGTGCATGTTTTAAATTCAAAATGTGGATCTCCTGGTACTGTTTTTTTTTTTTTTGGCTGTGATGGGGTTGGTCCACCTGCTACTGTATGAAATGTGCATGTTTCCACTGTGTTGAAGTGTATCCCCTGGTAGTGTTTATAATGTGCATGTTTTGCCAGTGATGATGTGCATCACCATGGTTTCCCTGTGATGAAGTTGGTCCCCTGGTACTGTATCAAGTGTGCATTTTTTCCAGTGATAGGTTGCGTACCCCTGGTACTGTTTATGGGTGCAATTAATCACGGGATGTTGTGTTCCGTACACCATAAAGCTCACTACAGCCCATGTTTGACTTTTATTTTTTTCAAACAGGGACAATGAATACATGTATTCACAGTCCCTTTTTGTCTGTTTATTCCACAGCAGAAGAATTGAAAGAGAGGAGGCGGCAGCAGCAGCAGCAAGGGGAGTTGACATTGTGGAAGCCAGGAGGACAGCCATCAGAAAGTAAATCTGACATCCAGCATTTCCAAAAATATTTAATCTTTTTTTTTCTCTTTCAGCCAGGGCCAAGGAATATACATATATTCACTGTCCCTTTTTGTGTCCTTACTCAACAGCAGAAGACGTCAAAGAGAGGCGGCGGTGGCGGCAGCAGCAGCAAGGGGAGAGGAAGATAGACGTGCAGAGAGGACAGCCAGCAGAAAGTAACTATGACATCCCCCATTTCTCTAAAAATTAAATGTTTGTTTTTCTTTCAGCCAGGGCCAAGGAATAGTATATTCACTGTCCCTTTTTGTGTCCTTACTCAACAGCAGAAGACGTCAAAGAGAGGCTGTGGCGGCGGCAGCAGCAGCAAGGGGAGAGGAGGATAGACGTGCAGAGAGGACAGCCAGCAGAAAGTAAATATGACATCCCCCATTTCCCTAAAAATTCAATGTTTGTTTTTCTCTTTCAGCCACGGCCAAGGAATATACATATTTTCACTGGCCCTTTTTGTGTCTTTCTTCCACAGCAGAGACCGTCAAACAGCTGCAGCAGCAGTCGCACTGGCGGCTTTAGCGGAGGAAGCGGCAGCAGCAGCAGCTCCCTCCGAGTCAGTGGATCTGCAGGGTGATCGTGACACATCTTCTTCTGGGAGCCCTCCTTCCCATCGTCAGCAATTGGCGGTAAAAATATTTTAATTTTTTTTTTCTCCACAATCCATCTGTGGGATATATGTATTGATTGTCTTTTTTTAATAACAGGAATCGCAAGATGAGGAGGAGCTCCCAGAGGAAGAAGGACGGGGTGGAGAGATACCCGGAGTGGGCTCACAATTCGTAAGTATCCTGCATCAATTGCATAAACACAACATCACACTACACAACACATAGAAAACCATTTAGTACATACTTGACACAGCGGCCAACACATGCCTATATCCAATTTTTTTTTTTTCTTTTTAGTCTCTCGGATCTGGGAGCCAAGAAAGGGGTCCTCACAGCGCCTCCCAGAGTCGTCGTCGTGAGACTGTCGGCGGTTCCCAACGTGTAAGTTTTTTTTTTTTTTCTGGATTCCAATATAATTGTTAGTTTATTTTTTTTTTTTTACAATTTTTTTTCTTTGTTGGGGTTCATTTTTAAATTTTAATTTTTAGCTTTGATTTGAATTTTTTTAGTATTTACCTTTTTTCTTAACATTTAAAATTATTTTTTATACATTTTTTAAAAAAATTTTGATATCTATATATTTTTTCTTAATTTGATTTTGTTTAACATGTATCCTTTTTTTCATTTTCACTTGCTAATGTGGAGGGCAATGTATTGTTTTTTCTATTTTAATTTCACAGGCTTCACAGCGTGCTCTCGATTCGGACGGTGAGGAGGGTATCGATGTCAACCTCCTCATTGATCTGGTCAGAGAAAGGGAGCCGCTGTGGAACATGGGGGACTGCCGGCATTTTGATCAAGTTGTGACCCGACGGCTCTGGGTGGAAGTGGCATCGGCAATGGTGGACCGCTGGGAGGACCTCGATGTTAGGTCCCAGACTAAACACCGTAAGTATAGTTCAGGTTGCTGACTGTAAAGCTGTGTTTCCCAAACTTCAGTCCTCGTGTCCCCCTCGGTTCATGTTTTCAGGATTTCCTTTTGTGCAACACTATGGAAATACTGAAAACATGACCTCTGGGGGACACGAGGAATGAAGTTTGGGAAACACTGATGTTGTATAGTAACCAATGTGTGCTTTCTCGTTTCAGGGGAGAGAATTGTGAAGCGGTGGCTGTCTGTGAGGGATCGCTTTAAGAACTAGTTCAACAAGGAGATGCAGGCCCCGAGTGGATCTTCAGGACGCCAGAGCAAATACAAATATGCACGAGCCCTGGCGTTCCTGCTGGAAACTATGGTCACCAGAACGTAAATATTACCATAAAATGTTAACATCTATCCAATGTTTTTTTGCAGCCAGGGCCATTCCACATCTGTATATTCATTGTATGTTTTCTCTTTCTTCCACAGCACGGTGACCAGCACTTGGGCGCCCGCAGAGTTGGCGCCTTCTAGGGCGATCCCTCAGGAGACCGACACTGAGGGACACTTCGACCGGCCCGGTACATCTGCACCTTCCCACACATTAGATCCCGCAGTCCCCTCCACCAGCGCTGGAGCATCGTGGCCGCCTGCATTACATGCAGCTGCTGGTGAGGATATAGCATTCCCTTTACCCCACCCTTCTGACCCTGCCACCTCTAGTACAGCTGCGGGTACTGGGCGGCAGTGTCAGAGGGGTCAGGAAAGGAACTATGCGCCCGAGTTCTTGCATTTGAATGCATCTTTCCAGAATTGTCTTAAAGTATTATCTGAACAACTTGCCGCAGGCATTAATCAGATAACCTCCGCAGTTTTGGAGGTAAAGACACTTCTGCAAACCATGCAGTCGGAAGCAAGAGCATCTCCTAATCACAGCTTTTTTAGGTCTGTGGTGGAGCGCATAGATACGCTATCTCTTGACCAGCAGATGTATGTAATGCATACGTGCCACGCTGCTGTAGTGCAGGCTACCGCCCAACCACCTCCATCCACCCCAGTTGTTCCTCCACCTCCCCCCCCAGCCGCCGTCCATCCTCCCCCCCTCCAGCCGCCGTCCCTCCTCCCCCTCCTATTCAATACCAGCCACCTCACCAGCTTCATCAACCTCCCCAATTACAGCAACCTCCCCAGTACCACCCACCTACCCCGTACCACACTCCTACCTCTTACAGATCTCCTTCCCCCTTCCAATTCCCTACCATGTCACCTGCTCCTCCTGCCCAACCCTCCACTCCACCACCCACCTGTTCTGCCTTGTCTTCCCATTCTTTCAGTCTTTCCACCCCTTCACCTCTTCCTGTTTCTTCAACACCACCATCCTGGTCGTCCTCCACACTCCCACGGTCGAAGTGTCCTGCAGCCCCTCCAGCACTATTTCCACCCCACACTACACCCAACTATAATTATTTTGTTTTCTTAAAAAAAAAAAGATTTGAATAAAGAAATGATATTGAAAATTTACATTTTCAAAAGATTTTACCAAAATTATATTAAAAAATTATATTTTCAATAAATGTTTCATTGGTTTACAATTCTTGTCTGTCATTTCTTTATAGGATGTTAAGTTAAAAATGTAGTAAAACAGGTTAACCTATTTGGGTACACAAACACCATATGTAAAAAACACCTACCTAACTTTGGGTAAAAGGTACATAAATTTAACCTTTTTGCCAAAGTTGAGTCCCGGGTTGTGTAGTATCCAAAGTATCTTACCTTTTTCCAAAACTTGTGTACTTTGTTAGGTTATCCCCTACAAAGTACACATTTTTTGACAAAAGGTGAAATACTTTTGGTAAGAAAAACCCAGTCAGGGACATAACTATGGACAAAAGGTTACATACAGTAGAAAACACACAAGAAGGTAGACAAGTTTCCTTTTAAAGGTTTATTGTGGGTACAGAAAGAGTTTTAAAAGAACAAATCAATTGATCACACTCTGTCATCCTGCCAGTCTACTCTACCTTCTGGTGACACAAAGTATTGGGCAAAATGGTCCCTCATTCTTGAAACCGCCACTGTACTGCGAGTGGTAATGTTGCTGTAGTCGTGCAAAGTTGTTTCTTGATTGTGGTCCTCCATAGAAATCGGTTCCTTGGTGATGACAAAATTATGTAGGACCACGCACGCTTTAACAACATCATCCACAGTCTCTGTCTTCAAGTTTATCGCAGTCAAAAGGACACGCCATTTGGCTGTCATAATCCCAAACGCACACTCCACAATCCGTCTGGCTCTTGTGAGGCGGTAGTTAAATATTCGCTTTGTATGGGTCAATCCTCTGCTGGCGTACGGCTTCAAGAGGTGTTTGGACAGCTGGAATGCCTCATCACCTACACACACGAATGGAATCGGTGGGCCTGAGGTTTGGGGCAGTGGCCTTACTTCATGGGGGAGTCGCAAAATCATTTCTCTCCCCATAAAATAACTAGTAGAGGCAAAGCAAACAGCTGTGAAAAATATTACGTGGGGTTCCCCTATGCTCAATAACCAGCAAAGACTAAGCAGACAGCTGCAGGTTGATATTAATAGCCCAGGAAAGGGCCATGGATATTGGCCTCCTCCCAGACTAAAAACATCAGCCCTCAGCCACCCCAGAAATGGCAAGATTAGCCAAATATGGCAAGTGAGGCAATAGGTTGGGGTTGAGGTCAGCTTTGTAGTGTCACTGATGTGACTGCTCACCAAATCATACGGATGTTTGTGGGACAGATATAGTTTATCTTTTTGTCGGACAGGTGAGGAATAAGGTTGTTTTTTATAGTTTTGTCTTTTACAGGTGATATTGGCATCATAGGATTATCTTCACGTCAGACAGGTGAGAAAGTTGGTTGTTTATTACTTTTGTTTTTATAGGGGACATGGGCATCGGAGGATTATCTTAACATCGGACAGGTGAGGAATATGGTGGTTTAATATTTTCTGTCTTTTACAGGTGACATGGGCTTCAGTGAATTAGGTGTAAACGAGAGTATAACTTTTTAAATTTTTATTTCAAATACATATGTCAGTGTCTTTATTTCAAATAAAGGACTTTATTCTGGCTGTGTTTTTCATTCACAATCTAACTATGGCGTTAGTAATGGGGGTGTTTTATAGATGCCTCTCCATTACTAACCCCGGTGCTTGAAGTCAGTGGCCATAAAACAGCTGTTATCAACCCCACAAATATTACCCCACTTGCCTCTGCACCAGGGAAAGTGGGAAAAGCCAGGCAAAGTGTTAGAATTGGCACATCGAATAGATGCGCCTTTTCTGGGGAGGCTGCAGACTGCTATTTTTAGGCTTAGGGAGCAACATACATGGGCTTTTACCGATCTAAGAATATCAGCTCCCAGCTGCCTGCTTTAGATTGGCTGGTGTAAGGTGTGGACCCTTGGTAACCACTACCCCTGCTACAGAGGATGCAGACAGGGAAATACTGAGGACTCTTACCCGCAGCTACAAGGGGTTGAGGGTCCGGTGTCTAGTGGGTATGAGCAGCCAGGAGCCGGGACCTGAGGAGAGCTGAGGTGCTGTGAAATACTTAGCACCAACAGGACCTGAGGTCACGTGACCGTGTGTCAGAGAAAGGGGCAGAGCTACCGCAAAGCCCCACTGGGAGCCAACAGCAGCACAGGAATGCAGCGGTGAAGAGGAAGAAACAATAGTCAGGTTAGCAAAGCAATATTGTCATACACAGAGAGGGTAGGGAGGTACAGCAGGGACAAACAAAGGGAGATCAAGACGTAGCCAAAAGGTCATGCACAGAGAGGGTGGCAAGGTACAGAATCAGCAGAAGGAAGACTTTAACAGAGACGGGACCAGATCAAAAACCAAGCAGACATACAAAGATAGGCACAAAGCACAGGCAGAACAGGGTCAGACACACTCAGCTCAGAGTATAAACAACAGAGAATGGCCCACATTGAGGCTATAAGAACCCTCCCAAGATCCCAAAGAGAGGCCATCCACATACTCTTAAACCACCTAACTTGCAAACCCAGCGAACCATGACAGCTGGTTGTCAAAATTGGGGGGACCCTATGCCGTTTATTATTATTATTTAACCCCTTCCCAACCTGTGACACAGCGTATGCGTCATGAAAGTCAGTGCCAATCCGACCTATGACGCATACCCTGTGTCATGAAAGGATAGCGCTCCTGCGGGTCGGGTGACCGGGGTCACTGAAAGGTCACCCGACCTGCAGGCACAAGACCCTTTGTGCTTCACCACAGGGGGGTTGGCTTAACCCCCACGTGGCTACAATCGCTCTGATTGGCTGTTAAAAGTGAAACAGCCAATCAGAGCAATCTGTAATATTTCACCAATGAAATTTGGTGAAATATTACAATCCAGCCATGGCCGATGCTGCAATAGCATCGGCCATGGCTGGAGACCGAGATTCGACCCCCCCACCGAGTCACAGCGGCGATCGGTCACCGCCGTCACTAAATGCTCCCCTCCTCCTTGCCTCCACTGCCCCCACCTTCCGACCCCCCTTACCTTCCAACCCCCCCTACTCACCTCTCCCGGTCCTCCAATGTCCCTGGATCCATCCCGGCGTCCGTCCGAGATGTTTCATGGGTGTCACCATCTTGCAAAGTGAGAAACTCTCACAGTGATCAAAATAAAAAAAAGTAAATAAACGCCCTGTTAGAGTCTGTGGAACGCACCAAATATAAGATGTAGAGAGGTGCGTTCGCAGCTAGGGTCCACCGTGCAGGTGGAGCCTGCTGCTAGTAAGATGGCGCAAGAAGCAAACTCTGTTATCCCGCAGAGTCGCCAAAATAAATGCCGTAATGCGCTGTGGCAATATGTGCGAACTCTGTTATTCCACAGAGCCGCTAGGAGTGCCGCAGCGCTATATGGCGATGTGTGCGAACTCAGTTAACACCACTTAGTCGCAAAGTAAACACGCTGGGGCGCTGTCTAGCGTTGAAAGCGAACCCTGTTGCGTCACAGAGCTGCTGAGACAAACTTCTGTGTCCTGTTAGGCACCCAGGTACACAGTTGACTGCTAAGCGAACATAGAAAGTGATCATGCGCTAATGTCCTCGCGGGAGTCACCCGCAATCTATGGCATCTGAGCACCAGGCCCTGAATACGGCAATCAAACTCCTCACCGGTTATGCCGATAATCTAAAGCATCTAAGACACCGACCCTGACCAGCTAGCATACCAAGCTCCTCACCGATTAGGTCGGTATTGTAATGGCGTATTTCAGCTGCCCTAACCACCCACACGCATGACCATACTGGCGCAAAGCATATAACAGTTGACACTAGGGCATGGCCGTGCGGTAAGGACAGCCTTTTATAGCAGCCACAAAAAAAAGACCTTCCAGGAAGGACCAATGGGAAGCTGTTGTGAATATGCTGGAGGCGGCTTCTGAGCTGGGGCTCCCTCCGGTGGTTGCTGAGGGTAATGAACTGATTAATGAATGGCCTTCAGCTGGCGCTGAATGGTAGGATATAAGTGGCCTGTTTTCCCAGCAGCCTTGCCGGTTACCAATTGTTCTTCTGGTCTTGCTTGAAGCACTGCTAGTTTCCTGCTCTCCTTCAGATAAGTGTTTGCTGTTTTTTTTTTCTCTGTTTGATTTTCTCTGCTGGTTTGATGCCTGCAGTGGACTGCAACCTGTCCACTTTTGGGGGTCTGGCGCTGCAATTGTGCTCCGTTTGTGTCTGCACTTTTGCTTTGCTCTTTTGTTACTTTTAATTTGCTGAATAGCGTTTTGTTACACCAGAGATCTGATTTAGGTGGAAGAGGTCGTGTGATCTCAGGTTTTGTGGCAATCAGAAGTGTTGGTATTTTTGTTAGGGTTTTTGTTGGATTGCAGTCAGAATTCTTTCCTGTACTTTTCTGTCTAGACAGATTGGGCCCCAGCGTTTGTTCATTCTATTTTCTGTCTGTGTCCGTGCTTTCTTCTTGTCTAACCGCCATTACATGTTTGGGGGCTTCCTATTTTCTTTGGGGATCTGCTCCGGGGTAGATAGCTTTCATCTTTCTGCCTTTAGGTGTAGTTATCTCTCAGGCTGTGACGAGGCGTCTAGGATCAACGTAGGAACGCTCCACGGCTATGTCTAGTTGTGTGGTTAGTTCAGGTTACTGCAATCCAATAGGTTCCAGCTTCTCTGGTGTATTGCCGCTTTTGCTATTTTTTGCCATTTCTCCTCAGTTACCGAAACCTAACAGGAAGCTGCTTCAGAACATCAACAGCAACAGGACCTTCCTAAAGGACCAATAGGAGTGGCAGCTGTATCTGAGCATGTGACCCCCGATCTCCAATGGGAGATCTTGCCCTGGGCATGCTCCGATGAAGCAACAAAGCACTTAGTCCAAAATCTGCCTGCTCCAACACTGGTTGCAGCAGCAAGTCTCTGCACAGTACTGGGCCGGGCAAGACACTGGGACCGACGTCTCTGCTGAGCAGGAACCACTGCGGCTGGAGACGGATGGGGGACCGTAGCGGGAACAGCTCGAGATTCCCCTTGTGCAGGAGTGGGAACTCGAACCCTAACATTGCCCCCCCCTCCTAGGGCCCCCCCTTCTCTGGGCCTCACTGCCCTCAAAGGCAGCGATGAGCTGCGGAGCATGAACATGCTCGGCAGGCTCCCAGGACCTATCCTCAGGCCCATAACCCCTCCAATCCACCAAATAAATTTTTTTAACTCCTACCACCTTGCACCCAACAATGGCGTTCACCTCATGATCGTCGGTAGATGACTCGGAAAACCGGGAAATGGCCACGGGTTTCAGGACACGTGAAAGGTGTCATGATACCAAGGCGAGGCGGAAGGGCTAGGCGGTAAACCACCGGGTTCACCTGCTCAAGAACTTTAAAGGGACCCAAAAAGCGAGGTGCCAACTTGGTGGACTCTACACGTAGCCTGATGTTTCGGGCAGAGAGTCACACTAGGTCACCCGGAGCAAATGTAGGAGCGGGGCGCCGATGGGCATCGGCCGAAGACCTCCTCCTCTCTTTGGAGGCCTGAATGGCATCCTGGGTGCAGTCCCAAATGTCCCGTGCCTCCACAGCCCAGTCTGCCACCCTGGTATCAGCTGAAGACACGGGCATGGGCACTGGTACCTGCGGATGCTGACCGTAGTTCAGGAGGAATGGGGTCTGTCCGGTGGAGTCAGCCACAGCATTATTTAGAGCGAACTCAGCCCACGGTAGCAAGGATGCCCAGTCATCCTGCCTGGCAGAGACAAAATGTCGCAAGTATGTGCCAAGGTCTGGTTGGCCCTCTATACCAACCCATTCGTCTCTGGATGGTATGCATAGGAGAGATTCAACTCAATGCTGAGTAAACGACACAGCTCTCTCCAGAACCGAGACGTAAACTGGGGACCTCGATCACTGAAAATTTTGTCTGGCATACCGTGTAGGCGGAAAATATGCCTAATGAATAACTCTGACAAGGCCCGTGCAGACGGTAACCGTGGTAACGGCAGTAAGTGCACCATTTTAGAGAAGTGGTCGGTTATCACCCAGATGATGGTGCAGCCCCGAGACTTGGGTAAGCCCACCACAAAATCCATCCCGACCATCTCCCAGGGCCTGTCTGCCACCGGCAAAGGAAAAAGTAGCCCAGCCGGCCGTTGTCGAGGGGATTTATTCTTGGCGCAGGAGACACACGCCTGAACATACTCCCTGACGTCACGGGCCATCTGCGGCCACCAGTATGTCCTCGCCAGCAACTCAGAAGTCCTATTGTCCCAAAATGTCCACCCACCCTGGACGAATGTGCCCAAGAGAGTACTTCCGGTCACAAATTTGTGGGCACAAAAGTTTTGCCCGGAGGCACAGACTCAAGCGAAACCGGAGCCACCGTTCTTAGGCTCTCTGTGGGGACAATAAGCCGAGGCTCCTCCTCCACCTCAGAAGACACCATGGAGCGAGATAGAGCGTCGGCACGAATGTTTTTCTCACCGAAGAGGAAATGGAGGGTGAAATGGAACCAGGAGAAGAACAAGGACCATCTGGCCTGACGGGAATTTAGTCGCTGGGCTGTCTGCAAATACACCAAGTTCTTGTGGTCCGTGAATACTTGGAAGGGGAAGCGAGCCCCCTCCAGAAGATGTCTCCACTTGGAGAAGGCCAACTTCATAGCCAGGAACTCCCTGTCCCCTATGGAATAATTCCTCTCTGCTGGTGTAAAGTTCTTGGAAAAGAAGAAGCAGGAATGCTTCCGACCCTGGGCATCCTTTTGAAAAAGGACTGCTCCAGCACCAAAAGAAGAGGCATCCACCTCTAAAATAAACGGTTTATTGACATCGGGGCGATGTAAGATGGGAGCACTGGCGAAATGTGACTTGATGGAGGAGAACGCCTTGGTGACCTCCTCTGACCACAACTTGGGATTAGCTCCCTTTTTGGTGAGGGCTACCAAGGGAGTTACCAAAGTAGAGAAGTGGGGAATGAATTGGCGATAGTAGTTAATGAACCCCATAAAGAGCTGGACCGCTTTAAGGGAGTGGGGTTCTTGGCAATCCATTACAGCCTGTAGTTTGGCAGGATCCATAGCCAATCCCTTGGCAGAGATGATATAGCCCAGGAAAGGTAGAGACTCCTGCTCAAACATGCACTTCTCCAACTTCGCATATAGGGAATTTGCTTGCAAGAGGTTGAAGACCTTGCAGACATCTCTCCGGTGGGAGGCCATATCTGGAGAAAAGATGAGAATGTCATCCAGATAGACTACCACCGAGGTGGTCAACATATCCCGGAAGATGTTGTTCACAAAGTCTTGGAAGACAGCTGGGGCATTACAGAGCCCAAAGGGCATTACCAGATATTCGTAATGCCCTTCCCTTGTGTTAAATGCCGTCTTCCATTCGTCCCCATCACGGATGCGAATCAGGTTATACGCACCCCGCAGATCTAGCTTAGTAAATACCCTTGCTCCCCGAAGCCTGTCAAAGAGCTCAGAGATTAGAGGCAAAGGATACTTATTTTTCACGGTGATAGCGTTGAGACCACTATAATCAATGCAGGGACGTAATTCTCCGTTCTTCTTCTGCACAAAGAAGAACCCCGCTCCCGCTGGTGACACCGACTTCCTAATGAATCCCCTTGCCAAGTTCTCCTGAATATATTGGGACATGGCCTCTGTCTCAGGAAGATAGAGGAGATAAACCCTTCCTCTAGGAGGCTCAGCTCCAGGCAAGAGGTAGATAGGACAGTCATAGGGGCGATGAGGCGGAAGAGTCTCCGCAGCCTTCTTTGAGAAAACGTCAGCGTAGGACCAATAGACCTTGGGAAGAAGAGAGAGGTCTATGGGTATTTCAGTGATGGTGACCTGCACGCTGTCCCTAATGCATCTGCCTTTACATAAATTACCCCAACCCAGAATTCTCCCTGAAGACTACTCAATATGGGGAGAGTGGTGGCGGAGCCAGGGTAATCCCAACAAAACCTCATCTATACCCTTAAGGAGGATAAAAAATGATATATTCTCCTGATGGGAAGGAGACATAGACAAGGTGAGTGGGACAGACTGATGGGTGATTTGTGTGGGCAGAATTGCTCCGTTCAACACCCGTACCGACACTGGTTCAGCCAGCAACACCAAAGGCATGGTGTGGCGAGAAGCAAAGGAGGACAACATAAAATTCCCCTTGCCCCAGAATCCACACACAGTTTGACGGGTAGGGTGGTAGAACCGTGGGTAATTATCCCCTTGAGGAGCACTTTAGGGGCAAAACTCATGGCGTCCAGTGACCCTGTTCCTACGTTACTGGGTGCGAACGTTTATTTAGCCGCTGTGGACATCGGTTGGCAAAATGTCCCTGCTGCTGGCAAATATAACAAATTGGGGATGGATGAGTGACCCGAGATTTAGATCCCTATGGAGCAAACTCCTGAAGGTCGGGCGCCTGAATGGGCGACTCCAGAGGGGTGGCGAAGGTAGGAGCCAACCAAACCCTCTGCCTACAATGGGCATGTTCCAGCCTCATCTCGTGGAAACGGAGGTCGACGCGGGTGGAAATAGCGATAAGCTTCTCCAGTGTGGCAGGAATCTCCCTGGTAGCCAAGGCGTCTTTCACATGACCCGCCAGTCCTCTCCAGAACAAGGGAATGAGGACTTTATCTGTCCACTCTAATTCCGAGGCCAGAGTCAGAAATTGGACAGCAAAATGGCTGACCAAAGCCGAACCGTGGGTACTTGCCAGCAGTTGGAGTGCAGTATCGTGGGTGACCTGAGGTCCTAGATAAACCTTTTTCAGAGCCTCCAGAAAACGAGAAGCGCTCTGCACCACACGGTCGTCGCGCTCCCACAGCGGCGTTGCCCACTCCAACGCTCTGCCCGACAGAAGAGCTATCACAAAGCCCACTTGTGCCCGATCCATGGGGAAACGTGCAGCCAGAAGCTCGAGGTGTATGGAGCACTGACTCATGAATCCCCGACATTGCTTGCTGTCACCAGCAAACTTGTCTGGAAGCGGGAGATGGGACAATGTAGGGACAGTGGTGGCAGAAGACAAACTGGCTGCAGCTATGCTAGCAGCCTGAATAGCGACTGCGGTAACATCCACAGCTGAGGTTGTGCGCTCAAGAGCCGCCAACCTACCCTCCAGCTGCTGTATGTACAGCTGTAAACGCTGTTCATCCGCCATTTTCCTAGCCAGACCCTGGCGCTAGAGTTATGTTAGGGTCTGCGGAACGTACCAAATATAAGATGTAGAGAGGTGCGTTCGCAGCCCGGGGTCCACCGTGCAGGCGGAGCCTGCTGCTAGTAAGAAGGCGCAAGAAGCGAACTCTGTTATCCCACAGAGTCGCCAAAATAAACGCCGTAACGCGCTGTGGCAATATGTGCGAACTCTGTTATTCCACAGAGCCGCTAGAAGGAGTGCCGCAGCGCTATATGGCGATGTGTGCGAACTCAGTTAACACCACTGAGTCGCAAAGTAAACACGCTAGGGCGCTGTCTAGCGTTGAAAGCGAACCCTGTTGCATCACAGAGCCGCTGAGACAAACTTCTGTGTCTTGTTAGGCACCCAGGTACACAGTTGACTGCTAAGCGAACATAGAAAGTGATCATGCGCTAATGTCCTCGCGGGAGTCACCCGCAATCTATGGCATCTGAACGCCAGGCCCTGAATACGGCAATCAAACTCCTCACCGGTTATGCCGGTAATCTAAGGCATCTAAGACACCAACCCTGACCAGCTAGCATACCAAGCTCCTCACCGATTAGGTCAGTATTGTAATGGCGTATTTCAGCTGCCCTAACCACACAAACGCATGATCATACTGGCGCAAAGCATATAACGGTTGACACTAGCGCACGGTCGTGCGGTAAGGACAGCCTTTTATAGCAGCCACGAGAAAAAGACCTTCCAGTAAGGACCAATGGGAAGCTGCTTCAGAACATCAACAGCCACAGGACCTTCCTGAAGGACCAATAGGAGTGGCAGCTGTATCTGAGCATGTGACCCCCGATCTCCAATGGGAGATCTTGCCCTGGGCATACTCAGATGAAGCAACAAAGGACTTAGTCCCAAATCTGACTGCTCCAACACTGGTTGCAGCAGCAAGTCTCTGCACAGTACTGGGTTGGGCAAGATGCTGGGACCGACGTCTCTGCTGAGCAGGAACCACTGCGGCCGGAGACGGATGGGGGACCGCAGCAGGACCAGCTTGAGATTCCCCTTGTGCAGGAATGGGAACTCAAACCCTAACACGTCCCATTTATCACCCCCATAGGTAGGGATAAAAAAATATTTAAATGCACATTTTTTTTAATGTTAGGGATAAGGCTGTGTTTATATTGCGTTATGGCAGTCCATTAGACGGACTGCGTTACACCGCGGTATAATGCGGTGTAATGCAGTCCGTTAACGCTGCCATTCACCCCCATTTTCGGGCACATCGTGACGCATGCCGTAAAGCGGCATGCGTTCACGATGTGCCATCATTCAGTGACGGGGCCTCGGACGCGGCCTGCAGCCTGCTCCGTCACCGCTAGCGCAGATGAATCATCTGCTGATATATCTGCACTAGCGTTATGCTATACCTGTTATGAATGTGCTAGAGATGGTTTCTGAGCAGAGGCTCCCTCTGGTGGTTACAGACAGTACTGAACCTTTCAGCGAGGAGTGGCAATCTGGGATCACGGATTGGTCTGATATAATGGAGGTTCCCTCTCATGGTGGTTGCCGGTGATCAATTGTTCTTGTCTCAGTTGTGGTTCCTGGTTCATTTGGAAGTTTGTTGGAGCCTTGCCTGCATCTCCTGCTTTCAGATAAGATATTTTTTGCTTTTCTTTTTGTGCTTGCTTTTTGCATTGTTTTCTGCACTTTTGTGGAGGTCGGCCAGGTTCCCTCCTGGGGCCTGAGCTCCTCACAGTTTATATGCAGCCACTGTTATTTGCTCATTTGCTTTTTCCTGTTTATTCAGCGGCTGCGGCTTGGTTTTTGTTCACACTGAGATCTGATTTAGTGGGTGGCGAGATTGTGTGATCTCAGTATTTTTGTAATCAGAATTGTTGCATTTTTGTAGGGTTTTCTGGGTTGCAGAAAGTAATCTCTCCTGTCCTATCCTATTTAGTCAGCTTGTGGCCCCAGCGTTTGCTCAGTCTATTTTCTGTCTATGTTTGTATTTTCATCTTGTCTAACCGCCATATATGTTTGGGGGCTTCCTATTTTCTTTGGGGATCTGCTCCGGGGCAGATAGCTTTCATCTTTCTGCCTTTAGGTGTAGTTATCTCTCAGGCTGTGACAAGGCGTCTAGGATCAACGTAGGAACGCTCCACGGCTACCTCTAGTTGTGTCGTTAGTTTAGGAATCTGCAACCCATCAGTTACCAACATCTCAGGTGTTCAGCTGCCCTGCTGTTGTTCCTGTCCTCCTCAGCTACCGAAACATAACAGTATCACCGGCCATAACTGAAAATTATATGGTACTCACAGAAGCAAAAAATAGTGTGGAAAGAAAAAAAAGTTGTCAGAGATTTTTTTTTTTCTGTCTGTTGCATTTTTTCCCTCTTTTTCTCTGGGTGCTGAGGAGGATTTTTTTTCTCTCAATGGAGTTTGCACAATTGTCTGGCCGTGTGGATCAGCTTGCCACTGAGGTTCGGAGTATTGCTACCTATCTTGCTGGGTTGCCGGTTGTGTAACCTAGGATTCCCATACCAGATTTGTTTTTGGGGGATCGGGATAAATTTCTGAATTTCAAAAATAACTTTAAGTTGTTTTTTGCATTAAAGCCTAAGTCCTCAGGTAACGCACCACAGCAGGTTCAAATTGTCATCTCTCTCCTGCGCGGCGATCCTCAGGATTGGGCTTTTTCCCTGACACCTGGGGATCTTGTTTTGAATGATGTTGATGCATTTTTTCTGGCTCTGGGGTTATTGTACGATGAACCTAATGTCACTGATCAAGCTGAAAAAGCCTTGTTGGCATTAAATCAGGGTCTTGAAGACGCTGAGTTGTACTGTCAGAAATTCCGAAAGTGGGCAGTCCTGACCAAATGGAATGATGATGCTTTGGCAGCCCTTTTTCGGAAGGGGCTGTCAGAGAATGTAAAGGATGCTATGGTGGGATTTCCTGCTTCCTCTGGTCTCGATAATTCTATGTCATTGGCTATTCAAATTGACAGACGTTTGCGTGAACGCAGAGGTATGCATGAGATAGTGTTGCCTTGTGAGCCAGCTTCTGAGCCCATGCAGTGTGATAGAGTGACTTCTGGGGCACAGCGTCATGAGTTTCGAAAGCGCAATGGGTTATGTTTCTACTGTGGTGATGCCTCTCATGCTATTTCAGTCTGCCCTAAGCGGGGAAGACGTTTTGCACGCTCAGTTGTCTTGGGTAAGTGTTCAGACTAAATTTCTGTTGACTGTTACCCTGATTTGCTCCCTGACCACATTTTCTGCTCAGGCTTTTGATGATTCAGGAGCAGCTATTAACCTGATGGATTTTGACTTTGCCAAACGTTGTGGGTTTTCCATGATACCCCTGCGGAAGTCTATTCCCCTACTGGGCATTGATTCTACCCCTTTGGCGGAGAATAAACCCCAGTTTTCTACTCAGGTGATAATGAGGGTTGAACCAGATCATCAGGAGAGTTGCAAATTTCTGGTGCTGTATAATCTGCATGACATTATTGTACTGGGTTTCCCTTGGTTACAGTCTCATAATCCTGTTTTGGACTGGAAATCTGTGTCTGTGACCAGTTGGGGATGCCGATGTGTTAATGCCGACACTCCTGCTTTTTCTGCCTCTCCCAAGTCTCAGGATGTTCCTGACTTTTTGACTGATTTTTCAGATGTATTTAGTGAAAGTAAATCTGCATCTTTGCCCCCTCACAGGAGCTACGATTGCGCTATTGAATTAGTGCCTGGTGATAAATTTCCTATAGGTCGCCTTTTTAACTTGTCTGTACCTGAACACGATGCTATGCGATCTTATGTCAAGGAGTCATTGGAAAAGGGTCATATCAGACCATCCTCTTCACCCTTGGGTGCCGGTTTTTTCTTTGTGGCCAAAAAGGATGGTTCATTGAGGCCGTGTATTGATTATCGTCTGTTGAATAAGATCACTGTGACGTATCAATATCCGTTACCCTTGATTTCTGACCTGTTTTCCAGAGTGAAAAGTGCTAGTTGGTTTACCAAGCTTGACCTCAGTGGGGCGTATAACCTTATTCGCATTAAGCACGGGGATGAATGGAAGACGGCGTTTAATACCCCAGAGGGGCATTTTGAGTACCTAGTGATGCCCTTTGGGCTCACTAATGCTCCTTCCATCTTCCAATCCTTCATGAATGATATTTTCAGGGATTTTGTGGATAAATTTCTGATTGTTTATTTGGATGATATCTTGATTTTTTCCAATGACTGGGATTCTCATGTGAAACATGTTCGGACTGTGTTCCAGATTTTGAGAGAGAATGCACTGTATCTGAAGGGGTCAAAGTGTCTTTTTGGCGTACAGAAGGTCTCATTTCTGGGATTCATTTTGTCTCCGTCTGTTATTGAAATGGACCCGGTCAAGGTTCAAGCCATCTGTGATTGGGTCCAACCTACTTCATTAAAGGCTCTTCAGAGATTTTTGGGTTTTGAAAATTTTTATTGTAAATTTATTGGTAATTTCTCTGTTATTGTTAAACCATTGACTGATTTGACCAAAAAGGGTTCTGATGTGGTGAATTGGCCTCCTGAGGCAGTCTCTGCGTTTCAGGAACTTAAGCAGAGATTCACTTCTGCTCCTGTTCTACGGCAGCCTGATGCTTCTCTACCGTTTCAGGTGGAGGTTGATGCCTCTGAAATTGGGGCAGGTGCTGTTTTGTCCCAAAGAGATCCAGAGACCTCTAAGAGTAACCCTTGTGCCTTTATCTCTAAAATTTTCTCCAACTGAATGTAATTATGACGTGGGTAATCGGAAGTTATTGGCCATGAAGTGGGCCTTTGAAGAGTGGAGACATTGGCTGGAAGGAGCCAAACATCAGGTGGTGGTCCTCACGGACCATAAGAATCTGGTTTATCTCGAATCAGCCAAGCGACTTAATCCTAGACAGGCCAGGTGGGCCTTGTTTTTCACACGTTTTAATTTTGCGGTTTCTTTTCTTCCTGGCACTAAGAATGTTAAGGCGGATGCCCTCTCGAGGAGTTTCTTTGCGGACTCTCCTGAGTTATCTGATCCTACTGTTATTTTGAAAGAGGGTGTAGTTCTTTCCGCCATCTCACCCAATTTGAGACTGGCCTTGGAAGGGTGTCAGGAGGATAAACCTGAGCGCTGCCCTATTGGGAAATTTTTTGTCCCAGACCAGTGGAAGAAGAGTGTGATATCTGAGATTCATTGTTCCGCATTGGCTCTTCATCCCGGGATTTTTGGTACCAGAGACTTGGTGAGTCGGTCCTTTTGGTGGCCTACTTTGTCTCGTGATGTCAGGGAATTTGTGCAGTCCTGTGGGACTTGCTCTCGCTCCAAGCCTTGCTCTCGCTCTAGTGGTTTGTTAATGCCATTACCTGTGCCCAAGAGGCCATGGACCCATATCTCTATGGATTTTATTTCCGACCTCCCTGTTTCTGAGAGAATGACCGTAATCTGGGTAATCTGTGATAGGTTTTCCAAGATGATACATCTTGTGCCATTACCTAAGTTACCTTCCTCCTCCGATTTGGTGCCTTTGTTCCTTCAGCACGTGGTTCGGTTACATGGCATTCCGGAGAACATTGTGTCTGACAGAGGAGTCCAGTTTGTGTCCAGATTTTGGAGACATTTTGTTCTAAACTTGGTGTTCAATTATCTTTCTCCTCTGCTTTTCATCCTCAGACCAATGGACAAACCAAGAGAACAAACCAGACCTTGGAGACTTATTTGAGATGTTTTGTGTCTGCTGATCAAGATGACTGGGTCTCTTTTTTGCCTTTGGCTGAGTTTGCTCTTAATAATAGGGCTAGCTCTGCCACATTGATGTCTCCATTTTTCTGCAATTTTGGGTTTCACATTCGATTTTCTTCGGGACAGGCGGAGGCTTCTGTCTGTCCGGGTGTTGACTCTGTTGTGGAGCAAATGCAGCAGATTTGGGACCAGGTAGTGGAGAGGTTGTCTCTCTCTCAGGAGAAGGCCCAACGGTTTGCCAACCGGCATAGGACTGATGGTCCTCGGTTTAAAGTGGGGGACTTGGTTTGGTTGTCCTCAAGAAATATCCCTATGAGGGTTGCATCTCCAAAGTTTAAGCCCAGGTTCATTGGACCTTATAAGATCATGGAGATTCTTAATCGGGTTTCCTTCCGTTTGCTTCTTCCAGGGACATTTAAGATCCATAACGTGTTCCACAAGTCCTTATTGAAGAGGTTTGTCGATCCAGTGGTTCCTATGGCTGCGCCTCCTGACCCTGTTTTGGTTGAGGGCAATCTGGAGTATGTGGTTGAGAAAATATTGGATTCTTGTTTTTCTAGACAGAAACTCCAGTATTTGGTTAAGTGGAGATGTTATGGTCAGGAGGACAATTCTTGGGTGTTTGCTTTGGACATCCATGCTAGGAGACTGATCCGTGCCTATCACCGAGCTCATACTGATCGGCCTGGTTGCACAAGTGAGGGATCGGTGACCCCTCCTCAAGGGTGGGGGTACTGTTATGAATGTGCTAGAGATGGTTTCTGAGCAGAGGCTCCCTCTGGTGGTTACAGACAGTACTGAACCTTTCAGCGAGGAGTGGCAATCACAGATTGGTCTGATATAAGGGAGGTTCCCTCCCATGATGTTTGCCGGTGATCAATTGTTCTTGCCTCTATTGTGGTTCCTGGTTCATTTGGAAGTTTGCTGGAGCCTTGCCTGCATCTCCTGCTTTCAGATAAGATGTTTTTTGCTTTTCTTTTTGTGCTTGCTTTTTGCATTGTTTTCTGCACTTTTGTGGAGGTCAGCCAAGTCCCCTCCTGGGGCCTGAGCTCCTCACAGTTTATCTGCAGCCACTGTTATTTGCTCGTTTGCTTTTTCCTGTTTTTTCAGCGACTGCAGCTTGGTTTTTGTTCACACTGAGATCTGATTTAGTGGGTGGCGAGATCGTGTGATCTCAGTATTTTTGTAATCAGAATTGTTGGATTTTTGTAGGGTTTTCTGGGTTGCAGAAAGTAATCTCTCCTGTCCTATCCTATTTAGTCAGCTTGTGGCCCCAGCGTTTGCTCAGTCTATTTTCTGCCTATGTTTGTATTTTCATCTTGTCTAACCGCCATTATATGTTTGGGGGCTTCCTATTTTCTTTGGGGATCTGCTCCGGGGAAGATAGCTTTCATCTTTCTGTCTTTAGGTGTAGTTATCTCTCAGGCTGTGACGAGGCGTCTAGGATCAACGTAGGAACGCTCCACGGCTACCTCTAGTTGTGTCGTTAGTTTAGGAATTTGCAACCCATCAGTTACCAACATCTCAGGTGTTCGGCTGCCCTGCTGTTGTTCCTGTCCTCCTCAGCTACCGAAACATAACATATACCGTTACCAGCCCGTCAACGCTATCTGTTGAACAGGCTGGTAAAATGCAATATGAACCCAGCCTTAGGGTTAGGGTTAGAACTAGGGTTAGGGTAAGCATTAGGGTTAGCATTAGGGTTAGAATTAGGGTTTTCTCTTTTTAAATCATAATGACAACCCAAAACATCCAAATGACCCTGATCAAAAGTTCATATACCCTGGTGATTTTGGCCTGATAACATGCACAGAAGTTGACTCAAATGAGTTTGAATGGCTACTAAAGGTAACATCCTCACCTGTGACCTATTTGCTTGTAATCAGTGTGTGTGCATAAAAGCTGAGTGAGTTTCTGGGATCCAGATGGACTCTTTCATCTTTCATCCAGCCACTTATGTCTCTGGATTGTGAGTCATGGGGAAAGCAAAAGAATTGTCAACGGATCTATGGGAAAAGGTAGTTGAACCGTATAAAACAGGAAAGGGATACAAAAAGATATCCAAGGAATTGATAACTCCAGTCAACAGCGTTCAAACTGTGATTAACAAATGGAAAATCAGGGGCTCTGTAAAAACAAAACCACGGTCAGGTAGACCAACAAAAATTTCATCCACAACTGCCAGGAAAATTGCTCAGGATGCAAAGAAAAACCCACAAATAATATCAGCTAAAATACTGGACTCTCTGAAAACTAGCGGTGTCGCTGTTTCAAGATGCACAATAGGGAGGCACTTGAAGAAAAATAGGCTGCATGGTCGATTTGGCAGAAGAAAGCCATTACTGCGCAAATGCCACAAAGTATTTAGCCTACAATGCGCAAAACAGCACGGAGACAAGCCACAAAACTTCTGGAATAAGGTAATTTGCAGTGATGAGACGAAAATTTAACTTTTTGGCCACAATCATAAACGTTACATTTGGAGAGAGGTCAGCAAAGCCTATGATGAAAGGAACACCATTCCTACTGTAAAGCATGGAAGTGGATCGCTGATGTTTTGTGGATAGGTGAGCTACAAAGGCACAGGAAACTTGGTCAAGTTGAAGGAAAGATGAATGCATCACATTATCAGCAAATACTGGAATCAAATTTGCAATCATCAGCTGGGAAGTTGCGCATGGGACGCGCTTGACCGTTTCAACACGACAACGATCCAAAACACAAGGCCAAGTCAACCTGTCATTAGCTACAGCAGAACAAAGAGAAGGTTCTGGAGTGGCCATCTCAGTCTCCTGACCTCAATATCATTGAGCCACTCTGGGGAGAACTCAAGCGCACAGATCATGCTAGACAGCCCAGGAATTTACAGGAACTGGAGGCTTTTTGCCAAGAAGAGTGGGTAGCTATACAATCTGAGAAAATAAAGAACCACATCCACAACTTCCACAAAAAACTTTTGATCATTGTCATTTGGATGTTTTGGGTTGTCATTATGATTTATAAAGAGAAAACACAGTAGTTTGTCAATAAATGGCTTCACCGAACCACTAACCATAAGTGGAAACATTTTTTTGGTATTATCATTCATATTCTCTGAAAAAAGGCCAAGCAAGCACAAATTGTGCTGGGGTATGTAAACTTTGATCACAACTGTACATGTATATTTTTTTACAGGTGCCTGGCACGCTGTTGTTTACATACACTGTGTTCCAAATTATTATGCAAAAATTGTTTAGGAGTGATAAGGTAAGAATTTTTTTGTTTGTCAGTTAAACTCATTAATGGTGATGTGTGTCAGGGCTCTTTATATCACTGTAAGCAATTGCAGACACATTATTAAGCAGCCTACATTTTCTGCCAAAATGGGAAAGAAAAAGGATGTGTCGGCTGCTGAGAAGCAACAAATTGTGGAGTGTTTAGGTCAAGGCATGACTACAATCAACATTGTCAAGACACTTCATCGTGATAATGGCACAATCAAGAAGTATGTAGCTGATTCACAGTACACACGTGTGCAATTACTTCAGGTTAAAAGAGCAGCGGCAAAAAAGCCTTGTCATAGCAGCAGACAAGTTTTTGAAGCTGCTGGTGCCTCCAACGTCCCCCGAACAACAAGATGCAGTGTCCTTCAGAGGTTAGCAGCTGTGCGTAAGCCATCCCGTCGACCTCTTCTATCCACTGCACACAAGCAGAAACGGCTCCAGTGGGCCAAACAATACATGAAGACTGACTTCAAAACTGTTTTGTTCACCGATGAGTGCCGTGCAACGCTCGATGGTCCAGATGGATGGAGTGGAGGATGGCTGGTTGATGGACACCCCATGCAAACACGGCTACGGAGCCAACAAGGAGGAGGTGGAGTAATGTTTTGGGCTGGAATCATGGGGAGAGAGATTGTCGGCCCCTTTAGGATCCCTGAAGGGGTAAAGATGAACTCCATAGTGTATGTTGAGTTTCTCAAACAGCACTTCCTGCCATGGTTCAAGAAGAAGAACCGTGCATTTCGCAGCAAGATCATTTTCATGCATGATAATGCATCGTCTCATGCTGCACATAACACATCTGCATCTCTGGCTGCTATGGGCATAAAAGGGGACAAACTTATGGTGTGGCCTCCATGCTCCCTGACCTCAACCCCATTGAGAACCTCTGGAGCATCATCAAAAGGAGTGTCTACGATGGCAGGAGGCAGTTCACATCTAAGCAACAGCTATGGGAGGGTATTCTGTCCTCATGCAAAACAATTGAAGCAGAAACCATCCAAAACTTAACAAATTCAATGGACGAGAGAGTTCAGAAGCTCCTTTCGAGCAAGGTGTCCTATGTGCAAATGTAACATCACCTAGAATAAAGTTTTGAGTTGAAAGCTGTTTGATTTCAGTTTGTAAGAACCTGCTAATGCTTATAATTTCAAAAATGACCATTTTTTTGTTCTTTATTAAAAATGAAAAGGTTGAAAACTCTTCTGTGCATAATAATTTGGAACATACATTTTGAGTGCAGTTTGAGTGTTTTATTTTTTAAAAAATATACTGTTATCACAGGCAGTTTGTACAAAAACCTTTCAATTGTAGTCTAATAGTTATTTGACTGGAAAATTACAATGACTGCAATTCATATAGGTAATTTGGCAAAATCTGAGAAAATATTATTTGCATAATAATTTGGAACACAGTGTAGTGACAGTCTTGTACTCTTTTCTTTTCAAGAAATTTTACATGCTGCTGTCCATTTTCGATAATATCTTTGGTTACTAGACCACTCACAAGGCACAGCTTTAGTGCAGATGATCCTTACATGATGTGTATTTATAGCAACCTTTATATATGGAGGGTCTTTACTGTGCATCTTTGCATGTTCAATAGCACTGTGACACTTTACATTTTTTTGTATAGCAATATACAGAGGATTGTCATCTTTTAGCTATGCTGACCATATATATCTATAGGTCATGTATGGAGATTTGGATACTACATTATAAATTCTTATTGTGTGTCAATTGATTGATAGCTGTAACTCTATTGAGGGTTATTGTGTATTATATATGTCTATTTTATGACTTTTCAAATGTTTTTAATTTTTTTTTTCTTTCTGTTATACCAATAAAATATTATTGTATTTCAAGGTGATTTGAAGAATTTGAAAATGGATCCAGCTCACACACCAAGGTGTTGATAAAAGTCTTTTCTTTCAGCTTTATTTAGAAAAAATCTTTTTAAAATGATACAACATCAATTAAGACGTCTCAGACAACATTGCAAGTATGAAATAGGGAGCGATGTATGAAAAGAACCATACGCGTTTCGAACAAAAAAGTTCTTCAATACTGGTGACCAGTATGGTGATGCTGTTTATGGCGTCATCGCTGCTCATCATCTTGGTCGAGTCCTCAAAGTTTTGAAGAACCACACAGATGTCAGACATCCATGCCAACTCATCAGCTCCTATGTGCAGAGGCTGACCGGAATACCAACGGACATAGTGTAGCTGGTATTCAACCACTGCCCTCTGCTGCTCACAATGCCTTGCCAACATATGTAACATTGAGTTCCAATGTGTGGTGACATTGCACACCAGTCAGTGAGCTGGAAGTTGCAAACACTGCTGCAGCACTGCTATGGCAGCGGCAGATGTAGCTAACTTATGGAAATTGGCACACATGTGGGGTACTTTCACAAGTAGCTCTGGCTAATCTGGGTAGGTTTTGAGAAACTGCTGAACCAATAAGTAGAGCTTGTGGGCCAGGCATTCCATGAGTGCGAGGTTGCCAAGCTTCAGAGCCGCCACCAGGCTATGGCCATTGTCACACACTACCATGCCTGGTTTTAGGTTCAGGGGCGAGAGCCACAGATCAGGCTGGTCTGTTAGACTTTTCAACAAGTGTGGTGTGCGGTTTGTCACATAAGCAGAGTAGCTTTAGTAGAGGTTGTTGCCGCTTGGTCGAGGCAGTGCTTCAAACTTGCAACTGATGTTGTCTTTCTGAGATGGAGGGTGAGGAGGAGGAGGTGCAGGAACTGCAGTTGAAGGTGGGGGCAACCCTGACTGAACCAGGGATGCAATCCTAGGTGTTGGTAGCGCTTCTTTCATCCCAGGGTCCGACTGGGTCCTGGCTTCCACAATGTTCACCCAGTGTGCCATCAGGGAAATGTAGCTTCCCTGGCCACAAGCACTTGTCAAGGTGTCCGTGGTTAAGTGGACCTTCCCAGTAACAGCATTGGTCCGCGCACGGGTGATGTTATGGGATACTAGCTTGTGTAAGGCGGGGACGGCACACTGGGAGAAATAGTGTCGACTGGGGACTGAGTACAAAGAGACAGCTACTGCCATGAGGTTGCCGAAAGCTTCCATCTCCCCAAGTCTAAATGACATTTCCAGGGCAAGCAGTCTGGAAATGTGGCTGTTTAGTTTTGAGGCTTCTGGGTGGGTGGCTGTGTATTTATGCTTGCGCTCCAAGGACTGGGGTAGGGACGACTGAAGACTGCGCTGTGACAAGGACTTGGATGTGGTTGCTGACGGTGGTTACACGTGTGCAACAACAGGTGCAGGGTGTGAGGCATCTTAGCCTACATCAAGGAATGGTTATTGGCATGCATGTAGAACAGGGAAAAAGGCAGTGGTATCACTCACAGACACTGTTGGTGGTGGCCATGCTGTAGGTTGTGCTGCCCCTGCTGAAGCTATCATGGCAGATGTGGCAAATGGTCTTTTTTTGGGTTAACGTGACTGTCTTTAAAAAAGCGACAGACTCGGGAACATCTAACTCTTGGCTTTGCAAATTCATCCATGTTGGTGCTCTGGGGAACAGTTGCCGATCTTGTGTCTCTGGCCACCCTACTGTATCTTTCTACCTGTTGTGGTACTGTAGATCCCTCCCCCTGTGCACTGCTGTCCTCGCTCTGCATATCACCTTCCCAAGTTGGGTCAGTGATTTCATCTTCAACCACCTCATCTTTCACTTCCTCACCCAGTCCTCATCCTGACTTGCTGACGTAATAACACCACTTGGCAATTGTATCTCATAATCATCCACCTATTGCAACAGTACTTACATTTTCCCACCATCGCCTTCTTGGGAGTGGAGCTGCTCAAATATTTGGGCATCGCTAAATGCAATCTCTTCATGTCCTGCTTGAAACAGGCAGGGCGAGTGTCACAACACAGCTGTCGGGTGACCCGAGACCAGGGACTCCTTTTCTGGCCCTAACACTAGGGGGCGCCCTAGCTCACCCTGTTCCCCAGGGATACTTCAAATGGCGAAGACGCTGGGGCCTCTGCCCTTGCTCTGTCTCCTAAATAAGCCCTGCGTTTGTTCTCCTCCCCCACCAAGGCAGAAAGGGGCGCTACTGTGCACCACAGTGCACCAACCCAACAAACAGTGGTACAAAGACAAGGGTAAACTGAAAAATCCACACACACCAAATATACACTCACATATAACAGAGGGATCCACCGGGGTGTGTAGGAAGGGGAAGAAACCAAAATAAGGACGGATAAGGAATTACCAAGCGTACAAACCAAACAACAGTTGCTTATAACTCCTCCAGCACTCCTTCTCATACCAACTTCACTCCCTCCTTTAGTCATGCAGCGAAAAGCTGACTCTGACGAGGATTAGCAATAGAGCCCAGATTATATAGGGAAAAGGAGTGGCTAACCGAGCACAGCTGAGCACAGAGAATACCAACATTGCCCATTAACCCCTGTTCTGCTAGAAGAAATAAACATGTCTAATAAGCTGGAGAAGTGCTTCTTCTCAGTGCCAGAGTAGGAGCAACCAGATGCTGCGGTCCTCTGACTCCACTCCGTCGCGGTAACCCCATCACAGCAAGAGGTCAGAATCTATAATTGGAAATGTGAACAGATCTTCGAAGTGTCCAAGTGTGAGATCATTTGTCTCCAGGCACTCGGCATGGTGGGAGTAAGGAGGATCGGAGTGAGAATTATGTGGTTCAAAATCATGAATAATGAACCTGGACCGTGTGGAAGACTGGGTGATGCTGGCAAAGTGACGGGAAACATTATCTGCTACCCATCCAACAACCTTTTCACACTGGTCTGGCTTAAAAAGTGGTGTTCTGTGCACCCTTACAAAGTGGGATGGAAGCTGGAGTCGCAGGATGTGTGTGTTTGTTGTGCTCCCGCAGCAGGCCTCGGCCTCTGCACTCACCATAAGCATCACATCAACTTCCCCATCCCTTACCACATGCTTTGCCCATTTTAAATTACGTATGATATATCCCTGTTGAGAAAACATTGCAGTATTACTCTCGCAGGAAAATTTGCCCACCTCAGATGGACTTCTTACATTGTAGTATCAATATAGCGACGCTATTTCTAACCAACCAAGTTTATTTGCTGCATAACTGGAGCATGATAAATGCCGCTTAAGATTTCACTGCTGAAAAAAATTTGCAGTATTACTATTGCAGGAAAATTTGAACACTTTATCGACCTTATCTTCACCCGCCTCTGTTCCCTTACTAATCTCACTAACTCACCCCTTCCCCTGTCTGACCACAACCTACTGACGTTCTCTTCTCTCTCCTCTTCTAGGGCACAACCCCCACTCCACAAACTCACTCACCCTCGCAGAAATCTCAAACACCTCAATTTACCAATGCTCTCTGAGTCCCTCCTCCCTCTTACAGACATATCTTCACTTCATGACACAGATTCTGCTGCCACCTTTTATAACACTGCAATAACAGCAGCACTTGATTCGGCTGCCCCCCTCACACATAGCAAAACTTGTACAATCAACAGGCAGCCCTGGCTGACCAGCCTCACCAAAGAACTGAGACGGGCTTCCAGGGTTGCTGAGCGGAGATGGAAAAAATCCCGCTCTGCCGAGCACCTAACCGCATACAAGCAGTCCCTCACCAGCTTCAAGTCCACACTCACTGCTGCAAAGCAAACTTACTTCTCATCTCTCATATCCTCCCTGTCTCACAACCCTAAACAGCTCTACAACACTTTCAATTCTCTACTCTGTCCCCAAGCACCTCCCCCTTCTCCTCTCATTTCTGCTGAAGACTTTGCCTCTTTCTTTAAGCAGAAGATCGATACGATCAGAGAAAGCTTTGGCCCACAGCCCCCATTGCCCCTCTTAGCTGCTCAACCCTCTTCCTCCAAAGCCAACTTCTCCACCATGACAGAAGATCAGCTTTCCACCCTCCTATCAAGATCACACCTCACCACTTGCATGCTTTACCCGCTGCCATCCCACCTCATCCCTAGCCTCTCCACCGTCTTCACCCCTACTCTAACACACCTCTTCAACCTCTCACTTACAAATGGTGTCTTCTCCTCATCCTTCAAACATGCCTCGATCACACCCATTCTCAAAAAGACCTCCCCTGACCCATCCTCTGTGTCTAGCTATCGCCCGATATCTCTTCTCCCTTATGCCTCAAAATTACTGGAACAGCAAGTCCATCTTGAACTGTCCTCCCACCTCTCCTCCTGCTCCCTCTTTGACCGCTTACAATCAGGCTTCCGACTGCATCACTCAACTGAAACTGCCCTAACTAAAGTCACCAACGACCTACTAACCGCCAAGAGCAAGCGTCACTACTCTGTCCTCCTTCTCCTGGACCTGTCTTCTGCCTTCGACACTGTGGACCATTCCCTCCTGTTACAGATTCTCTCATCTCTTGGCATCACAGGCTTGGCCCTATCCTGGATCTCATCATATCTAACAAACCGAACATTCAGTGTCTCCCTCTCCCACACCACCTCCTCACCTCGCCACCTGTCTGTCGGTGTTCCCCAAGGCTCAGTTCTTGGACCCCTACTCTTCTCCATCTACACCCTCGGCCTGGGACAGCTCATAGAATCCCATGGTCTTCAGTATCATCTCTACGCCGACGACACGCAGATCTACCTATCTGGACCTGACCTTACCTCCTTACTGACCAAAATCCCACAATGTCTGTCTGCTATTTCTGCTTTCTTCTCTGCTCGCTTTCTAAAACTGAACATGGACAAAACAGAATTCATCATCTTTCCCCCATCTCACTCTACCCCCCCACCAGACCTGTCCATTAACATCAATGGCTGCTCACTTTCCCCAGTCCCGCACGCTCGGTGCCTTGGAGTGATCCTCGACTCTGCCCTCTCTTTCAAGCCACATGTCCAAACCCTAGCCTCCTCCTGCCGTCTCAAACTCAAAAATATTTCCCGGATCCGTGCATTCCTTGACCATGAAAGTACAAAAACACTAGTGCATGCCCTCATCATCTCCCGCCTCGACTACTGCAACCTCCTACTCTCTGGCATTCCCTCTAGCACTTTGGCACCACTCCAATCCATCCTGCACTCTGCTGCACGACTAATACACTTGTCTCCCCGCTATTCCCCAGCCTCTCCTCTCTGCCAAGCCCTTCATTGGCTTCCTATCGTTCAGAGGCTCCAGTTTAAAACCCTAACCATGACCTACAAAGCCATCCACAATCTGTCTCCTCCATACATCTGTGACATGGTCTCCCGGTACATACCCATACGCAACCTTCGATCCTCTCAAGATCTCCTCCTCTACTCCCCTCTTATCTCTTCTTCCCACAACCGCATACAAAGCTTCTCCCGTGCCTCTCCCATACTCTGGAACTCTCTACCCCAACACATCAGACTCGCGCCTACCATGGAAACCTTCAAAAAGAACCTGAAGACCCACCTCTTCCGACAAGCCTACAACCTGCAGTGATCATCAGTCTACTGAACCACCGCACGATCAGCTCTTCCCTCTCCTAGTGTATCCTCACCCATCCCTGTAGATTGTGAGCCCTCGCGGGCAGGGTCCTCTCTCCTTCTGTACTTGTGTGTGCCTTGTATTGCTCATGTTTACTGTACTTGTCTATATTTGCCTCTCTTCACATGTAAAGCGCCATGGAATAAATGGCGCTATAAAAATCTATAATAATAATAATAATAATAACACCTCAGATGGACTGGTTATACTGCAACAGCAATAAAGTGATGCTATTGAGATCGTACCAAGTCAGGCCAGCATTTACTTTCAGTCAACTACCTTTGTTACTATTCTTACATTTTTCTAACATTAGTGCTCTACCAAGCTGATATTTGTGCCACCTGAGTGTGGCCTCATAAAATAAAAAACAGTTTGAGCTGTTCCAAGAGGTATCAGGGCTCCCATCAAAGAAGGTTTACACTGTGCCCTCACCAACTCATCTTAATTGAATCTTCAATTCAAAGCTGTAAATGTTGGTCCAGACCCTGATACCTTATGCATGGCCCATGGCTGACTACTTCTGTGCCATTATAAAATGTTCAGCTGTGGGTCAATTGATCATTCAACTACCTGTGTTAATATCCTTAAATTTTTTCTACGAATAGTAGTCAACGAAACTGATGTTTGTACCTCCTGAGTGTGACTGGGAAAAAAATCAGTTTCAGATGTTGCATGAGGTATCAGATCTCCCATCAAAGAATGCTTACACGGTGCCCTCTTCCACCTTGTCTTAATTAAACTTCAATTCAAAGCTCATAGATGTTCCCTGGCTAACTACTGGTGTGCCATTTTCGTATTTCTATGGTGGGTCAATTGATGCCACGTTTCCTGGTGTCTGCCCATAATTTGAGCTGTTTGGGAAGCTTTTTGTCCCCCCTTAAGGTGTTGTGTATACGTTTGGCATTGCCTTCCATTGAATTCAATGGGGTTCAGATACGTTTGATGAACCATTCTGCTAAGGAACATCTCGAGCACACTGATGCTCGAGCGAGTGACGAGTAGTGATGAGTATGCTCGCTCATCGCCATTCATTAGTGAACAAATGTCATTGTATACTTTGTAGGGATCCGCTCTGGTAGGCAGGGGGCCGGGCCGCAGTAATGAGGCAAACACACAGGCTTTTAGTTCAAAGTTCAGTGGTTTTAATAACGGGTTCAACAAAAAGTCCAGATAACAGAATCAAAGCAGAACATAAATCACTCCAGTTTGGAGAACCACTGGTCCCAGACTCACCCTTGCTTGGAACGGGCTTAACTAAGCGGCTGCAGGACAGCAGAGACCGCCAGGTGCCATTCCGGGTGGTCTGGTACTCGCTTCCTGGTGCACACTGACACACTGTAACAAAAACAAGCTTCCAGGCTGACTCCAGCCAAACTCCTTCCTTCCACACCCACCAACTACACCAGCTCCTTGTTTTATAGGCCTAGTCCACACCCTCAGGTGAGGTACACATCAGCTGACCTGATCACGTGACTATGACCTCATCACAGGTCCTTGAGATCAGGGAAAATCCTGACCAAACTCCAGTCTGCTAGGAGAAATATATCTCCCATCCATCAAGACCCCCTTTGGTGTACCACATACCTCCCCCCTTTGTTCAACCTTAGGAGGGTGGACACATGACATACAGTGAACTCTGGACAGTGCATCTGCGTTCCCCTGTAATTTGCCTGCCCGATGTTCTACTGCAAATTTGAAATTTTGCAGAGACAGAAACCACCTGGTGACTCGTGCATTTCTCTCTTTGGCTTGACTCATCCAAGTCAGAGGGGAATGATCAGTTACCAACCGAAACGTTCTCCCCAACAGATAGTAGCGCAATGACTCCAGTGCCCACTTGATGGCCAGGCACTCTCTCTCTACAATGCTGTATCTGGTTTCAGCTGGAGTAAGCTTTCGACTCAGGAAACTAATGGGATGCTCCTCCCCGTTAACCTCCTAGACAACACGGCACCCAGACCTACCTCTGACGCATCAGTCTGGACAATGAATTCTCTTTTGAAGTCGGGTGTGATCAGAACTGGTGACCCACACAGTGCCCCTTTTAGTTTTACAAACGCTTCTTCAAGCTGATCATTCCATCGCACCATTACTGACTTCCTCCCTTTTAGGCAGTCAGTTAACGGCGCCGACAGGGTTGCAAAATTGGGAATAAACCACCGGTAGTATCCCACTAACCCCAAAAACCCTTTCACTTGTTTTGTGGTGAGGGGACGGGGCCAGTTTTGGATTGCCTCCACTTTGTTTATTTGGGCTTTGATAACTCCTCTCCCAATCACATACCCCAGGTACCGAGCTTCCTCCAACCCTATGGAACACTTCTTTGGGTTGGCAGTTAGCCCTGCTTGTCTCAGAGAATCTATCACCGCCTGTACCTTGGCTAAGTGACTCTCCCAGTCTGTACTGTACACCACAATATCGTCCAGATAGGCCGCGGCATATCGGCGATGAGGACGAAGAACAACGTCCATTAACCTCTGGAATGTCGCTGGAGCGCCATGCAACCCGAAGGGTAGGACTATATACTGGAACAGTCCCTCGGGTGTTACAAAAGCCGTTTTCTCTCTCGCTGCTTTTGTTAGGGGCATCTGCCAATACCCTTTTGTGAGGTCAATGACTGAAAAATACCGGGCCTGCCCAAACCGCACTATTAACTCATCGACCCGGGGCATGGGGTAGGCGTCAAACTTAGAAATTTCATTCAGTTTTCTGAAGTCATTACAGAACCTTAGTGTCCCATCTGGCTTTGGTATTAGGACTATTGGGCTGGCCCACTCACTCTGGGACTCTTCAATGACCCCTAACTGCAGCATCTTCTTTACCTCTTCCGATATGGCTTGTCGCCGGGCCTCAGGCACCGGATAGGGCTTTAATCGGACTTTGGCCTGCGGCTCCGTGACAATGTCATGTTGGATTAGGGAGGTACGACCAGGAAGTTCCGAAAAAACATCGGTATTTCGGCTAACAAACTCTCGGACTTCCTGAACTTGTCTGGGCGACAAAGTGTCTGCTATTTTGACGGCGGAGAGGACTTCTCTTGCCTTCTCCTGAGGCAAGGAAGCCATCTCTACTGGAAATGCAGGCCGTGGACAATCCTCACCAAGCGGGTCTCTGTCTTTCCATGGTTTGAGCAGATTCACATGGTATACCTGTTCTGGCTTTCTCCGCCCTGGTTGGTGTACTTTATAGTTTACTGGTCCCACCTTCTCTATAATCTCGTAGGGTCCCTGCCACCTTGCAAGGAACTTACTATCCACTGTAGGCACAAGTACTAACACCCGATCCCCAGGGTTAAAGGACCTTACCCGTGCCTCCCGGTTATAGACCTGCCTCTGTGACCTTTGTGCTGCTTCCATATGTTCTCGGACTAATGGTAGGACTGTCTCCATTCTCTCTTGCATTTTGGCCACATGTTCTATCACACTTTTGTGGGGAGTTGGTTGGTTTTCCCAGGCCTCTTTAGCTATATCGAGTAAGCCACGGGGATGTCTGCCATATGTGAGACAGTGAGTGAATATGTGATTAATGGGGTGTACATTTCACCTAGGTATAAGGGAAATGTGTGGCTTTGTAAACCTAGTGGTAGAGAAAGGTCACTACACCTCACATTCAGCACACACTTGCAGTACAAGCCTGAAACTACTCAGGTCTTAATTAGGAGACCAGAAGTAGGTGTCTGCAAACACAATCAGAGAGCTAGTTTAGCCTGGACACAGGAAGGTGTCTCGGCACAAGAAACAGTCTCCAAGAGTGTTAGAGCTGTCTTTAGCCTGGACACAGAGAGGTGTCCTGGCACAAGGAAGCAGTCTCCCAGAGTGTTTGAGCTATCTCAGTTTGGGTGCAGGAAGGACCCCGGACATAGGAGTAGTCTCAGTGCGAATCCGTGTGAAGAGCGGCTGAATAGGAGTGGATCTCTCTCAAGTCTGGACGCTGAAGGGGCCTTCAGACACAAGGAGGAGTATCTGTGAAACTCCATACTGGTAACATATATCATATGTGTTGTTTTGGGTCAGGCTGATAGAGCCGCGACCCGGATAGACAGGGCAATCTATCTAAGTGTAATTAGAGGCTAGACAAGCCCAGGTTTTCTGTTTATGCTTTATTTTTATCTGTTTGCTGTGGACTTTAATAAAGCTGGTTGCGGCCAGTTTTGCACCAGAACTGCTGTCTGAATGAACTGTTTTCATGCCGTTCTGTCTACCCAGACAGCGATCCTAGAGCTAAACCCCCTGAAATGCTACAATTGGCGGAGAATGCTGGGGCAGCGCAGTGCCTGATACAGTTAGTGCTGGAGTGTGTATGCAGCACAGTGGCGAGAGACAGCATTAAAGGTGAAGTCTATTGAAATAGCAGCAGAAAAAAAAAAAGTGTGTCAGCAGAAACGTCTGTTTGGAGCAGTCTTGGAGAGACAGTGGCCCTGATAGGAAAAATAACCGTGTGCACAACCAAGAAGGTGCCAGAGTAGGTTCCCACACCGTATCTAATAGAAAATGAACTCGGCACTCAACTTTAGTATAGTGAGAATAAAGATTTTTATTCACAGTAGTAACACGAAACGTTTCGGTCCTATATCATGGACCTTCATCAGTCACAGATACTACTGGGAAGGGGGTTGATCCACATAGGGAAGAAAGAAAGGGCTGGATATAGCCTGTATTGGTGGGGTGAGATGAGGAAGAGGACAATGCCTCTATTGCACTAGTAACCTGTTGTGAAGGAGTCCGGCAGTGAGGATAGGTCTCTGCATTGGACGCGGTGTCCACCGCTAGTCTGAGTGGACACCGCGGTGGACACCGCGTCCAATGCAGAGACCTATCCTCACTGCCGGACTCCTTCACAACAGGTTACTAGTGCAATAGAGGCATTGTCCTCTTCCTCATCTCACCCACCAATACAGGCTATATCCAGCCCTTTCTTTCTTCCCTATGTGGATCAACCCCCTTCCCAGTAGTATCTGTGACTGATGAAGGTCCATGATATAGGACCGAAACGTTTCGTGTTACTACTGTGAATAAAAAATCTTTATTCTCACTATACTAAAGTTGAGTGCCGAGTTCATTTGCTATTAGTGGCCCTGATAGGGTCTGCAGAGAGAAAATGTATGCACAGCAAAGCTGAACTTGTTGTGAAAATGACTGTGGAATGTGCAGCAGCAAAAGAAAAGTCTGTGGAGCAGTCTTAAAGAGACAGGAGCCCTAATAGACTTTGCAAAAGAAAAAAAAAAAAGTGTCTGCACAGCAGAAATGAATTTTTCTATGGAAAAGACTGTAGAGTGTGTATGTCTTGAGTGAAGACTGCCGTTGTTAAGACAGAGAAGTCTGACAGCATGGATGACAGCATGGAGGCGCTGTTTGAACAAATGGCACAAGTTAAGGTGCAACATAAGACTGCTGTGATTGAGACAGATGAGTCCGGCAGTATGGAGGAGCTCATTGAGTACCTGGTCCAGGCCCAGCGGAGCCTGCAGCAGAGCATGGAGCAGCAGCGCCTGCAGCACCAGCAGCGCATGCAGCAGGCCCAGCAGCAATTCCTGCAGCAGCAGCAGGAGAATGACCGGTTGTTTTTTGAGCAGATTGCAGCTCTCAACACCTCGTCCCAGAGTAATGTTGTGAAGGTACCTGCGTTGTCCGCTGTAAAGAAGGCGGTAAGACGGTCCCTGAAAAAGATGACACCTCGTGATGATGTGGAGGTATATCTCACTAGGTTTGAGAGATTGGCAGAGAAGGAGAATCTGCCCCTATCTGAATGGGCCATGATGGTCGCACCCTATCTGATTGGAGAGCCCCAAAGGGCATATGCTGACCTGAGCGAGCAGGACAGCCAAGACTATGGCAAGTTGAAAGCGGAGATTCTTACCCGGCTGGGTGTTACGGTGACAGCCCGTGCCAGGGGAGTACATGACTGGAGATACAGTTGGAAGTCTGCAGTCAGCAGGCTTGATTATGGAGTTGAAAAGGTGATAGTGGACCGCTACACCCAAGCACGTCCTCCTGAGGTACAGCCGTCTGAGAGGTCGTCACTTCGGAGTTCCCGGACGCTGAACTCTCGCGGTAAGAGCGTTCCAGCTGTTGGGGACATGGGGTATGCTGATAAGCGGGTTCAGGCCCGAGGGGACATGTGGGTGGGAGAGTGTGATGGACAGTGTTGGAGCTGGCGTGAAATTGCAGCCGACTGTCCAATAGAGGGGGAGCCTATGTGTTGTGATGTTGGCAGATCCCTCTCTCCCTGCGCAGAGCCTGTGTGTGTGTCCACCTCAGCCGAAGAGACTGGACCACAGGGGTCCCCGGTGGTTGTAAGTGACTGCCCAGCACAGGCCCTCTTGGACTCAGAGAGTCCAGTGACTTCCGTATGTGACAGCCTGATTGATAGGGACTTTATCCCTGATAAGCGCCTGAGTATGGTGTGCATCCGTGGAGACACCAAAGTCTACCCCGAGACTGCCGTGGACTTGGTCCCCAAACTCGGGGAGGTTTCATATGAAGTGGGGGTAGTGAAGAACCTGGTGCAACCCGTCATATTGGGTAATGACTTTCCCCGGTCTAAGGATCTCTGGGGGAAGGGTGATTTTGATGAACAGTGTGATGAAGCTCCTATTGAGGGTGCGCAGTCCCGAGGGGCGGAACACATGCTAGTGGGCCATTAAAATTATGTGATAATGATGATGATCATGATAATGATGATGACCATGATAATGATGCTGATATTGATAATGATAATGATGATCATGATAATGATGATGACCATGATGATGATGCTGATATTGATAATGATGATGATGCTAATCATAATAGTGATGATACTGATGATGATCATGATAAAGATGAAATTCCTTTGCAGGTGATGTTGGGAGACGAGGATGGTGGTTCTCGGGAACCGAGTGTCCCTTACTTGCCTGTGTCCTGTGACAATTTTGAGAGTGAGCAGTGGCGAGACCCCACTCTTAAGATGGCACAGGAGGATGTGAGTGTTCTAGATGAGGTTTCCCGGGAGCCTGGCTCTGAGGAGAGGTTTCCTCATGCTGCCATGGACGATAGCCTGTTGTGTGGGGGCACTGGGGTCCAGGGAGAGGTCGTGGGTCAGCTCCTGGTTCCTGAGCTATGTGGAGGTGTGGTGCTGGGGTTGTCACATAGTCACATACTTGAGGGACCAGATGGTGAAGTTGATGTTGTGGATGACATGTTAACTAAGGTTCCAGATCAGGATGTGAATGAAAATGAATTGTATAACCCTGACAGTGAGCAGGACATGAATGAAAATGAATTGTATAACTCTGACAGTGAGCCAGATGTGGCTGAGAAAAAGGGGTCAGATAGTGATAGTGAATCATCTGATGACCATAAAGCAACCAGTGCAAATGAGGAAGGCATGGTAGCAGAGGAGGTTGAGAGTCCTGAGAAGAAAGCTGATGCTGACCTTACAGCCAGACAGAAGATGGCATCTGAAGATGTTTTACAGTTAGCCGGTTCCCTGGCGAAGACTAAGGTGAAAGGAGGAGAGCTGAGCTTTAAAGGCAGGACTCTGAAACTGAACACAGCACAAGTGGATGCTGTTGAAGATGAGAAGTTGTCGGTGTGTGGTGTGGATCTGCATCATGCCAAGGACTCTGAAGGTGATGCTGCAGAGGTGGAAAAAGCCATGGAAGTGGTGGTCACCAAGCCAGATGCCTCATCAGAAGCTGAGGTTTCAAGTGAAACTGTGAGGAACAAGACTGAAGATATGGGGACTGACTCTGTCCAGGAATCTGTTTCTGCCGAAGACAGCGGCGTGGACGGGTTACGGTCCGGATCAGTAGCTGGCATTGGTGAGCTCAAGCGCACTTTCAGGGGGGCTACATCGGAGCCACGTCCCAACAAATGGGAAAAGCGATGTGTCACTCCGTTGCCGCTACAGACACACGGGAGCCCAGATGGGATGCAGAACGTGGTGGAAGAGAAGAATCCGGCAGGTTCTGAGTATACAGATGCCGCTATCAGGGAGAACTGGAAAGCTGGAATAAATGGGGAATTGGAGAAAAGTGAAAAACCCCCTATACCTTCTGTGATAGTTGGTGACAAATGGTCAGTGCACCAGAGACAGGAGGTACGTGAGTTTCTGAGGAAGAGTCAGCAGAAGTGTTCTGATGTGCCGGGTCGTACTTCTCTGGCCAGGCACTATATCGAAACTGAGCCCGGCCCTAAGGTCAAGATGAAACCGTGCAGGATACCCGAGGCCCGCAGAGAGCATAGGCCTGGGAGGGTACAGGGTAGTGCGGATGCTTCAGATGAAGAGAAAGTTGATGTTGGCTATGACTCAGGTGATGATACAAATGACAGTGAAGATGAAGCTGATGAGGGCCATGACTGGTCCAGAGTTCACTGTCTCTGTTGGATTGTTGACCAGCCCTCCGGTCTGGATGACCAGCCCTTCGGTCTGGAGAAGAGGGAGGGGATATGTGAGACAGTGAGTGAATATGTGATGAATGGGGTGTACATTTCACCTAGGTATAAGGGAAATGTGTGGCTTTGTAAACCTAGTGGTAGAGAAAGGTCACTACACCTCACATTCAGCACACACTTGCAGCACAAGCCTGAAACTACTCAGGTCTTAATTAGGAGACCAGAAGTAGGTGTCTGCAAACACAATCAGAGAGCTAGTTTAGCCTGGACACAGGAAGGTGTCTCGGCACAAGAAACAGTCTCCAAGAGTTTTAGAGCTGTCTTTAGCCTGGACACAGAGAGGTGTCCTGGCACAAGGAAGCAGTCTCCCAGAGTGTTTGAGCTATCTCAGTTTGGGTGCAGGAAGGACCCCGGACATAGGAGTAGTCTCAGTGCGAATCCGTGTGAAGAGCGGCTGAATAGGAGTGGATCTCTCTCAAGTCTGGACGCTGAAGGGGCCTTCAGACACAAGGAGGAGTATCTGTGAAACTCCATACTGGTAACATATATCATATGTGTTGTTTTGGGTCAGGCTGATAGAGCCGCGACCCGGATAGACAGGGCAATCTATCTAAGTGTAATTAGAGGCTAGACAAGCCCAGGTTTTCTGTTTATGCTTTATTTTTATCTGTTTGCTGTGGACTTTAATAAAGCTGGTTGCGGCCAGTTTTGCACCAGAACTGCTGTCTGAATGAACTGTTTTCATGCCATTCTGTCTACCCAGACAGCGATCCTAGAGCTAAACCCCCTGAAATGCTACACATATAATAGTTCAAAGGGCGAGAACCCCGTAGATGCCTGGGGCACCTCCCGCACTGCAAACATCAGGTATGGCAACAAGAGATCCCAGTCCTTACCATCTTTAGAGACTGCTTTTTTCAACATATTCTTCAGGGTTTTATTGAACCTTTCTACTAAACCGTCTGTTTGGGGATGATAGACCGATGTGCGCAACTGTTTAACACTTAACAAGTGGCAGAGTTCCTTCATGATTTTTGACATAAAGGGGTCCCCTGATCTGTTAAGATTTCTTGAGTGATTCCCACCCGAGAGAACATACCCATGAGTTCTTTTGCGATCAGTTTGGCCGAGGTGTGTCGCAGGGGAATAGCCTCAGGATACCTGGTAGCGTAATCTAGAACTACGAGGATGTGTTGGTGACCCCTTGCTGATTTATTTACCGGCCCCACCTGATCCATGGCTATTCTCTCAAACGGGACCTCTATAATTGGTAATGGCACCAAGGGACTCCGAAGATGAGGCTGCGGACTGGTTACCTGGCACACGGGACAAGAGTTACAATACCGTTTAACTTCTTCATAGACCCCTAGCCAGTAAAACCGTTGTAGAATTCTGTCTAGGGTTTTCTTTTGGCCCAAATGTCCCCCTAGTACATGCGCATGCGCTAAGTCCATTACCAACCTCCGATATGACTGCGGTACCAGCAATTGCTCGACAATTTCCCCATGTATTTTTTCAACCCGATACAGCAAATCTTGGTTCAGCTCGTATCTGGGAAATACTGTAGCTGCCCCGTGGTGTTGGGGTTCCCCATTGACAACCAGTACATTTTCCCGGGCTCGAGTCAACGTAGGGTCCCGGAGTTGCGCCGTACCAAAATTGTCACCTGCCACATTTAAGTCTGACAATTCTGGTCCCGGTGGCAAATCTTCCATCTCCCCAGCTAACACTTCTATAGGAGAGGGGTTTTCCTCCTCCACCGAAGGCAAAGGTACTCCTACCGCCAGCACATCTTCCTCTGGACCACCAGGTTCATGCCCGATTTCTGGAGAATGCAACCTGGTTGCCACAGGTGCCGACGACTGTTCTGTGGGAGGGGTAATTACAGGCCAAAGCACCGAAAATAAGGGAAAATCTCTCCCCATTATTACCTCATAATGCAAATTAACCACCACCCCCACCTCGTGGCACCTCCTCCCCGCTGGCGTGTTTATCATCACCAGTGCGGTAGGATAATGTTTTAAGTCCCCATGTATACACAACACACCCATTTTCCGACCAGTATACTCGCTGATTTGGACGTGGCTGGCTCGTATTAGGGTCACGAGACTCCCTGAGTCCAGTAGAGCCACAGCAGGGTTACCCTCCACCTCCACTTTACACAAATGGTTCATATTGGGTCCCTCTGGTTTACCCACTGCACACATGTGTTCGGCATAGTGAGACTGATAGTACCCATAGTTTGTGTCCATGGGCTCAGTCAGGTGGGGGCAATCAGCTCTCACATGTCCTGGTTCTTGGCACCGCCAACAGATTATGGGGCCCCTTTCGTCCCCAGACGTGTCCTGGGCGGCCTTCCGAGTCTCTGCTCGCCGAACGGCGGGTGAAGGTTTGGGGAATTTACTCATTACCTTCCGGGTAGTCTCTCCCTGTATCTCCTTGGTAGCCCCATATCTTTCAATGAGGTCTACCATTTGGAGACCATCAGTAGGGGCTGCCTGTCCAACCCATGTTTGAAGGGTGTGGGGCAAAATTCTCCAGAATTTATCAGTCACTATACGATCCAGCATAGCGCGGGGTGACAACACTTCCGGCTGCAACCACTTTTCTATCAGGTGTATCAAGTCATAATACTGGGACCGAGCTGGCACGGAAGGGGAAAACTACCACTGGTGTACCCGCTGAGCCCGGACTAACACATTTACCCCAAGACGTGCGAGTATCTCACCCTTGACGATCTCGTAGTCCCTCTGGTGCTCGGGGGGTAGGTCTCTATAGGCTTTCGCGGGTCCTGGAGCCAAAAACGGAGCCACGATCTCGGCCCACTGGTCCCGGGGTAGTCTCTCCCTCTCAGCCACGCTTTCAAACATCTCCAGGTACACCTCGACGTCATCTGACTTTTCCATTTTTGGAATCGCTGTGCGTACCACTTTCCGGACATCCTGACGTCCCGGGGCAGCTCCTGCTGTCTGCGGCGCTGTGATGTGTTGCATCAGTAGATTGTTGGTTTCCTGTTGCCGCTCAATAGCCTGCTGCTGTATAGCCTGCTGTTGCTGCTGTATAGCCTGCTGCTGCTGCATAGCTGTCACGCTGTCTCTGTATACAGGAGGACCGGGGTCTATGCTGACCCTAAGCTGGGGTCCTGACTAATCCCTCTACCTGGAGGTAGTGTTGATGGTACAGAGGTCCAGGCCGCCAGCGTAACCCTATCTCCTGTGAATCCCTAACCACTGTAATCTAGTCCTGAGAAGGACCCTGATTACCACCACAGGGAACAGGAAGGTAACTGCCTTCACACACAGTATAAGACGAACGAGACAGTACAAGGGATAAAATAAAAGACCACCTTGCATAAAAAACTATCACTACAGAGGGAACACCAACGGGTAAGGAGATAAATAATAAAGCGAGGAGAGGAGAAAACCACAACAGGTATTCTTAGGTTTAGACTTCTCAATACGATCCGCTCTGCTGGTCTGCATGAATGCTTTCACCGACACTTCCCCAGCAGACAGGCAGGTATATGAAGGAAACCAATTACCACAACATTAATTGCAGCTGAGCGAGGCTGGTCTAGTCCAGCACAGAGAGAGGAAGAATTAACTCCCTCAGTGCCGAAAACACCCAGCACCAGGAACTCAGCTGTGAGAAGTCAGAGTGTGCAATCGCGACGATCTTCGCAGCGACACACCCGTGACAGTACCCCCCTTCTACGAGGGGCCTCCGGACCCTCAGGGCCGGGTTTATCTGGGTGAGTAGTATGGAAGGCCTGAACCAATCGGTCTGCGTTAATATCCGACGCAGAAACCCATGTCCTCTCCTCAGGACCATACCCCCTCCAATGAACAAGGTACTGAAGGGACCGGCGATTCAGACGTGAATCGATGACTCTCAACACCTGGAACTCCAAGTTACCATTGACCACCACAGGAGGAGGAGGTAAAGGTGAAGGTATCACCGGTGCCACATACCTCTTAAGCAACGATCTGTGGAACACATTATGAATTCTAAATGTAGGAGGGAGGTCAAGACGGAATGCAACCGGATTAATTATAGCACTGATCTTGTATGGCCCGATGAACCTGGGACCCAGTTTCCAGGAGAGAACCTTAAGTTTTATATTTTTGGTAGACAACCATACCAGATCGTTCACACTTAGGTCCGGACCAGACACTCTCCTCCTATCAGCCATACGTTTGTATCGGTTCCCCATAGTACTCAGATTATTCAGCACTCCTCTCCACACAGAAGCAAGTGACGACGAAAATCGTTCCTACTCAGGAACCCCAGAAGAGCCCCCCCTATTGAAAGTACAAAACTGGGGGTGAAAACCATATGCCCCAAAAAACGGGGACTTACCAGTGGACTCGCTCCGCCTATTATTTAGAGCAAATTCCGCCAGAGGCAAGAAAGAAGCCCAGTCCTCCTGGTTCTCTGACACAAAACACCGGAGATATGTCTCCAAGCTCTGGTTCAGACGCTCTGTCTGACCATTGGTCTGCGGGTGAAAAGCCGATGAAAATGACAACTGCATCCCCCGCCGTGTACAAAATGCTTTCCAGAATTTGGACACAAACTGAGACCCCCGATCCGACACCACATCGGAGGGTACCCCGTGAAGCCTTACAATCTCCCCAATAAACACCTGCGCAAGAGTTTTAGCATTAGGAAGAGCAGGAAGAGCGATAAAATGTGCCATCTTGCTGAACCTGTCCACTTCAACGAGTATGACTGTTTTACCCGAAGATGGCGGGAGGTCTGTAATGAAGTCCATAGACAGATGAGTCCACGGACGCTCCGGGATCTTCAAAGGTAAGAGGGTCCCCGACGGACGGGTATGTGGGGTTTTAGAGCGCGCACAAACCTCGCAGGACGCGACAAAAGTTACCACCTCCTTATGTAAGTTAGGCCACCAAAACCGATGCGAGAGGAGATCCTCAGTTGCTTTACTCCCTGGGTGTCCTGCCAAAGCTGAATTATGGTGTGCCTCAATCACCTTTTGTCGCAACTGATTTGGAACAAACAGTCTCCCTGGAGGTCCTACAGGGGCGTCCCCCTGAGCCTCCAATACCTCCTCCTCAAGCTCAGAGCATACTGCCGACACCACCACCCCCTCCTGAAGGACCGGAACCGGGTCCTCCGTATTCCCAGCCCCTGGGAAACAGCGAGATAAGGCATCCGCCTTAACATTTTTTGAGCCAGGACGATAAGTGACGACAAAATTAAACCTGGTAAAAAACAACGACCACCTAGCTTGTCTGGGATTCAGACGTTTAGCGGACTCTAAATATAGCAGGTTTTTGTGATCGGTAATGACGGTGACCGGGTGGACTGCCCCCTCCAAAAAATTACGCCACTCCTCAAAAGCCAACTTAATGGCCAAGAGTTCCCTATTGCCGACATCATAATTCCTCTCAGCGGACGACAATTTTTTAGAGAAGAAGGCGCACGGATGCCATTTACCAGGGGACGAACCTTGTGACAATACTGCTCCCACCCCTACCTCGGAAGCATCCACCTCAACAATGAACGGCTGTGACGCATCAGGTTGAATAAGTATGGGTGCTGAAGCAAAACATTTTTTCAAAGAGGAAAACGCTTGACAAGCCTTGTCAGACCACTTTGAAAAATCCGTCCCTTTTTTAGTCATGTCTGTGAGAGGTTTAACTATGGACGAAAAATTACGAATGAATTTCCGGTAGTAGTTAGCAAACCCCAGGAAACGTTGTAATGCCTTAAGATCCTCTGGCAGATCCCACTCAAGAACTGCCCGAACTTTCCCAAGGTCCATACGAAAACCGGATGCTGACACCAGAAACCCTAAAAACTGAAGTTCCTGTACGGCGAACACACACTTCTCCCATTTGGCGTACAGTTTATTCTCCCGCAAGATCTGTAACACCTGCCTAACATGCTCCTGATGAGACACAAGATCTGGCGAGTAAATTAGGATATCATCCAGATATATGACCACAAACTGTCCATTAGGTGGCGAAAGATGTCATTTACAAAGTGTTGAAACACCGCCGGGGCAATACTCAGACCAAATTGCATGACAAGGTTCTCATAATGCCCCTCCGGAGTGTTAAACGCCGTCTTCCACTCATCCCCCTCCTTCATCCTAATCAGATTGTACGCCCCCCTGAGATCCAACTTAGAGAACCATTTGGCACCCACGATCTGATTGAAGAGATCGGGAATCAGTGGGAGCGGATACGGATCTCGGACCGTAATCCGATTAAGCTCACGGAAATCCAGGCAAGGGCGTAGGCCTCCATCTTTTTTCTTCACAAAGAAGAACCCCGCGGCCACGGGGAAGATGAAGGTCTAATATGCCCCTTAGCCAGACTCTCTGAAATATAATCCTTCATGGCCTGTCTCTCAGGACCAGAAAGGTTATACAACCTAGATTTCTGTAACTTGGCCCCAGGGAGCAAGTTAACAGAACAGTCATACTCGCGATGAGGAGGTAGTTCTTGACACCCTTTTTCCGAGAATACATCCTCAAAGTCCACCAGAAATGGAGGTAAGGCCCTAGGAGCGACCGCACCAATGACCGTATTCATGCAGTTTTTATTACAGAAATCGCTCCATTGGGTTATCTCTCTGGATTGCCAATTAATAACCAGGTTATGCTTAGTTAGCCAAGGCAGGCCCAGCACTATAGGAGTGGGAAGACCCTCCTACACATAACAAGACAACAGTTCTTTATGTAGCGCCCCCACTTGAAGATCTATATTATGCACTGCTTGCACTAAACTTCCCTGACCGAGAGGTCTGGCGTCGATCGAGAATATGGGGACGGGTTTAGCCAACCCACTCAATCGCATACCTTGAACCCGGGCAAAGCGAGCATCCACCAGATTAGCCCCACTATCCAGAAGAACAGATATCCTCTCAGTTTTCGCACCCACCACCACCTCCGCCGGTACGAGAAACTGAGACGAACTTAGGGACGAAATACTTACTCCCAGATTGCCGTCCACCACACAATCTGGGATCAATAGTTTTCCGGCGACTTCTCACTCTGCAAAGGATGGGATGGACACCCCCTAATAAAATGTCCCTTTTTTCCACAGAAGAAACAACTTCTTGTTTTGTGTCGCCCCACCGATCCCCTCCCCCGGAATGATGTCCCTCCTAATTGCATAGGCTCCTCTGGACTGACCAGGGGAACCTCCGTATAAGGGACCCTTGAGGAAGGTGGAGTCATCACAGGGGGCGAAGTTACCCCGCACCTCTCCCAAAGACGTCTGTCAATACGAATAGCAAGGGCCATAGCGGCTTCCAGTGTCGTGGGAGGGTCATACTGCGCCAACACATCTTTTAATTTGTCAGATAAACCTTGACAAAACTGGCTTCTAAGAGCCGGGTCATTCCACTGGGTGTCCGTGGCCCACCTACGGAACTCCGAACAGAATTCCTCTGCCGGACGATCTCCCTGCTGTATCTTACGTAACTTAGTTTCAGCAAGGGAGACCCGATCCGGGTCATAATATAAAAGACCCAGAGCTGCGAAAAATCTATCCACTGACTGGAGAGCCGGGGAGCCCGGGGGAAGAGAGAACGCCCAGGATTGGGGGTCCCCTTGTAGGGGTGAGATGACAATTCCCACCCTTTGATCTTCACTCCCAGATGACCGAGGTCGCAGCCGAAAGTACAATTTACATGCCTCCCGGAAAGCAAAAAATTTGTCCCACCCTCCAGTGAACCTGTCCGGGAGAGCTACTTTAGGTTCAGGTCTGGCAAGCTCCGGGGGGTACAAAACCTTGGACTTAACGTCCCTCAGCTCCATGGACAAACTCTGCAACTGCTGAGCTAGACTGGCTACTGGATCCATGGTGGCTGGGGAGAATCTTAAGTGGGGTCGGTGAAAATGTCACGCTGTCTCTGTATACAGGAGGACCGGGGTCTATGCTGACCCTAAGCTGGGGTCCTGACTAATCCCTCTACCTGGAGGTACTGTTGATGGTACAGAGGTCCAGGCCGCCAGCATAACCCTATCTCCTGTGAATCCCTAACCACTGTAAACTAGTCCTGAGAAGGACCCTGATTACCACCACAGGGAACAGAAAGGTAACTGCCTTCACACACAGTATAAGACGAACGAGACAGTACAAGGGATAAAATAAAAGACCACCTTGCATACAAAACTATCACTACAGAGGGAACACCAACGGGTAAGGAGATAAATAATAAAGCGAGGTGAGGAGAAAACCACAACAGGTATTCTTAGGTTTAGACTTCTCAATACGATCCGCTCTGCTGGTCTGCATGAATGCTTTCACCGACACTTCCCAGCAGACAGGCAGGTATATGAAGGAAACCAATTACCACAACATTAATTGCAGCTGAGCGAGGCTGGTCTAGTCCAGCACAGAGAGAGGAAGAATTAACTCCCTCAGTGCCGAAAAACACCCAGCACCAGAAACTCAGCTGTGAGAAGTCAGAGTGTGCAATCGCGACGATCTTCGCAGCGACACACCCGTGACAATAGCCTGCTGTTGCTGCTGTGTAGCCTGCTGTTGCTGCTGTATAGCCAGCTGCTGCTGTCGCATGGCCTCCACAAGCATTTTTACTGTGCTCTCCATCTCCGGACAGCTATCCACCGGGTTTTGCGTCACTTTCTTTACCCAGGACATTTACTGTCATGCAGAGAAAAAAAAAACATCCACAAAAAAAACAGCCTGACCTCACTGCGTATGCCCGGATTCAAGCCACCATTTGTAGGGATCCGCTCTGGTAGGCAGGGGGCCGGGCCTCAGTAATGAGGCAAACACACAGGCTTTTAGTTCAAAGTTCAGTGGTTTTAATAACGGGTTCAACAAAAAGTCCAGATAACAGAATCAAAGCAGAACATAAATCACTCCAGTTTGGAGAACCACTGGTCCCAGACTCACCCTTGCTTGGGACGGGCTTAACTAAGCGGCTGCAGGACAGCAGAGACCTCCAGGTGCCATTCCGGGTGGTCTGGTCCTCGCTTCCTGGTGCACACTGACACACTGTAACAAAAACAAGCTTCCAGGCTGACTCCAGCCAAACTCCTTCCTTCCACACCCACCAACTACACCAGCTCCTTGTTTTATAGGCCTAGTCCACACCCTCAGGTGAGGTACACATCAGCTGACCTGATCACGTGACTATGACCTCATCACAGGTCCTTGAGATCAGGGAAAATCCTGACCAAACTCCAGTCTGCTAGGAGAAATATATCTCCCATCCATCAAGACCCCCTTTGGTGTACCACAACTTACATATTGTAAGACTGACTTAATATATAACATGTGAATTAATACTGACAATGGTGATCAGACAAGAGAAATCATTTAAAGCACAATATAGTGAGTAAGCCATGAAGAGCAAGTTTTCCATACACAGCAGACAACCAATATGATCATGAAATAGAATTGATGGCACATTAAGCTCCTGCAGAAAAACATGTAAAAATGTAACAGCTGTGCTCCATCTGAAGTACATCAATATATTGCAGTCCACTGCATGACATCTACTGAAGCTTAATTTACTTGTTGTGTTTTGCATCTCCTATACAGCGTGAGTCTTTTGCATCTAACATATTATGACTTGCACAGTATATTGAATTGCTCTTCTCCCCATGTGGTCTTGAAATCTTGGAACTTTATTTTACATCAGGAAGCATATTGTAAAATACCTACAGCTGTGACTGGCATTTCTTGTTTTTTTGATGTATTATGATAGACTGCATAGGAATAATTCACTTGAGAAATGTTAGGGGATGAGAAAATCACAGTCAATATTGGTTATTAAATGGTATTAAATGGGCACTCTGGAAAAATACTGCAAACATATCTAAAATAGCTGAACACAATAGTTTACTTACACACTTAAGTCACAATTTAATACTTCAGCGTAGCATTAGCTGCATGCTCACTAACAGGTCTGGGTTAAAGTATTTTTGTGCCCTATAGGCAGATAAAGCCACCAATGGTGCCCTGCCCGGAATAACCCAAAACTCCAAAGCAAAGGAATAAGCTCTAATGACCACTTACACTAAAATTGTTACCTTTTTCACTAAAAATAGCAACAAAGGTAATAAAAACACTGCCTGGCATTGTATTCCTGTACTGATGGTGGTTATAGTGACATTCATGTAGTGATGGTTGTTCTGGTGTTGTATTCATCATCAAAACCATCATCAGTACATGAATATGAAACAAAATAATCATCAGTCAATAAATAGAGCACCAGAGCCATAAAATAGCACTTAAATAAGGCACAAGAACCATCATCAGTAGCAAAAAATGCATCACCAGTACCACCATCAGTACATGAATGCATTACCAGAACCAACATCAGTATATGAACACATCATGAAAACCACCATCAGTAACTAAATACAGACAATGAGAAAATCAATCCAGCTTCTAGGAATTTTGCAAAAAATGTATTGGAGAATGTATAAAAATATGAACATGCTATTTAAAAAGACAGCATAGTAGCAACACGTTTCAAACATACATGAGGTTCTTTGTCAGAGCTGCAACCTAAGTGATCATACAAGCAGTTAAATAACCAATGAAAAAGCATGCAGCACATCACATGGTCGACATAAAATCAATATAATCATCAGGTGCCGATTAACCCCTTAGTGACAGAGCCATTTTGCAGCTTAATGACCGGGCCAATTTTTACAATTCTGACCACTGTCACTGTTATGATTTGGTAGCTGAGGAGAGCAGGCAAAAAAGGAAATACACCAGAGAGGTTGGAATCTATGGGATTGCAGTACCCTGACTAACCACCACAACTAAAGGCAGCCGTGGAGCGTACCTACGTTGGTCCTAGACGCCTCGTCACAGCCTGAGAAGCTAACTACACCTAAAGACAGAAAGAGGAAAACTATCTGCCCTGGAGCAGATCCCCAAAGAACATAGAAAGCCCCCGAACATGTAATGGCGGTTAGACAAGAGGAAATACAGACACAGACAGAAAATAGTATGAGCAAACGTTGGGGCCCAAACTTCCTAAATAGAAAAGGATAGGAAGGACACTTACTGCAATCCCAAAAAACCCTGAAAAGTACCAACACTACTAATTACAAAAACACCTGAGATCACACGACCTCTACCACCTAAATTAGTTCTCTGGTGTAACAAAACTAAACAACAGCCACTGAAAAAACTGGAAAAGGCAAATGAACAAACAACAGTGGCTGAACTAAACTGAGAGGAGCACAAGCCCCCGGAGGGGACCCGGCAGACCCCTACAGAAGTGCAGGACAAAATGCAAAAAGCAAGCACAAAAAACTAAAAGAAGAAAATGTCTTATCTGTTAGCAGAAGATGCAGGCACGAAACAGCAAGCTACAAAGTGAACAGGAATCAAAGATGAGACCAGAACAATTGATCACCGGCAACCCTGATGGGAGGGAACCTCCCTTATATAAGACCAGTCAGTAACACCTGATCGCCAATCTTCACAATCTTCATTGGATAGTTCAGTACTGTTTGTAACCACCAGAGGGAGCTTCTGCTCAGAATTCATTTCTAGCACATTCACAACAGTACCCCCCTTGAGGAGGGGTCACCGAACCCTCATTTGAGCAACCAGGTCGGTCAGGATGAGCTCTGTGATATGCACGGATGAGTCTCCTAGCATGGATGTCCGAAGCAAACACCCAAGAATTGTCCTCCTGACCATAACCTCTCCACTTAACCAAATACTGGAGTTTCCGTCTAGAAAAACGAGAATTCAATATTTTCTCAACCACATACTCCAGATTGCCCTCAACCAAAACAGGGTCAGGAGGCACAGCCATAGGAACCACTGGCTCGACAAACCTCTTCAATAAGGACTTGTGGAACACGTTATGGATCTTAACCCCTTAATGTCCACTGACGTGCAGAGTCCGTCAAGGCAAGGTGCCAGTTCCGGCACCAGGACTGACTCTGCACGTCATGCCTTTGATCTACCACTGCGTGTAAACACGCAGTGGTAGATCAGTGCCGACAGCTGTCACAGACAGCTGACAGGCACGGCAAGCGGTGTGGGGACCTTTGCCGTCGGTCCCCGCACTCACAGCGCTGTGATTGGTCAGTCAATCTGACTGACCAAACACAGCAGCGATCGCGCAGGAGAAGCTGAAGTTTCAGCTTCCCCAGCACGATCAGTGCAGGAGCCGGCGCTGCAGTGGCCAGGCTTCCTGCACTGACAGCCAGGAGCGGCGCCCCCACGCCCCTGGCTGTTAAACCCCCTGACTGCTGCGATCGAGCGCGATCGCAGAGCTCAGGGGGGGAGGCAGAGGGTCGGGAGCTCCCTCTGCCTCAGATCAGCGTCCCAGCGATGTAATCGCAGGGCCTGATCTCTGCCTTGATGACCCGGGGGTTGTCATGACAACCTCCGGGTCATCTAGCTACGGGAAGCTGCTGTGATCATGTCACAGCAGCTTCCACTATAGTTGCAATGCATTGCAATGCCAGAGCATTGCAATGCATTGTAACTGCAATCAAAAGTAAAAAAAGTGAAAGTCCCATAAAGGGACAAGTTGAAAAAAATCATTTTTTAAAAAAAATTGTAAAAAAAATATTAAAAAATAATTTAAAAAAAATCCCCTAAAAAATACACATTTTTATGTAATAAAAAAAATAAAAAAACAAAAAAAATACACATGTTAGGTATCGCCATGTCCGTAAAAATCCCATCTATAAAAGCATAACCCTAGTTAACCCCTTCAGTGAAAGCCGTAAAAAAAAACACAAAAAAGTAGTAAATTATACTTTTTCCAAGCGGTATCATTATACCGCTTGGAAAAAGTGCAATAACACGCGACCAAAAAGTCAGATATAAATAATCATGGTACCGCTGAAAACGTCATCTTGTCCCGCAAAAAACAAGCCGCTATACAGCATCATCAGCGAAAAAATAAAAAAGTTATAGCTCGCGGAATAAACTGATGCAAAAATAATTATTTTTTCTATAAAATTCTTTATTGTGTAAAAAACGCCAAAACATAAAAAAATATATAAATGAGGTATCGCTGTAATCGTAGTGACCCGAAGAATAAAGCTGCTTTATCAATTTTACCACACGCGGAACGGGGGAAAAAAAATAAAAAAAAAACAATTCCTGAATTGCTGGTTTTTGTTCATTCTGCTTCCACAAAAATCGGAATAGGAAGCGATCAAAAAACGTTATGCGCCCGAATATGGTACCAATTAATACGTCAGCTCGTCCCGCAAAAAATAAGCCCACAGATAACTCTGTCGGCCGAAATATGGAAAAATTATAGCTCTCAAAATACGTCGATGCAAAAAATTCTTACAAAAAATTATTCCAAAAAAAAGCATCTTTTAGAGTGTGACAGAAGCTAAACCTGAAAAAAGGGTGTAAATCTGGTATCGCTATAATCGCACCGATCCGAGGAATAAAGTCGCCTAATCACTAATATCGCACGAGGAACGGCGTAAAAAAGAAAACCAATTCTTCACCTTTGGTAGATTTGTTCATTGTGCCTCCCAAAGATCGCAGTAAGGCGATCACAGTGGTTCCCCCCCGCATATGGGGTATCAGCGTACTCAGGACAAAATGCACAATAGCTTTTGGGGTCCTATTTCTCCTGTTACCCTTATAAAAATAAAAATTTGGGGGCAAAAAGGTCATTTTTGTGGAAAAAAATATGATTTTTTTTATTTTAACGGCTCTACGTTATAAACTTCTGTGAAGCCCTTGGGGGTTCAAAGTGCTGACCACACATCTAGATAAGTTCCTTGGGGGGTCTAGTTTGCAAAATGGGGTCATTGTGGGGGTTTCTACTGTTTAGGCACATCAGGGGCTCTCCAAGCGCGACATGACACCCGCAGACCATTCCATCAAAGTCTGCATTTAAAAACGGTGCTCCTTCCCTTCCAATCTCTGCCATGCGTCAAAATAGTGGTTCCCCCCCACATATGGGATATCAGCGTACTCAGGACAAATTGCACAATAGCTTTTGGGGTCCTATTTCTCCTGTTACCATTATAAAAATAAAAATTTGGGGCAAAAAGATTATTTTTGTGGAAAAAAATATGATTTTTTTATTTTCACGGCTCTACATTATAAACTTCTGTGAAGCACTTGGGGGTTCAAAGTGCTCACCACACATCTAGAAAAGTTCCTTGGGGGGTCTAGTTTCCAAAATGGAGTCACTTGTGGGGGGTTTCTACTGTTTAGGCACATCAGGGGCTATCCAAACGTGACATGACACCCACAGACCATTCCATCAAAGTCTGCATTTGAAAAAGGCGCTACTTCCCTTTCGAGCTCTGCCATGCGTCAAAATAGTGGTTCCCCCCACATATGGATATCAGCGTACTCAGGACAAATTGCACAATAGCTTTTGGGGTCCTATTTCTCCTGTTACCATTATAAAAATAAAAATTTGGGGCAAAAAGATTATTTTTGTGGAAAAAAATATGATTTTTTTATTTTCACGGCTCTACGTTATAAACTTCTGTGAAGCACTTGGGGTTCAAAGTGCTCACCACACATCTAGAAAAGTTCCTTGGGGGGTCTAGTTTCCAAAATGGAGTCACTTGTGGGGGGTTTCTACTGTTTAGGCACATCAGGGGCTATCCAAACGTGACATGACACCCACAGACCATTCCATCAAAGTCTGCATTTGAAAAAGGCGCTACTTCCCTTTCGAGCTCTGCAATGCGTCAAAATAGTGGTTTCCCCCCACATATGGGGTATCAGCGTACTCAGGACAAATTGCACAATAACTTTTGGGGTCCTGTTACCCTTTGGAAAATAACAATTGGGGGTGGAAAGATCATTTTTGTGGAAAATATATGATTTTTAATTTTACTGCTCTACGTTTATAACCTTCTGTGAAGCCCTTGGGGGTTCAAAGCTCTCACCACACATCTAGATAAGTTCCTTGGTGGGTCTAGTTTCCAAAATGGGGTCACTTGTGGGGGTTTCCACTGTTTAGGCACACAGGGACTCTCCAAATACGACATGGCATCCAATCTCAATTCCAGCCAAAAAAGTCAAATGGCGCTGCTTCCCTTCCGAGCTCTGCCATGCGCCCAAATAGTGGTTTACCCCCACCTATGGGGTATCAGCGTACTCAGGACTAATTGCACAATAAATTTTGGGGTCCTTTTATCCTTTGGAAAATAAAAATTGGGATGAAAAGATCATTTTTGTGGAAAAAAATATGATTTTTTAATTTACGACTCTACGTTATAACCTTCTGTGAAGCGCTTGGGGTTAAAAGCTCTCACAACACATTTAGATAAGTTCCTTGGGGGGTCTAGTTTCCAAAATGGGGTCACTTGTGGGGGTTTCCACTGTTTAGGCACACAGGGACTCTCCAAATGCGACATGGCGTCCAATCTCAATTCCAGCCAAAAAAGTCAAATGGCGCTGCTTCCCTTCCGAGCTCTGCCATGCGCCCAAATAGTGGTTTACCCCCACATATGGGGTATCAGCGTACTCAGGACTAATTGCCCAATAACTTTTGGGTCTATTTATCCTTTGGAAAATAATAATTGGGATGAAAAGATCATTTTTGTGAAAAAATATGATTTTTTAATTTTACGGCTCTACGTTATAACCTTCTGTGAAGCCCTTGGGGGTTAAAAGCTCTCACAACACATTTAGATGAGTTTCCTTGAGGGTCCAGTTTCCAAAATGGGGTCACTTGTGGGGGGTTTCCACTGTTTAGGCACACAGGGACTCTCCAAATGCGACATGGCGTCCAATCTCAATTCCAGCCAAAAAAGTCAAATGGCGCTGCTTCCATTCCGAGCTCTGCCATGCGCCCAAATAGTGGTTTACCCCCACACATGGTATATCGGTGTACTCTGGAGAAATTGTACAACAAATATTGTGGTTCATTTTCTCCTGATACCCTTGACAAAATTTAAAAAAATTGTGTCGAAAGAAAAATTTTGGGAAAAAAAGTTAAATGTTAATTTTTTTCCTTCCATATTGCTTCAATTCTTGTGAAGTACCTAAAGGGTTAATAAACTTCTTGAATGTGGCTTTGAACACGTTTGAAGGGTGCAGTTTTTTAGAATGGTGTCACTTTTGGGTATTTTCTTTCATATTGACCCCTCAAATTCACTTCAAATGTGAGGTGGTCCCTAAAAAAATGGTTTTGTAAATTTTGTTGGAAAAATGAGAAATTGCTGGTCAACTTTTAACACTTATAACTTCGTAACAAAAAAAAATTTTGGTTCCAAAATTGTGCTGATGTAAAGTAGACATGTGGGAAATGTTATTTATTAACTAATTTTTGTGACATATCTCTCTGATTTAATGGCATAAAATTAAAAGTTTGAAAATTGCAAAATTTTCAAAATTTTTGCCATATTTCCATTTTTTTTCATAAAAAAACGCAAGTTATATTGAAGAAATTTTACCACTATCATGAAGTACAATATGTCACGAGAAAACAATCTCAGAATCGCCAAGATCCGTAGAAGCGTTCCAGAGTTTATAACCTCATAAAGAGACAGTGGTCAGAATTGTAAAAATTGCCTGGTCTTTAACCTACAAAATGGCTTGGTCATTAAGGGGTTAAATGTCCCTGGAAGAAGTAAACGAAAGGAAACAGGATTAAGAATCTCCATGATCTTATAAGGTCCAATGAACCTAGGCTTAAACTTAGGAGATGCAACTCTCATAGGGATATTTCTCGAGGACAACCAGACCAAGTCCCCCTCTTCAAACCGAGGACCATCAGTCCTATGCCGGTTGGCAAACCGCTGGGCCCTCTCCTGAGAGAGGGACAACCTCTCCACTACCAGGTCCCAAATCTGCTGCATACGCTCCACAAGAGAGTCAACACCTGGACAGACAGAAGCCTCAATCTGTCCTGAAGAAAATCGAGGGTGAAACCTAAAATTGCAGAAAAATGGAGACATCAAAGTGGCAGAGCTAGCCCTATTATTAAGAGCAAACTCAGCCAAAGGCAAAAAAGAGACCCAGTCATCCTGACAGCAGACACAAAGCATCTCAGATAAGTCTCCAATGTCTGGTTTGTTCTCTCAGTTTGTCCATTGGTCTGAGGATGAAAAGCCGAGGAGAAAGACAATTGAACACCAAGTTTAGAACAAAAAGTCCTCCAAAATCTGGAAACAAACTGGACTACTCTGTCAGACACAATGTTCTCAGGAATGCCGTGTAACCGAACCACGTGCTGAAGGAACAAAGGCACCAATTCAGAGGAGGAAGGCAACTTAGGTAATGGCACAAAATGTATCATTTTGGAAAACCTATCACAAATCACCCAGATAACGGTCATTCTCTGAGAAACAGGGAGGTCGGAAATGAAATCCATAGAGATATGGGTCCATGGTCTCTTGGGCACAGGCAATGGCATCAACAAACCACTAGAGCGAGAGCAAGGCTTGGAGCGAGAGCAAGTCCCGCAGGACTGCACAAATTCCCTGATGTCACGAGACAAAGTAGGCCACCAAAAGGACCGACTAACCAAGTCTCTGGTACCAAAAATTCCGGGGATGACCGGCCAACGCGGAACAATGAATCTCAGACATCACACTCTTTTCCACTGGTCTGGGACAAACAATTTCCCAATAGGGCAGCGCTCGGTTTATCCTCCTGACACCCTTCCAGAGCCAGTCTCAAATTGGGCGAGATGGCGGAAAGAACTACACCCTCTTTCAAAATAACAGCAGGATCAGATAATTTAGGAGAGTCCGCAAGGAAACTCCTCGAGAGGGCATCCGCCTTAACATTCTTAGTGTCAGGAAGAAAGGAAACCACAAAATTAAAACGTGTGAAAAACAAGGCCCACCTGGCCTGTCTAGGATTAAGTCGCTTGGCTGATTCCAAATAAACCAGATTCTTATGGTCCGTGAGGACCACCACCTGATGTTTGGCTCCCTCCAGCCAATGTCTCCACTCTTCAAAAGCCCACTTCATGGCCAATAACTCCCGATTACCCACGTCATAATTACGTTCAGTTGGAGAAAATTTTCGAGAGAAAAAGGCACAATGGTTACTTTTAGAGTTCTCTGGATCTCTTTGGGACAAAACGGCACCTGCCCCAATTTCAGAGGCATCAACCTCCACCTGAAATGGCAGAGAAACATCAGGCTGCCGTAGAACAGGAGCAGAAGTGAATCTCTGCTTAAGTTCCTGAAATGCAGAGACTGCCTCAGGAGGCCAATTCACCACATCAGAACCCTTTTTGGTCAAATCAGTCAATGGTTTAACAATAACAGAGAAATTACCAATAAATTTACGATAAAAATTAGCAAAACCCAAGAATCTTTGAAGAGCCTTTAATGAAGTAGGTTGGACCCAATCACAGATGGCCTGAACCTTGACCGGGTCCATTTCAATAACAGATGGGACAAAATGAATCCCAGAAATGAGATCCTCTGTACGCCAAAAAGACACTTTGATCCCTTCACATACAGAGCATTCTCTCTCAAAATCTGGAACACAGTCCGAACATGTTTCACATGAGAGTCCCAGTCATTGGAAAAAATCAAGATATCATCCAAATAAACAATCAGAAATTTATCCACAAAATCCCTGAAAATGTCATTCATAAAGGACTGGAAGACAGAAGGAGCATTAGTGAGCCCAAAGGGCATCACTAGGTACTCAAAATGCCCCTCTGGGGTATTAAATGCTGTTTTCCATTCATCCCCGTGCTTAATGCGAATAAGGTTATATGTCCCCCCTGAGGTCAAGCTTGGTAAACCAAGTATCACTTTTCACCCTGGAAAACAGGTCAGAAATCAAGGTAGCGGATATTGATATTTCACAGTGATATTGTTCAAGAGACGATAATCAATACACGGCCTTAATGAACCATCCTTTTTGGCCACAAAGAAAAAACCGGCACCCAAGGGTGAAGAGGATGGTCTGATATGACCCTTCTCCAATGACTCCTTGATATAAGACCGCATAGCGTCAATGTTCAGGTACAGACAAGTTAAAAAGGCGACCTTTAGGGAATTTACTACCAGGCACTAATTCAATAGCGCAGTCATAGCTCCTATGGGGGGCAAGGATGCAGATTTACTTTCGCTAAACACATCAGAAAAATCAGTTAAAAAGTCAGGAACATCCTGAGCCTGGGGGGAGGCAGAAAAAACAGGAGTGTTGGTATTAACACATTGGCAGCCCCAACTGGTTACAGACACAGATTTCCAATCCAAAACAGGATTATGAGACTGTAACCAAGGGAAACCCAGTACGATAATGTTATCCAGATTATACAGCACCAAAAATTTGCAACTCTCATTATCACCTGAGTAGAGAACTGAAGTTTATTCTCAGCCAAAGGGGTAGAATCGATCCCAGTAGGGGAATAGACTTCCTTAGGGGTATCAAGGAAAACCCACAACGTTTAGCAAAATCAAAATCCATCAGGTTAATAGCTGCTCCCGAATCAACGAAAGCCTGAGCAGAAAATGTGGACAGGGAGCAAATCAGGGTAACAGTCAACAAAAATTTAGTCTGAACACTACCCAAGACAACTGAGCGTGCAAAACGTCTTCCCCGCTTAGGGAAGACTGAAATAGCATGAGAGGCATCACCACAGTAGAAACATAACCCATTGCGTTTTTGAAACTGATGACGCTGTGCCCCAGAAGCCACTCTATCACACTGCATGGGTTCAGAAGCTGGTTCACAAGGCAACACTATTCCATGCATACCTCTACGCTCACGCAAACGTCTGTCAATTTGAATCGCTAATGACATAGAATCATTGAGACCAGAGGGGACAGGGAATCCCACCATAACATCCTTTACATTCTCTGACAGACCCTTCCGAAAAAGGGCTGCCAAAGCATCGTCATTCCATTGGGTCAGGACTGCCCACCTTCGGAATCTCTGACAGTATAAGTCAGCGTCCTCAAGCCCCTGATTTAATGCCAACAAGGCTTTTTCAGCTTGATCAGTGACATTAGGCTCATCGTACAATAAACCCAGAGCCTGAAAAAATGTATCAACATTACTCAAAACAGGATCCCCAGGTGTCAGGGAAAAAGCCCAATCCTGAGGATCGCCACGCAGGAGAGAGATGACAATTTGAACCTGCTGTGCTGCGTTCCCTGAGGACTTAGATTTCAAGGCAAAAAACAACTTACAGTTATTTTTGAAATTCAGAAATTTAGCTCGATCCCCTAAAAACAAAATGTAAGGTTCTTTGTCTCTGTTGACATGTTCCTTGAAACTCAGTTTTCCGTCGGCCATTTGCTTTCTGTCTTTCTGCAGCTCTTGCCCTCAGTTAATATGGAGTTTCCAGTTTTCATGTTCCCGCCCTATTCTTCCCTCTTGCTTCTTAAGCAGCCTCAGCTGAACAATCAGTGCTTCTGAATCAAGCCTCAGTCAGTCTGTGACCTGACTCCTGGAAGCCTTGGACTTGTACTCCAGCTATTCCCTACTGAGGAACCTTGGAACACTTTTGGACTCTGGAAACCTGCTGTTTGGTGAATCCATGTTTGCAGAGGAATTACGGTACAGAGAAGAGATCCTGAACCTGCTTTGGAGAGTTATTGTAGAGCTTGAAGTTACTCTGGCCTGCTGTGTCTCCTGTTGCTGTTCCTGCAAACTGTGTGAACTTTTCAGCATGCTTGTATGAAGTAATACAAGTCATTTCATTTCAACCTATGTCTCCTGTGTTTTCCTCGCACCCAAGCACAAGACGCTATAGGAACTGTACACTATACATGACAAGATTCAGGAGACAATGTTTAGTGTCTGCTGGGTCTGGGAAAGCCATGTCTGCTGTGACTGTGGATATCAGATGTCCGTTTAATACCTTATGTGATGACAGTGGTTGTGACTTCTCACAACCATTCCAGGTGAGCGCATTCCCTTAAAATTTTACTCTGGAGTGTTACCACAGGTAAACACTATTGTTTTTTTTTTTTTCCTTTCCTCTTCTCCTTCCAGCACCTCTGCCTTAAAAGATCTGGAAGATGGAGGCCCGCATAAAGGAACTTTGCGGAGTGACTGATACAATCCTTTCAGATGTACAGACTTTAAAAACCCGTTTTGCAAGCCTACAGGACCTCACTAATCATAATTTGCAAGTGTTTGGACAGACTACCCAGGAATTGCGAGCCAGGATTGAGGCTCTAGAGGAACGAGCCCAGGCTCCTGCCATAACCCCAAGTTTCTGGGATCCCCAAATTACCTCCTTTTCGTTTTGGCGGTGAACGTGAGAAATTCAGGGGATTTATTAATCAATGCAATTTATTTTTCTCTGCACATGCTTCACAATTTCCCACTGAACGATCCAAAGTGCTTACTATAATCATCTTGCTTACCAATAAGGCTTTGATGTGGGCAAACCCTCTGATTGAGACTGAGGATGATTGTTTGAATCACCTTGATGCTTTTATTTCAGCCATGGGCAGGTGTTTGATGACCCCAATCGAGGTGCAACAGCTGAAGCAGCCATGTTAACTTTGCGCCAAGGTAAGCGTTCAGTAGCCGAATATGCCCTGGATTTCAGGAGATGGGCTCTTGATACCACTTGGGACACTTCCGCTAAAAAATCTATTTTTCGGAAAGGGTTGTCTCCACTGATTAAGGATGAACTTGCTCGTGCCGACCCTCCCACTGCGTTAGGTGACTTTATTAACTATTGTATCCGTATTGATGCTCGTCTGACTGAACGCAGACAAGAGAGATGGTTCGAAAATAATCGCACTAACCTTTTACTACCTCCCTCCTCAGCTAAGGAACCTTTGAGTAGGATCACAAGGGAACCAGAACCTGAACCCATGCAGGTGGACTCTTTACAAAGACGGGTTAGTGATGCACGCAAAGAACATCGTATAAAGGAAAATCTATGTTTCTACTGTGGTAAGTCAGGGCACTTCATTATAAACTGCCCCAGCTGTTCTCGTAAGACTACTGCAGCAGTCATTCACTGTGAGTGTTGCGAGAGGAGCTCTGTCATGTCCGAGCCTTAGGCTCCAGAGAGATCTGCTGCAAGAGATCTTGATTTCTCGGACTTAAACTCTGTTAGTTCTGGGGACGATGACGGTATAAACGCTGCAATTTTTCAAGTTTCCTCAGCGGTGTCCCAGCTGAGTTGTAAAAGAAACAATTCTCATTGCTTCCTTTCCATCAAACTCTGGGTTGACTCAGTCTGGGTGTCTAGCTCTGCTATGATCGACTCAGGAGCAAGTGGAAATTTTATGGATATCTCCTTTGCTCTGAAACAGGGGATACATTCAGTGAAGAAGGCTACTCCAGTACAGATGGAGTCTGTGGATGGCTCTCTACTGACTTCTGGACCAGTGGATCAAGAAACAGAGCCTTTGAGGGTCCTTATGGGTAAAGATGATCAGGAGAAAATGTCTTTTTTGCTTATCTCTTCTCCCCACTTTCCCATCATTCTAGGGCTACCGTGGCTGCAGGCGCAGAATCCTACGATTAACTGGGAGACCAAGGAATTACACTTTCCGGAGAAAACAGATGAGTCAAGGAGTTTCAGCTTGCTCTGTTCCTAAAGGAACCATGTCAGTCCCCGAACTACCAGCTGTGTACCAGGACTATGACGATTTATGTGACAAGAAGAACGCTGATCAGCTTCCTCCTCACCGTCCATATGATTGTCCAATTGAATTATTACCCGGAGCCGAGATACCTTTTGGTAAGATCTACCCCCTAGCGGGGCCCGAGCTAAAAGCTTTGAAGGATTATATAGACGAAAATTTAGCCAAGGGCTTCATACGCCCCTCTTCATCTCCCGCAGGTGCACCCATCTTCTTTGTGAAGAAGAAAGATGGATCTCTGAGACCCTGCATAGACTATAGGGAACTCAATAAGGTTACTATTAGAAACCGTTATCCATTGCCTTTAATCCCTGAGTTGTTGGAGAGAGTGCGGCATGCCAAAATTTTCTCTAAACTGGATCTCCGTGGGGCCTATAACTTTGGTCCGTATCAGACCTGGGATGAATGGAAGACTGCTTTCAGGTCACGCTATGGACACTTTGAATATCTAGTTATGCCTTTTGGTCTGAGTACCGCCCCAGCCACTTTCCAACACTTGGTGAATGACATCTTCAGGGATCTCCTAGATACATTCGTGTGATTATTTTGGATGATATTCTAATTTTTTCTAACTCCACAGAGGAACATCATGGACATGTGAGAATGGTCTTAGAACGCCTAAGACAAAACCATCTCTACATCAAACTTGAAAAATGTGAATTCCATAGGACCGAAATTCAATTTCTGGGGTATGTACTATCTACGCAAGGGATTAGTATGGATGGAAGCAAGACCCAAGCCATCAAGGATTGGCCAATTCCTAGAAATGTGAAGGAGGTGCAGCGTTTCATCGGGTTTGCCAACTTCTATAGACGTTTCATTAAGAATTTTTCTGAGGTAGTGTCACCTATCACCCAACTTACCCGGAAACAGTCTAGGTTCTCCTGGACCCCGCAAGCTCAGGAAGCATTTTCCTGTTTAAAGGATAAATTTACCACCGCACCTATCTTAGTACATCCCAACCCCGAGCTTGCCTTCATAATTGAGGTGGATGCTTCAGACTGTGCCGTTGGAGCTATACTCTCTCAGAGAACAGGTGAGAAGAATGTCTTGCATCCCTGTGCCTTCTTTTCCCAGCAGTTGTCTTCGGCTGAGAGGAACTACATGTGGGCAATAGAGAATTGTTGGCCATTATTGCCGCCTTCAAGGAATGGAGACACCTTCTTCAGGGAGCTGCACAGCAAATAGTCGTCCTGACAGACCATCGTAACCTTGAATTTATCAGGTCGGCTAAGTGCCTGACTCCTCGCCAGGCTCGCTGGAATCTTTTCCTAAACCAATTTAATTTTGTCATTTCTTATAGACCAGGATCGCGCAATGGAAAGGCTGATGCACTCTCTAGGATTCATTCAGCAGAGACACGTCCACTTACTCCTCCTAAGACTATTCTTCCTGACTCGATTCCTGGGAGTGATTCATAATCAAGACCTACTTAAGGACATCAAGGAAGCATACCATGCGGATTCTTTGTTGGCTCAACCCCCAAGGGACGTAAGTCTTGTCTTTAAGAATGGTGTGTGGATTCAGGGACAACGTCTGTATATACCTGAAACAGTCAGATTGAGAGTATTGCAACTCATCCACGATTCCAAGATAGCCGGGCATAGGGGAATTCTAAGACACAAGAATTTCTTTCTCGTTTCTTTTGGTGGCCCACTTACAGGAAAGATGTCTTAAACTATGTCACTTCATGTGAAGTCTGTGCAAGATGCAAAACACCTCGCTCCTCACCAACTGGTCTGTTGCAACCTCTTCCCACCCTGTCCCGCCCGTGGGGATCCATTTCTATGGACTTCATTGTGGAGTTACCAACCTCTCAAGGGAAGAACACCATTCTAGTGGTGGTTGACCGTCTAACAAAGGCAGCTCATTTTATCCCTTGTGTCGGCTTACCCACTGCAAAAACAGACATCAGACTTGATGATTAAGAAGTGTTTTCGCTTACATGGAGTACCGGGTGAGGTCATTTCGGATCGAGGGGTGCAATTCACTTCAAGGTTTTGGCAAAATTTCTGTGCAGCATTGGACATTAAAGTAAACCTTTCTTCTGCTTTTCATCCCCAGACTAATGGACAGACAGAACGAACCAATCAGACCCTGGAGCAGTATCTCCGCTGTTTTATCTGCCACCTACAGGATGATTGGGTGGATCTACTTCCACTGGCTGAGTTCTCTTGTAACAACTCTCAGAGCGCCTCCACTAAGCAGTCTCCTTTTTACTCCAATCTAGGTTATCATCCTAACATTCTTCCTCGATTTCCATAGATACCCCTTGCCGGCAGTGGCTGAAAGAATCACTTCTTTACAAAAGAATATGGATCTTCTAAAGGAAAATCTAGAATTGGCTCAGGAAAGGTACAGAAAGCAGCAGATAAATTTCGTAAACCTGCACCAGCTTTCAAGGTAGGAGATTTGGTCTGGCTGTCAACCAGAAATCTTAAATTAAAGATTCCATCGTCTAAATTGGGACATAAGTACATTGGACCTTATAAGATCAATAAGATTATAAGTGCTGTTGCTTGTCGTCTTCAACTACCCAGAACTATGAGAATCCACCCTGTCTTTCATGTATCCCTACTAAAAGGCTGCAACACCCAATACGTTTCCTGGACGTTCTTTCCTTGCCCTGACCCAGTGCTGGTCGATGGTCAGGAAGAGTTTATGGTGGAAAGGATTCTAGATTCCAGGTTGTACAGAAATCAGTTGCAATATTTGATTAAATGGCAGGGCTACCCAGTGGAGGACAACTCATGGGAACCAGTCAATAATGTAAATGCTCCTCGCCTGCTCCGCCAGTTTCATCAGAGGTACCCTGACAAGCCTGGTCTGAGGTCATCCGGAGGTTGTCCCTAAGGGGGGAGTAATGTAAGGTTCTTTGTCTCTGTTGACATGTTCCTTGAAACTCAGTTTTCCGTTGGCCATTTTGCTTTCTGTCTTTCTGCAGCTCTTGCCCTCAGTTAATATGGAGTTTCCAGTTTTCATGTTCCCGCCCTGATTCTTCCCTCTTGCTTCTTAAGCAGCCTCAGCTGAACAATCAGTGCTCCTGAATCAAGCCTCAGTCAGTCTGTGACCTGACTCCTGGAAGCCTTGGACTTGTACTCCAGCTATTCCCTACTGAGGAACCTTGGAACACTTTTGGACTCTGGAAACCTGCTGTTTGGTGAATCCATGTTTGCAGAGGAATTACGGTACAGAGAAGAGATCCTGAACCTGCTTTGGAGAGTTATTGTAGAGCTTGAAGTTACTCTGGCCTGCTGTGTCTCCTGTTGCTGTTCCTGCAAACTGTGTGAACTTTTCAGCATGCTTGTATGAAGTAATACAAGTCATTTCATTTCAACCTATGTCTCCTGTGTTTTCCTCGCACCCAAGCACAAGACGCTATAGGAACTGTACACTATACATGACACAAATCTGGCATGGGAATCCTAGGTTCCACAACAGGCAACCCTGCAAGATAGGTAGCAATACTCCGAACTTCAGTGGCAAGCTGATCCACACGGCCAGACAACTGTTGTGAATGGGTTTGAGATGAGTTCTGAGCAGAGGCTCCCTCTGGTGGTTACAAGCGGTGCTAGTCTGTCCAGTGAAGATTGTGAGGACTGGGAATCAGGTGTTACTGACTGGTCTATATAAGGGAGTCACCTTCCCATCAGGGTTGCCGGTGATCAATTGTTCTGGTCTGAATCCTTTATTCCAGTTTCCCTTGTAGCCTGCTGTGTCGTGTCTGCATCTCCTGCTAACAGATAAGACGTTTTCTCTTTTGTGTTTGTGCTATATTTTTGCATTTTGTCCTGCACTTCTGTGGGGGCCTTCTGGGTCCCCTCCGGGGGCTTCTGCCCTCTCAGTTTTGTTCAGCCACTGATGTTTGTACTTTTGCTTTTTCCAGTTTTTTCAGTGGCTGCTGTTTTGATTTTGTTGCACCAGAGAACTAATTTAGGTGGAAGAGGTCGTGTGATCTCAGGTATTTTTGAAATTAGTAGAGTTGGCGCTTTTCAGGGTTTTCTGGGATTGCAGTAAGTACCCTTCCTATCCTTTTCTATTTAGTTAGTTTGGATCCCAGCGTTTGCTCATACTATTTTCTTTCTGTGTCAGTATTTCATCTTGTCTAACCGCCATTACATGTTTGGGGCTTTCTATTATCTTTGGGGTTCTGCTCCGGGGCAGATAGCTTTCCTATATCTATCTTTAGGTGTAGTTAGTTTCTCAGGCTGTGACGAGGCGTCTAGGACCAACGTAGGAACGCTCCACGGCTGCCTCTAGTTGTGGTGGTTAGTCAGGGTACTGCAATCTCATAGATTTCCAACTGCTCTGCTGTATTGCCTTTTTTACCTGCACTCCTCAGCTACCGAAACATAACAGACAACTGTGCAAGCTCCATTGAGAGAAAAAAAAATCCTCCTCAGCATTCAGAGAAACAGAGGGAAAAAAAAAAATCTCTGACAACTCTGACAATTTTCTTTCTTTAACACTATTTTTCCCTTCTGTGAGTACCATACAAATATCAGTTTTTGGGCCGGTGATACTGTTATGATTTGGTAGCTGAGGAGAGCAGGCAAAAAAGGAAATACACCAGAGAAGTTGGAATCTATGGATTGCAGTACCCTGACTAACCACCACAACTAAAGGCAGCCGTGGAGCGTACCTACGTTGGTCCTAGACGCCTCGTCACAGCCTGAGAAGCTAACTACACCTAAAGACAGAAAGAGGAAAACTATCTGCCCCGGAGCAGATCCCCAAAGAACATAGAAAGCCCCCAAACATGTAATGGCGGTTAGACAAGAGGAAATACAGACACAGACAGAAAATAGTATGAGCAATTGTTGGGGCCCAAACTTCCTAAATAGAAAAGGATAGGAAGGACACTTACTGCAATCCCAAAAAACCCTGAAAAGTACCAACACTACTAATTACAAAAACACCTGAGATCACACGACCTCTACCACCTAAATTAGTTCTCTGGTGTAACAAAACTAAACAGCAGCCACTGAAAAAACTGGAAAGGCAAATGAACAAACAACAGTGGCTGAACTAAACTGAGAGGAGCACAAGCCCCCGGAGGAGACCCGGCAGACCCCTACAGAAGTGCAGGACAAAATGCAAAAAGCAAGCACAAAAAACTAAAAGAAGAAAATGTCTTATCTGTTAGCAGAAGATGCAGGCACGAAACAGCAAGCTACAAAGTGAACAGGAATCAAAGATGAGACCAGAACAATTGATCACCGGCAACCCTGATGGGAGGGAACCTCCCTTATATAAGACCAGTCAGTAACACCTGATCGCCAATCTTCACAATCTTCATTGGATAGTTCAGTACTGTTTGTAACCACCAGAGGGAGCTTCTGCTCAGAATTCATTTCTAGCACATTCACAACATGTCACTTTATGAGGCTATAACTCTGGAACGCTTTAACGAATCCCGCTGATTCTGAGATTGCTTTTCGTGACATATTGTACTTCACGTTAGTGGTAACCATTTCTTTGATATGACTTGTGTTTATTTATGAAAAAAATGGAAATATGATGAAAATTTTGAAAATTTAGCAATTTTCAAACTTTAAATTTTTATGCCCTTAAATCAGAGAGGTATGTCACATAAATTTCTTAATAAATATCATTTCCCAAATGTCTACTTTACATCAGCACAATTTTGGGAACAAAATTTTTTTTTTGTTACGAAGTTATAAGGGTTAAAATTTGACCAGCGATTTCTCATTTTTACACCATTTTTTTTTAGGGACCACATCACATTTGAAGTCACCTTGAGGGGTCTATATGATAGAAAATACCCAAAAGTGACACCATTCTAAAAACTGCACCCCTCAAGGTGCTCAAAACCACATTCAAGAAGTTTATTAACCCTTTACGTGCTTCACAGGAACTGAAGCAATGTGGAAGGAAAAAACTAACATTTAACTTTTTTTGCAAAAACTTTACTTCGGAACCATTTTTTTTATTTTCACAAGTGTTAAAAGAAAAAATGAACCACAAAATTTGTTGTGCAATTTCTCCTGAATACGCCGATACCCCATATTGGGGGCAAACCACTTTCTGGGCGCACGGCAGAGGTCGCAAGGGAAGGAGCGCTGTTTGACTTATTCAGCGCAGAATTGGCTGGACGCCATGTCGTGTTTGTAGAGGCCCTGATGTGTCTAAACAGTGGAAACCCCCCACAAGTGACCCCATTTTGGAAACTACACCCCCCTAAGGAACTTATCTAGATGTGTTGTGAGCACTTTGAACCTCCAAGTTATTCACAGAAGTTTATAACATAGAACCGTGAAGATAAAAAATCATATTTTTTCCACAAAAATGATCTTTTCACCCCAATTTTTATTTTCCCAAGGGTAACAAGAACCCAAAAGTTTTTGTGCAATTTGTCCTGAGCATGCTGATACCCTATATGTGGGGGTAAACCACTGTTTGGGTGCATGGCAAAGCTTGGAAGGGAAGGAGCGCCGTTTGACTTTTTCAATGCAGAATTGGCTGGACGCCATGTCGCGTTTGTAGAGGCCCTGATGTGTCTAAACAGTGGAAACCCCCCACAAGTGATTCCATTTTGGAAACTAGACCCCCTTAAGGAACTTATCTAGATGTGTGGTGAGCACTTTGCACCCCCAAGTGCTTCACAGAAGTTTATAATGCCGGGCGTGAAAATAAAAAATCATATTTTTTCCACAAACCTGATCGTTTAGTCCCCAATTTTTTATTTTCCCAAGGGTAACAGGAGAAATTAGACCACAAAAGTTGTCCAATTTGTCCTGAGTATGCTGATACCCCATATGTGGGGGACCACTGTTTGGGCGCACGGCAGGGCTTGGAAGGAAAGAGCACCGTTTGACTTTTTCAAACCAAAATTGGCTGGAATTGAAATTGGACGCCATGTCGTATTTGGAGAGCCCCTGATATGCCTAAACAGTGGAAACCCCCCACAAATGACACCATTTTGGAAACTAGACCCCTTAAGGAACTTATCTAGATGTGTGGTGAGCACTTTGAACCCCCAAGTGCTTCACAGAAGTTTATAACGTAGAGCGGTGAAAAATAAAAAATCATTTTCCGATGACATCAGAGGAGAGAGAAATTAAATGGCATATCAGATTTTTTTTGTTGTTGCGATCACCGTTATAGGGTTAATAACGGCGATCGGTAGCAGAGACCCCGGAGAAAATGCGCCTCTGGGGGGCGCTATTCACTTTTTCCACAGCGCTGTTAATTAACGGCGCTGTGGTTTAAGTACCCTTAATGACCGCCGTGAAAAGGCGTATCGGCGTCGTTAAGGGGTTAAAATACAAAGAAAGCATTTAACGTAAAAATCACATGTAAATAGAATGAAAATGCCAAGAACATGAAAAATACAAGAATGCGACTGGAATTAAAAAACTTGTGCTAAAATATCTTCTTTTATTACAGGAAGATGTTATACCGTCAAAAATTCTAGATTTAGCTTGTGCAGTGGTAGCCAAGAGAGAAAACACATTAGGAAATATTCTTTCCTCTTATGTCTCCAACCCGATTAATCAATGACATACGTGGCTTATCTGTAAACATTATTTATAAATGTGTATTAAATGGCTGGAGAATGTGCTACTGTTACTAAACAGTTTATTTTAATAGTGACCATTCTCAAAGTCATGTCATCAAGCAATATATTAATTGTAGCAGTCACAATGTGATAAATGTAATTAAATGCACATTATATAATAAAATGTATGTTGGCTGCACAACAAGCAATCTCTAAAAGCGCATTTCCGAGCATTTAACAGATATTTGTAGCATTTCTGATGCTAATCACTCCTTGTCTCGTGCTTCCAGGCACTTTATTCAGATACACCGTCAGGAAACATCTGCGTTGCAGGTCTTTGCAATAGAAAACGTTTTTTCACTTCGAGAGGCGGGGATATCAGTAAGCAGCTCAGTGGATGTATCATCTTGACACCTGCAGTCCCAAGGGACTGAATACCCACAAAGAGCTGATGTTTCATTACTGAAAAATAGTCATAGTCTTGTATTTTTCATGTTCTGGGCATTATCATTCTATTTACATGTGGTTTTTTCATGAATTGCTTTCTCTGTATTTTAATCGACACCTGATGGTTATTTTGATTTTATGTCGACCATGTGATGTGCTGCATGCATTTTTATTGGTAGAGGGTTATTTAAATGTTTGTGTGATCACTTAGGATGCAGCTCTGACAAGGAACACCATGTGCGTTTGAAACACGTTGCTGCTATGCTGTCTTTTTTAATACCATATTCATATTTTTATATGTTCTTCAATAATTTTGTGCTAAATTCATAGAAGCTGGATCGATTTTATCATTGTCTGCGTTGTATTTCATCTGGTCCTGTGCATCTTGTGCTTCTAATCGCCTAGAGCTGGGGTGAGCTGCTTTTTTTCCTTGTTTTCATTAACTAAATAGACCAGTATATAAATGCATCACAAGGACCACTATCAGCACATTAATGCATCATCAAAACCACCATAAGTGCATGGCTACATCACAAAGCTTAGTACTGCAATCAATTGTATTGTCAAGTCAGCCCCCTATACATTTGCACCACATGAAACTACAACTTCCACTATATCCTTAACAATGTTAAGGAGATGCTGGGAGTTGTTATTATCAGTCATTATCAGACTGCGGACCATACAAGAACCATAGTACTGATGAGGTACAGTCAGGATCTCAAATAAACATTTACATTCAGGTACGTTATGACATCTTCTCTGATTGCAGTTGTTCTTTCATTTCATTTTCATCTTATCCAAACTCCATGATGACTTTTCACATCCACATCTAGTCTCTGCAGACATGCCTATTCTCTGGTCTTCTGCAGCCCATCCCACATGAGGCTGTTAAAATTAAGAGTGTTATTAAAATGCCCTCTGGATAAAAATATCTTATCATACTATGACCTAAATATACCTCCTATAGATATGGCTTCCACACTCTCTGCCCTAATGAGCTACACTCGCCATGCTGTCTGTTTTAATGATCTCTAACTACCCCACTGTCCGCTATTATCAGCTATAGCCACCTCACTGTCTGCCATTATCAGATATAACCACCACACCATACCCCTTATGAATCACAGCCAACACTATGACTATCTCTCTCCACTGTTTTCCCTTACACTCTCTATATACACACGTGGTCAAAATTTTTGGTATCCCTCGTTTAATGACTGAAAAACCCACAATGGTGACAGAAATAACTTGCTATGTTTAGGTAGCTGAGGAGGCAGGAGCAAAAAAACGCATAGGCAGCCTAACACCAGAGAAGTTGGAAACTAATAGGTTGCAGACCCCTAAACTAACCGCACAACTAGAAGTAGCTGTGGATGTTCCTACGGTGCCCTAGATGCCTCGTCACAGCCGGAGAGATAGCTATCCCTGAAGATGGAAAGAGGAAAGCTAACTGCCCCGGAGTAGACCCCAAAAGAATAGGAAGCCCCCAGACATATAATGGCGGTTAGACAAGATGAAAATACGAACACAAATAGAAAATAGAGTGAGCAAACGCTGGGGCCCAAAACTGTTATGAATGTGCTAGAGATGGTTTCTGAGCAGAGGCTCCCTCTGGTGGTTACAGACAGTACTGAACCTTTCAGTGAGGAATGGCAATCTGGGTTCACTGACTGGTCTGATATAAGGGAGGTTCCCTCCCATGATGGTTGCCGGTGATCAATTGTTCTTGTATCAATTGTGGTTCCTGGTTCATTTGGAAGTTTGCTGGAGTCTTGCCTGCATCTCCTGCTTTCAGATAAGATATGTTTTGCTTTTCTTTTTGTGCTTGCTGTTTGCATTGTTTTCTGCACTTTTGTGGAGGTCAGCCAGGTCCCCTACTGGGGCCTGAGCTCCTCACAGTTTATCTGCAGCCACTGTTATTTGCTCAATTGCTTTTTCCTGTTTTTTCAGCGGCTGCAGCTTGGTTTTGTTCACACTGAGATCTGATTTAGCAGGTGGCGAGATCATGTGATCTCAGTATTTTTGTAATCAGAATTGTTGGATTTTTGTAGGGTTTTCTGGGTTGCAGAAAGTAATCTCTCCTTTTCTATCCTATTTAGTCAGCTTGTGGACCCACCGTTTGCTCAATCTATTTTCTGCCTATGTTTGTGTTTTCATCTTGTCTAACCGCCATTATATGTTTGGGGGCTTCCTATTTTCTTTGGGGATCTGCTCCGGGGCAGATAGCTTTCATCTTTCTGCCTTTAGGTATAGTTATCTCTCAGGCTGTGACGAGGCGTCTAGGATCAACGTAGGAATGCTCCACGGCTACCTCTAGTTGTGTCGTTAGTTTAGAAATCTGCAACCCATCAGTTACCAACATCTCAGGTGTTCTGCTGCCCTGCTGTTGTTCCTGTCCTCCTCAGCTACCGAAACATAACACAAAACTGTCTAGATAGGACAGCAAAGGAGAGAATACTGTCTGCAACCCAAAAAACCCTAGGAAAAACTCCAACACTTCTGAATTCAAAAATACTGAGACCACACGGTCTCGACCACCTATATCAGATCTCTGGTGTGGACACGTAGCAACCCAGCAGTAAAATATCACAAGAACTGAGCAAATGAACAAATACAAAAAATGAACGGAGACCAGCCAAAGCCCCCAAAGGGGACCCGGCTGAAGACAAAAAGCAATGCAGCAAAAGCAAGGAATTCAAACCACAGCAAAAAAAAACTGAAAGAGACTTATCTGAATGCAAGCAGGAGACAGCAGAAAAGCAAGCTGAATTCCAACCTAGACCAAGAAGAACAATTGATCACCGGCGAGGATCATGGGAGGTCAGCTCACTTATATCAGGCCAGTTGTCACTGCCGGATTGCTGTAAGCGCCACCCGGTGGTCGGCAGTGATAGCAAGTAAGCAGTTCTGGTACATGCTGGTGATCTGATCATCGCCTGTATGTATTAGAGCCGATCGGGTTATGGCAGCTTCTAGTCTCCCATGGAGACTATTGAAGCATGTCAAAAGTGAAAAAAAAAATGTTTTTAATAATATATAAAAATATAAAAGTTCAAATCACCTCCTTCACCCCATTCAAAATAAAACAATAAATAAATCAAAACATACACATATTTGGTATCGTTGCTTTGAGAATCACCCGATTAATCAATATAAAAAAAGAATTAACTAAACGCTTAAAGAGAAATAAAGTCAAAATGCCAGAATTACATTTTTTTTGGTCGCAACTACATTGCATTAAAATGCAATAACAGGCGATCAAAAGATTGTATCTGCACCAAAATAGTATAATTAAAAACATCAGCTAGAATGCAAAAAATAACCCTCACCCTACCCGAGATCATGAAAACTGAAGACGCTACAGGTAATGGAAAATGGCACCATTTTTTTTAACAAAGTTTAGATTTTTTTTCACCACTTAGATAAAAAAAGAACCTAGACATGTTTGGTGTCTATGAACTTGTAATGACCAGGAGAATCATAATGGCAAATGTGGGATTGCACGTTTATTGCAATTTCAGCACACTTTGAATTTTTTTCCGGTTTTCCAGGACACATAATGTTAAAACTAATGGCGTGGTTCAAAAGTACAACTCGTCCCACAAAAAACAGCCCTCATATGGCCATATTGACGGAAAAATAAAAAAGTTATGGCTCTGAGAAGAAGGGTACCAAGAAACGAAAACGCAAAACAAAAAATGCCTTCGGTCATGAAGGGGTTAAGGTGGATTCAAGTACTCTTCCAAAGAGTATTACTTTCTTTCTTTTACATTTTGGTGGCATATTACTCTCCAAAAAGTGTTTAAAAAATTCATAGAGCAGTAGGTGCTTTCTGTTATATGTCAGTGCTTTATAAGACTGCAAAAAAGCATTTTTTTGCGGATTTAATTAGTTATTCATACAGTGCTAGGTGCTTTCTGTTACATTTTGGTGGTATATAACACTCGAAAAAAGCATTAAAAAATGTGCCTGTATTCAATAAGTCATCCATATTGTATTTGGTGCTTTCTGCGACATTTTGGTGGTATATAAGACTCAAAAAAAGTATTTATAAATTTGTCTGGATTCAATTAGTCATCCATACAATATTAGTTGCTTTCTGTTACATTTCAGTGACATAAAAGACTCCAAACAACTGTTGAAACTTATGACAGGATCCAATTAGTCATCCATACAGTATTGAGTGCTTTCTGTTAAATTTCGATGGTGTATAAGACACCAAAAAATCGTTTCAAAATTTGTATGTATTCAACTAGTCATCCATAGAACATGAGGTGCTTTCATGACTCCAAAAATCGTTGAAAATTTTGTCTGGATTCAAGTTAGTCATCCATACAGTTTAACATGCTTTGTGTAAAATTACGGTGAGTTAAAATGTTTTAAAAATACTTGGCATGGTACAGTTCACAAAATATTTTGTTCCAACAATTAGCTCTTGTCATATAAACTGTAGAACCTGCTTCATTTGAAATTTCGTTGGTTTGATTTATAAACCAAAAATGGATCGCTACAGGTATACAAATTTGGTTGGTTATATATGCTTTAGAACTAACTTGGTTTGTGTGAAATTTCATTGGTTTGAAATAAAAACCTAAATTGGCCTGCTACAGGTGTAGAAATTTTATTCGCTCGGTACTTGGTCCCCAGCCACTACTATTTCTCGCATTGTGGTGACCTCCACCTTGTACCAGCACGTGTCCAGGAACATCACCCTTATTAACTCAGTTACTGGGATTGTCCACTTAATGACTGACATGTGAACAAGCACTTGTGACCAGGGATGCAACATTTCCCTGATGGCACATTGGGTGAACAGTGTGGAGGCTGCGGCCCAGTCCCACCCTGGCAAGTGCCATCTCACGGACTGGTGTGCAACATGACCACCACCAGCATCAACTTATCTGCTTAGTGCATATTGGGTAAGAATGAGGAGGTGAATGCTGAGGAGGAGGAGGAACAGGAGTCCACTGATCGAGGGAAAGAGGCTAACACACACAAAGCTATTTCCCGTCTTTCCTACGTGGGTGTGCTGATGACAGGAATGAGGAGGAAGAGATGGAGGAAAAGGAGATAGAGAGTCATCATTATGATGGAGACAAAGATGTGTTGGCTCTAGGGACCTTGGCACATATGGCAGACTTTGTGTACCACGGCCTTTCCCGTGACGCTTGTGTTAGATTCATCTTGGCCAAAAAAGAGTACTGTTTTTTCACCCTTCGAGACCCATGCTACAAGCAAAACTTTATATCTCTTCTTCCTGAGACAGAGAGGTATTGTAAAATGGTGCTACACCAGAAAGTCACTTGGAAAATATGTTGAAATAGTTCCCATCAGACAACGGTAGTGGAAGGGGGCAAGATTCGTTGCACATCCAAGGAGGAGAGGCAAGAGAGACACACAGCAGAGACAAGGGTACACTGTAAAAGGCTTGAGACAATTTTATGACATCAACCCAGCATCCAGGACCTGATGACCAGGTATTTTGCCAAGGAGGGAAAAGTTTTTAAAGATGGTCAAGCAATACCTGGCCGGAAAAACCAGTGTACTCCCTAATTCCTCTGCGACCTTCAGCTATTGGGTCTTAAAAGCTGAACACTTGGCATGAGCTGTCCGTCTATGCCTTGGTGGTGTTGTGCTGCCCTGCCACCAGAATTTTATTTCCACTTTCATTTTGGGAGTCTCTCCAAATCCAGGCCTCCATTGGTTCAAAAATTTGATTTCCATTGATGATTTTTGTGTGATTATGTTGATTATGTTGAGAATATTTCATTCATTTACATCTAGGATGTGTTATTTGAGTGTTTTCTTTATTTTTTTGAGCAGTGTATATTGTCCTGATTTAATATTGGGAGATATTTTTTTATTATCGCAATTACATCTGAATACTGCAGACTATATTGTGTTGAAAAGTAATATGCATATTATTTCTATTGTTACTATTGTTTGTATTTTTATTCTTATTATTCTGTTTTTGGGGGTATCTGTTAATAGATTATCTCTTTCAATGTTATCCACAATGGACTCTGCCCTTTTGAGAGACCAGTGTGAATAGCCTCTATGTTTCAGTCTATTTAAAACAGATTTGGATTCTTTTTTATAAAATTTTCTTCTGATGAGCAATTTATTTTCATTCTAATTAATTCATTTACTGGGATATTATTAATTGTATGGTGAAAGGGCAAAAATGTGCCTGTAATATCAAATTACTATCTGTAGGTTTTCTATAGGGAGATATTATTATTTTCTCAGAATAAAAATCTGTAAATGTAATATCCACATAATTATGTTTTTGTGTGGATAACGTATGTGTGAATTCTAAATTGATTTGATTATTGTTGATGTTGTATTGAATAAAATTATCCCTTCTGTATCAGTATCTTTCCAGATAAAAATGTATCCTCTCATAATGCAACCACTACGTTAACTAATGAAGGTGAAAACTTCTCTCCCATGCTAACTTCCTCACTATGCTTGAAAAACTATTGGATATTCAAATTACAAACTAGGATCCCACAGGGAATGGTTAGAAGACAGGATCTGATACTGCAATATACTTTAATTGGATTTTTATTTTGTTTATATGGGTCTCCAGATATTTTTTGATGTCTGTACAAATGGTTATATTGTTTTTATATGCTCTCATCTTTTTATCCACGTCCACATGGGGTTAAACTTAGTGGGTAATGGTAGTCAATTATTTAGCACACATGTGCTGGAAAGACAAGTTGTATAAATATGGTCAATACTTTGGTTCAGCAGACCATGAGTGAGACTGTATAGTTGAAAAGCGTTGGTTTGCTTTGGGGATAGAATAGAATAGAATAGAATGGTAGAGTTAGAAGGGACCTCCTGGGCCGTCTGGTCCAATCCCCTGCTCAAAGCAGGATTCACTAAATCAGCCCAGACAGATGTCTGTCCAGCCTCTGTTTGAAGACTTCTATTGAACGAGAACTCACCACCTCTCGTGGCAGCCTGTTCCACTCATTGATCACCCTAATTGTCAAAAAGTTTTTTCTAATATCTAATCTGTGTCTCCTCCCATTCAGTTTCATCCCATTGCTTCTTGTCTTTCCTTGCAAATGAGAATAAAGATGATCCTTATACAATGTGACAGCCCATGAGATATTTGTATACAGCTATTAAGTCTCCTCTCAGTCTTCTCTTTTGCAAGCTAAACATTCCCAAATCAAGCAACCTTTCCTCATAGGACATGGTTTGCAGACCGGTCACCATTCTGGTCACTCTTCTCTGAAGTTGCTCCAGTTTGTTGATGTATTTTTTTAAAATGTGGTGCCCAAAATTGGACACAGTATTCAAGATGAGGTCTGACCAAAGAGGAGTAGAGAGCAATAATGACTTCACGTGATCTAGACTGTATGCTTCTGTTAATACATCCTAGATTTGTATTTGTCTTTTTTGCTGCTGCATCACACTGTTGACTCATGTTCAGTCTGTGATCTATTAGTATACTCAAGTCACATGTGCTATTGCTTAGCCCTTTTCCTCCCATTCTGTATATGCTTTTTTCATTTTTATTGCCCAGATGCAGTACTTTGCATTTTTCCCTGTTGTAAACTATTCTGTTAGTTTCTGCCCACTGCTTCAGTTTATTTACATCTTTTTGAATCCTCTCTCTCTCTTCTCTAGTATTAGCTATCCCTCCAAGCTTTGTGTCATCAGCAAATATAATCCGTTTAACCTTAATTCCTTCGTCTAAATCATTGTTAAAGATGTTGAAAAATACAGGGCCCAGGACAGAGCCCTGTGGTATCCCACTTGAGACTTTCCTCCAACTGGATGTGCAACCATTTACGACCACTCTTTGGGTCCGATCACTAAGCCAGTTATGAATCCACCTAACAGTTGCCTTGTCCATTAAATGCTTAGTCATTTTTTCAATAAGGATTGTGTGAGATACTTTGTCAAATGCTTTGCTGAAGTCAAGATATACTATATCAACAGCATTTCCCTGATCCACCCTGTCAGTGATTCTGTCATAGAAGGAAATTAAGTTAGTCTGACATGAGTTATTATTTACAATCCCCATGCTGACTCTGATTAATCACTTCATTTTTAGCCAGGTACTTACAAACATGTTGTTTAATAAGTTGTTCAAAGATCTTTCCTGGTATAGAAGTGAGACTCACCAGCTTATAGTTCCTGTAGCGCCGGCGTCCCTGCTCTCTGCCAGGCAGGGACGCTGTTCCCCTGCGACAGCGTCCTCTGCCAGGCAGGGACGTCGCCCCCCTTACCCGCGCTCAGCGTCCTCCTTCCGCCCTGCTGGGGCCGCGCGCTCCTTCCCTGCTACTGGACTTAGGGGCGCGCCCGCGCGCTCCCCCGCTCTTAAAGGGGCCGCGCGCATCTTTCAAAAAGGTCCCCGGCCAATGCCGGAGGACTCCACCCTATATAAAGTACTTCCTCCTTAATGGAGGTGCCCGAGCAATGTTGTTGTTGCACTGTTTACTCTGCTTCAGCCCTCAGGTTCCGTTACCAGTTACCTGCCTGTCTCCTGCCAGTTTGCTGTCTGCTACCTGTCCGCAAGCCTACCTGGAGGTTCGGCCGTCACCGGTGGTGACCATCGGCTATTCCAGAGAATCTCGCCTGCTCACTTGGGGGCGCTCATCTGCCATCTGCCTGCAGACCTACCCGGAGGTTCGGACGTCACATGCGGTGACCATCGTCTATTCCAGAGACTCTCGCCTGCTCACTTGGGGGTTCATCTGCCATCTGCCTGCAGACCTACCCAGAGGTTCGGACGTCACATGCGGTGACCATCGTCTATTCCAGAGACTCTCGCCTGCTCACTTGGGGTGTTCATCTGTAATCTGCCTGCTAGCCTACCGGGAGGCTCCACCATCTCAGGTCGTATATACCTGTCCATCCAGAGACTGCCCCGGTCACTTGCCGTGACTACCTGCCTGTCTATCCAGAGACTGCCCCGGTCACTGGCCGTGACTACCTGCCTGTCTATCCAGAGACTGCCCCGGTCACTGGCCGTGACTACCTGCCTGTCTATCCAGAGACTGCCCCGGTCACTTGCCGTGACTACCTGCCTGTCTATCCAGAGACTGCCCCGGTCACTTGCCGTGACTACCTTGCCTGTCTATCCAAAGACTGTCCCTGTCACTTGCCGTGACTTCCTGTCCGTCTCCCCGGGCGCCACCCGCTCCTTTACAAGGAAAGCCTCCTTGTATAATAAAGCTCAGAGGTTCCGCCTCCCTGACCCATTACAGTTTGCTCGGGCCATGGAACCCGGTGGCACCCAAACTCCCTCGCTCTCTGACCTGTGTCATGAACTGTCTCGTCAGAGGTCTCAACAGGAGTCCATCCTGGGTCACCTGCGGAATGTTAATTCCCGCCTGGACACCCTGACTACTTCACCAGCAACCACCGCGGGCGCCATGACTCGCAATCCGGCAGTTCCGCTGCTTACCAATTCCGTGGTTTCCGTTCCTGGACTTCGACTTTCAGCTCCTCCTCGGTTTGGAGGCGACCCTGCTCTGGCTCGGGGTTTCATTAACCAGTGCACCCTGCATTTTGAACTCCTGGCACACCAGTTTAACTCCGACCGGGCCAAAATTGCCTTCATCATGTCCCATCTCACCGGAGAGGCCCTGGCCTGGCTAAATCCTCTTTGGGAGAGAGAAGATCCTCTGGTGTCTGACCTGTCTGCTTTTCTCTCAGCCTTCCGGAAGGTATTCGACGAACCCGGACGGAAGACCTCCTCTGCATCTTCTCTGCTGCGTCTCCGTCAGGGAAGTCTCACCGTGGGTCAATATGCCATACGGTTCCGTACCCTTGCCTCGGAGCTGGCTTGGGATAATGACGCTCTGTTATCTGTCTTCTGAGAGGGTCTGTCCTGCCGTATTAAAGATGAACTTGCCGGTCGGGACATTCCAACCTCTCTCGATGACCTAATAACTCTTGCCAATCGAATTGATCTACGGTTCCAGGAGCGCGCTAAAGAGGTCACCCGTGAGAGAAGGTTTCCTCGTCTAGCTCCTTCTTTTCAGAGACCTGTAACTCCTTCCGTTTCTCCTCAGGTACACTCTTCTGAGCCTATGCAAGTCGACCAGACCAAGATGGTCAAAGCCCGTCAGGACTTACGCCGTGCCGAGGGGAGTTGCTTCTACTGTGGCAGTAAGGAGCACCGGATCCGTACCTGCCCAGAGAGGTCGGGAAACGCCTGTGTCTAGGTTCGCTCGGAAAGGTCCACCTAGACAAAAATAAATCCTCTTCATCTCTGCTGCTGTCAGTCTCAATTCTCCTCGGTGAGAACCGTTATTTCGAACTAGCCCAACTTGATTCTGGAGCAGCCGGGAATCTTGTTTCACAGGCTCTAGTAGAAAAATATCGCATTCCTACCAAACCTCTGGTTGAACCAGTATCTGTTGCTGCTGTGGATGGGGGTCTCCTACCACGTCCCATCCAACTTATCACTGAAGCCATAACCCTGCAGGTGGGAATGTTGCATTCTGAGAGCATCTCGTTTCATGTTCTGCCTGGACTCTCTCACGCTTTCTTACTAGGTCTGCCTTGGCTCCAAAAGCATGCACCCGTGCTCGACTGGCAGACTGGAGAGATCCTTCGCTGGGGACAGGACTGTCATAAAACGTGTTTGGTTCCTGTTCATCCCGTCCGTCCTTCTCCTACACCAACTAATCTACCAGGGCTCCCGATTCCATATTGGTCATTCGCTGATGTCTTTAATAAAAAGGAAGCAGAGACATTACCCCCTCACAGACCGTATGATTGCCCGATCGACCTGCTACCCGGTACTACGCCTCCCCGTGGGCGTTTTTACCCATTGTCCGCTGCTGAGACCAGGTCGATGTCCGAATATATCGAGGAGAATTTGGCCAAGGGATTCATCCGGAAATCCACCTCCCCAGCGGGAGCAGGTTTCTTCTTCGTAAAAAAGAAAGACGGCTCTCTCCGTCCCTGTATTGACTACAGAGGCCTAAATTTGATCACGGTGAAGAATAAGTACCCTCTTCCGCTCATTCCAGAATTGTTTGATCGTCTGAGGGGGGCTAGAATCTTCACCAAACTGGATCTTCGTGGGGCATATAACCTGGTCCGTATCCGTCGGGGAGATGAATGGAAGACGGCATTCATCACCCAGGACGGCCACTACGAGTATTTGGTGATGCCCTTTGGTCTCTGTAATGCTCCAGCAGTCTTTCAGGAGTTGGTCAATGACATCTTCCGGGACCTTCTCTACTCCTGCGTTGTGGTGTACCTAGACGACATCTTGGTCTTCTCTCCGGATCTCCAGTCTCACCGGAGGGATGTTAGTCAGGTTCTGCTCAGGCTCAGGCAGAATCACCTCTTCGCCAAATATGAGAAGTGCCTCTTTGAGCAGACCTCGCTTCCGTTTTTGGGCTACATCATTTCTCAGACAGGCCTACGAATGGATCCGGAGAAACTGTCTGCCATCGAGAAATGGCCCCGACCGGAGGGGTTGAAGGCCATTCAGCGGTTCCTGGGATTCGCCAATTATTACTGCCTTTTCATACCGCACTTCTCTTCCCGGACTGCTCCAATCTCCGCGCTCACCCGCAAGGATGCTAATCCCAAACAGTGGACGCCCGAAGCAGAGGAGGCCTTTCTTTCTTTAAAACAGGCCTTCTCTTCCGCTCCAGTGCTGCATCGCCCGGACGGCAACAAGCAGTTCTTCCTGGAGGTTGACGCTTCCTCTTCTGGAGCCGGAGCGGTACTTACTCAAAAATCTTCATCCGGGAGGATGGTATCTTGCGGCTTCTTCTCCAAACTCTTCTCCTCTTCTGAGCGCAATTACTCCATAGGAGACCGAGAGTTATTGGCCATCAAGCTGGCATTGGAGGAGTGGCGTTACCTACTCGAGGGGGCTCTTCATCCGGTAATCATTTACACTGACCACAAAAATCTGGCTTACCTCCAGCATGCCCAGAGACTTAACCCTCGCCAAGCCCGGTGGTCCTTGTTTTTTGCCCGCTTTGATTTTCTCTTACATTTTCGCCCGGCCGACAAGAACATCAAGGCGGACGCCTTGTCCCGGTCCTTCCTGGTGTCGGATCTCGAGGAGGAACCTAAACATATCATCGATCCCGCCAAGATCGATGATAAGAACGTTCGTATCGGTAACCGATCGGGAGAGAATCCTACACTGGGGTCATTCGTCTAAACTAGCTGGCCACGCTGGTCAGAAAAAGACCCTCCAGCTCATTACTCGGCATTACTGGTGGCCTACCCTGCACAAGGACGTAATAGACTTTGTTTCTGCCTGTGTCTCCTGTGCCCGCAACAAAGTTCCGAGACACCTGCCTGCCGGCCGTCTTCTTCCGCTTCCTGTACCCGCTGCCCCCTGGCAGCATATAGCCATGGACTTCATAACAGATCTGCCCGTCTCTGCCGGTTGTACGGTCATTTGGGTGGTCGTTGACCGATTTTCCAAGATGGCTCACTTCATTCCCCTGCCAGGGCTTCCGTCTGCACCCGAGTTGGCTAAAGACTTTATCCGCCACATCTTCCGTCTTCATGGTCTGCCTCGTCACATTGTGTCGGATCGTGGGGTACAGTTCACCTCACGTTTCTGGAGAGCCACTTGTAAGTTGCTAGACGTCACCTTGGATTTCTCCTCCGCTTACCACCCGCAGTCCAATGGACAAGTCGAGCGAATCAATCAGAATCTGACCAGTTATCTCCTGCACTTCGTTAATGCCCACCATTCTGACTGGGTGGATCTCCTGCCTTGGGCCGAATTCTCTTACAACAATCACGAGAGCGAATCTTCCTCCAAATCTCCGTTTTTTGTAGTCTTCGGTCAACACCCTCGGATCCCTGTTCCTGTCTCCATCTCTGTGGACAATCCAGCTGCGGAATCTCTGGTTAACGAATTTTCCTCTATATGGGAGAGTACCCGGTCCGCACTCATTCTGTCATCCGAGCGCATGAAGAAACATGCTGACAAAAAACGTCTGGATCCTCCTCAATTCCGTCCTGGGGATAAGGCCTGGCTTTCGTCCAAGTATGTCCGGCTCAAGATTCCTTCCTACAAGTTAGGCCCTCGGTTCATCAGTCCTTTTGAGATCATCAGTCAGATCAGCCCGGTGTCCTATAAATTGAAACTCCCGCCAATTTGCGGATTCCTAACTCCTTCCATGTATCTCTCCTCAAACCGGTGGTACTTAACTCTTTTGTCAAGTCTACAGGTACACCTCCTGCTCCAGTGTCTGCTGAAGACGAATTTGAGGTAGAGAACATTCTGGCCACCAAAAGGGTAGGAAGAAAGACCTATTTTCTGGTGGATTGGAAGGGGTTTGGTCCTGAGGAGAGAACGTGGGAGCCTCGGGAGAACATCCATGCCCCTCTCATCCTAGCTAAATTTCTTTCTGGCCTAAAAAAGGGGGGCCTAAAGGGGGGTACTGTAGCGCCGGCGTCCCTGCTCTCTGCCAGGCAGGGACGCTGTTCCCCTGCGACAGCGTCCTCTGCCAGGCAGGGACGTCACCCCCCTTACCCGCGCTCAGCGTCCTCCTTCCGCCCTGCTGGGGCCGCGCGCTCCTTCCCTGCTACTGGACTTAGGGCCCGCCCGCGCGCTCCCCCGCTCTTAAAGGGGCCGCGCGCATCTTTCAAAAAGGTCCCCGGCCAATGCCGGAGGACTCCACCCTATATAAAGTACTTCCTCCTTAATGGAGGTGCCCGAGCAATGTTGTTGTTGCACTGTTTACTCTGCTTCAGCCCTCAGGTTCCGTTACCAGTTACCTGCCTGTCTCCTGCCAGTTTGCTGTCTGCTACCTGTCCGCAAGCCTACCTGGAGGTTCGGCCGTCACCGGTGGTGACCATCGGCTATTCCAGAGAATCTCGCCTGCTCACTTGGGGGCGCTCATCTGCCATCTGCCTGCAGACCTACCCGGAGGTTCAGACGTCACATGCGGTGACCATCGTCTTTCTAGAGACTCTCGCCTGCTCACTTGGGGCGTTCATCTGCCATCTGCCTGCAGACCTACCCGGAGGTTCGGACGTCACATGCGGTGACCATCGTCTATTCCAGAGACTCTCGCCTGCTCACTTGGGGGCGTTCATCTGTCATCTGCCTGCTAGCCTACCGGGAGGCTCCACCATCTCAGGTCGTATATACCTGTCCATCCAGAGACTGCCCGGTCACTTGCCGTGACTACCTGCCTGTCTATCCAGAGACTGCCCCAGTCACTGGCCGTGACTACCTGCCTGTCTATCCAGAGACTGCCCTGGTCACTGGCCGTGACTACCTGCCTGTCTATCCAGAGACTGCCCCGGTCACTTGCCGTGACTACCTGCCTGTCTATCCAGAGACTGCCCCGGTCACTTGCCGTGACTACCTGCCTGTCTATCCAGAGACTGCCCCGGTCACTTGCCGTGACCTCTTTCCCGTCTGTCCAAAGACTGTCCCTGTCACTTGCCGTGACTTCCTGTCCGTCTCCCCGGGCGCCACCCGCTCCTTTACAAGGAAAGCCTCCTTGTATAATAAAGCTCAGAGGTTCCGCCTCCCTGACCCTTACAGTTCCCTGTGTCCATCTTCTTCTCCTTTTTGAAGATAGGAATAACATTTGCTCTTCTGAAGTCTTCTGGGACTTCTCCTGCTCTCCAAGAATTTTCAAAGATTATGGAGAGGGGTTCAAACATTTTTTCTGCTATCTCCTTGAAATACTCTGGGGTGTAATTCATCTGAACCTGGAGACTTGAATTTATTTAGGCTGATATCCTGAATTCTTCTATTTCTTTAATAGGACAGTGAAGATCTTTTGATGTTACATTTCATTTCTTAGAGAAAACAGATGCAAAATACAAATTTAAAAGTTCTGCCTTCTCAACATCCTGTCTTACCATTTCATCATTTTCATCCTGTAAAAATCCTATAGCATCTTTGACTTTTCTTTTACTTTTGACATATCCCCAAAATCCTTTTTTATTACTTTTGACGTCACTTGCAAGCCTTAATTCATTGTCAGCTTTAGATAATCTGATTTGTGCCCTGCAGTTCTGCAGACAACATTGTATTCTTCTTTAGATATACCTCCCTTTTTCCATTTGATAAACATTTCTTCTTTTTTAGCATGTGTTTAAGTTCTGTGTTCATCCATCCTGGTTTCCTTAAATGCTTCCTATTCTTCACTCTTTTCAGAATTGTTAAGGATTGTGCTTTGAGAATTCTTTTTTCAAGATTTCCCATCCTTCCTGGACATTTTTGTCCTTAAGGATTTCCAGCCATTGGATCCCTCCAATTCTCTTTCTGAGTCCCTTAAAATCTGCCTTTCTCAAATATAACCATGACGTCTGAGTCTTCACAGGTCTTCCTCCTCTAGTTATCCAAAATTCTAAAATAGCATGGTCTAGGGTCCCAGCAACTCTTAGCTCCTCAACCATTTCCTCTCTGTTTATAAGGATTAGATCCAAGGTAGCACATCTCCTTTTTTTCTCCCCTACCTTTTGGAAGATAAAGTTGTCAGCAAGAGAGATTTCCTTGACTTGTTAGTTTTGCCTGAGAGAGATTCCCAACATGTAACATCCAATTTTTTTCTGATATAAATCCGATTTCAGAGTGAAATCGTAGCTTGCTGCGATTTTTTTTCTTGTTCCGAGAACAGCTTAATAAAAAATGCAGATCTGCACGGCGTCATTGAATAACATTGGTCCGCGTGCAATCCAGTTTTTCATCAGATTTTGTTTGTTATTTGCTCTTGAGAGCGAGCCCTAAAAGTGATAAAAAAGTCACATTTATTGTACCACGAAATGGACCAGTGAAAATCTACTGCATGTTACACAAGTAAACCCACATACAGAACCACTGGCACAAAACTGTGAAATTTTGCACATCAAAGCATTTGAAAATTAGTTTAGGGTTTCATCCAGAAAAGTGGGATGATATTTTTTCTCACTTGTCTTCTGTATGCTGTTTGTTTTCTTTTTACAGCAGCTGTTCATTTTTTACAGGACCATTTACAGTTTCCTGTGTTACAGAATTGTGATGAATTTGTAAAAATCGGATGTTATTCTGATTGTCCGTACGGATTCAGATTTTTTTTACAAACCCATTGAATGGATGAGTCTCATCTGATTTATGAAATAAACTAGTGCATGCTGCAAAATTTTTCACAGTGAAAGATTCTCATCTACACTGCCTCACTGAATAACATTGGTATGTGCGCGATCCATTTATTCCATGGACATCAGAGAATACAAATTTATTATTGTCATAATCATGTTAACCCACAGACTAAAAATAACATTTTATTTGTACAGCAAGATGAATAGCGTTTAATTTTAAAAGCAGAGAAAAGTCTGAATTATGTTTCATTTTAGATTTCATCCCATAAAGAAATAACAAAAGTTTGGTAATAAGGCCTCATTCAGATGTTCATGAAACACATTTCCTTTCTATGATTTTCAAGGATACAACATGTACCTATTGAAGTCTATGGTGTGGACTGTGTCTGCCAAAAAAAAAAAACAGGGTTGGAGACATGTCCATGTTTGATTTACAGATCAAAACTACACATACAAGTCTGTGTGTTTGTGACAGCCACGCCTGTTCATGATTAACATTGTAATCTATAGGAGAAGATTTGCAATTTATATTTTTTGTCATCAGTGTAAATTCACTGACGAAATAGTAGAATATAGCAGCACTCTGAGTACTCTAAGATGCATTTAATGTATACAAAGTGCTGCTGTATTTTTTACTTATAAATTATGCACAGCAGCTTGTACCTGTTCACACTTGCTTTATTCTGCTAGGCGCTGCTAGTCCGCTTTTTAATATACTAATGAAACACTGATGGTAAAAACTGACACATTGATAAAACAATGATGAAGCTTGGATCCCAAAAACTTATGAACATCAGTGTATGTTTTTTGTTACAATAAATATCATGGATGCCTGAATGAGGTCTTAGTTGCATGTATCCCAAAATGATGCCACTGAAAAACATAACTCATCATAAAACGTAAGCCATCATATGATTACATTGTCAAAAAAATAAAAAGTTACAACTAAATAAAAAGAACGCCACAATTAAAAAGGAAAACAAAGGTCTGTCATGGAGGCCAAAACATTGAGTTAAAAGGGTTAAAACGTTGTCCAATCACTATAGTTGAATCCTATTAAACCAAGATCACTCCATCACTATTTTCTCTAATTGGTCTGAAAATGCCATTTTCAGTATTTCTCTACTCTTCTGTAGTGCAGCGGGTATGGTGCAGTGCAACAATAGGCAGGGACCACAGAAAGTTCAACATATAAACTCACACATAGAAGTGATGTCCTCCGGATCGCAGCCGGGTTTCCATAAACACATTCCAGAACTCAAAACCTGTTGCCTTGGACAATGACACCACTGTGTCTTTTGGGTGCGTCAGACACCTGGAAGTTGCTGGCTCTGTGTTAGCTCCACACAGTCCTGGGTTGCACAGAGCCACCTGCTCTGCAGTTTGCAAACTCCAACACTGACACACCCAAGGCAAAACTGACAGATTTAAATGGAATCGTGGCCATAGAGCCAATTCTATAACCCGGAATGGACAGAGGCATTCTCCCCACTACCAAACCTGCAAATCCCTCTAAAAATTAAACCCCCTAATGGGTTTTCTAAAAATCTGACTGGGTCACTACTTGGACTCAATCCATTCTTTCTTTTATTTTGCCTTTTGACACACAGGCGTCCTGCTGTGAACACAAGGCACTCCAACAGGTTTAATAGGACTCCGTTCACACACCTGGGGGACAAATATCAACCCTCAAATATGATACCCCTCACTGCCATACTTCTCAGAGTGACTTTTTGAAATAACTATTCTTCAAGATGGTTTTGCACATACAGCTTGTAATCATAATCCAGCTCCAGGATGTTAGGGTTCAAGTTCCTGCTGCTGCACAAGGGGAGTCTCAAACCAGTCCCACTGAGATCCTCCATTCATCACCATCCACAGTGGAGCCTGCTCAGCTTAGACGTCAGTCCCAGCATCTCGCCCAGTCTAACAGTGTGCAGAGGATTACTGCTGCTCCTCCAGGCTCTGCTATTGTGGCCAGTACTGGTTAGCGGCGAGCAGACGTCTTTAGGACAAAGTCCTTGTTTTCCCCTTCTGAGCATGCCCAGAGTGAGATCTCTCATTGGAGATCAGGGGTCACATGCTCAGGTACTGCAGCAGCTCCTATTGGTCCGCCAGGAAGGTCCTGTGACTACTGGTGTTCTGGAACAAGTTTCATTGGTCATTGTTTCTGGCAGGTCCTGTAGCTGTTACTATAAAAGGGTAGTATGGCTGGGCCGCCATTCGCTAGTATTAATCGTCATATGCTTTGCGCCAGTGTGGTCATGCGTGTGTGTGGTTAGGGCCCGGCTGGAATAAGCCCCTAGAATACCGACTTAATCGGTGAGGAGTTTGGTATGCTAGCTGGTCAGGGTCGGTGTCCTAGATGCCCTAGATTACCGGCATAACCGGGGAGGAGTTTGATTGCCGTATTCAGGGCCTGGCGTTGAGACGCCATAGATTGCGGGTGTCTCCCGTGAGGACATTAGCACATGATCACGTTCTATGTTCGCTTAGCAGTCAACTGTGTACCTGGGTGCCTGACAGGACACAGAAGTTTGTCTCAGTGGCTCTGTGACGTAACAGGGTTCGCTTTCAATGCTAGATAGCGCCCTAGCGTGTTTATTTTGCGACTCAGTGGTGTTAAATGAGTTCGCACACATCGCCATCTAGCGCTGCGGCACTCCTTCTAGCGGCTCTGTGGAATAACAGAGTTAGCACATATTGTCACAGCGCGTTACGGCGTTTATTTTGGCGACTCTGCAAGATAATAGAGTTCGCTTCTTGCGCCATCTTACTAGCAGAAGGCTCCGCCTGCACGGTGGACCCCGGGCTGCGAACGCACCTTTTTACATCATATATTTGGTGCGTTCCGCAGACCCTAACATAATACTAGCGCCAGGGTCTGGCTAGTAAAATGGCGGATGACCAGCGTCTACTGCAGTACATCCAGCAGCTGGAGGATAGGTTGGCGGCTCTTGAGCGCACAACCTCAGCTGTGGATGTTACCGCAGTCGCTGTTCAGGCTGCTAGCGTGGCTGCAGCCAGTTTGTCCTCTGCCACTACATTATCCCACCTCCCGCTTCCTGACAAGTTTGCTGGTGACAGCAAGCAATGTGGGGATTCGTGAGTCAGTGCTCTATGCAGCTCGAGCTTCTGGCTGCACGTTTCCCCACGGATCGGGCACAAGTGGGTTTTGTACTGTCTATACTCTCGGGCAGAGCATTGGAGTGGGCAACACCGCTGTGGGAGCGCGACGATCGTGTGGTGGGAGTGCTCCTCGGTTTTTGGAGGCTCTGAAAAAGGTCTTTTTAGGACCTCAGGTCACGCACGATACGGCACTCCAACTGCTGGCAATGTCACAGGGCTAGTCCATGGTCAGCCAGTTCTCAGTCCAATTTCGGACTTTGGCCTCTGAATTAGAGTGGCCAGATAAAGTTCTTATTCCAGTGTTCTGGAGAGGACTGGCAGACCATGTAAAGGACGCTTTGGCTACCAGGGAGATTCCTGCCACACTGGAAAAACTCATTTCTATATCTACACGCATCGACCTCCGTCTTCACGAGCGGAGGTTAGAGCGGGCCCAGTGTAGGCAGAGGTTTCGGCTGGCACCCACCTTTGCCAAACCTCTGGAATTTCCCGTTCGGGCGTCCGACTCCCCAGAGACCGTGGAGACTACTCTAGTGGGATCTAAGTCTCGGACCACTCGAGTATCCGTGGTCTGTAGAGTGTGTCAGCAGCCAGGACATTATGCCAACCGATGTCTCCAGCGAATGAGAAAACGGTCATGTTCCGTGACCATGAGTGCAGGGTCATTAGACGCGAGGGATTTTGTTCCGAAAGTGCTCCTTAAAGGGTTAATCTCTCTAGGTTCATAACCAGTGAGGAGTTTGATTGCCGTATTCAGGGCCTGGCGTTCAGACGCCATAGATTGCGGGTGTCTCCCGCGAGGACATTAGCGCATGATCATGTTCTATGTTCGCTTAGCAGTCAACTGTGTACCTTGGGTGCCTGACAGGACACAGAAGTTTGTCTCAGTGGCTCTGTGATGTAACAGGGTTACTTCGCTTTCAACGCTAGACAGCGCCCTAGCGTGTTTATTTTGCGACTCAGTGGTGTTAAGTGAGTTCGCACACATCGCCATATAGCGCTGCGGCACTCCTTATAGCGGCTCTGTGGAATAACAGAGTTCGCACATATTGCCACAGCGCGTTACGGCGTTTATTTTGATGACTCTGCGGAAAACAGAGTTCGCTTCTTGCGCCATTTTACTAGCAGCAGGCTCCCCCTGCACGGTGGACCCCGGGCTGCGAACGCACCTTTTTACATCATATATTTGGTGCATTCCGCAGACCCTAATACTGGACATTAAACTGTATGAATCCCAGTCAAAAGACAAATTTTAAAAGAATGACCTTTGCGTCATAGATGTTAGGTTTTTTTTTTGGCATATGTCTAGTCAGTTTTTTTACTATGATATGATGGTGTCGTATATATTTAAAATATTTTAAATAACTTATTAATAAACAGTACTGTGTAAAACTTTCAGAAATGGAAGTGTTATTTATTTTCATTAGTTAACAGAATGCAAAGTGAATGAAGAAAAGTGAAATCTAAATCAAATCATTATTCGGTGTGACCACCAGAGAGGATTGTTTCAAATTCAAATTCACCAGCTACATGAGTTTTCTCCCATAAATTTGATATGTGTCAAAATAATGTTTGCCAATAATCACAATACTGCAAGGAATATGCAAAAAATGTATGTATTTTACAACACGCACACTTTGTGAGGTAGATAGTTGTTCATACATTTCTGGATTATGGAGAATTTTCTTTGTCTTAAAATAAAAATGATGGCTTGCAAGTATCGCTATATCGGAGGCACACTTTCTATGACACACAAGCCTTAGTTTAATGATTATTGTTTAGTAGCAAACTTAGGACAAGGGGTATTAAACTGCAAAAATGCTGTGATTAAGGTTACTGCAGGATATCACAGGTCAATAAATTCAGAATCATACTGACCATGAAAGTACAGCACTTAAGCACTTCCCCATGTCATGTGAATCTGGATTGCTATTCAGAGACTGAGACTGTCACTCCGACTTTGAATGTGCTTCAGTACTGCAGTAGTACGCACTCCAATTTAGCCCTTTCCATCCATATCTATAAGGAAACAGTCACACAGCTGTATGACTTGGAGACGCGATGCTCAAACTGGCCGTCGGCTCTCCTGACCTGAGCAAGACAACTGCGTAGAAATACATAATATCACACTAAGGTCGGGAAAGCCAACCGCCAGTCTGAGAATTGCTTTCTGATCCTTCTCCAAGTTATACAACAGTGTGACTCATCCCTAATGATGAGCTGTGTGCCATTACCTCCTATTCCTACATTGTGAAATTCTAATCTTGCTCTCTTTGGACTTCATCATTTATAATCTAAATGATAGTGGCTTTTTTGGTTATGTGATATCCGCAAGACATTATGGGAAATGATATGCACCCTTGCCTGATGTTATTTGGTTTTGTTTTCTCGAATCGATTTGCAAGGTATTCATGGTAACATGCTTATTTGAGGACATTTAAATTGAAGTTGATCATCCATTGATCAATCTGCTTCTTTCTAGTATTTTGCTTTTGACTTCAAAATAGCTTCAAAGCATCATTCTGTTATGCTCCTCTCCTATGAGGCAGACATGGTTCACAGACCCACTGTGCCATGGACGGACTTACCCTGGAGAGGAGTAATTAAGCAGCTACCTTGGTGTTTGCTGGAGCCTCTACTGGTGAGGTTAGACTTGTGCAGCAGATACCTGCCAGGTGCCACACCAGGGTGACATCTAGCTGCTGACCCCAAAGGGCAGAGACACTACTTTTGTTTCTTAGACAGGTTCAGACAGGACAGCTTCTCAGACAAGTTCACACAGGATGGCCTCTCATGAACTGTATACACAGGATGGCCTCTTGGGACAAGTTCACAGAGGATGGCCATGGGGACAGGTTCTCCCTGTGCAGACAGAGTGGCCACATGGATAAGTTCAAGCAGGACAGCCTCTTGGGACAAGTTGGGACAGGACAGCCTCTTGGGCCGAGTTCATACAGTATGGTCACAGGGACAGGTGTGCAGACAGGTAGGCCACAGGGATCAGGTCACAGTTCTGGCAATCAGGTACCGCTGATGCAGCCACATGGTATGGACACTGCCAAACCGGTCATAGGAAACAAGGGCTAACTATGGCAGACTAGAGGGAACACGACATATGGGAATGGGAAACTATCAGACTAAGGAAGGAGACCTGACAACATACATACAGTTACTGCCAACCACCTAACAGAACTTTAGAAGTTGCTAAGGCACCTCCCAGTAGAGGAGGGTGCCTTTTATACAAGATGTCTCCCAGCTATTGACCAGCAGACACCTTGCAAGCAAATGTACATTTTACTAAATGCTTCTCAGCACCTGCTGGGAGCATATACCATGCACGCATGCTGCCCCTTTCAGATCAGGGGAGTGCGCGCACTTGTGCCCTATGCACAACGCCGAGACACAGCATGCAGGGGATTGCACCGCAGGCCAGGGCGGTGAGTAAGCTGGTGTCCCAACATGGTGACAGAATGGGACACTGTGCAGTGGCACGAGCACAGCACTTCACATTCTTCTAGTTACACAGTTTTTGAAGGAACTCTTCAGGGATGTTGTTATTATTATTATTATACATTTATATAGTGCCATTTATTCCATGGTGCTTTACATGTGAAAAGGGAAAATATAGACAAGTACAATAAACATGTGTGAGACAAGGGACATACAAGTACAGAAGGAGAGAGGACCCTGCCCGCGAGGGCTCACAGTCTACAGGGATAGGTGAGGATACACTAGGAGAGGGTAGAGCTGGTTGTGCGTGTGGTTCAGTAGACTGAGGATCTTTGCAGGCTGTAGGCTTGTCGGAACAGGTGGGTCTTCAGGTTCTTCTTGAAGTTTCCGTTGTTGGTGAAAGTCTGATGTTTTGTGGCAGGGAGTTCCAAAGTATGGGGGAAGCCCGGGAGAAGTCTTGTATGCGGTTGTGGGAAGAAGAGATGAGGAGGGAGTAGAGAAGGAGATCTTGAGAGGATCGAAGGTTGCGTGTGGGTAGGTACCGGGAGACCATGTCACAGATGTATGGAGGAGAAAGGTTGTGGATGGCTTTGTATGTCATACTTTGGGTTTTGAACTGGAGACTTTGGGCAATAGGAAGCCAGTGAAGGGCCTGGCATAGGGGGGAGGCTGGGGAGTAGGCGGGAGACAGGTGAATTAGTCAAGCAGCAGCGTGTAGGATGGACTGGAGTTGTGCCAGAGTGCTAGAGGGGAGGCCAGAGAGTAGGAGGTTGCAATAGTCGAGGCGGGAGATGATAAGGGTGTGCACTAGTGTTTTTGTGGTTTCCTGGTTGAGGAATGCGCGGATCCAGGAAATATTATTGAGTTTGAGGCGGCAGGAGGTGGCAAGGGCTTGGATATGTGTTTTGAAAGAGAGGGCAGAGTCGAGGATCATCCCAAGGCACCGAGCATGTGGGACTGGGGAAAGCGAACAGCCATTGACATTGATGGATAGGTCAGGTGGAGGGTAGAATGAGGTAGGGGAAAGATGATGAATTCTGTTTTGTCCAGTTTAGTTTGAGAAAGCAAGCAGAAAAGAAGGCTGAGATAGCAGACAGACACTGTGGGATTTTGGTCAGTAGGGAGGTGAGGTGAGGTCCAGATAGTAGATCTGCGTGTCATCGGCGTAGAGGTGATACTGCAAGCCGTGGGATTCTTTGAGCTGTCCCAGGCCGAAGGTGTAGATGGAGAAGAGTAGTGGTCCTAGGACTGAGCCTTGAGGAACACCGACAGACAGGGGGCGAGGTGACGAGGTGGTGTGTGAGAGGGAGACACTAAATGTTTGGTCTGTTAAGTATGATGAGATCCAGGATAGGGCCAAGTTTGTGATGCCAAGAGATGAGAGAATCTGTAGCAGGAGGGAATGGTCCACGGTGTCGAAGGCAGAAGACAGGTCCAGGAGAAGGACAGAGTAGTGTCGCTTGCTCTTGGCGGTTAGCAGGTCGTTAGTGACTTTAATTAGGGCAGTTTCAGTTGAGTGATGCAGTCGGAAGCCAGATTGTAACCGGTCAAAGAGGGAACAGGAGGAAAGGTGGGAGGACAGTTCGAGATATACATGCTGTTCCAGTAGTTTTGAGGCGTAAGGGAGAAGAGATATCGGGCGATAGTTAGACACAGAGGATGGGTCGAGGTAGGGCTTTTTGAGGATGGGTGTGATTGAGGCATGTTTGAAGGATGAGGGAAAGACACCATTTGTAAGTGAAAGGTTGAAGAGGTGCATGAGAGTAGGGATGAAGACTGTGGCAAAGTTAGGGATGAGGTGGGACGGGAGCGGGTCAAGCGCACAAGGGGTGAGGTGTGATCTTGACAGGAGAGTGGAGAGCTGATCTTCTGTCATGGTGGTGAAGCTGGTTTGGAAGAACAGGGCTGAGTGGCTAAGAGGGGCATTGGGGGCTGCGGGCCAAAGCTTTCTCTGATCGTATCAATCTTTTGCTTAAAGAAGGAGTCAAAGTCTTCAGCAGAAATGAGAGGAGAGAGAGGAGGTGCTGTGGGATGGATTAGAGAATTGAAAGCGTTGAAGAGCTGTTTAGGGTTGTGAGACAGGGAGGGATATGAGAGATGCGAAGTAAGTATGTTTTGCGGCAGAGAGCGTGGACTTGAAGAAGGCAAGGAACTGCTTGTATGCGTTGAAGTGCTCGGTAGAATGGGTTCTCTTCCATCTCTCGCTCGGCGGCCCTGGAAGCCCATCTCAGTTCTTTGGTCAGACTGGTCAGCCTGGGCTTCATGTTGATTGTACGAGTTTTGCTCTGCGCGAGGGGGGCGGCCGAATCAAGTGTGGCTTTTATTGTGGTGTTTTAAAAAGTGGCAGCAGCATCTGTGTCATGAAGGAAGCTATGTATGTAAGAGGAAGAAGGGACTCAGAGAGTGATTGTAAATTGAGGTGTTTGAGACTTCTGCGAGGATGAGTGAGATTGGGGAGTGGGGGATGCTTACTAGGAGAGGAGAGGGAAGAGAATGTCAGTAGGTTGTGGTCAGACAGGGGGAGGGGTGAGTTAGTGAGATTATTGAGCGAACAAAGATGGGGGAAGATAAGGTCCAGCGTGTGACCATCTTTGTGAGTGGCCGCAGAGGACCATTGAGTGAGGCCGAGGGAAGCCGTGAGCGATAGAAGTTTAGAAGCACCCGGGGTGGAAGTGTCAATGGGGATGTTGAAATCGCCCATGATGATGGTGGGGATGTCAGCAGAGAGGAAATGGAGTAGCCAGGTGGTGAAGTGGTCGAGAAAGGTGGAAATGGCTAGTTCTGGGGGCAGTAGATGAATGCCAGCTGGAGGTTGGAGGGTAATAGATGCGGACGGAGTGCACCTCGAACGAGGGAATAGTAGCGGAGGGTGGAAGTTGAATAGGGTAAAGGAGCAGGTATCAGACAGGAGCAAGCCAACTCCTCCACCACGTTTGTTGCTGGGGCGAGGGGTGTGAGAGAGATGGAATCCACCATAGGAAGACACAGCTGGAAAGGCTGTGTCAGAGGGAGTGAGCCAGGTTTCAGTGATGGCAAGGAAGGAGAGTTTGTTGGTGATAAAGAGGTCATGTATGAAGACAGTTTATTGCAGACAGAGCGTGGTTCCATAGTGCTCCAGGTAGGGAGACTGGGGTGGGGTGTGTGGATGAATAGGTATGAGGTTGTCATGGTTGCAAAAACACGTAGAGGGTCGTGACAGGATGTTAGAAATGAGTGTGGGGATGTGTTGAGGAGGGCCAGGATTTGGGATACGTCGCCAGCGATGAGGAGTAGCAGACAGAGCATTAGAAGGTGGGAGCATGATAGGACATGATGTGGCCGTGTGTGTCTTGGGAAAAAGGCTTGTATGTGGAGGAACAGTTCTGAGGAAGAGGTGAGATGGCTGGGGAGGATGGAGGGAGAAATGACACTTCATTACTAGGTGGGATGATTACAGGAGATAGGAAGAAAGAAAGGAGTATGGGGTGAAAGTGAAAAGAAACTGAAACATAGTGGTTTTATATTTTGTAACCTTACAGCCAAATTCCAGTCCAATTCTAGTCTAATTCACAGTAGTGTAATTAGAATTCTGTAATTTGAAATATGGGATTTGAAATATATGAAGCAGACTACGTCTGGAGCAGACCAATGCCACTGAATATATGTGCAGCTAAAGACAATCAGGTGTGATTGGAAAGTGGGCTGTGACTGCCCAGGCCAGATGTACAGAGTTAAGCAAAGGTTATAAAATGGGAGAGGGGTTACACAGACCACTCAGATGTGTGTTAAAGAAAAGAAGAATGGAGTACAATTATGTACACAGGAAGATGGGTGAGCAAATTATACCAGAAAACAGAGCAATACACATGGGGCATTCAGGAACACAGGAAAGCGGTGGAAAGTTTGCAGTTCATACCAGAAAACAGAGCAATACACATGGGGCATTCAGGAACACAGGAAAGCAGTGGAAAGTTTGCAGTTCATACCAGAAAACAGAGCAATACACATGGGGCATTCAGGAACACAGGAAAGCGGTGGAAAGTTTGCAGGTCATACCAGAAAACAGAGCAATACACATGGGGCATTCAGGAACACAGGAAAGCAGTGGAAAGTTTGCAGTTCATACCAGAAAACAGAGCAATACACATGGGGCATTAAGGAACACAGGAAAGCGGTGGAAAGTTTGCAGTTCATACCTGTGGGAACAGAAGAACATCTTGGTCACAAGGTGATGATGGCAATACTGTGGGAGTGATGTGTGGCCAAATGCATTCTAGAATTCTAGACTAATTCACAGAAGTGTAATTAGAAATTGTAATTTGAAATATGGATTTGAAATATATGAGGCAGGCTACGTCTGGAGCAGACCCATACCACTGAATATATGTTGTTCCAAACATCTTGGAGAACTAACCACAGATAGTCTTTTGGTGTATGCTTATGTAAGTGGGTCAGGGCTTAGCCCATTTAAATGTTCATGCTGCTATGTACATTTACCTGTATATAATTGTAATATTTTGCCTTGTGATGTATTTTCGTATCTTTGTATTATATTTAAGCTAGGGACAGTGCAGTTAGGAAAATGGCCACTAGATGGGGCATTGAGTACACTGCAAGGAAGGTTAGTTGTAGGACATTTAGAGGTTAATTATAGGAGGGGTAGCTGGGGAATAAGGTAGTGAGATTTCCTACTTATAGTCAGTCAGGGGGTAGACCCTGTGTGTGCTCAGGCGGCCTATGGCCAGGGCTGCTCAGCTATCACGTAACTTTAGAAGCAGAAGCCCATCCATCAAAGGAAAGGAGTGGAAGTAATAATAAGAAGAGAAGATTAAGAGCACAGTATATGCAGTAAAGTAGTGACGAAGTTACAGAAGAAGTTTGGGTACAGAAGAAGTAGAGTGGGCCACTGTGAAAGTGCGCGGGCAGGATAACCATAAGGGGGTGGAAAACCCAGTAGATATTATTTCCGTGTCTGGTTTGAAGTTTGTTCCAGAGAGATATATTGAAGTGGCGTTTTCACCGGGCTCCTCGTCCTGTTATATCTTTGTGACCTTTTCCTGTGAAGTAGAAGAAGTTAGAGAAAGAAGAAATGCATTTCTGGTACTGTGACAAGTGTGCTGAAAGTGTTATGGATGTGCTGTGTCCTGTAGAAAATAAATCTGTTATGCTTAAAGTTGCTTTTGAGCGAAAGGAAGAACAGGGGACACAGCAGGAAAGAAGCAGTGGCCGGCACAGTGAGTACGGATTGTGCTGACATGACTACAACCCTGTCACAGTCTTACAAGTGGCGTAGTCGGCAGGATCTCACTGCCTCATATGGTGGTGAAACCGGAGCGGAGGTGAAGAAAGAAGATAAAGATGAAGTGATTATAGTGACTCGTAGTGAGCGGGTTGAAGATTGTGACGATGACCAAATAATACTGGATGTGACTATTACACTGGATTTGACAAAAGAAGAACTGGAGATCGATTTTGTGAACACCAATATGGCTACCACCAAGATGGAGAGCTGTGGCGCCAAAAAGGACTGTCTCTGTCTACAAGGTGCGCTTCGTGGGCATGACAGCGTTCCGGAGTCACGGAGGGACGAAGCGCCGCTGTCTTCCCCCGAGGAACCAACAAGTCAGGAAGCTCTTACTGCTGGACGGCAGGAGGAGGAACACCAGAGCACCCCGGGAGCAAGTTCCGGCAGCACCAGCGAGCTGACGGAGCCCACTCGACCGGAAGAAAAGGAGGAGGAGAGAGCTGCTAACCTGCCCGAGAGTGCCGGTGAGATTGGTGGAGAGTAGGAAGTAGAGCTGGAGGAGACCCCTGCCTCCCGCATGAGGCAGTACCTGCAGGAGATGAGGGCCAGCCTGAGCGGGATAGTGGGATCGTTGGAGTGAGTGAGATTCAGCCCCAGCCAGCAACGGGTCACACAGCCCCTGCACCATCACTCTTCTGGGGCAACGCCGACACTAGGCCCAAGACCTGCACCACCTCACCCCCGCACTACTGTCAGGTGTCCGTAGAAAATACCGGGCCCACGTCATCCGCCTACCAGTCAGTGTGGATCTCAAATATAATTGCTCAGAAGGACAGAGAGCGTAAGATATGGGCCCTCCTCCACCAGAAGGGAGAGGCCGAAATGTCTGAATGCCGCACCTACGGACAGCTCATGTATACCAACGTTGAATGTGGCTATGGTTTTTTTAAGGAGGCCGACACTCACAACAAATTATATGTTAATGTCGCCTCTGTCAAGCATGGAAGAGCCTTACAGGTCGGAGATTGGATGTCCTTCTACAAAGAGTACTGCACACGAGGCTACTACGCCGTGGCAGTAATCCTGTACCTGGAGGAAAATGAGCCTACCGGAGAAGATGCGGATCCACATGCAGAGGCAACCGATGACACCTCTGCCCCTGACCATGCTCATCACCCTGTAGACTCTGTGGCTGCAGAGTCCCCTTCAGCCCATGCCAGGGCCTGGGCATCAAAGGAAAAAAAATGTGCAGGATGCACCCCACTGAACTTTCCTTGCTTTTCCCTTCAAGTATTAGTTATACCTTTCCGAGACTGTTCCGCGTTCCCTCAAGGTAAGGGAACCCTGCTACTCTCTAGAAGAGAGCTGAATACGGTCTACGGGACCTTTTGAAAATTGTGTGTTGTTTTGTTTGTTTTTTGTTGTGCCTGTTGCGCCCCTTCTGCTGGATGGCAGAACTACATTTGAACACGAGACTGGCTCATGGGCAAAGAGCTCAGGCTGCAACTATGGACTGTGTATCGTTGGACAGCCCACTGCATATGGCATAGAATGTGCTGTACACCAAGGGGGTGTGAGCTTTACCCCTTTAATTACGGCCCAACTTGTTCGATATGTTGAAAACAAGGACTGATGGTGTGCCTGGAAGGACTGTTTCAGGACACCAAAATGGAGCATGTAAATAAGTATTGCTGCCCTCAAAGGAAGGGGGAGGAGCACCTGGTCGTAAAGAATTTTTTTTGTGGACACGTGCATCATCGTATTGAAGAAAAGTGGACATTACTTTTACTTGTTCCTACCTCATATTGAGAAAAAGTCTTATAATCGTTCTCCCTGTGTGGAGTATCCTTTGTAATAAAAATTTGACATTAATATGCATGGTTTTGCCAAAGAAAATGTTAGTATTGTTGTCGCATTGTTGGGGACGACAATAATTTAAGGAAGAGGGTATGTAAGGGGGTCAGGGATTAGCCCCTTTAAATGTTCATGCTGCTCTGCACATTTACCTGAATATAATTGTAATATTTTGCCTTGTGAAGTATTTTGTATCTTTGTATTATATTTAAGCTAGGGACAGTGCTGTTAGGAAAAGGGTCACTAGATGGGGGCACTGAGTACATTGCAAGGAAAGTTTAGTTGTAGGACATTTACAGATTAATTCTAGGAGGGGTAGCTGGGGAATAAGGTAGTGAAATTTCCTGGTTATAGTTAGTCAGGGGGTAGACCCTGTGTGTGCTCAGGCGGCTTATGGCTGGGGCTGCTCAGCTATCACGTAACTTTAGAAGCAGAAGCCCAGCCATCCAAGGAAAGAAGTGGAAGTATTAAGAAGAAGAAAAGAGTTAAGAGCACAGTATATGCAGCAACGTAGTGACGAAGTTACAGAAGAAGTTTGGATACAGAAGAAGTAGAGTGGGCCACCGTGAAAGTGCGCAGGCATGATAACCGTAAGGGGGTGGACGACCCAGTAGATAGTATTTCCATGTCTGGTCTGAAGTCGGTTCCAGGAGAAATATTGAAGTGGCGTTTTCACCGGGCTCCTCGTCTCTGTTATATGTTCATGGCCTATTCCTGTGAAGTAGAAGAAGTTAGGGAAAGATGAAGAAAATGCATTGCTGGTACTGTGACAAGTGTGCTGGAAGTGTTATGGATGTGCTGTGTCCTGAAGAAAATAAATAAGTTATGTTTAAAGTTGCTTTGGACTCTGCCTCCTGTCTTTTGAGCAAAAGGAAGAACAGGGAACACAGCAGGAAAGAAGCAGTGGCCGGCACAGTGAGTACGGATTATGCTGAAATGACTACAACCCTGTCGCAGACTTACACTTACACAAATTCTTCCATCTGTTCATGTAATCTCAGATAGACTCGATGATGTTGACTTCAGTGTTTTATGTGGGTCATATCATGAGGACTTCTTATTCTACCTGGCATTGAAGATATTTGTTAATAGAGTTGGCTGTATGTTTGGTGTTGTTGTCCTACTGCAGAATACATTTTGAGCCAGATACCTACTTGATGGTACTGCATGCTGGATAATTAGCTGCCTCTTTTTCTCAGCAATGAGGGCACCATTAATCATGACAAAACCCCCAATTCCATTTGCTGAAATGCAGCCCTAAACTTGCAAGAAACCACCACCATGCTTCACTGTTCCCTGCAGACACTTTTTATTGTACCCCAATTCAACCCTTCATGAACCCTTCTTTTGTTACAGCCCAAAAAATTCCAAGTTTTGACCACAGTCCAATCATCCGTTTTCCAATTTTTTTTTTTGGGCATTTGGGGGCTTTGGTGCATTTTCAATTGTTATTATCGTGGTTAAATTAAATATTTCTAGTGAAACAGATTTAATTAAATCTGGGAAAAAATAGTTTCTGGAAAATTTTCTTTTCCTTATATTTTTTTCTAATGAAGAAGGAGCTGAACTTAAGGTTGTGCTAGCACAAATTTAAATGAACTTAAAAAATAACTATTTCCTGCTCAATCGAATTCAACGCATCACAAAAAAAAAGCACCATTTTAAGAAAAGGAACAAACTTCAATTTTTTGCACCCAACCACACTGTAAACATGCGCAGGGGATATATTTTGTGTACACGGGCCCGGGAAAATGACTGTTTTGTCATTAATAGAAAAACAAATAAAGTCATAATTTCAGTGTTTTCAAAAAAAACTTTAGTGCAAAATTTGGGGAGATAAAAATTTTTTGACTTATTTCACCAACATCAGCAATTAAGTATGCGTAATTAATGATTGTAGGCAGTTTTGCACCATAATAATGTAAAGATTTAAAATAAAAAGTTCCCAATAATATTAATTTGAAAGGGGGAATTTCCCCTTTTTAATTAAAACAGGAGCTGTCAATATATTTTCCCGTAGTTTAAAAATTTAATTAAAGCCCAATAAATAATGGCACCATTAGTGTTGACATTCCGATACGCAAATATCGGGTATCGGCCGATATTAGCTGTATCGAAAACCATTCCGATTCCGAATTTTCGCTTAACGATACCGGGAACGGGATGTCACGTCACTTTATTCCGTCGGTCGGGTCTTTAGGAGCAGCGGGCCTTTCCCGCAGAAATCCCGGGGGCACGCCCGCACTGCTTCAGGGCCCCATCTTCTTTCCCCGGGGGTCACATTCAGTTTCTCGCAAACGCAGTACTGCGGGAATCCCGGCCGAAAGCCCTCAGCCGAAATAAACGTCCCCCCCCCCCCGAGAAACAGGTAATCACGTGCTGGCCGGGATGTACTCCTGCCTGTCATTGCGATGACAAACTGGATCGTCGTGGGGCATCGTTAGGACGCGTCGGGCAGGTTATACGTTGTTTGTTTTTTTTCTTTTTTTTACAGGAGATCGATGGCTCGCAGGAATGAAAAAGTAAAAAAGAAATGAAAACTGTTTGTCTCTTTTTTTCATTAAAAATTTTTCTTGCTGTTCTTTTTTTTTTACATTTTTAACTTTGGGGGTTTAAAAGGATCGGTGTCATTTACCCTCTCCATTATTAACCGGGCTTTTTTCACCGTGCAATCAACGGTGACATAACCCTTATTCCCCGC
>JARQOD010000004.1:392005117-392062787 GCA_033576555.1 Oophaga sylvatica
GCCTGTCATTGCGATGTAGCAGAGCTGGATCGTCGTGGGACTGTCGTTACTATGGACTGCGTCGGACAGGTGGTATACTGTTGGTTTTTTTTTTTCTTTTTTTACAGGAGATCGATGGCGTCGCAGGAATGAGTGTATAATAAAATTAATGAAAACTGTGTTGTCTCTTTTATTTCATTAAAATACTTTTTTCTTGCTTTGTCTTTTTTTTATACATTTAATAACTTTGGGATTAATAATGGATCGGTGTCTTATTGACACCTATCCATTATTAATCGGGCTTATTGTCACCGTGCAATCAACGGTGACATTAACCCCTTATTACCCCACTTGCCACCGCTACAGGGCAGTGGGAAGATCCGGGTAAAGTGCCACAATTGGCACATCTTTTGATGCGCCAAATGTGGGGCTGCTGTAGCCTGGTATTATCAGGCTGTTGAGGGCCAAAATCCATGGGCCTTGACAGTCTTTTAATACCAGGCCGCAGCAGTCTGCATTTTACTTGGCTGGTTAACAAAAATAGGGGGACCCCTACGCCGTTTTTTTTTCGAGGGGATCCCCTATTTTTGTTAACCATCCAAGCTAAGCAGACTGCTGTGGCCTGGTATTATCAGGCTTGCAAGGTCCATGGATATTGGATCCTTACCAGCCTGAAAAACCAGGCCTCAGCGGTCTGCTTCATCTGGCTGGTTAACAAAAATAGGGGGGACCCCACGCCAATTTTTTTCGAGGGGATCCCCTATTTTTGTTAATCAGCCAAGATATGCAGACTGCTGTGGCCTGGTATTATCAGGCTGGCAAGGTCCATGGATCTTGGCTCCTTAACAGCCTGAAAATCCAGGCCTCAGCGGTCTGCTTCATCTGGCTGGTTAACAAAAATAGGGGGGACCCCACGCCAATTTTTTTCGAAGGGATCCCCTATTTTTGTTAATCAGCCAAGATATGCAGACTGCTGTGGCCTGGTATTATCAGGCTGGCAAGGTCCATGGATCTTGGCTCCTTAACAGCCTGAAAATCCAGGCCTCAGCGGTCTGCTTCATCTGGCTGGTTAACAAAAATAGGGGGGACCCCACGCCAATTTTTTTCGAGGGGATCCCCTATTTTTGTTAATCAGCCAAGATATGCAGACTGCTGTGGCCTGGTATTATCAGGCTGGCAAGGTCCATGGATCTTGGCTCCTTAACAGCCTGAAAATCCAGGCCTCAGTGGTCTGCTTCATCTGGCTGGTTAACAAAAATAGGGGGGACCCCACGCCATTTTTTATTCGAAGGGAACCCCTATTTTTGTTAATCAGTTCCCTCTGACGTCACTGATTGTGTCCCTGGCTGACCTGAAGTGAAAGTGGAAAGCAATCAATTAAGCTTTCCACTTCCTCTCCTGTCAGCCAGGAGAGGAACTCATTCATTTGGGGGTTTACTGTGAGGCTGCAGCATTAGCTGCGGTCCCTGCAGTAAACATTAACCCTTTCTGAAGGATTACACCGTGGGACCTGACTGTGCATGGGATAGGTAAGAATAATTTTGCTTTTTTATTTTATTTTTATTACAGGAAATGGTTTTTGCAGTCAAATAAAAGATGGTCAAAAACATGTGTCTTTATTTCATTAAAATGATTTTTAATTAAAGTGTGTGTGTTTTATTTTTATTTCAAGCAATAGGATTAATAATTGATAGTTGTCTAATTGACAGCTCTCAATTATTAACCTGGCTTAAGGTCACCTTTCAATTGCAATGTGGCTTTAACCCCATATTAACCCATTTGCCACCGCTACAGGGCAATGGGAATAGACGGGCAAAGTGCCAGAAAGGGCGAATCTAATTATAGATTTGTCTTTTCTGGGGTGTCTGGGGGCAGATGTTAGTAGCCAGGGGGGGCCAAAAATAATGGTCCCTCTCTGGGCTATTATTATCTGCCCTTATTCGCTGGCTTTGTCTGTCTGGTTGCGAAAATAGGGCGGGAGCCCACGCATTTTTTTTAAACAATTTTACACCTCATATTATATATAATAAATATAATATAATAATAATATATATATATATATATACATGTCATTGAATTTGTGACACATATATATATATTTATATTTATAGTTCATACACTTCTACATAGTATAATAGCCGCTAATTCAATTGACGGCTTTTGTGAAAATGCAGAACCCGACATGAAATGACACTTGGTGTACATAGGGTTAACCATGTCTTTTCATGTCCTTTGCTATCTGATTTGCACAAACAATTACATCAGTCTATGTGTGCAAAATTTCACACCTGTAGGGGTTAATTAAAGGTGTAAATTCGTAGCAAAAAAGTCCGTTTTTTTTACAACGAATTTACACCTTTAATTAACCCCTACAGGTGTGAAATTTTGCACACATAGACTGATGTAATTGTTTGTGCAAATCAGATTGCAAACGACATGAAAAGACATGGTTAACCCTATGTACACCAAGTGTCATTTCATGTCGGGTGCTTCTGTCTTTTCACAGAAGCCGGCTTTACCCGGCAATTGAATCAGAGGATATTTTACTATATAGAAGTGTATAAACTATACATATATGTATATATATATATGTCACAATGACATGTATATATATATATATATATATATGTATTCTATGTGTGTATATTTAGTGTTTACAAGGAAATAAAGGTTTTTTTTAGTTGCAATATTTTGTTCCCATAGACTTACATGGGACTTCCGGTATCGGAATCGAATATCGCCGATATTTAGTGATATCGGCGATACCATTCCGATCCGATATTTTTAGATATCGAGCAGTATCGCTCAACACTACTGCCCACTCTTCTTGGCAAAAAACATCCAGTTCCTGTAAATTCTTGGGCTGTCTAGCATGAACTGCACGCTTGAGATCTCCCAAGAGTGGCTCAATGATACTAAGGTCAGCAGACTGAGATGGTTACTCTAGAACCTTCACTTTGTTCTGCTTTAGCCAATGGCAGGTCGACTTGGACTTGTGTTTTGGATCGTTGTCATGTTGGAACGTCCAAGTACGTCCCATGTGCAACTTCTGGGCTGGTGATTGCAAATTTGCCTCCAGTATTTGCTGATAACGTGCTGCATTCATCTTTCCCTCAACTTTGACCAAGTTTCCTGTGCCTTTGTAACTCACACATCTGCCAAACATCAGCGATCCACCTCCGTGCTTTATAGTAGAAATGGTGTTCCTTTCATCATATGCCTTGCTGACCTCTTTCCAAATGTAACGTTTATGGTTGTGGCCAAAAAGTTCAATTTTGGTTTCATCATTCCAAAGTACCTTGTTCCAGAGGTTTTGAGGATTGTCTCTTGCTGTTTTGCATATTGTAGGCAAGATACTATGTAGCATTTGCACAGTAATGGCTTTCTTCTGGCGACTCTACCATGTAGCTCATTTTTCTTCAAATGTCTCCTTATTGTGCATCTTGAAACAGCCACATCGCTAGTTTTCAGAGAGTCCAATATTTCAGCTGATGTTGTTTGTGGGTTTTTCTTTGCATCCCAAATAATTTTCATTTCAGCTGTGGACAAAATTTTTGTTGGTCTACCTGAATGTAGTTTTGTTTTTAAAGAGCCACTGATTTTCCATTTGTTAATTAAAGTTTGAACGCTGCTGACTGGCATTATCAATTCCTTGAATATCTTTTTGTATCCCTTTCCAGTTTTATACAGTTCAACTACCTTTTACCATGGATCCACTGACAATTCTTTTGCTGTCCCCATGACTTACAATCCAGAAACGTCAGTGGCTGGATGAAACATGCAAGAGTCTGTCTGGATCCCAGAAACTCACTATCCTTTATGCACACAATCAATGATTACAAGCAAACAGGTGAGGATGTTACCTTTAGTAGCCATTCAAACCCATTTGTGTCAACTTCTGTGCATGTTATCAGGCTAAAATAACCAGGGTATGTAAACTTTTGATCAGGGTCATCATGATTTAAAAAGAGAAAACTGAGTAGTTTGACAATAAATGTCTTCAGCCAACCACTAACCATGAGTGGAGAAAACGCTTTGGTGTTATCATTCATATTCTCTGAAAAAATGCCAAGAACGCAAAAATTCTGCCAGGGTATGTACATTTTTGAGTACAACTGTGTGTACTAGGCTCGAGTACCAAACTTGAGAGAGAGGGGAATGGTGACAAAATGGTTACATTTCTGTTAAGAAACATAGATACCATTGGGGTCTCACTTGAATGCAAAGCAGGAAACGAGGTAGCAGTTGGATTTGAATCCATCATCCCCATGATTGGGATAAACAAGAATGTAAAATGGATCAACTACCTATACTATAATCAACAACGGTTTGCAAAGTACACTAGGTATGCTATAAAGGACTTATTGACTCATTAAATTTGCAATAGCTATCCTATGTGTTTTAATTGTATTTGTTTTAATTCCATAGCTCCATGCCTTAAGAAAATGATGATGAAAACCATGGAAACCACAGTGATGACCATGCACGCTGACTTCGATGATCTTCTAGATGAAAGATGCTGCTGTGAAACCATGAAAGGAATGTCATATCCACCTCCCCTGGAATATGTCTGCCTAAAATATGCCAATGAGGGAGAGAGCAGGATCTGACTTTGTTCTACACAAGTCCGTTAAGAGGGGGTCCATCTACAAGAGATGGGTCGTCTTGTAAGCTGTCAAACAACCATCGATGCACTAGGACAGATTGATTTGATTTTGCATATCTCCAAAGGAAGGACTGTTAAGGATATGTATCCTGATTGAAGATATCTAAAATAGATGCTTGCAGACAAAAGGAAGCTTTGCTGAATATATATATATAAGAATCACAGATTCTGAATAATGTTGGAATGGCCTCTAGTATGCCCGTACCACGTAGTACCAATCACCTCATGTCAAGCAAAGATCTATATGCTACGTGGAACTGTGCAAATGGAAAAACCCTAATGAGTCTTCCTCTAATAAACTTTGTTGCTGTGAGGGAAAAACAGGATAATAAAGATAGCTGACCATATTGATTGACTTTGAAGATTATGTGCAAGACAGATGTCAGCTTGACCTAATTGATTAAACATTAGAGTAATATAGATAATGATATATGGGTGACATTTCCTATAAAATGTTGTATACTTCGAACAATAAAGTAGAACTCATTTGAGACACGACTCACTATTTATGTTATAGTTCCTATATACAATTTGGCGGCAGACAACCGAGATGAGAACACACGCATTTCATGTGCCCTAACACTTGATAGGCCAAGACAGGTTGAGGTCAAAATAAGAGAAAATCAATTATTGCAGTTCGGAATATTTACCCGATAAGCATGGATCTGTGAATGATAAAAACTCAGATACTTAGCCTCTGGTCCAAGACATCATTTCATGACTTGCTATGTTCTCTACATTTAGAAGTTCCACTTCCTTCCAAGCTAGATTTTATTACTGCAGCTAAGTTGCCTGAGGTCCTCACAGCTCATGTAACAAAGTTAATTGTGACATATAATGAAAGAGGAGGGTGAATGGATTGAACGTAAATTGTAACTTTTTATGTCCCCAATAATCTTAGCTGTCACCAACAATTCTGTCCAGAGGGCTGTTATGACACTTAAGAAATAAAGGCAAATTTTTCCACTTTGTAAAATTATATTGTACTCCTTTATGGGATGACTAATACTTTTTACTGTGTCCTGGTGTGTGGGATTAACATAAACCTATTCGTGAAGAAATCATAATCTGAAAAATGGAACACGTTTTTGCTCCACCCAACATAATTGCAAATAAACGTTCAATTACTGCACTTGTTTAGAAAGGTATACTTTTTTCGTTGGTGAAACTATTCATGATTAGAGATGAGAGGCTTTGCCTCCGGGAGGGTCAAGTTGGGTTTCGGACCACCCGACTTTTCCAAAAGTCGAGTCGAACTAAATTGGTCGACTATCAGCAAAAGTCGAATTTCAGACTGAAACCAGACCCCAATGCAAGTCAATGGGGAATAAAAGTCGGCAGTGAGTGGAGGACAGTAAACACACCTACAGTGCCCATTTCAATGCCAACGACATCAATTCATATTACTTAAGCTTGTCAACCTTAATTTACTTTATGATAATAGTAATGCATTGGCTCTCGGTTTTCGTGGGCCCCTGGTGAAAGAGTATCAATGGGCCCCTTTAACACATACCACAATTCTTGATGCTCCGATACGGCAGAGAAATATAGGTATAGTACAATGCCAAATACTTCACTTCTTACATTATATGAGTGATATCTATTGTAAATTCTACAATAGCTCAAAAACCGGACAGTATAGTCCTCCGTACAGTATTATGGGCACCCCATAGTGTGCCATACAGAATGATGAACCCCATATATTGCTCTATACAGAATAATGAGCCCCATATATTGCTCCATACAGTATATGATGGGCCCCATATATTGCTCCATACAGAATGGGCTCCATATAATGCTCCATACAGAATAGGCCCTATATGTGCTCCATATGATGCTCCATATATAAAGGGCCCTATATGATGCCCAATAAATAATGAACCCAATATGATGGTCTAGTATATGATGCTCCAGTGTATGATAAGCCCCATATAATGCTTCAAATATAATGGTCCCCATATACAGTATAATGCTCCATATATAATGGGCTCCATGTGATGCTCCATATATAATGTGCCCCATATAATGCGCCATATATAATGGGCCCCATATGATGCTCCAGTATATGATGTTCCCCATGGATGATGCTCCAGTGTATGATGGGCCTATATAATGTTCCATATATAATGGGCGCCATATGATGCTCCAGTGTATAATGGGCCCCGTATATGATGCTCAAGTGTATGATGGGCCCCATTTATAATGTTCCAGTGTATAATGGGCCCTATCTATGATGCTCAAGTGTATGATGGGCCCCATATATAATTCTCCAGTGTATAATGCTCCCCATATAGTGCTCCAAACATTAAAAAATGAAATATCTCTCCTCGCTTGGCACTGCTCTACTCTGGACTCCTCAGCGTCACCATCTTCCAGCTCTCTGCACTGTGACTGTTCAGTCAGAGGGCGCACAGATGTGACATCATCGTGCTTTCTGACCTGAATGTCACTGTCAGGAAACGCGGAAGATGTCACAGCGGTGGAGCAGGGAGAGGTATGTATTACAAGTCCTGGGGCCCGGAGCAAGAAGGGGGGCACAGTTGTGGGCCCCCCACCTGTTCAGGGCCTCAGCACTTGCCCGGGTGCGCCAGGTGCTGACGCCGGCCCTGGGGGGGATACAGCCCAGTTAGGGAGGTGGAAAAACTGGCATATGTTGAGGTGTAGGCTGGACGTTCAGCAGGAGCAAATGGAGGAATTGGAGAAGTCGGAGGAAGAGGAGGAAAAAGCGAGCCATTTTGCTGGCAGCCTATGTGTCATCAGGGGAAGGTGGTAAAAAATCCTTTGAAACCCAGGCATGGTTCATTTTAATGAAGGTGAGATCACCTAAATTTTGGGTCGACAGCCGGGTCCTTCTTTCTGTCAGGATTGATCCAGCAGCACTGAAGACTCTTTCTGATAGCACACTACCAGCAGGGCAAGCGAGCTCCTGTAAGGCATATTGTGCCAATTCAGGCCAGGTGTCCAGTTTACAGGCCAGTAGTTAAAGGGGAATGAACTTTGAGGGAAACATCGATAGGGGAGGAGAGGTAATTTTGAACCATAGTTGACAACTGCTGTCTCCTGTCTGTTGCAATCGATTCAGTATTACCAGTCGTGTGAGCGGTACTTGAGAAATCAGTCCACACATGGTCATGAAACCCCTGTCCCCAACGCCACTTCGGCTGTGTGCATCACGAACACCTCTTCCATGTTGCCCAGTATGGCTCATGGTAGAACCTGCACCGCTGCTGTGTGCTGGGATAGCCTCTAACAAACGATATACCAGAGTTGCTTGTTTGTTCGCCAATATTAGCTCTAGGTTCTCCTGTGGCATGATGTTCTGTAATTTGCCTTTATAGCATGGATCGAGGATGCTGGCCAACCAGTAGTCGTCATCCTTCATAATTTTGGCAATGCGGGGGTCCCTTTTTAGGATCCGCAAGACATAACCACACATGTGGGCCAATGTTCCAGGTGTCAATGATGCACTGCCATTGGGGAGTGGGGGAGCACTTTCTGCCAAATCCTTATCCCTCCAACTCATGCACAAACCCTGTTCCTGACCTTTGCAAGCCAACATTTTCTCTTGCCCCCTGAGAAGCATCCTCCTCCCCAAAGTAATCATCCCCCTCATCCTCCTCCTTCTCCTCTTCCTCTTCCTCCTCCACCTCGTCCAGGACATTTCCCTGAGCAGACAATGGCTGACTGTCATCAAGACTTCCCTCCTCCTCCTCCTCTTCCGCTGCAGATGCCTGATCCTTAATGTACGTCAAAGTTTGCATGAGCAGATGCATAAGTGGGATGCTCATGCTTATGATGGCGTCGTCTGCTTTAACCAGCCGTGTGCATTCCTCAAAACACTGAAGGACTTTACAGAGGTCTTTCAGCTTTGACCACTGCACACCCGACAACTCGATGTCTACCCTCAAACTGCCTGCCTGTGTATCCTTCCACAAACGCATTACAGCCTGCCTCTGTTTGCACAGTCTCTCAACCATGTGCATGGAGGTGTTCCACCTTGTTGCAACGTCTATGATTAGGCGGTGCTTGGGGAGGTGGAGCGATCACTGCAGCCTCTGCATACGACTGGAGTCTACTGGGGAGCGACGGATGTGCAAACACAGTCTTCGCACCTTATTGGCAAGCAGGGCTGGTAACTCCGGATAATTATTTATGAAGCATTGCACCAACAGGTTCAATGTGTGAGCGAGGCAAAGTATGTGTCTGAGTTTTGCCAGGGCTATGGCCCCCACAAAATATGGCCGTTATCACTGACTACCTTGCATGGCTCAATATGTAGACTGCCCAGCCATGACTCAGTTTCTTGCTGCACGTAGTCGGCCAGTACCTCCGCAGTGTGTCTGTTGTCGCCCAAAGACATCATCTTTAACCCCTTCATGACCCAGCCTATTTTGACCTTAAAGACCTTGCCATTTTTTGCAATTCTGACCAGTGTCCCTTTATGAGGTAATAACTCAGGAACGCTTCAACGGATCCTAGCGATTCTGAGATTGTTTTTTCGTGACATATTGGGCTTCATGTTAGTGGTAAATTTAAGTTGATAATTTTTGCGTTTATTTGTGAAAAAAATGGAAATTTGGCGAAAATTTAGAAAATTTTGTAATTTTCAAATTTTTAATTTTTATTCTGTTAAACTAGAGAGTTATGTGACACAAAATAGTAAATAAATAACATTTCCCACATGTCTACTTTACATCAGCACAATTTTGGGAACAACATTTTTTTTTGTTAGGAAGTTATAAGGGTTAAAAGTTGACCAGCGATTTCTCATTTTTACAGCAAAATTTACAAAACCATTTTTTTTAGGGACCACCTCACATTTGAAGTCACTTTGAGGGGTCTATATGGCAGAAAATACCCAAAAGTGACACCTTTAATAAAACTGCACCCCTCAAGCTACTCAAAACTACATCAAGAAGATTTAACCCTCAGGTGCTTCACAGAACTAAAGCACGTGTAAGGAAAAAATGGACATTTTAATTTTTCCCAAAAAAAATTTTCTTTTAGCATCAATTTTTTTCATTTTTACATGGGCATCAGATAAAATTTGGATCTTAAAATTTGTTGGGCAATTTCTCTTGAGTACACAGATACCTCATATGTGGTCATAAACCACTGTATGGGCGCACGGCAGGGCTCAGAAGGGAAGGAGCGCCATTTGACTTTTTGAATAGAAAATATGCTGGAATATTTAGCGGTTGCCATGTCACATTTGGAGAGTCCCTGTGTGCCTAAACATTGGAGCTCCCCCACAAGTGACCCCATTTTGGAAACTAGACCCCCTAAGGAACTTATCTAGATGCATAGTGAGCACTTTGAACCCCCAGGTGCTTCACAAATTGATCCGTAAAAAAAAGAAAGTACTTTTTTTTCACAAAAATTTTCTTTTAGCCTCAGTTTTTTTCATTTTCACATGGGCAACAGTATAAATTGGATCCTAAAATTTGTTGGGCAATTTCTCCTGAGTACACAGATACCTCATATGTGGTCATAAACCACTGTTTGGGCGCACGGCAGGGCTCAGAAGGGAAGGAGCGCCATTTGACTTTTTGAATGGAAAATATGCTGGAATATTTAGCGGTTGCCATGTCGCATTTGGAGAGTCCCTGTGTGCCTAAACATTGGAGCTCCCCCACAAGTGACCCATTTTGGAAACTAGACCCCCTAAGGAACTTATCTAGATGCATAGTGAGCACTTTGAACCCCCCAGGTGCTTTACAGAAGTTTATAACGCAGAGCCGTGAAAATAAAATATCATTTTTTTTTCTCAAAAAATGATTTTTTAGCCCACTATTTTTTATTTTCACAATGGTTACAGGAGAAATTGGACCCCGAAAGTTGTTGTCCAGTTTGTCCTGAGTACGCTAGTACCCCATATGTGGGGGGGAACCACTGTTTGGGCACACGTCAGGGCTCGGAAGGGATGTAGTGACGCTTTGAAATGCCAACTTGATGGAATGGTCTGCGGGCATCTTGTTACGTTTGCAGAGCCCCTGATGCGCCTAAACAGTAGAAACTCCCCACAAGTGACCCCATTTTGGAAACTAGACACCGCAAAGAACTTATCTAGATGTGTGGTGAGCACTTTGAACCCCCAAGGGCTACACAGAAGTTTATAACGCCCGGGCATGAAAATAAAAAAATCATATTTTTTCCACAATCAGGATCTTTTAGTCCCCAATTTTTTTATTTTCGCAAGGGTAACATGAGAAATTAGACCCCAAAAGTTGTTGTCCAATTTGTCCTGAGTATGCTGATATCCCATATGTGGGAGAAAACTACTGTATGGGCACACGTCGGGGCTCAGATGGGAAGTAGTGACCTTTTGAAATGCCCACTTGATGGAATGGTCTTCGGGCGTCATGTTATGTTTGCAGAGTCACTGATGTGCCTAAACAGTAGAAACTCCCCACAAGTGACCCCATTTTGGAAACTAGATCCCCCAAGGAACTCCTCTAGATGTGTGGTGAGCACTTTGAATCTCCAAGTCCTTCACAGAAGTTTATAACGCAGAGCCGTGAAAATATAAAATCATTTTTTTTCCACAAAAATAATTTTTAGTCCCCAATTTTTTTTCCCAATGTTAACAGGAGAAATTAGAACCCCCAAAGTTGTTGTGAAATTTTTCCCGAGTACGCTGATACCTCATATGTGGGGATAAACCACTGTTTGGGCATACGTCGGTGCTTGGAATAAAGGGAGCACTGTTTGACTTTTTGAACGCAAAATTTGCAGGAATCAATGGTGGCGCCATGTCGCGTATGGAGACCCCCTGATGTGCCTAAATAGTGGAAACCCCTCAATTCTAACTCCAACCCTAACCCCAACACACCCCTAACGCCTACACACACCTAACCCTAATACAAACCCTAATCATAACCCTAACCCCAACACACCCCTAACCCTAATCCCAACTCTAACCATAAACCTAACTACAAGCCTAACCCTAATTCCAAACCTAACCCTAATTCCAACCCTAACCCAAATTCCAACCCTAACCGTAATTCTAACCTTAGCCCTAATGCTAACCCTAACCCTAGTTCTAACCCTAAGGCTGGGTTCATATTGCGTTTTACCAGCCCGTTCAACACGTAGCGTTGACCGGCTGGTAACGGTATAGCATAACGCGATCGCGTTATGCTATACCTGCTAGCGCAGATGAATCAGCAGATAATCAGCCGCGGATCAGCAGCAAAATCAGTCGCGGATCAGCAGCAAAATCCGCCGCGGATCAGCAGCAAAATCCGCCGCGGATCAACAGCGAAATCCGCCGTGGATTAGCGCGAAATCCGCCGCGGATCAGCAGCGAAATCCGCCGCGGATCAGCAGCGAAATCCGCCGCGGATCAGCAGCGAAATCCGCCGCGGATCAGCAGCGAAATCAGCCGCGGATCCGCAGCGAAATCCGCCGCGGATCAGCAGCGAAATCCGCCGCGGATCAGCAGCGAAATCCGCCGCGGATCCGCAGCGAAATCAGCCGCGGATCCGCAGCGAAATCAGTCGCGGATCCGCAGCGAAATCCGCCGCGGATCAGCAGCGAAATCCGCCGCCGATCAGCAGCGAAATCCGCCGCCGATCAGCAGCGAAATCCGCCGCGGATCCGCAGCGAAGTCCGCCGCGGATCAGCAGCGATGTCCGCCGCGGATCAGCAGCGAAGTCCGCCGCGGATCAGCAGCGAAATCCGCCGCGGATCAGCAGCGAAATCCGCCGTGGATCAGCAGCGAAATCCGCCGCCGATCAGCAGCGAAATCCGCCGCGGATCAGCAGCGAAATCCGCCGCCGATCAGCAGCGAAATCCGCAGCGGATCCGCAGCGAAATCCGCCGTGGATCAGCAGCGATGTCCGCCGTGGATCAGCAGCGAAGTCCGCCGCGGATCAGCAGCGAAATCCGCCGCGGATCAGCAGCGAAATCCGCCGCGGATCAGCAGCGAAATCCGCCGCGGATCAGCAGCGAAATCCGCCGCGGATAAGCAGCGATATCCGCCGCGGATCCGCAGCGAAATCCGCCGCGGATCAGCAGCGAAATCTGCCGCGGATAAGCAGTGATATCCGCCGCGGATCCGCAGCAAAATCAGCTGCGGATCAGCAGCAAAATCCGCTAGGAAAAAAAAAAAAATTCTTTATTTTTTTTATTTTCCCTACCTATGATAAAGGGGGGGTTCATTTACTTTTTTTTATTTTGATCACTGTGACAGTTTATCACAGTGATCAAAATAAATTTTTGAACACTGGGGGGCGCACTGCGCATGCGCCGGCCAGCGGGCGCACTGCGCATGCGCCCGCCATTTTCCAATATGGCCGCGCCCATGAAGAGGCCCGGGCGGACGCCGGGCCCGATCGTGGGACATCGGTGGATCGGGAGAGGTGAGTAGGGGGGTCGGAAGGCTGGGGGGGGGATAGGAAGTGGGAGCAGTGGACCAAAAGAGGAGGGGAGCTGTAAGTGACGGCGGTGACCGATCGCTGCCATCTTTCGGTGGCGGCGGCCGATCACCGCCGTGACTCGGTGTGGGGGGGGTCAGGGCTCGGTCTCCAGCCATGGCAGATGCTATTGCAGCATCGGCCATGGCTGGATTGTAATATTTCACCAATTAAATTGGTGAAATATTACACATTGCTCTGATTGGCTGTTTCACTTTTAACAGCCAATCAGAGCGATCGTGGCCACGGGGGGGTTAAGCCAACCCCCCTGTGGTGAAGCACAAAGGGTCCTGTAACTGCGGGTCGGGTGACCTTTGAGTGACCCCGGTCTCCCGGCCCGCAGGGACGAGATCCTTTCATGACGCCACATAGGCGTCATGGGTCGGATTGGCACAGGTTTTCATGAAGCCTACATGGCGTCATTGGTCGGGAAGGGGTTAAAACAGCCTGCTGACGCTTACCACTAGCTGTTCAATAGTGGGACACCTCGTGTGCATCACTGGCAGCTGTGGTTGGAGTGCTTGTGCGACTGCGCTCTGTCGACGAGCTTTCGCTTCTGGAGGAGGAGGTGGAGGAGGAGGGTCGAATGCCTACAGCCAACTGTTGCCTATACCGTGGGCTAGGCAGCACTGTCCCACCGCCGCTGTGCATTCACCACACTAACCCAGTGCGCAGTGATAGACACGTAATGGCCCTGGCCATGCCTACTTGCCCATGCATCTGTTGTGAGGTGCACCTTTCCACTCACTGATTGTTTGAGTGCATGGACAATGCGGTCTTTCACATGCAGGTGGAGGGCAGGGATGGCTTTTCTATCAAAGAAGTGCCGACTGGGTAGGTCATAGAGTGGGACAGTGTAGGCCACGAGCTCTCGGAACTCTGCGCTTTCAACCAAACGGAATGGCATCATCTCTAATGAGATCAGTTTGGCAATGTAGGCGTTCAAATCTAGTTTACTCGGATGAGAGGATGAGTACTTTCTTTTCCTACTCAGAGTCTCTGCTACGGTAAGCTGGATTTGAGAGCTGCATATGGTGGAACTAGCGGTGGACATGACGGACTGAGAGGGGGTTGTTGATGGTGATGGTGGTGGTGGTGGTAATGGCCTAGATGCAGTTTTTCGTTGGAAAACCATTGGGATTCCCTGACTGCTTTGGCTTTGCGACGACACCTCAACATTTCATGCTGGTGGTGTGCTAACCAGTGGGCTTACAGTGGGGGAAGCGATGTAGCATTGCTGGCTACCTTCAGTCGGAGCAGGTGCACGTGTGCTACCTGAGGTTTTGTAGTCCGTCCATGCTTGCAAGTGCATGGTGTTTACATGTCTAAGCATGAAATGTTATTCAAATTTCGGAGATTTTTCCCTCGGCTAAAGGTCCTTCCGCACTTCTGACAGATAACCTTTACCTCATCAATAGGATTTTGGTCAAAAAAGTGCCACACTGCATCTTCCTACTATGGGAAAACTTTTCAGGGCTTGCACGCTGTGCTAATTTGACCGTCATTCCAAGCTGTCCTGCAACTCTTTTTGTATTTTTACAGTTTTTGGACTGCTACAGGCCTGCCAGATAACCGCAGCTGCGATGTCGATGCCTGATGCGGATCCTCCTCCTTTTCTAAGCTATTGCCAGCGGCACCCTATTCCCCCAATGGATGCCAATCCGGGTCAACAACTGAGTCATCCATCACCTCCTCTTCAATTTCATCTGCACCTTCCTCTGTGTCACCGTGTAAGGTGGTATAGTATGCGGGAAGGGGCACCGGAGTTTCATCAGGGTTAGATTCTTGCTCAGCAGACTGCGAGGGCAATGTAGTGCTCTGGGTGAATGTACCAGCAGAATCATATAGCAGTGGCTGTGCATCAGTGCACTCCATGTCAGATTTATCTTGGACTGGGGAATTCAGGATTTGACTTGATAAGTTAGGCATGGTATGTGAAAAGAGCTCCATGGAGTAATCTGAAGTGTTGCCTGCCACATCCTTCACTTTTGGTGGGGGTGAAGGACACAAGGAAAGGTGTTGTTCCTGACCAGGAGCCTGCTCTGACTACAGTCATGGCCAAAAGTTTTGAGAATGACACAAATATTAATTTTTACAAAGTCTACTGCTTCACTTTTTCTAATGGAAATTTGCATATACTCCAGAATGTTATAAAGAGTGATCAGCTTAACAGCAATTACTTGCAAAGTCAATATTTGGCTAGAAAATTAACTTTATCCCCAAAACACATTTCAACATCATTGCAGTCCTGATTTAAAGGGACCCGCTAACCTCTTTTCAGTTATTGCTCCATTAACACAGGTGTGGGTGTTGATGAGGACATGGCTGGAGATCAATCTGTCATGATTAAGTAAGAATGACACCACTGGACACTTTAAAAGGAGGCTGGTGCTTGGCATCATTGTTTCTCTTCTAAAAACCATGGTTATCTCCAAAGAAACAGGTGCAATCATCATTGCAATGCACAAAAATGGCCTAACAGGGAAGAGTATCGCAGCTAGAAAGATTGCACCTCAGTCAACAATCTATCGCATCATCAAGAACTTCAAGGAGAGAGGTTCCATTGTTGCCAAAAAGGCTTCAGGGCGCCCAAGAAAGACCAGCAAGCACCAGGACCGTCTCTTAAAAGTGTTTCAGCTGCGGGATCGGGCTACCAGCAGTGCAGAGCTTGCTCAGGAATGGCAGCAGGCAGGTGTGAGTGCATCTGCACGCACTGTGAGGCGGAGACTCTTGGAGCAAGGCCTGGTCTCAAGGAGGGCAGCAAAGAAGCCACTTCTCTCCAGAAAAAACATCATGGACAGACTGATATTCTGCAAAAGGTACAGGCAGTGGACTGCTGAGGACTGGGGTAAAGTTATTTTCTCTGATGAATCCCCTTTTCGATTGTTTGGGACATCAGGAAAACGCCTCATTCGGAGAAGACAAGGTGAGCGCTACCACCAGTCTTGTCTCATGCCAACTGTTAAGCATCCTGAAACCATTCATGTGTGGGGTTGCTTCTCAGCCAAGGGAATCGGCTCTCTCACAGTCTTGCCTAAAAACACAGCCATGAATAAAGAATGGTACCAGAATGTCCTCCAAGAGCAACTTCTCCCAACCCTCCAAGAGCAGTTTGGCGATCAACAATGCCTTTTCCAGCATGATGGAGCACCTTTCCATAAAGCAAAGGTGATTACTAAATGGCTCAGGGAACAAAACATAGAGATTTTGGGTCCATGACCTGGAAACTCCCAGATCTTAATCCCATTGAGAACTTGTGGTCAATCATCAAGAGACGGGTGGACAAACAAAAACCTAAAAAATTCTGACAAAATGAAAGCATTGATTGTGCAAGAATGGACTGCTATCAGTCAGGATTTGGTCCAGAAGTTGATTGAGAGCATGCCAGGGAGAATTGCAGAGGTCCTGAAGAAGAAGGGTCAACACTGCAAATATTGACTTGCTGCATTAACTCATTCTAACTGTCAATATAAGCTTTTGTTACTCATATGTTTGCAATTATTATATTTCTGTCTGTGATAAAAACATCTGTCAAACACACATAAAAACCAGAGGGCAGCAGATCATGTGAAAATATAATATTTGTGTCATTCTCAAAACTTTTGGCCATGACTGTACTCATTGCTTGCTGTTTTTGAAACTTCAGAAGAGGAGGCGATAGAGCTGGAGGCTGTTTTATCAATGTAAGCCAAAACCTGTTCCTGATGCTCCGGCTTTAAAACCGGTTTACTTTCTCCCAGAAAAGGGAGCCTTCAGGCCTTCTCGAGCCAGACGATGATGCAGGCTCAACACCTCCTGCCTTCGGTGCTATTGTGCTTTGGCACTATCAGCAGATGCACCACCATCAGTACCAGCTGGCCCCCCCGCCAATGTCCACGGCCTCTTCCACCATACTTCCTCATGTTTGAGAAAATGTACCAAAAATACCAGCAGATATATGGTACTTTATGAGGAGCGTACAGCTGTATACGGTGTAGGGGAAAATTTAAATCTCCATAATTATTTCCGGAATCACACACAGATGCTCACAGGCTCAGTATGGATTTGACCGTAATACAAAAAGCAGAAAAACGGTACTGCATCAGAAGCATACAGCTGTATACGGTGTAGGTGAAAATTTAAATTTCCGTATATATTTCTGGAGTCACACACAGACCCTCACTCAGTATTGATTTGACCTTAATACAAACAGCAGAAATACGGTACTATATCAGAAGCGTACAGCTGTATACGGTGTAGGGGAAAATTTAAATCTCCCTATATATTTCCGGAGTCACACACAGATAGTCAGCATGTATTTGTCCGTGATACCAGCCGGTACACGGTAGTGTGTGTGGAGCGTACAGCTCTATACGGTGTGGGAAAAAATGAATGGTCGGTAACTGTGCAGAAAAAAAGAATAAAAGTATTGGTGCTGCTGTGTAAAAAGCAGTCTGCACAGCAGTGTACATACAGCAATACAGCTATCAGACAGCCTAATAACCAGCGCTGCTGCACACAAGAAAATCCTCCCCTGTCACTGCACACTAACTGTACAGCACAATTGCTATCAGCACAAGCACAGAAGAACTTCTTCTACCTTTCCAGCCCTAACTCTCTCCCTACTGATAAACAGCAACCTCTACCTACTGTTAAGATCGGCAGAAGTAAAATGAAGGTCGGCGGTCAGGGCTTTTATAGACACTATGACGCCCCCAAAGCAAGCCAATCACTGCAATGCCCTTCTCTAAGATGGTGGTGGACGCTGCACATGTCATCTCGTTGCCCACAGTGTACGTCCTTGCTCATTGGCTGAAAACAAGGTGCCTGCAAACATTATGGGAAATCAGACTTTCGCGCTCGTTTTGACGACAGCATGACCGACTTCACGCTATGGTCGGGTTTCGATTTGGCAAAAGTCGGTGACTTATGAAGCTGACCGACCTGTTTTGCTCTACTCTATTCATGATAAATTCCATATCTAATGTGGCATACACTGACATATTGGCATTTATTTGGTCTAGAGAATATGAGGATATATTTGGAGAGAAAACCATGTCCTAATCACTCCAAAAATGGGGAGGGAGAAGAAATCCTCTATATGTTGTTCATCGTTCATAGCCGAAGATGAGCATGACGTCAGAGTTTAGAGGGGGATCACTGGCTGTGGGTCCGGAGGTGACTGATGAAGCCAATCTGGGCCATGAAGGCACACCCACATACGTGACATACTGTAAGCAAATAGATGTAATCAGTACAACAGATAGTAATATTGTTTGTGCATTGGACACAGCTCGCTTTCGTTTTGCCTCAAAGATTCTCCTGTCTTCAGCTGTACAAACTCCTGAGGTGATCCTGCCTCACAAAACTGGACGGTTCAGGGCAAACTTCTCCCATTCATTGATGTTGACTCCCAGAATGTTGAAGGACCTTTTAATTATATTTCTTATACCCCCTGTCTGTTCGCTTTCCTTCACACAGGTCTCCATACAGCAGTTGTTTAGACTATCGGCTGTCTGGTACTCTGACCACATGTCCAGCACACCTGACTTGTGCTGTCAGCAGGGAGTGTAGGCTCTGCAGAGCCAAGCTTGTTTCAGGATTGCCATGTCGAGGACATTGTCTTGCCATCTGATGTGGAGAAGTCTGCGGGAACAACTCAGGTGAAAGTGATTGAAATCTTTGGCATGCTGGGTGTAGACAGTCCAGGTCTCACTGGCATAGAACAATTTGAATGCTAGAAATATTGGGCCAGGCCCTGTCCCATCCATCCATGCAAGGCCATTATAAAGTTTCTACTGTGGGCCAATTGATGCCACTTTTCATGGTGTTTGACCCTAAATTTTGGAAATGTTTGGACTCCAAGTTGGGTCTCCTTCATGTGTGTTGTCTGAATTTAACAGGGCTCCCAGCACAGCAGAAAGAAAAAAAATAAAAATAAAGAAGAACCGAAACGCATGTTGGAGTTGTTGAAGGGGGACGTGGTGTGCTCCACTAGGTCAGTATGCATTTCCAAGTTTTATTTAGCATGTGATTTTTTTCAAATACAACTGTTTACTACTTCTCCTAGGCTATATACCTTTTGCATTTTACCTCACCCTTCTTTGTGTATTTACTTGTGGAGAGTTTACTCTCCACTGGCTAAATAGGGCTTCATGCAATCGGGTTTTGCGCAATATATCATGAATTTATAATTATCCTTTAGCTATTTGCCAATTTACACTGCTCCTTTTAGACAATATTATTTTTATTAATTGTTATGATTATTCATATGATGAGGTGGAATATACTCACCATTTAATATTTATTGCACAAAATTACCCTGTCATGAATTTTCCTTTCATAGGTTAAATTTGATGGATTTCTTTATTCATTAATTACCTCTGTCATTATTCCTTATGCATTTATACCAGGTGTATTTTGTTAAACATAATATTACATTGTTATCTTATCATATTATATATAATCAATGTCAATATCTCCATCAAGTTTTTTTGCTATGCACATCTGTCCCCTTCGCTTTTGTTATTTTAATCTCTTTCATTATTCCCCCTTTTATTCATGGTGTTTTGTTATTTTTATTGTATTAATAAAATTATCATTTTTTATGAATTTACATGATTTTGCCTAATTTCTGAACAAATCTTATAGATTTTCATTTTGAATGTTCATAGGTATTCATTAGTTTTGTTATATTTGGTATTTCCTTCTATGTAGGTTTGGTGTATCTCCTGGTGTATCTACTGGTCCCTCACCCAAGTCTTAATTTCAACTTATGGTAATTTCAAATCTGTAAATGCTGGCCCAGACCCTGTCTTGTGCATGGTCAATGCCCAACTGCTGCGCAATTATAACATTTCTACTATGAGTCAATTGATGCCATTTTTCAAGGTGTCTGACCCTAATTTTTGGAAATGTTTTGACTCCAAGATGTGTCTCCATGTGTGCTGCCTGAATTTAGCAGGACTCCAGCACAGCAGGCCCACACTGGTCAATCATCCACCTCTTAATTTTAACTTAAATTCAAAGTTGTAAATTCTGGCCCAGTCCCTGTCTCATACATGGCCCATGATTGACTGCTGCTCCATTATAAAACTTCTACTCGGGGTAAATTGATGCCACTTTTCTTGTTGTCTGACCTTAATTTTTGGAAATGTTTGGATTGGGTCTCCTTCATGTATATTGCCTGAATTTGGCAAGATTCTCAGAGCCCTAGACCTGTTACTGATAATGTTTAAGCTATAAATTCTGGTCCAAGCTCTGCCTCATGCATCCATGCTGCACAATTATAATATTTGTACTCTTGGTCAATTGATGCCACTTTTCCTGGTGTCTGCCCCTAATTTGAGCTGTTTTGGCAGCTTTTGGGCCCCCTCAAGGTGTTGTGTATGCGTTTGGTTTTGCCTTCTATTGAATTCAATGGATTTCAGTGAACTGTTTGACGAACATGTTCAGCAAACATCGGGAGGTTGAGCTGAACCCAACTTTAAAAGGTTCGCTCATCTCTAATCAGAACCTCAACTTGACTGCAAAAGACCTTCAGAAAGATTTAGCAAACTCAGGAGTTGAGGTACATTGTTCTACTGTTCAGAGACACCTTCACAAATATGGCTTTCATGGAAGAGTCATCAGAAGAAAAACTCTCCTGCGTCCTCACCATACCATTCAGATTCAGAAGTATGCTGAAGAATATCTAAACAGGCCTGATGGATTTTGGAAATAAGTCCTGTGGACCGATGAGGTTAAAATAGAACTCTTTGGCCACAATGATCAAAGGAATGTGTGGAACAAAAAACAGAATTTCAGTAAAAGATCTGACCATTTTGGCAGAGCTGGGCGAAACAGATTTCACATTTTTTTCCACACATTCCTTTGATCATGACAAAAGTCAATGACAAAAGTCACTAAATTTTTGCTCAACTCCACGTTGCCCCAAAATGTTGACAATTTCCAAAGCAATTCACACTAAAGTTCTGGCATAATTGCTTTGATGAATCTGAGTCAGTATGCTCTAAATTAAGTCCCTTAGCAGGCAACACAAAAAAGGCATATTGGCATTTATTAATGGGTTTATATTATTAGTCACTCAAGAATGCAGCTATTGAACTATTACATAATCCTAAAAGCCCAAAGTAAGATCTAATATTCTTAAAATGTAAAGTAGGGGACACAATGTGCCGCATGACATTTATGACGCAGTTTCTGAAATATGTGATTTGTTAAAGTTATTTAATATTTTGTATGAAACAGCTCAAAATGACAAGTTTAAAAAAGTCGACATAGTAAAAATCAAATAATGATCATCGTGTTGGCTGTAGGTGTTTGCCCTCAGGGAACATCATGCATTCTAACACAACACACTGTCGAAATAAGTAATCTTACTTTATGATAAAAGTAAGGAAAGCATAATCTTAAACTGATAAAAATAGATTTAGACAACAAAATAACAAATCTTGTACAATAAAAACTGAATCTGGAACAAATAATGCAGACATAAAAAGTGGAATGAAAAGTATAGAAATATTAAATATTGAAAAACCGTGACCAAATGACAATTATAAACAACAAAATGGCAAGTCAAACACTTTTTTTTAATAATGGTAGCCAAGATATTAGTAATAAGCGAGCACTAAAATGCTTGGGTACTCGTTACTCGCGTCAAGCAAATCATAATGCTCAGGTGCTCGACCTGAGTAACAAGTATAATGTAAGTCAATGGGAAACTCGAGCATTTTTCCGGTGTCTGCCTGAGGTTCGGTGGGGTCTAAAATTCGCTGAAATCGATGGAAACAGTACTGAAATGGCATGGGTACAGCATGGGGAAGACACCTGAAACCATCTCTGAATCCCAGATCGCTGCTGGGACCAATTTTGCCAGAGTATTATGCCACTTTTCTGACTGACACAACATACAAAACCTAAGATAAACTGGCTTTTACTGGAAAAAGTGTTAAGAAAATTCTATCCAAGATAATTACTTGTATATAAGGGAAAACATATTAGCAGCTGGCGCTCACAATTTATAGAGGTCCAGCAGGTGGTCCCCCACATTTTTTAGAGGGTCAGCAGTCATCTTGTGGACAAATGAGACCAAGATAGAGCTTTTTTCTACTGTTTACTGTAACTGGAATGAGGCCTACAAATGAAAGAACACCGCAGTTACAGTCAAATATGGTGGAGGTTCAAAGATATTTTGGGGTTTTGCTGTCTCTAGGTGCCTAGGCTGGGTGGAAGGCATCATGAAATATGAAGATTCCCAAAGAATTTAGGGTGGCAATGTATTGCCCAGTATCAGAAAACTGGGTTTTGTATCCTAGTTCATGGGTATTCCAGCAGGACCATGACCCCAAACATACTTCAAGAACCCCCCCAGAAATAGAAGCACTATATAATAGATAGATATAGATATAGATAGATAGATAGATAGATAGATAGATAGATAGATAGATAGATAGCTATAGATAGATATAGAGATTTAAAAAAAAAAAAAAAAACACAATACTCACCTCTCCTCCTCGCTCCCACGCTGATTCCGGCGGTGGCTCTGCTTCAGTGTCAGGAGCTGCCGTCTGCCAGACACACACACAGCGGGTGCGCGATGAAGTGACGTCATCGCGCACCGGCTGTGAGTGAGAAGCAGAGGGGACTGATGGGAGAAAGAGCTTCAGATGACGCTCTCTCTCCATTCACCATTACAATTGAGGGCGGCGCCAGCCCTAACTTACTGCCGCATAGCGGCTGCCTGTGCTGGGGGCCCCTGTGGGAGCGGGGAGCCCCTGGGGGAGCGCGGGGCCCTGGTTCCTCGGCCCTGATAGTGGGCAATCTTAGCCGCTAAAGTGAAATGACATTCACTGCTTCCTACACCTATGTGGGCGTGGGAAGCAGTGAATATTCATTTCTCTTTAGCAGCGGGGACAGGGGCTCCTGCCTCCTGTCACCCGCTGCTGCTCCACTAGCACGGGGCCCCCATGGCAGCTGCGTGGTGTGTCGCTATTAGCGACACGCCACAAGCTGGGGGGCCCTAGGCAACTGGCCTCTGTATGCCAGCAGGTGCCAGGGCCCACCAGATGACAGGGCCCACCGGAGAATCCTCCGGTTCTCTGGTGGGACAGTCCGACCCTGACCTCTTACACACAGCTACTACAGTTTAACTGCAAATGGACCCATTAAATCAGTTAATTTTGACTGCTTTGATGAATTTCTAAGTACAGATCACAGTAAAAAACATGAATCTGTCAATGAGTGTATGGAAAAAAGCAGCAGCAAAGATTATAATTTATAAGGCAATAATCCCTGGCTAGATGCCTTTAATACGCTTTCCCTACTGTCACACCTCACTCTAGATGAATTGAAGATAAGAGCAGTATTATTGTAGAATATAGAATGGATTTAAACTGGCCCTGAAAAGATTTTTTCTTGTATGTGCCTTTTTATATTCTGGTCTAATCCATACTGAGCCTGTGAGCGTCTGTGTCTGACTCAGGAAATATATATGGAGATTTACAATTACCCCTAGACTGTATACAGCTGTACGCTTGTGATACAGTACCCTTTTCCTGCTTTTTATATTCTTGTCTAATCCATACTGAGTCTGTGAGCGTCTGTATCTGACTCTGGAAATATATGCGGAGATTTACAATTACCCCTAGACTGTATACAGCTGTACGCTTGTGATACAGTACCTTTTTTTGCTTTTTATATTCGGGTCTAATCCATACTGAGCCTGTGAGCATCTGTGTCTGACTCTGGAAATATATACGGAGATTTACAATTACCCCTACACTGTATACACCTGGTATCTTCTAGTACAGTACCCTTTTTGTACTTTTTATATTTGGGTCTAATCCATACTGAGCCTGTGAGCGTCTGTGTCTGACTCTTGAAATATATACGGAGATTTACAATTATCCCTAGACTGTATACAGCTGTACGCTTCTGATACATTACCCTTTTTCTGCTTTTTATATTCTGGTCTAATCCATACTGAGCCTGTGAGAGTCTGTGTCTGACTCTGGAAATATATATGGAGATTTACAATAACCCCAACACTATATACAGTACACCTGGTATCTTCTGATACAGTACCTTTTTTATACTTTTTATATTCTGGTCTAATCCATACTGAGTCTGTGAGCGTCTGTGTGTTACTCTCGAAATATATACGGAGATTTAACATTTTCCCCTTCACCGTATACAGCTGTACGCTTCTGATACAGTACCATATATCTGCTAATATTTTGGGTACATTTTCATAAACATGAGGAAGTATGGTGGAAGAGGCCACGGACGTGGGCGTGGGGGGCCAGCTGGTACTGATGGTGGTGGTGGTGCATCTGCTGGTAGTGCCAAAAGCACAATAGCACCTAAGGCAGTAGGTGTTGAGCCTGCGTCATCGTCTGGCTCCAGAAGGCATGGAAGGCTCCCTTTTCTGGGAGTAGGTAAACCGCTTTTAAAGCCGGAGCATCAGGAACGGATTTTGGCTTACATTACCGAAACAGCCTCCAGCTCTATCGCTTCCTCTTCTGAAGTTTGAAAAAATGCAAGCACTGAGTTGTCAGTGCAGGCTCTTGGTCAGGAACAACACCTTTCCTTGTGTCCTTCACCCCACCAAAACTGAAAGATGCGGCAGGCCACACTTCAGATAACTCCATGGAGCTCTTTTCAAATACCATGCCTGGATAATCAAGTCAAATCCTGAATTCCCCAGTTCAAAATGAATCTGACATGGAGTGCACTGATGCACAGCCACTGCTAGATGATTCTGCTGGTACATTCACCCAGAGCACTACATTGCCCTCTCAGTCTACTGAGCCAGAATCTGACCCTGATGAAACTCAGGTGCCCCTTCCCGCATACGATACCACCTTACATGGTGACACAGAGGAAGGCGCAGATGAATTTGAAGAGGAGGTGATGGATGACCCAGTTGTTGACCCGGATTGGCATCCATTCTACAGAAAAGTTTGAGGGCACCACCAGATTAAGAAAGAAAGGGGGATCAACAACCACACAAATAAATGCATGAAAAGCTAGGAGAGAAAGACGTGTGCATATGGCGTGATCTACCCTAATAAAGATGTAACCAAATACAATGAATACCAAAACAAATATAATTTTATTATGTGCAAAAAAAGACAACCTGCAAACACACATTTAAAAACAATTAAAAATGCCAAAAGACAGATTGGCACATGATACATCCCATGTGGCACCTTATAAGGAACCAACAATAACCTCCTACAAAGGTCACACAGAATGAAATATTACCATATAAATGCAGATAGTATGTGAGGATTATGAGGTACAAAAGCATAGCTACTGAGACTGGACTGTGTGGAAGACAGGATGGTGCTGGCAAGTGACTGAAATCATTATCTGCTATTCCTCCAACAACCTTTTCACACTGATATGGCTTCAAGAGTGATGTTCCGTGTGCCCCTGCAAAGTAGTACAGGAAGTTAGGTCGACATGGTGTGTGTGTTTGTTGTGCTCCCGAAGCAGCTTCACCTGGTCCATTGCTTTGGTGTTTGCATTCACCATCAGCATCACAACCACTTCTTTGTTCCTTAACATGAGCCTTGACCATTTTAAATATTTTTCATATATCTCTGTTGAGAAAACTTTGCAGGATTTGTATTGCATGAAAATGTGTCCACCTCAGATAAACTTCTTACAATGCAGATGCAATATAGCAATTCCATTTCTAACCAACCATCTGTCTTTTTTATTTTCATGCACAATTGGCACAGTGTAAATGGTGCATAATATTTGCTGAAAAAAAAATTGCAGGAATACTAGAACAGGAAAAGTGGCCCACCTCAGGTTTGTTGCAGTGCTGGAGTAATATAGCGATTCTATGTCTAACCAACCAACTTTGGCTTTTTTAATTTGATGCACAACTGGTTCAGTATAAATGGTGTATAATATCTGCTGCTGAAAAAAAAATTTGCAGGAATGCTAGCATAGGAAAATTTGCGCATATCAGATGGACTTGTTGCAATGCCTGAGCAATATAGCGATGCTATTTGTAACCAACCAACTATGGCTTTTTTATTTTGATGCAAAACTGGTGCAGTATAAATGCCTTATAAAATTTGTCTGCTGAAAAAAATTTGCAGGAATACTAGCACAGGAAAATGTACCCACATCAGATTGACTTGTTACAGTGCCGGAGCAATATAGCGATGCTATTTGTAACCAACCAACTATGGCTTTTTTATTTTGATGCACAACTGGTGTAGTATAATGGCATATAATTTTTGTCTGCTGAAAAAAATTTGCTGGAATACTAGCACAGTAAAATTTACTCACATCAGATTGACTTGTTACAGTGCCAGAGCGATGCTATTTCTTACCAACCATTCTGACTTTTCTACTTTGATGCACAAAAATGTTATTTTAGCCCCAAATTTTGCATTTTGTTGTGTAATCTCACCTAAGTATGCTGATACCCAAATGTAGCAGAGAACTTCTGTTTGGGTACACGTCAAAACTGGGAAGGAGCACTATTTGACTTTTTAAATGCAAAATTTGCTGGAATCAATATCTGATGCCATGTCAGATTTAGAGAGCCCCTGATGTGCCTAAACAGTGGAAACTATCCACAAATGATGCCATTTTGGAAACTAGACCCCTCAAGGAATGTATCTACATGTGTGATGAGCACTTTAAACTCCAAGTTGCTTCACAGACATTTATAACGCTGAACTATGAAAATGAAAAAATAAATTTTTTCTGTAAAAATGTTGCTTTTGCTCCCAATTTTTCATTTTCCAAGGGTAACAGAAGCAAAATAGACCATACAGTTTGTTGAGCAATATCTCCTGAGTACACTGATATGTAGTCGAAAACTACTTTTGAGGGACAGTGCAGAGCTCAAAAGGCAAGAAGCGCCATATTGGAGTTCATATTTTGCTGGAATGGTTTAAGGGTACCATGTGTTAGGGTTCGAGTTCCCGCTGCTGCACAAGGGGAGTCTCAAACCAGACCCGCTGCCATCCCCCATCCATCTCCGTCTGCAGTGGATCCTGCTCAGTTTAGATGTCGGTCCCAGCGTCTCACCCAGTCTAACAGTGTGCAGAGGATTACTGTTGCCTCTCCAGGCTCTGCTATTGTGGCCAGTACTGGTTAGCGGCGAGCAGACGTCTTTAGGACAAAGTCCTTGTTTTCCCCTTCTGAGCATGCCCAGGGTGAGATCTCTCATTGGAGATCAGGGGTCACATGCTCAGGTACTGCAGCAGCTCCTATTGGTCCACCAGGAAGGTCCTGTGACTACTGGTGTTCTGGAACAGTTTCATTGGTCCTTGTTTCTGGCAGGTCCTGTAGCTGTTACTATAAAAGGGTGGCATGGCTGGGCCGCCATGCGCTAGTATCAATTGCATTATGTGCTTTGCGCCAGTGTGATCATGTACACATGTGGTTAGGGCTCGGCTGAAATAAGCCCCTAGAATACCGGCACCTCCGGTGAGGAGATTTGGGTGCAAGTGGTTAGGGCTTGGCTGAAATAAGCCCCGAGAATACCGGCTTCTCCGGTGAGGAGATTGCTTGATTGCGTTGCTGTCTACATGATCACGGACTGCTATCCGCACAGCAGTTATCTGTGTATCCCTGTGAGTCTAACAGGACACAGTCTTTCTCTCAGCGGCTCTGTGACGCAACAGGGTTCGCTTTATAACGCTGGTTCAGCGCCCTATCGTTTTACTTTGCGGCTCACTGAAGCTAAGTGAGTTCGCACTTATCGCCATATAGCGCTGTGGCATGCCCGTTAGCGGCTCTGGGGATTAACAGAGTTCGCACTTACTGCCACAGCATGCTACGGCGTTTATTTTAGCGACTCTGTGGGATAACAGAGTTCGCTGCTTTCGCCATCTTACTAGCAGCGGGCTTCGCCTGCATGGTGGACCCTGGGCTGCGAACGCACCTCTCTACAATATCTATTAGGTGCGTTCCACAGACCCTAACATAATACTAGCGCCAGGGTCTGGCTAGTAAAATGGCAGACGACCAGCGCCTACGGCAGTTCATCCAGCAGCTGGAGGGTAGGTTGGCGGCTCTCGAGCGCACAACCTCAGCTGTGGATGTGACCGCAGTCGCTGATCAGGCTGCTAGCACAGCGGCAGCCAGTTTGTCCTCCAACACCTCTGCTCCGACCTTGTCCCACCTTCCGCTTCCAGATAAGTTTTCTGGCGACGGCAAACATTGTCGGGGATTCGTGAGTCAGTGCTCTATACATCTCAAGCTTCTGGCCGCACGTTTTCCCACAGAGCGGTCACAAGTGGGTTTCATAGTGTCACTTCTGTTTTGCAGAGCTTTGGAATGGGCAACGCCGCTGTGGGAGCGTGATGATCGCGTGGTGTGGAGTGCTCCGCGGTTTCTGGAGGCTGTTAAAAAGGTATTTTTAGGCACTCAGGTCACCCACAATTCAGTGCTCCGACTGCTGGCAATGTCACAGGGTTCGAGCTTGGTCAGTCAGTTTTCAGTCCAATTTCGAACTCTGGCCTCCAAGTTAGAGTGGCCGGATAAGGTCCTTATACCCCGGTACACTGGAGAGGTCTGGCTGACCATGTAAAGGACACCTTGGCCACCAGGGAGATTCCTACCTCTCTGGAGAAGCTTATCTCCATATCTACCCGCATCGACCTTCGCTTTCACGAGCGGAGGTTGGAGCGGGCCCAGTGTAGATGGAGGTTTCGGCATGCTCCTACCTTTGCCAAACCTCTAGAATCTCCCATTCAGGCGCCCAACTCCCCGGAGGTCATGGAGGTTGTTCGAACGGGACTTAAGACTCGGCCCGTGGTTTGTAACAATTGTCAGCAGTTAGGACATTATGCCAATAGATGTCCCCAGCGATCGGAAACACGTTCGCGTCTAGTGACCATGGGAGGAGGTTCACTAGAGTCAGCAACATTTGCCTCCAAGCTGTCCTTTAAAGGGAAAATTTATTTTGGTCCATCCACTCTAACAGTTGAGCTTTGTGTGGATCCTGGAGCAGAGGGGAACTTTATGTCCTCTGCTTTTGCTCTCCGTCACACAATACCTCAGGTGATGCTCGCCAAACCTTTGACTGTTCGAGTGGTGAATGGCTCCATACTGCCCTCACAGATCACACATCAGACAATCCCTCTCACATTAGCTATGTCTCCTTCCCATCAGGAGATTATTTATTTCCTTGTCCTTCCTGAGGGTATACATGAGGCTCTGCTGGGAGTACCCTGGCTTCGTCTTCACTCCTCACATATTGAGTGGTCTTCTGGGAAGATACGGGGTTGGAGTGAGTCTTGTAGAGGTAGATGTGAGAGGGAGTGTGTTCAGGTTGCTACTACAGGGATACCCGCAGATCTCACTTCCCTGCCCAAGTGCTATTGGTCCTAAGTAGACGTGTTCTCCAAAAAGGCAGCGGAGACGCTTCCGCCTCACCGCCCCTATGACTGTCCTATTGACCTCTTGCCTGGAGCAGAACCTCCCCGGGGAAGGGTCTATCCTCTCTCTCTCCCAGAGATGGAGGCTATGTCCCAATACATTCAGGAAAATCTGGCAAGAGGGTTCATTAGGAAGTCAGTGTCACCTGCTGGGGCAGGGTTCTTCTTTGTGCAAAAGAAGAACAGAGAATTACGTCCCTGCATAGATTACAGGGGTCTTAACGCCATTACCGTTAAGAATAAATACCCGCTGCCTTTAATTTCTGAGCTCTTTGATAGGCTCCGGGGAGCAAGGGTATTTACCAAATTAGACCTGCGGGGTGCTTACAACCTGATTCGCATCCGCGAGGGGGACGAGTGGAAGACGGCTTTTAATACCAGGGATGGGCACTATGAATATCTGGTGATGCCCTTCGGGCTCTGTAATGCCCCAGCCGTTTTCCAAGACTTTCTAATGAATCTCGGATAGCATCTTCCGGGATATGCAAAGTTGGAGAAATGCATATTTGAGCAGGAGTCTTTACCATTCCTGGGCTATATCATCTCTGCCCAGGGATTGGCTATGGATCCTGCCAAATTACAAGCTGTGATGGACTGGCAAGAACCCCATTCCCTTAAAGCGGTGCAGCGCTTTATGGGGTTCATTAATTATTATCGCCAGTTCATTCCCCATTTCTCAACTTTGGTAGCTCCCTTGGTAGCCCTCACCAAGAAGGGAGCAAATCCCAAATTGTGATCTGAGGAAGTCTCCAAGGCTTTCATCTCAGTTAAGTGTTATGTTTCGGTAGCTGAGGAGTGCAGATAAGAAAGGCAATACACCAGAGAAGTTGGAATCTATGAGATTGCAGTACCCTGACTAACCACCACAACTAGAGGCAGCCGTGGAGCGTTCCTACGTTGGTCCTAGACGCCTCGTCACAGCCTGAGAAACTAACTACACCTAAAGACAGAAAGAGGAAAGCTATCTGCCCCGGAGCAGATCCCCAAAGAACATAGAAAGCCCCCAAACATGTAATGGCGGTTAGACAAGATGAAATACTGACACAGACAGAAAATAGTATGAGCAAACGTTGGGGCCCAAACTACCTAAATAGAAAAGGATAGGAAGGGCACTTACTGCAATCCCAAAAAACCCTGAAAAGCACCAACTCTACTAATTTCAAAATCACCTGAGATCACACGACCTCTACCACCTAAATTAGTTCTCTGGTGTAACAAAATCAAAACAGCAGTCACTGAAAAAACTGGAAAAAGCAAAAGTACAAACATCAGTGGCTGAACTAAACTGAGAGGCAAAAGCCCCCGGAGGGGACCCTGAAGGCCCCCACAGAAGTGCAGGACAAAATGCAAAAATCAAGCACAAAAACAAAAAGAAGAAAATGTCTTATCTGTTAGCAGGAGATGCAGACACGACACAGCAGGCTACAAAGGAAACAGGACTCAAGGATTGAGACCAGAACAATTGATCACCGGCAACCCTGATGGGAAGGCGACTCCCTTATATAAGACCAGTCAGTAACACCTGATTCCCACTCCTCACAATCTTCACTGGACAGTCCAGTACCGCTTGTAACCACCAGAGGGAGCCTCTGCTCAGAACTCATTTCAAGTCCATTCACAACAGTTAAGTCTCAGTTTACTAGCGCTCCCATTCTACGCCGCCCTGATGTTGATAAGCCATTCATATTGGAGGTGGATGCCTCATCCGTTGGTGCTGGAGCAGTCCTCTTTCAAAAGGATGCTCAAGGTCGAAAGCATCCTTGCTTCTTTCCAAGACCTTCACACCAGCAGAGAGGAATTATTCCATCGGGGACAAGAAGTTGCTAGCAATGAAATTGACTTTGGAGACATCTGTTGGAGGGGGCTCGCTTTCCATTCCAAGTCTTCACCGACCACAAGAATTTGGTATATCTTCAGACCGCCCAGCGGCTTAATTCTCGCCAGGCCAGATGGTCCTTCTCCCGGTTTCATTTCACACTCCATTTCCTCTCGGGAGAGAAGAACATTCGTGCCAACGCTCTCTCTCGCTCTGTGGTGTCCTCTGAGGAGGAGGTGGAGGAGCCTCGGCTTATTGTCCCCACAGAGAGTCTGAGAACAGTGGCCCCGGTTTCGCTAGAGTCTGTGCCCCAGGGCAAGACTTTTGTGCCTACCAATTTGCGACTGGAGGTACTCTCTTGGGCACATTCGTCCAGGGTGGGTGGACACTTTGGGGCAAAGAGGACATCTGAATTGCTGGCGAGGACATACTGGTGGCCACATATGGTCCGTGACGTTGGGGACTATGTTCGGGCGTGTGTCTCCTGCGCCAAGAATAAGTCCCCACGACAACGGCCAGCTGGGTTACTTTACCCTTTGCCGGTGGCAGACAGGCCCTGGGAGATGGTTGGGATGGACTTTGTGGTGGGCTTTCCCAAGTCTCGGGGTTGCACCATCATTTGGGTAATCACCGACCATTTTTCCAAAGTCAAAAAATGACTTACATGTGACACCGTCCTAAAGAACATAGTTGCTACTGCACTGTAAAATCAAATATTAACATATTATAAACCACACCTTGACCCCAAACTTTAAATCCTCTGGTAGCATTAATGCAACATTGTTGTTTGCAGTGGGATCATGCAAACAGTTTTTACATCGTACAAATGCAGGCACTGGTCTAGGGCATAAACCACAATGTTTGATGCAACGTTGTGATCTGGCCAAGAACCAACTTCCTGATAAATGACAAAAGACCTGAGTATTTTTGTATCAGTTTTGTCATAGGTTGCGTTCAATGGAATTGCATCTGATTATAAAATGTGAGACTAATGCAAATAATGCGGGGCAGCACGGTGGCTCAGTGGTTAGCACTGCAGCCTTACAGCGCTGGAGTACTGGGTTCAAATCTAACCAAGGGTAACATCTGCAAGGAGTTAGTATGTTCTTCCTGTGTTTGCATGGGTTTCCCCCAGGTTCTCTGGTTTCCTCCCATACTCTAAAGACATACTGATAGGTAATTTAGATTGTGAGCCCCATTGGGGACGGCAATGACAATGTATGTAAAGCACTGTGGAGTAAAATAGTGCTATATAAACAAAGCATAATAAATAAACTAATAAATGTGAGTATGGTTTTTAGAAAAATATTTTTGTTATCTGACAATACTCTACGTAAAATGCGAGATCGGTGGAGATAGATAGGATATATGAATAAAAGAGTTCTGTCTCTGGACAGATAAAGTTGTTGTCCAATTTGTCCTGAGTACGCTGATACCCCATATGTGGGGGTAACCACTGTTTGAGCGCACGGCAGGGCTCGGAGAGGAAAGAGCGCCATTTGACTTTTCCAAACCAAAATTGGCTGGAATTGAGAACGGACAACATGTCGCGTTTGAAGAGCCCCACATGTGACTTAACAGTGCAAACCCCCACATGTGACCCCATTTTGGAAACTAGACCCCTTAAGGAACTTATCTAGATGTGTTGTGAGCACTTTGAATCCCCAAGTGCTTCACGCAAGTTTATAATGTAGAGCCGTGAAGGTGGTCGCTACATTGGGCTCTGCTCTCACCCTTTTTGAGCATCTGCCCAAGCAGCGTCTTCCGGAGGCCCCTCTGATTTTTGTGGACGGTACCGCAGGCTGCGGTACCATGCGCAAAGAGGGATTTGTAGAGTGGGATGCTGCAATAAAAGTAAGAGAAGAAATTAGACCACAAAAGTTGTTGTCCAATTTGTCCTGAGTACGCTGATACCCCATATGTGGGGGGAACCACTGTATGGGCGCGCGGCAGGGCTCGGAAGGGAAGGAGCGCCGTTTGACTTTTCCAAACCAAAATTGGCTGGAATTGAGAAGGGACACCATGTCGTGTTTGGAGAGCCCCACATGTGCCTAAACAGTGGAAACCCCCCACATGTGACCCCATTTTGGAAACTAGACCCCCTAAGAAACTTATCTAGTTGTGTGGTGAGCACTTTGAACCCCCAAGTGCTTCACGCAAGTTTATAATGTAGAGCCGTGAAGAAGAAAAATCTATTTTTTTCCACAAACATGATGTTTTAGTCCCCAATTTTTTATTTTCCCAAGGGTAACAGGAGAAATTTGACCACAAAAGTTGTTGTCCAATTTGTCCTGAGTACGCTGATTCCCCATATGTGGGGGGTAACCACTGTTTGGGCGCACGGCAGGGCTCGGAAAGAAAGGAGTGCCATTTGACTTTTCCAAACCAAAATTGGCTGGAATTGAGAACGGACGCCTTGTCGCATTTGGAGAGCCCCACATGTGCCTTACAGTGAAAAACCCCCACATGTGACCCCATTTTGGAAACTAGACCCCTAAGGAGCTTATCTAGATGTGTGGTGAGCACTTTGAACCCCCAAGTGCTTCACGCAAGTTTATAATGTAGAGCAGTGAAGGTGGTCGCTACATTGGGCTCTGCTCTCACCCTTTTTGAGCATCTGCCCAAGCAGCGTCTTCCGGAGGCCCCTCTGATTTCTGTGGACGGTACCGCAGGCTGCGGTACCATGCGCAAAGAGAGATTTGTAGAGTGGGATGCTGCAATAAAAGTTATCGTGTAGAGGTGATAACCTTTATCCAGCAGTGGGTGAACCAAATCCCCCACAATTTTCCCACTCACTCCGAGGACAGGAGGACACTCAGGGGGTTCAATCCTGGTGTCCTTTCCTTCATAAACTCTAAACCGGTGAGTGTACCCTGAGGTACTCTCACACAGTTTGTAGAGTTTGATTCCGTACCTGGCACTCTTGCTGGGCAGGTACTGACGGAATCCGAGCCATCCCTTAAAATGAACCAAGGACTCATCCACGCAGATGTCCCTTTGAGGCACGTACACTTCAGCAAACTTTTTGTTGAAGTGTTCGACGACCGGCCGAACTTTGAACAGACGGTCAAAGTTGGAGTCATCTCGTGGGGGACACTGTGCATTATCGCTATAATGCAGGAATTTCTGGATGGCCTCAAAACCCATCCGGGCCATGACCATTCGGAACACTGGAGCGTTATATAAAATATCAGCACTCCAATAGTTCTGGCTTCTTCAGGATCCCCGTGTGAAGGACCAGGCCCCAAAACTGCATCATTTCAACTGCGTCTACAGGAGACCAGTTAGAATATGATGAACGGGGGTTTTGCGGCAAAAATTGACGAGAGTACAAATTTGTTTGCTCCACCATGTGGTTAATAAAATCCTCAGAGAAAAAGACTTTGAAAAAGTCTAGTTCTGTGAGGCCGGTGGTGTCAAACCTGATTCCTGATTCTGCCACAAAATCAGGAATCAGTGGCTCGTAATTTTCGGGGGGCGAGTTCCACACAGGGTCCGCAGTGTGGTGCGCTAGTTCGGCTTCAGCTTTGTCTTCTGGAATGGCGGCAGATGCCTCATCTTCTGTCCTCGGGCATCTGCGTGGTGGTTCCGCAGGACCCGAGGAGGAAGACGAGGAGGGGGAAGAGGAAGAGGATGAGGGATCAGAAAAATAAAGAAATGTGGGATCCTCTCACTCGTTATCAGTGTCGGAGGCAAGGAAAGCATATGCCTCCTCCAATGAATAGCGCTGTTGGGATGAACGGGACGGGTGGGAAATTTTATTTTGTGAATGTGGTGTTTGCGTGTTCTTTATTGATAACTGTATGTGTGTGGGGGGAATAGTGATTGGTGCAAACTATTCTGAAAAGAAAAATCTAAAAGAAAAAAAAATGGGGAGAAAAAATGCCTATGAAAAGAAAAGTCTAAAACAGCAGGTCCTAGCTCTGATAACTTATCAAAGTTCGGCGGCTGCTAGATGTGGCGCAAGGAGGGGGTGAAAAAAAAAGGGGAAAACAGCCGGCACGAGACCTGATAAGTGAACTGCGTCACTTATAAAAGTTTGGCGGCTGCTAAATGTGGAAACGGAGGCAGTGCAAAGGCGAGAGAAAAAAAAAAAAAAGAAAAAAAAAAAAGGAAAACAGCCAGCGCGAGCTCTGATAAGTGAACTGTGTCACTTGTCAAAGTTCGGCGGCTGCTAGATGTGGCGCAAAGGGAGTGGCGCAAGGAGGGGATGAAAAATAAAAAGGAAAACAGCTGGCACGAAATCTGATAAGTGAACTGCGTCACTTATCAAAATTTGGCGGCTGCTAAATGTGGAAACGGAGGCAGTGCAAAGGCGAGTGAAAAAAAAAAGGAAAACAGCCAGCGCGAGCTCTGATAAGTGAACTGTGTCACTTGTCAAAGTTCGGCGGCTGCTAGATGTGGCGCAAAGGGAGTGGCGCAAGGGGGGGTGAAAAGAAAAAAAAGGAAAACAGCCGGCAGGAGATCTGATAAGTAAACTGCGTCACTTATCAAAATTCGGCGGCTGCTAAATGTGGAAACGGAGGCGGCACAAAGGCGGGTGAAAAAAAAATGAAAACAGCCGGCGCGAGCTCTGATAAGTGAACTGTGTCACTTGTCAAAGTTCGGCGGCTGCTAGATGTGGTGCAAAGAGAGTGGCGCAAGGAGAGGGTGAAAAAAAAAAGGAAAACAGCCGGCACGAGATCTGATAAGTGAACTGTGTCACTTGTCAAAGTTCGGCAGCTGCTAGATGTGGCGCAAAGGGGGTGGCGCAAGGAGGGGGTGAAAAGAAAAAAAAAAGGAAACCCGCCAGACGCGAGCTCTGATAAGTGAACTGTGTCACTTATCAAAGTTCGGTTTCTGCAGGGTGTGTGCACGGAGGTGACGCAAAGGGGGCTGAGAGCACGAGTGTTGATCGGTGAACTGCGTCACCAATCAACGCTCGGCGGCTGCTAATTGTGCGCACGGAGGTGGCTCAAAGGGGGTGTGGAGGGGGTAAAAAGAGGGGGATGGGGGAGGAAGAGAGATAGGGATCAACACTTACGGTTGTAGTCTCTCTTCTTTTTTCAATCTTCTTTTTTCTATCTTTTCTTCTTTCTTCTTTTCTACTTTCTTCTGTCTTCTGTCTTCGGCACTACAAGGCCCAGCACAGGAGGAGAGATCTGGTAGTATGACCGCTCTGCAGGAATCCTCAGCAAGTGTGAGGACCCCTGCAGAGCGGTTACACACAGGTCAGAGCCAGGTGAGACAGGTCACAGAGCGGTCATATCGCTTCTGTGACCTGTGATTGGTGGGATCCATCATAACAAGATCCCACCAATCAGAGCTCTCCTGGTTACCCTGGCAACATGCCTAGGATCGGAGCTCACAGCTCCGATCCTAGGCAGGTCACAGCCAGGGCAGCAGCCAGGTCACCTGCAGTGCACAGCGTGGTCACACAGCGGTCAGACCGCAGCTGTGCCCTGTTATTGGCGCGATCGACGATGACATTGATCGCGCCAATAAGCTCCTGCAGGCCCTGCTGGGCCTGTCCTGAACCTCTTTAGCAGGATTGGTGCTATTACTGCACCGATCCAGCAAGGATCGGTGCTATTAAAGCACCGATCCGGCAGGTCAGCAGCAAGGCACATTGCGATAACACAGCGGCTGTGCCTTAAGATTGGCGCGATCGACGATAACATCGATCGCGCCAATCCGCTCCTGCAGGCCCTGCTAGACCTGTCGTAGGTTCCGGCCTAGGATCGTTGCCATTACAGCACCGATCTAGCAGGAACCGGCAGGGCACAGCGCGGTGATACCGCGGCTGTGCCCTGCGATTGGCGCGATCGATATGATCGACGATTGCGCCAATCCAGGGGGGGTGGGATGACAAATGGTGGAATGCAAAAAAATATATGCTAATAAATTAATAAAAAATAAATAATAGATGAAAACATGTAGGAAAATAAAATATAAAATATGAAATAGACATCAAATTAATATTAAACAGCCTTTATTAACATATGGCTAAATACAAATACCACATCAATTATATATGTGTAAAAAAATTATAAATTGAAAATGAATAAATAAAATTGACACACTCAACAATTTTTATATAGATAAATAAATAGATGACCAAGGCTAGATGGGTGTAACCAGGTGGTTGTTCACAAATGCACTCACATCAGATGTTTGAACTGAAGTGCAGGTGTATGAATAAACAAACACTACAGCGCTTGGGAGGCCGGATGGGGGAGGACACTGCCCAGGATGCCGACACCATCTTCCTACAGGTAAGATTGCGTCGGAATTTTAATGCGATCACCGCGACTTAAGTCGCGATGTCGCATTAAAGGGCATGACGTACATTTCCGTCCATGGGAATGAGGTCCAGGGTCACATGTACGGAATAGTACGTCAGATGGAATAAAGTGCTTAAAATCCTGCAGTGCCCGCAAGGTCCCCTTGCTCAAGGCAGATGTGCAGGTCCGTCTGAAGTTTGCCAATGAACACCTGGATGATTCTGTGAGTGATTGGGAGAAGGTACTGTGGTCAGATGAGACAAAAAATGAGCTCTTTGGCATTAACTCAACTCGCCGTGTTTGGAGGAAGAGAAATGCTGCCTATGACCCAAAGAACACTGTCCCCACTATCAAGCATGGAGGTGGAAACATTATGTTTTGGGGTGTTTCTTTGCTAAGCGCACAGGACTCCTTCACCGCATCAATGGGAGAATGGATAAAGCCATGTACTGTAAAATTCTGACTGACAACCTCCTTCCCTCCACCAGGACATTAAAAATGGGTCGTGGCTGAGTCTTCCAGCAAGACAATGACCCAAAACATACAGCCAAATAAACAAAGGAGTGGCTCAAAAAGAAGCACATTAAGGTCATGGAGTGGCCTAGCCAGCCTCCAGACCTTAATGCTATAGAAAACTTTTGGAGGAAGTTGAAGCTCCAAGTTGCCAAACGACAGCCTCAAAATCTTAATGATTTAGAGATGACCTGCAAAGAGGCATGGACCAAAATTCCTCCTGACATGTGCGCAAACCTCATAATCAACTACAAAAAAACATCTGGATGCTGTGTTGCCAACAAGGGTTTTGCCACCAAGTATTAAGTCTTGTTTGTCAGAGGGATCAAATACTTATTTCTCACTGCAAAATGCAAATAATTTTATATAATTTATACAATGTGATTTTCTGGATATTATTTTTGATATTCTATCTCTCAATGTTAAAATTAACCTACCCTTAAAATTATAGATTGTTCATGTCTTTGTCAGTGGGCAAACTTACAAAATCAGCAAAGGATCAAATACTTATTTCCTCCACTGTAGGTGAGTATACTTATACACTCACACTACATGCACATATGCAGTGATTTAATAAAGAAAAATATTTATGGGAGTGCCTATTTAATTGATATTAGCACAGGCTTGTCCTCTTTCTCCAACTATATACTGGAATTTTATGGTGTACTTCGTGCACTATTATCATTGTTAATGGCTCAGTGCACCATTAAGCCCTCCAATTTGGATATTCAGCAAATTCAGCACTATCTTCAATCTTGATTGACAGCACTAGCTGTCTCTTAGTGAACACTACATAAATTCAATCCATGTTCCTACACATACTGACACTGAGGAGGAGCCCAGCATTCTGTGTGGGCACGCTCTGACTTCCATATGCTCTCTTAAGCCACTTGATCGCGGCACTTACAGGTGTTATGTGTGGTAGTGACAGACTAACAGGAGTGGGACATCTGAGTGAGCTGGAGATCACACCCAAACTGAGTGCACGCCATACAGGATGTGTGTAAAGATTGGAATAGTGATGGGAGAACCCCTGAATGTTCTGGTCAGATAAGTACCTGAACCAGGACCTCATTCAGATGAATGGGGACACGAACATCTGTTGTTTGCTACACTGTCATCTGCATGACAGCGCTGCAAACACTGCCTCTGATCGGCGCTAAGATTATTACTGGTGGTCAGAGAGCTGCAGTTTCCATGCTGTCAGTTGACAGCTGACAAAACAAAACACAGATGACAAAAATAGAAAGACGTAATTTTTTTACAAATTTATTTATAGCGCAAGTGCTAGCTGATGAATACTCCCATCAGCTGCGCCTGCTCTTGCTGTTATTAGTGTAATCAGGAGTAGGCTGATGGGAGTTGTAATCTATCATTACACGATGCCTCTGTCACCATATTTTCAGGTGGCAGCAATCCCAGCAGTTAGTAATGAATAGGCATCTGTAAGACGCCTATCCATTACTAACCCCATAGTCATAATGTCAATAAAAAAAACCAGAATAAAGTCCTTTATTTGAAATAAAAATACATTTTACTTTACAAATTTATTTAAAAATAATAAACACATTTAGATCCACCTTATGCCCATTCCATTGAAGCCCTCGTCCCCTGTAAAAAAACAGAAAATAATAAGGCACTGGAGGCACTGTTCTCCTGTAAATAAAATAAAATAAATAAAAAACAACAATATCCCTCACCTCTCCGACATAATGTCCCATGCTGTAATCCATGTGTACATAAATTGGTTTTCAATCTGGACGGTGCCAAGATGCGACCATCCAGGCTGAAAACCATGGGAAAATGAGCTGCTGTGAGTGACTAGTGGTGACATCATCGAGGTTACCTCTGGTCACTAAAGCTGCGTTCACAGCTGTGCTCAGTGTGAACTGGGCCGATGACCTGCGGTGAGATCACTGCTAGCACCGTGAGAATTAGTATCACGGTGCAACGCTAAGCTCAGTGAGTTCACCACAATTCACCATGACAAATTTCTTACGGTAAACTGTAGTGCCTAGAGAGACACCACAGTATATTAAGGAACATTCAGTTCACATCAAATAGCTTTGATGAGAAATGAATTTCCCTGTTAAATTTGCATGATTTACTAAATTTAACCCTTGGCAGATTGGATCAACTCTAAAGCTGTTGTAAACTAGATATATAGTAAATGATATTAAATTACTATTTTGCATGGTATTATCTGTTTTAAAAGCATACAAATTCAAAGTGAATGAAAAAACTATCTGAGACTTGGTGGGATATGTAGAATTATTTCAAAGTTAGCACATATAGTGATATGTGTCAGATTTTAAAAATTTGGCCAGTCAGGAAGGTGAATATTGTCTATGGCAACAAGGGGTTAAAGACCATTGATTTCAGTCCCCCGAACCACAAGCAGCATGAGACTGGCTCCGGAATTATAAACATCTATATTTTACAGCATTTCAAAGGAGATCAAAGTTAAAAACATGGTTGGAGACGAAGTGAGTAGTCAAAGAGATATGAGCATGCCAATATTTCCATACCTAATCACCTAGACTGACAGGTCTCTTCCTGTACACACAAATTGTACAGAGAGACCTGTCAGTAATCTAGTCACTTAGCCCCTGTTTACACTTTCTACTTTGGTTTTCTCTAAAGTTCTGCAGTATAGATGTTTTTAATGAAGGAAATGGTCTCTAATTTATGCCACCAGTGGTTCTGGCAGCATGAATCACCTGACAGGTTCCCTTTAAAGTTAAAATTATCAAAATTGCACTAAGCCTCAAAAAATATTTTAGAAACTTGATTTAGTGTAAGTACAGTTTTTAATATAGCTTGTCATAAATAGTTTTCTAGATTTTCATTTCATTTTTAATGAAGATTTAGCAGAAAGCAGTTATGTTTATATGTTTACATCAGAAAGCAATTTATAGATAGCAATTTGTTGATACATTGGGAAAGGCCGGTATCCAGTAATACAATTTTAGCAAAGCAGAAACAAGTACTGACGTGAAAAGCCAATGAACAAAATAGAGCTTCTATGAATATATATTTAATAAATGGTCTAGAGAAGGGAAGATGTAATATATTAAATTAAAGTCACCGGAAGGTGCTAAGTAATTTATTAGTTAAATGTTCCATTTATGATACTACTAGCTTGGCCTGTGCGAAATTTTCGCACATTGGTCGTCGGGGGCGCAGGCAATTTCAGAAAAAGCAAGCTGGTCAAATGTAAATGTATTTCATGTGATGATGAACACAGACAGTAATTTTTATATGTAGATTGGTAATACAATAAATTGGTTTGATAAGTAGAGTGGTTGAGGTGCCACCTGCAGGTCATTATTTCTTTCTGCAGGTTTATGAAAATGAATGTTTAAACTGTATTTAGTGATAACATTGTGAATGTGTGGTTTGTTTGGCTCTTTTCTTGCTGAAGTGGGCAACTTTACCTTTCAAATGGTGTATCATTTGTGTGTGTGGGGCGAAGTAATCAACGAAAAAGCAGTGCATGTATACAAATGTGTTTGCATATGTGACTCACTCACCATATGAGTGTGTGGGGCGAAGTAATCACCAAAAAAGCAGTGCATGTTTACAAATGTGTTTGCATATGTGATTCACCTGCAGTGAACTGTGCAATCCTCCAATATGCCTGAAATAGGCTGGGCAAGCACTTGGGCAAGCTGGAAAGACCCCAAGGCAAATGTTTGGATTTGTTTGTGATGTCTGTAAGCAGCTTTGGGGTAGTGTGCTGCCACCTGCAGGTCATTTGACCTTTGAAATGGTGTATCATTTGTTTGTGTGGGTGGAATATGAACGGAGCAAGTGTGCAATTCAATAGGCAGTGCATGTTTACAAAATGTGTTTGCATATGTGACTCACCTGCAGTGAAGTGTGCAATCCTCCAATTTGGCTGAAATAGGCTGGGCAAGCAGTTTGGCAAGCTGGAAAGCCCCCAAGGCAAATGTTTGGATTTGTTTGTGATGTCTGTAAGCTGTTTTATGGTAGTGTGCTTTGGGTAGTGCGGTGCCACCTGCAGGTTATTTTTCCTTACTGCAGTTTTAAAAAAATTAATGTTTAAACTGTATTTTGTGATCAAATCATGGACGTGTGGTTTGTTTGGCTAATTTCTTGCTAAAGGGGGCAAGTTTACCTTTCAATTGGTGTATCATTTGTGTGTGTGGGTGCAGTATTAACAGAGATACAAAGTAATCACCGAAAAACAGTGTTTAGAAATAATAGAATAGATAATAAAAGCTCAACTCAACAAGCAATATTCTTTATATTTATACTGTATGTTTAGGCTGGAGACACACTAGCGATTTTAAAATCGGTCCGAATTTGATGCAGGAGAGTCGGCCGAGTGTATTGCAAGTTTCTTGCGAGTGTCATGCATTTTTTATGCGAGTACAATCTGACTTTTCACACCTAGCATCCAATTTACATCAGAATGCAGTGCGATTGCTATCTGATTGCAATACGATTTTAACATGAGCAGTTACATACACTCATTTTCCCATGGTCCAGAGGGCTCCGCAGTTCAGGCTGTGAGGGAGTGCAGCTTTAGTGACGTCACTGCTAGTCACTGAAGCTCTGCTCCCTTCATCTCCTCATTCACCAGGAACCTGTCAACCCCCCCAGTGCCTATTAAAGTAAAAGAGCCCCTTCAGCAGCACTAAGGCTACATTCTGTGAAGGTGGCTCTTATGTTTATTATCCCTAGGATCGCTGAAATAAATTTTTATAATTTTCCCGCCATACCTCTATTGAGTCAGGGAGGTATGTATTCTCCCCCTCACTCTACATCCTCACAGCCATCCATCATCCCCCTCTTGTTTCTGGCCCCCGCCTCCTTTCCTTCTTGCGACGTCAACGGCGCCTGCGTTGTCCTATCAGTTCTCGGGCATGCGCCGTGCGCACTACCCGGGAACTTACAACAAATGATGTAATGATACCACGCCTGCGTGTAGTGGAGGCCCCAGATCCCGCCCCACAGTGTGTTATAATGTATTCACACTGTGGGGCTGGGAATCTGGCAGTGAGGAAAGAGGTGGAGGAAAGAGGCGGAGGGAGATGGGGACAGAAGAGATCATCACTGTGCAGGCTTCTGTAAAATCATTGCAGGAACCGACAGGATATAAGACATGGTTTACATACAGTAAATAGATGCAGAATAGTTAGATATATAGATGTCAGCGACCACTACAATTATTATAGTGTGTGTGCAAATTAGGGGGCATGTATGTAATTAATAAAAGATTATTTATTGGAAAAAATGATGTGGGATCTCTCTATAATTTATAGCCAGCAATAGCTATGCAGGCAGCTGAGGGCTGATCTTATTAGCCTAGGAAGGGTCCATGGATACTGGCCCCCCTGGCTAAAAACATCAGCTCTCAGCTGCCCCAGAAAAGGCGCCCCTGTAAGATGCCCCAATTCTGGCACCTAGCCTTGCTCTTCCCACTGCCTTGTAGAGGCAGCATATGGGGTGATAGTTGGTAATCCATATCTGGAGATATACAGTTTACAACCAGGATGGTGTCAAGATGCACGTCACGGCTGTAAACCACTGGTGAATGAGGAGATGCAGGGAGCGGAGCTTCAGTGACTAGCGCCGACGTCACTGAAGCTCGGCTCCCTCACAGCCTGACCAGTGCTGAATTTTGGAGCGTGGGAAAATAACAGTTCATTTTCACAGCAATGCAATTTTTATAAGGGCTAATATGAATTTTTTTTTTTACAACAAACTGAGGTCCATTTTTTCCTGAGTGCGTCAATACTCTACATGAAATCGGGAAATATTTTTTAGGTTCAGTTCAAAGCTCAGAAGGCAAGGAGCGCCACATTTTACTGTTATAGTTTGTAGGTTCCATGACCCACTGGGAGAGTCCATGAGGTGACAGAACACCAGAACCCCCAATAAGTGACCACACTTTACAAACTACACCTCTCAATGAATTCATCTAGGGGTTCAGTGATTATTAGTGTTGAGCGATACTGCTCGATATCTAAAAATATCGATCGGAATGGTATCGCCGATATCACTAAAATATCGGCGATACCCGATACCGATACCGGAAGTCCAATGTAAGTCTATGGGAACCAAATATCGACATTAAAAAAAACCCATTCTTGCCTTGTTGGTTAATTGTACATGAAGGAAAACAACAAAGAGTAATGTAGAATGTATTGGGGGAGGTTGAGGAGACAATAAAGGCATACATGTTTAACCCAATGCATTGGAATAGCATTAATATATATTTTTTTGGAAATACGTTTGGATTGACGAACAAATTGACAATGTTGTTAACCTTTTTTCTATTTTGGCAAATATGTATGTTTCACAACTTCCATGCTCTTCACCTTTTTAACTTTTGCCAGTGCCACACTTTCTCCTTCATAATCTTCAGCAGCATCATCTTTCTCATCAAATTATTCTTCATCTTCACCTTCTTAATCTTCTTCTTAAACTTCTTGCTATTCATGTTTTTGTTTACATTACTCATATTGTTATTATTAAACTATTAATCTTCTTCATATTCAAATTCTTCATCTTCTTCCTCTTCATCTTCTTCATCATATTCTTATTTGTGACAGAGATTCCTGTACTTGTAATCTGTAAAAGTATGAATTTTTCATCCTTCCGTTCTTGCTGTCACAAAAGATTTAAATTACAACAGTATTTGTCCGTGTTCAGTTTAGCCTGCAGCAGCAGGCATTTTCCAGGGGCACCACGAGGAGGAACGGACTCACCCCCATAACACTGCTTAGTCTTCTTCTGCTTAGAATTTAGAGCATATATTTTGCTCTTCATTTTGGTCTTATATTTCATGTTCTTCTGCTTTTTGATCTTCTGCTTATTGTTCTTCTGTCTGTTGTTCTGTATCTTGTAGTTTGTCTTAACCTTCTTTGTCCTGTTGGTGATCTTCTTCTGGGTAATCTTTTATTTTTTCTTTGTGATGGTGTTCAGGCTGGTTGGCTTCATGCTCGTCGTCCTTGTTGTCGTCATCTTCTTCTGGGTGGTCTTTAAGGTCGTCTAATTTCCGAGAACCAGCTGACGTTACTGGAACCACGGGACGATGGACAAGAGCAATGAAGTACAGACATGACTGCTGAACCGAGGCAGCAAAAGAAGAGCAATGTCAAACGAGTACAGCTGACGTACGACCGTTACTAGCAGAGACCTGTGCTCAAACACTACCAGCACAGACTTGCTGGAACCATACGGAGGGAGCAAGCCAAAGCAATGGGAAACATTACGATGGACCGGACGTACAAGGAAAAGAGCAATGTCACAACCGAGTACCAGCTGACGTTACTGTGACACGGTTACTAAGCAGGAGGTACTGTGCTCCAAAGCACTACCAAGGACCAGCAGACGTTGCTGGAACTCGTATACGGAGATGGAGGCACCTAGGCCAAAGGCACTGGGGAGAACCAGTTGACGGTACTGGACCCCGGACGGGTAGCAGAACGCACCCATGAAAATGTAAGTTGACAGGACGCAAGCCGTCCGCAGTTACCGAATCACACAGTCCTACAGTGGGTGCTTGTCCTATTGTCACAATGGAAACAGCCTTTATTTACATATCCCACAGCACACATAGGAATCACTTAAACTGCAGGCACCATAGAGTCGGCTAACCCGAATGCAACACGACAGCACAACTTATTGGAGGATAATTGATGTTCAGACTGCCAGGAAACAGCTGTCGTGCTGTAACCAGGCTGGCCAGGAGTCAGTACCCCTGCCAATTACTTACGAGCAACAAATGGCGGTGTTGTAGCCCAGGGAGTAGAGTTCAGGTGGTAGAAAGATGAACATAACAGGAGACATGGAAAACGTTGCCAAACAGTTATTTAATCTGAAAACGGACAGGCAAATTCAGGTGAGATCCATGCCTTGTTCATTTTCAGAAAAGTAAGCCGGTCTACATTCTCTGAGGATAGTCGCATGCGACGGTCTGTTAGTACACCACCTGCAGCACTAAAGACGCGCTCAGATAATACACTGGCAGCAGGGCAAGCCAGCACCTCCAATGCATACTGGCTAAGCTCTGGCCATGTATCCAACTTAGAGACCCAAAATTTGAAAGGGGAAGAGGCATCTGGGAGTACACTTAGAGGGAAAGACAAGTAGTCTGTCACCATCTTACGGAAACGTTGCTTCCTGGTGACTGGAGCCGTCTCGGATGGTGTAGACCTTGCTGGCGCTGTCACAAAACTTCGCCACATTTGTAACATACAGCTCTTGCCCTGTGCAGAGGCGCTGCTTGTGCTCCCTCTTGTTGTAGAGGTGTCTACACTGCCTCGACGCACAGAGCTGCTTTGTAAAGCAGTAGCAGCAGCAGCTCTCTCGGCTGGAATGTACAACAGTATGGATTGCACCAGTGTGTCTTGGTACTCCCGCATTTTACGGTCCCGGTTCCCCGGTGTGATGAGGGTTTGTAAGTTGTCCTGGTAGCGAGGGTCTAGGAGGGTGTACACCCAATAATCTGACGTGGTGAGAATGTGGGCGATGCGGCGGTCGTTTCTCAGGCACTGAAGCATGAATTCAACCATGTGCTGCAGACTCCCAACTGGCCAACAAAAGCTGTCCTCTGGAAGAGGCGTCATCTCTGCCTCCTCTGCATCACCCCACCCTCGCTCTACATACTGACTAGAGCGTTGTGTACCTCCCTCTGTAGGGATTTCTTCCTCCTCCATTAACTCCTCCTCCTCCTCATCCTCCTCACAAAGTGAGTCCTGCCCAGCCCTTTGTGAGGAACCACGTTGTGCTGACTGTCCTGAAGGTAATTGAATTTGTGACTCCTCATCATCCACCTCTTCCAAAACCTCTTCCTTTAGTGCTTTCAGTGATTTCTGAAGCAGGCAGATAAGGGGGACAGTCATGCTGACTAGTGCATCATCTGCACTCGCCATCCGCGTTGAGACATCAAACGCACGCAAAACGTCGCAGATGTCCTTCATAGAGGCCCACTCAGTAGTGGTGAAGTGTGGACGGCGCAAAGAGCGACTTGATTGCGCCTGATGCAGCTGATACTCCATTACTGCTGTCTGCTGCTCACACAACCGCTCCAACATATGTAACGTGGAATTCCACCTGGTGGGTACGTCACATATGATGCGATATTCAGGAAGGCGAAATCGGCGTTGCAGAGCAGCAATGCGCGATCTGGCTATGCTGGAACGTCGCAAGTGAGCGCACTCTAGGCGGACCTTCTGCAGCAGTCCAGCAAGATCCGGATAGTCCCTCAAAAAACTCTGCACGACCAAGTTGAGCACATGTGCCAGACATGGTATGTGAGTAAGGTTGCCAAGGCCCAGAGCTGCCACCAGATTTCGGCCATTGTCACACACTACCAAGCCTGGCTGGAGATTCGCAGGCAAAAACCACACGTCGCTCTCCTGCTTGATGGCATTCCAGACCTCCTGCGCTTTGTGGCTTAGATTCCCCATTGAAATCATTTTCAGGACGGCCTGTTGACGTTTGGCCACGGCTGTGCTCATATCGGTCGCAACAGGTAAGCGTTCACGGGTCCATGTGGAGGTATACCGTGACGGCTCGTGCAGCGATGATTCTGAGGAACTGGAGTAGGAGGAGGAATCAATGTGTACAGACTGGATTCCTGCAATCCTTGGAGTTGGCAGAACACGTACAGCGCCACTGGCAAGATCTTTACCCGGCTCCACAACATTGACCCAATGGGCAGTGAGGGAAAGGTATCGTCCCTGGCCATGGGTACTGGTCCACGCATTGGTGGTCAGGTGGACCCTGCTACTGACGGCGTTTAGTAGCGCATGTTTAATGTTTCCCTCGACATGTTTTTGCAGAGCAGGGACGGCTTGCCTGCTGAAATAAAATCGGCTTGGCACATTATATTGTGGGACTGCCAATGCCATTAAGTTCCTGAAACTGTCAGTCTCCACCAGCCTGAATGACAACATTTCAAGGGACAGGAGTTTTGCAATGCCAGCATTCAGAGCCTGTGCTCGTGGATGGTTTGCCGAGTATGGCCGTCTTTTATCCATGCCTGTGCTACCGATGGCTGTTTTGTGGCCTGGGAGTGTGACGATGACTGTGAACTTGCTGCTGTGGGTGGAATAACAGTTTGTCTATGGACAACAGTGACTGAGGTTCTTCCATGGAGATCCTGTGAGGAAGCCGAACCAGGTGTGTGTGAGCTGGAGGTAGAGGCTCCAACACGACCTGAAGATGTAGGTGCTGCTGTAGATTGGCCTACATCTCCAGTGTGTCTTTGTAACTCAGCTACGTGCTTTGTCCGTACATGTTTCCACATATTTGTGGTATTCAGGTTACTGATATTTTTACCTCTTTTAACTTTTTGCTTACACAGCTTGCATTTAACATAGCAAATATCATCTACAAGTCTGTCAAAAAAGGACCACGCAGTGCAAGTCATGGGAGCGCCAATTTTGACATTTGTAAGAGAACTGCTCCCAACAGGTGCCAAACTGGAGGCTACAGGCAAGCGAGTCTGCAGCCTACCTCTCCCTCCTCTTTGTACCGTTGGGCCAATCTCTTCCTCAGAGCTGCTCCCACCACCTTCCTGTTGCTCACGCCATGTTGGGTCTCGGACTTCATCATCTCCACTACCCTCTTCCAACACCTGCTGCTGTTGGATGGTCTGGGCAGCACCATGCTCCACAAAACCTGGCATGTTGTGAATGGGTTTGAGATGAGTTCTGAGCAGAGGCTTCCTCTGGTGGTTACAAGCGGTGCTGGTCTGTCCAGTGAAGATTGTACCAAATATACAGGAAATATGCAATACACAGAATAAAAAATATAAAATATATGAAAATTTTTTTTTATAAAATAACTATGTGCCTATATAACCTGTAAAAAAATTAGGATGGTAGACCATCCGAAAATGAGATAAATCCCCCTGACGAAGGTATCATATCCGAAACGCGCGTCGGGGCGCGTTCTATATTAACATTCCACGCTGGTTTTTGCTCCCAGGTATTGTTACTTTAGTTCTTTATGAGGTGGCACATGTTTTTGCACTATCGTTAGCATAGCACATAGTTGGATTTATTCAGCACTGTGGTTTTGTGTTATTATCAGCATATGCACTTTATTTATTTGCACAGCGAGTTGATATTTTTATCTATATATAATCTTCTGCACACAATTTTTCGTTTTTTATTGTGATTTTGTATCTAATAACACCATATATGCTATTAGTGTGCACAACCTTCTTTATCATCACATATTTTAATTTTTAGTATCTAGTACCACATTCAGTATTTTTCTTTTCCTGTGCCACATACATTGTATCTACAATATATTTATACCTGGTTATATATAGTTTTGAGCATCCCATTTTATAATACACATTGTGAGCATTTACATTAGTCACACTAATAATTGCATAGCATTTTTTTGTGTATTATATAATTCCAGTCTGTGGTTTTTTGCTTTGTTTTATATGTCATTATATATTCTTAATCATTACATGGTTTTATCGTTTGTTTGCTAGCCAAATTCTGTACAATAAAGGCAATTTTTTGATATATTATACTTCTGGTCTGGTTGTCTTTTCCCTCTCATCTAGTCATCCCCTTCCACATCCTGGGTGTGTTTTTTATCCCAGTGAAGATTGTGAAGATTGTGAGGACTGGGAATCAGGTGTTACTGACTGGTCTTATATAAGGGAGTCACCTTCCCATCAGGGTTGCCGGTGATCAATTGTTCTGGTCTGAATCCTTCATTCCTGTTTCCCTTGTAGCCTGCTGTGTCGTGTCTGCATCTCCTGCTAACAGATAAGACATTTTCTTCTTTTGTGTTTGTGCTATATTTTTGCATTTTTGTCCTGCACTTCTGTGGGGGCCTTCGGGGTCCCCTCCGGGGGCTTCTGCCCTCTCAGTTTTGTTCAGCCACTGATGTTTGTACTTTTGCTTTTTCCAGTTTTTTCAGTGGCTGCTGTTTTGATTTTGTTACACCAGAGAACTAATTTAGGTGGTAGAGGTCGTGTGATCTCAGGTGTTTTTGAAATTAGTGGTGTTGGTGCTTTTCAGGGTTTTCTGGGATTGCAGTAAGTGCCCTTCCTATCCTTTTCTATTTAGTTAGTTTGGGCCCCAGCGTTTGCTCATACTATTTTCTGTCTGTGTCAGTATTTCGTCTTGTCTAACCGCCATTACATGTTTGGGGGCTTTCTATTGTCTTTGGGGTTCTGCTCCGGGGCAGATAGCTTTCCTATTTCTATCTTTAGGTGTAGTTAGTTTCTCAGGCTGTGACGAGGCGTCTAGGACCAACGTAGGAACGCTCCACGGCTGCCTCTAGTTGTGGTGGTTAGTCAGGGTACTGCAATCTCATAGTTTCCAACTGCTCTGGTGTATTGCCTTTTTTTCCTGCACTCCTCAGCTACCAAATCATAACAGTATCACCGGCCATAACTGAAAATTGTGTGGTACTCACAGAAGGGAAAAATATTGTGAAAAAAAAAAAAGGGTTGTCAGAGTTGTCAGAGATATTTTTCTGTTTGTTGCATTTTTTTTTTTTTCCCTCTGTATCTCTGGGTGCTGGGGAGGATCTTTTCTCTCAATGGAGTTTGCACAGTTGTCTGGCCGTGTGGATCAGCTTGCCACTGAGGTTCAGAGTATTGCTGCATATCTTGCTAGGTTGCCTGTTGTGGAACCTAGGATTCCCATGCCAGATTTGTTTTTTAGGGGATCGAGCTAAGTTTCAGAATTTCAAAAATAATTGTAAATTGTTTTTTGCCTTAAAATCTAAGTCCTCAGGGAACGCAGCGCAGCAGGTTCAAATTATCATCTCTCTCCTGCGCGGCGATCCTCAGGATTGGGCTTTTTCCCTGACACCTGGGGATCCTGTTTTGAGTGATGTTGATGCATTTTTTCAGGCTTTGGGGTTATTGTACGATGAGCCTAATGTCACTGATCAAGCTGAAAAAGCCTTGTTGGCATTAAATCAGGGGCTTGATGACGCTGAGTTATACTGTCAGAGATTCCGTAGGTGGGCAGTCCTGACCAAATGGAATGACGACGCTTTGGCAGCCCTTTTCCGGAAGGGTCTGTCAGATAATGTAAAGGATGTTATGGTGGGATTCCCTGTCCCCTCTGGTCTCAATGATTCTATGTCATTAGCGATTCAAATTGACAGACGTTTGCGTGAGCGGAGAAGTATGCGTGGAATGGTGTTGCCTTGTGAACCAGCTTCTGAACCCATGCAGTGTGATAGAGTGGTGTCTGGGGCACAGCGTCATGAGTTTCGAAAGCGCAATGGGTTATGTTTCTACTGTGGTGATGCCTCTCATGCTATTTCAGTCTGCCCTAAGCGGGGAAGACGTTTTGCACGCTCAGTTGTCTTGGGTAGTGTTCAGACTAAGTTTTTATTAACTGTCACTCTGATATGCTCTCTGTCCTCATTTTCTGCTCAGGCTTTGTTGATTCTGGAGCAGCTATTAACCTGATGGATTATGATTTTGCTAAACGTTGTGGGTTTCCCTTGATACCCCTACAGAAGTCTATTCAACCTACTGGGGATCGATTCTACCCCTTTGGCTGAGAATAAACCCAAGTTTTCTACTCAGGTGATAATGAGGGTTGAACCTGATCACCAGGAGTGCTGCAAATTTTTGGTTCTGTATAATCTGCATGACATTATCGTGCTGGGTTTCCCTTGGTTACAGTCTCATAATCCTGTTTTGGATTGGAAATCTGTGTCTGTAACCAGTTGGGGCTGCCAATGTGTTAATACCAACACTCCTGTTTTTTCTGCCTCCCCCCAGGCTCAGGATGTTCCTGACTTTTTGATTGATTTTTCTGATGTGTTTAGCGAAAGTAAATCTGCATCCTTGCCTCCCCATAGGAGCTATGACTGCGCTATTGAATTAGTGCCGGGTAGTAAATTCCCTAAGGGTCGCCTTTTTAACTTGTCTGTACCTGAACATGACGCTATGCGGTCTTATATCAAGGAATCATTGGAGAAGGGTCATATCAGACCATCCTTCACCCTTAGGTGCCGGTTTTTTCTTTGTGGCCAAAAAGGATGGTTCATTGAGGCCGTGTATTGATTATCGTCTCTTGAACAATATTACTGTGAAATATCAATACCCGTTACCCTTGATTCTGACCTGTTTTCCAGGGTGAAAAACGCTACTTGATTTACCAAGCTTGACCTCAGGGGGGCGTATAACCTTATTCGTATAAGCACGGGGATGAATGGAAGACGGCATTCAATACCCCTGAAGGGCATTTTGAGTACCTGGTGATGCCCTTTGGGCTCACTAATGCTCCTTCTGGTCTTCCAGTCCTTCATGAATGACATTTTCAGGGATTTTGTGGACAAATTTCTGATTGTTTATTTGGATGATATCTTGATTTTTTCTAATGACTGGGACTCTCATGTGAAACATGTTCGAACTGTATTCCAGATTTTGAGAGAGAATGCTCTGCATGTGAAGGGATCAAAGTGTCTTTTTGGCGTACAGAGGATCTAATTTCTGGATTCATTTTGTCCCCATCTGTTATTGAAATGGACCCGGTCAAGGTTCAGGCCATCTGTGATTGGGTCCAACCTACTTCATTAAAGGCTCTTCAGAGATTTTTGGGTTTTGCCAATTTTTATCGTAAATTTATTGGTATTTTTAACCATAACTGATTTGACCAGAAAGGGTTCTGAGGGGAATTGGCCTCCTACAGCCTGCATTCAGAACTTAAGCAGAATTCACTTCTGCTCTTGTCAGGGGCAGCCATGTTTCTCTCCATTTCAGGTGGAGGTTATGCCCTCTGAAATTGGGCAGGTGCCGTTTTGTCCCAAAAAATCCAAGACCTCTAAAAACCCTTGTTCCTTTTTCTCTCGAAAATTTTCTCCTACGAACTAATAGCGGGTAATCGGGATTATTGGCCAAAGGGGCTTTTTGAAGAGTGGGACAGGTGGAGGGACCAAACACAGGGTGTCGTTACACCATAAAATTCTAATGGAACTGCCAAGCGACTCAATCCTAGAAGGCCGGTGGGCCTTGTTTTTCACAACTTTTAACTTTGGGTTTTTCTTTCTTCCTGCACTAAATTTAAGGCGGATGCCCTCTCGAGAGCTTCCGGGACTCCCTATTACTGATCTTTCTGTTTTTTTTGAAAGAGGGGTAGTTCTTTCCGCCACTCGCCCAATTTTGAACTTGCTCTGGGGGGGTGCAGGGGAAGGCCCAGCCTCCCCTTGGGAAATTGTTTGTCCCGGACATGGAAAAAATTGTGATTGTCTGAATTCATTTCCGCATTGGCTGGGCATCCGGAATTTTGTACCAAGACTTGGTTGGGTTTCCTTTTGGTGGCCTACCTGTCTCTATTCAGGGAATTTTGCACCTCGGACTTGCCTCGCCCAAGCCTTGCCTCCTCTATGGTTTTTGATGCCATTGCCTGTCCCAAAGACCATGGACCCAAACTTATGGATTTCAATTCCGACCTTCCTTTTTCTCAGAGAAGACCACCACGGTAATTTGTGATAGGTTTTCCAAAATGATACATCTTGTGCCATTACCTAAGTTGCCTTCCTCCTCGAATTGGGCCGTTGTTCCTTTCACACGTGGTCGTTCACACGGCATTCCAAACATTTTCTTACGAGGAACCATTTTTTTCTAGATTTTGGAGATTTTTTGTTCTAAACTGGGTGTTCAATTGTCTTTCTCCTCGCATTTCATCCTCAACCAATTCAAACGAAGAACAAACCAACATTGGAGACTTTCTAAGAGCTTTGTGTCTGCTGTCAAACGGGTCCCTTTTTTGCCTTTGGCTGAGTTTGCTCTTAATAAAGGCTACCTCCCCACTTTGATGTCCCGCTTTCTGTAATTCGGTTTCAACCCGATTTTCTTCAGGACAGACGGAGGCTTCTGTCTGTCCAACCTGTTGGGACGAAGCAACAATTTGGACCAGGTAGTGGAGAGGTTGTCCCTCTCTCAAGAAGGCCCGCGGTTGCTAACCCAAGGATATTTCCCGGTTTAAAGTGGGGGACTTGGTCTGGTTGTCCTCAAAGAATATCCTAAGAGGGCATCTCCTAAATTTAAAGCAGGTTCATTGGACCTTTAAAACATGGAGATTATTAATCCGTTTCTTTTCGTTTGCTTCTTCCAGGGCATTTAAGATCCAAACTTTCCACAGTCCTTGTTAAGAGGTTTGTTGAGCCATGGTTTCCTGCTCTTCCTCCGACCCGTTTGGTGAGGGCAATCTGGAGAGTGTTGAAAAAATTTTAGATTCCGTTTTTCTAACAAACTCCAATTTGGTTAAATGGAAGTATGGCAAAGACAATTCTTGGGTGTTTTCTTCGGACACCACTGGAACTTACCGTGGTACAAGAACTCACCTGACTGCCCCGGGTTTTTCTCAAATGAGGGTCGGGACCCCCTCAAGGGGGGGTACTGTTTGAATGGGTTTGAATGAGTTCTGAGCAAGGCTTTCCTCTGGTGGTAACAACGGTGCTGGTCTGCCATTAAGACTGTAAGATTGTGAGACTGGGAAAAAAGTGTTACTGACTGGTCTTATAAAGGGTCACCTTCCAACGGGTTGCCGTGATCAAATTTTCTGGTCTGAATCCTTATTCCTGTTTCCCTTGTACCTCTGTTCGGTCGCATCTCCTCTAACAGATAAACATTTTCTTCTTTTGTTTTGTGCTAAAATTTTTGCATTTTTGCCCGCCTTCTGTGGGGGCCTCGGGTCCCCCGGGGCTTCTGCCCTCTCATTTTTCACCACGAGTTTGTACTTTTGCTTTTCCAGTTTTTTTTAGGGCTGCTGTTTTGATTTTGTTCCCAGGAACTAATTTAGGTGGTAGAGGTCGTGGGATCCAGGTGTTTTGAAATTATGGTTGGTCTTTCAGGGGGTTTCTGGGATTGCAGTAATCCCTTCCATCTTTTTTATTTAGTTAGTTGGGCCCCACTTTGCCAACTATTTCTGTCTTGTCAGTATTTCGTCTTGTCAACCGCCATTAACATTTGGGGCTTTCATTTTTTGGGGTTCTCCCGGGGCAGATACTTTCCTATTTTCTATCTTTAGGTGTATTATTTCTCAGGCTGTGAAGGCGTCTAGGACCAACTGGAACGCCCACCGCCTCTATTGTGGTGGTTAGTCAGGGTATGCAATCTCTGTTTCCAACTGCTCTGTGTATTGCCTTTTTTTCCTGCACTCCTCAGCTAACCAATCATAAACGGCACCTGAGTCTCATCTCATCATAATCTTTCTGCGGTGTCGTCCATCGCACTGCTCACCCCCCTTCAGATTGAGAAGACACAGCGTGTGCATCCTGCATACCCCTCTTTCAAATTGCAAATCGCTTGCCTGTGCCCTGTTTGCGAGCCAACAATTCTAGAACAGAAGCAGGACTCAGCTGGCTCCTGTACAGAACTCTCTGACTGCCTGGCAATTTGACGGCGGTGAACAACAGATGGTTGCTCAACATGTTGGTTCCTAAGGAGGTGAAGGAATTGAAGTCGATGCATTGGCTCCACCAACCACAACGGCTTCAATTTGTTTTTCCCGCACAGGGGGGCACCCGAGCCTCCTACCAAATGCCATAAGGAACCTCAGGGGAAAACTGGTGGATCGTGCACGAGGGCGCACAGCCCAGAACCCCCACTCCCTCTCCCTCTGAAACTCCCACGGCCACGACCACGTGCCTTACCACTGACTTCTTCATCTTGGAGATTGATAAAGAAAGCAAAAGTTTAAGCCAAGTGGGTAATTACGCAGAGACGAATGAACACTGAAACCAACTGTTCACAACTGTGAAAGGCAACCCTTGCTACTTCTAAGTTTTGCAACCAATGTATTGGATAGGAGGGGAAACCTCACACTAATAGATTATATTTATTTTAAAGGAATGGACAGAACAATTGGGAAAAATACAAGAAGGGACAGACACCTCAGCAGAGAAAAACAGCAGTGCTTGAACAAGTAACGGAGCGTGATGGCATCAAAAAAAAAAACACAGACTGAAGTAACACTGAAACACAACTTTTCACAATCGGAAAGGCTACCCTTTGTTCTACTTCCATAGTTTTGCAACCAATGTATGGAACGGAGGAACGCGTCACACAAATAATTATATTTATTTTAAATGAAGGAGCAGAACCAATTGGAGAGAAATGCAAGGATGGGCACTGGACACCTCACAGAGTACAACACATGCTTGAACAAGTAACGGAGCGTGATGTGCACTCAAAAATAAAAAACAACAGACTAAGTGAACCTGAAACAAAAACTTTCACAATCTGTGAAAGGCTCTCCTTTGTCTACTTCTATAGGGGTTTGCAACCAATGTATTGGTACGGTGGAACGCGTCACACTAATATTATATTTATTTTAAATGGAATGGAGCAGAACCAATTGGAGAGAAATGACAAGGAAGGCACGAACACGCTACAGAGTACAAGCACAGTGCTTGAACAAGAACTGGAGCGGATGTGCATCAAAAAATAAAAAACACAGACTGAAGTAACACTAAACACAACTGTTCACAATCTGTGAAAGGCTACTCCTTTGTCTACTTCTATAGTTTTTGCAACCAATGTATTGGATACGGAAGAAGGCGTCACACTAATAATTAATTTATTTTAAATGGAATGGAGCAGAAACAATGGAGAAATGAAAGATGAGCACTGAACACGCTCAGCAGAGTACAAGACATGCTTGAACAATAACGGAGCTGAGTGCACTCAAAAAAAAAAAACACAGACTGAATGAACACTGAAACACAACTGTTCACAATCTTGAAAGGCTCTCCTTTGTCACTTCAAGTGTTTGCAACCAATGATTGGATACGGGAAGCGCGTCACACAAAAATTATATTTATTTTAAAAATGGAGCAAACCAATTGGAGAAAAGACAAATACACTGAACACCCACAAGTACAAGCAGCAGGCTTGAACAATAACTGGGCGTGGTTCACTCAAAAAATAAAAAACACAGACTGAAGTGAACACGAAACACAACTTTCCAATCTTGAAAGGCTACTCCTTGTTACTTCTATGGTTTGAACCATTATTGGATACGGATGGGAAGCCTCACACAAATAATTATATTTATTTTAAATGGAATGGAGCAGACCAATTGGAAGAAATACAAAAGGCACTGGAACAACCCACGAGTACAACACAGTCTTAACAAGTACTACGTGATGTGCACTCAAAAAATAAAAAACACAGACTGAAGGGAAAAAACGAAACACAACTTCACAATTTTAAAGGCTACTCCTTTGTCTACTTCTAGTTTTTCAACCAATTATTGGATACGGAGGAAGCGCGTCACACAAAATTTAAATTGCTGGGCACAAGAAACACGAAGAAAAAAAAAAAAAGATCGTGAGTGACACGTCGATGCCACAAAAAACTGCAGCGTCACCTGCACTCACAACCCTTGCAAGCTGTAAAACAACACTGTAGCAAAAGGAAGCTTTACACGCGGTTGGTGCTACCTGCCAAAGCCAGTACACTAAACGCAATCCTAACGCCCTCAATGCACAGCACGTTCTTCCCTTACTGAATCACACACAGTGACGCAAAATGGCGGCCGCCTTTTATAGGCATTCGACACATTTCAGCATCCAAACCACAGCCATGCCATTATTAACATGACCGCAGCAGTACAGGTGGGGCCCCACTTCTT
>JARQOD010000004.1:392062887-392091269 GCA_033576555.1 Oophaga sylvatica
TGAGGACATGAAAGTGCGGCAGCCAGGCAGAGAAGTGGTCAAGGAACTGTGTGGGAGAGCCTGGGGTCCGATATATTACCGCTACTCTAAGGGAGAGGGGACGAAAGAGTCTGATGGTGTGACCTAATAATTTGCAAAATCTTAATATAAAATTTACATGTTACATATTTACATCTAGTATAAAACATTTAACCATTAAGCCTACTTACAGAACAAGGAAGTGTAAAAAAACTTGTGCTTAAAAAAAAAGTGCAAATTAAATGTGAGAAGGGCAGTGTAACAAATAATTTAGGAAAAAGATAAACTAACATCAAGTGCTGTGTGCTGTGTAAGAGCCAGACACATTAACATGAAATCAGTCTGGAATAGCGGTGATTTTCTCCCATAACCCGAGCAACATTCTGGGGAGAGGGGTGTAGAGTCAACGATCAGCAACTAGCTACGGTAGATCAAATACCTGAAAAAAAAATAAAAAAATGGTTATTTAACATTCATAAGATACATTTTATTTTATAAAAAAAAAAAATATTTAACATTCATAAGATACATTGTATTTAAAAAAAAAAAGAAAAATTTATTTAACATTCCTAAGATAAAAATTTTTTTTAAACATAAAAACTATAATACACAGCAGGATCTTTAGTAAAAACCAGACTTACCACTGTAACCTCTTAATCCTTGCAAGCTTCAACACAACGTTGACAAGGTACACAGCAGGGGTGGTCGGTCTCCTAGACAACGAGCAAACTCCTTCATGTTGAGAGAGGCCACCATATCCTTAGCTTTCTGGTACTTTTCTGTGGGAATGAGCTTGTCTTCAACCAGCCAGGAATATCCATTGAATGGCACACCATGGTTGGTATTAGCACCCAGTACCAAAAGTGAAGCCAACCACAGTTCCCATTTCTCATGAACTTTATTTGATATACTGGCTGGCCAAACATTAGTTTCTCACAAAGGAGCTGAAGACCCTGAGTGGCAGTAGGTGCAAGTCTCTCCAGCATGACCTGTTTGTTAGATATTTGCCGTGTACACCTAAAGAACATCTCTAGAATCCGCCCTTTTCTCACCATGGAAACAACAAAAACCCTCACTGTAGCATTGATCCACTCCCGCCTGGACTACTGCAATGCTCTATTACTTGGCCTCCCCATTACTCGACTATCCCCTCTCCAGTCCATCCTTAATGCAGCAGCCAGGGTCATCCATCTGGCTAATCGGTACTCGGACGCGTCCGCTCTTCGCCAGTCCTTACACTGGCTGCCCATTCATTATAGGATCCAATTCAAAGTACTGGTTCTCACCCACAAAGCTCTCCACAGTGCAGCACCCCCCTACATCTCCTCCCTCATTTCTATCTATCGGCCTAACCGACTGCTGCGCTCTGCAAATGACTTTCGACTAACCTCTGCAGTAATCCGTACCTCCCACTCCCGACTCCAAGACTTCTCCCGCGCTGCGCAAATCCTCTGGAATGCTCTACCACAAGAAATTAGGACTATCCACAATTTGCCTGGTTTCAGGCGCTCCCTCAAAACACATTTGTTCAGAGTGGCCTATCACATTCAATAACCAAAGTCGTTCTATGTTTAAGTGTGTATGTGGAGCCCATTCACTACCTCCATCCATGCCTCACTCCCTCAAGATGGCTGGACCATCATTGGAAATGCACCATTATATATACACACCTGTACTTTGTATCTCCCCCACCTCATTGTAGATTGTAAGCTCTCACGAGCAGGGTCGGCTTATTTTGCTTTAATTATTGTATTGTTAACGTTGTTACCTATGACTTGTGTTTTGAAACTGTTAAAGTGTAAAGCGCTGCGGAATATGTTGGCGCTATATAAATAAAGATTATTATTATTATTATATCAGAGGGAGAAGAGGATTGGGCCTTGACAAGGTGCCCGATTGCATCTTAAGTCTTATTGAATGTTGGAGCCAGTCCACCGTACAAAAGCAGCCATAGAGTGTCCGGGTACCTGCTTGGATTTCGATCAAAATGAAGACTACTTTGATGTACATGTACACCAATTCGAGAAAACTGACAAGGATGAGGCAGTAAGACACGCTCAGCAGAGTACAAGCAGCATTGCTTGAAGAAGTAACTTGAGCGTGATCAAAATTGAATAAATTAAAATCTCAGACTACAGTGAACACAACTCTTAGCTGTGAAAGGGCTTTTTGTGTCCTTCTACAGTGTTTTCAACCAATGTATTGGATACGGATGGAAGCACGTCACACTATAATTTCAATTGAATGGAGCAGCAAGAATTACACTAAAGAAAAAAAAAAAAAAGAGTGTGAGAGTGACATGTGCAGATGCCTACATACAGCGTTGTATGCCGAGCAAACTGCAGCGCGTCACCTGCACTCACACACACACCTTGCAGAGCTGTGAAAAAAACACTGCAAGGCAAAAGGAAGATGTACACAGCGGTTGGTAAAGTAGCCTGCCTAAAGCACAGTACACAAAATCGCAATCTCTAACTGTCCCTCAGAGTCAGCAGAGCAGCGTTCTGTCCCAAACTGAATTAACAGCACAGTGACGCTAAAATGGCGGCTTTATCCCACAACAATACCTTCCTTGTGTCACGGTTAGGGTAGCGTGTGTCTATTATATGAGTGTCTGTAAAATGTAAAGTTACGCAGACTTATTCTGCCCTTGGGACGCAAAAATAAGACAGCAGTAATCATTTACTGTATAAAACTCCACCTATGCGCAACAAAACAAGCACGTTCCCTCTTACGGTTCCTGCGCTGACATGTGAGTAGGGAGTTTGGAGACGTTCCTGAATTTATCCCAGGTATCCAAGCATATCAGGCCGATAGGAGAGCATTAAAACCACCCACGGTGGTGACTTAAATATGGTGAATCGAACCAGTGAAGAACTGTAGGTCGATGCGAATGAATGTGCGATCACATGACACACGTTTATAATAACCCTTGCTAGACACGAGTAACTTTGTAGACATTTGGACACACCTGAACCCAGATGGCAGTGAATATTCATTCTATTCGGCGCCACATGACTCTTGGTCCAGAATAGATTATATATTGCTAGCACAGGAGCTATTAAGGGGAGTGGAAGAGGCAGATGTGCACAGCGTAGCTATATATGACCACGCGCCCGTATCAGTGACCCTGCCAGATATGGTGCAGATGGGGCCAAACCAAACTTGGCGCTTCCCGACCTATTTGTTAATGGATGAGAAGTTTCGACATCATGTGAAGCAATGGTGTTTTTAATATGTAAGGGATAATGGAGATACTAGGGATAGGCCGGAACTTTTATGGGCAGCAGGGAAGGGAGTAATGCGCGGGAAACTAATAGGTTATCAGACAACGCTAAAAAAGAAGATGGCGACAAACTACTCGCAGGCTAGCAGGATATTACGCGATAGGTACACGGCAAACAAGACAAGTTCATCAACACAGGTTAAAAATAGATGTAAGCAGGCTAAGGTTGACTTACACGTATGGGTATATCGACGAGAGAGAAGCAGTAATAACAATTATAGAGCCGATGTATATCGTTATGGTAGCAAATGAGGGAGACTATTAGCACGACTAGCGAAAGGAAATCACATTCGTCATCAACATATTACAGCGTTAACGAATAAACATGGGATCATGAACACAGACCCTCGAACCATAAACACCATTCTACAAGAATACTACTCAGACTTATATAAGGTGGAACATACGGATAGTGAGGAGGGTAACACCTTTGTAGATGGAATACGGTTACCATCCATCACAAACTATCAGCTTCTCCTTTTAAAAAAACAAATTGAGGTGACGGAAGTGACAGCGGCGATAAGTTACTTTAAATACGGGAAAGCTCCAGGATCTGACGGGTTTACAGCCAATATTATTAAAATTATTGAGTGAGGATATCCCGTCCACATTGGTACGCACCTTCAATCATATATTGGAGACAGGAGGGTTGCCCAGCCATTCAAACATGTCACACATGAAGTTGCTACTAAAACCAAACAAACCTTCACATCTGCCTGGATCCTATCGTACATTCTCACTCATTGACCATTATATCAAGATTTTGTCCAGGATCATGGCAGATCTTTTGAGTAGCATTGTTCCTACGCTGATAGGGCGATCACAAGTGGCCTTTGTTAGCTACTATCAGTCTCACTATGCATAACACATGTGTGCAGTGGGCAGTATTACCTTTGCCTTCGGTGGAGTAGGAAAACCCCTCTCCTATCGAAGTGTTAGTTGGGGAGATGGAAGATTTGACACCGGGACCTGAATTGTAATACTTAAATGTGACAGGTGACAAATTTGTTAAGGCGCAACTACGCGGCCCCTACGTTGAGTCTAGCCCGTGAAAATTTACTGGTTGTCAATGGGGAACCCCAACACCCCGGGGCAGCTACAGTATTTAAACAATTAGAGCTGAACCAAGATTTGCTGTATCAGGTTTATAAAATACATGTTGAAATTTTTTAGCAATTGCTGCTACCGCAGTCATATCGGAGGTTGGTAATGGACTTAGCGCATGCGCATGTACTAGGGTGACATTTGTGCCAAAAGAAAACCCTACACAGAATTATACAACGGTTTTACTGGCTGGGGGTCTATCAAGAAGTTAAACGGTATTGTAACTCTTGTCGCATGCGCCAGATACACAGTCCTCAGCCTCATTTAGTAAGTCCCTTGGTGCCATTAAAAATTTTTGAGGTCCAGTTTGAGAGAATACCCATGGATCTGGTGGAGCCGGTTAATAAATCAGCAAGGGGTCATCAACAGGGGCAATAAAAGGGGCACTGTGTGGGTCACCAGTTTTGAGCACACCCGAGTTCAAAAGAGAATTCATTGTCCAGACTGATGCGTCAGAGGTAGGTCTGGGTGCCGTGTTGTCTCAGGACTGGAGCTTAACGGGGAGGAGCATCCCATTAGTTTCCTGAGTCGAAAACTTACTCCATCAAAAAACAGAGACAGCATTGTAGAGAGAGAGTGCCTGGCGATAAAGTGGGCACTGGAGTCGTTGCGCTACTATTTGTTGGGGATAACATTTTGTTTTGTAAATGATCATTCCCCTGTGACTGGCAGTGTTGTAGCCCAGGGAGTAGAGTTCAGGTGGTAGAAAGATGAACATAACAGGAGACTTGGAAAACGTTGGCAAACAGTTATTTAATCTGAAAACGGACAGGCAAATTCAGGTGAGATCCATGCCTTGTTCATTTTCAGAAAAATAAGCCGGTCTACATTGTCTGAGGATAGTCGCATGCGACGGTCTGTTAGTACACCACCTGCAGCACTAAAGACGCGCTCAGATAATACACTGGCAGCAGGGCAAGCCAGCACCTCCAAAGCATACCACACATCAAATACAAATATAACAGTAATAATAATATTATCAATAAAAAATGAAATTGCACACACAGTACACAGACACAGCTCATATGTGTGTATGAGAGAGTGTTTCTGTGTGTAGTTCATGCCTCTAGCCTAGAAGATCAGTCTTGCTAAAATCTTTAACACTGACCCCTGTTCTGTTCTTAAAATGGTGGATGCTGAACTGCTTCTCAGCCCCCTCATACACAATCATTATGTGGCACTGCTGGGCTCAGTCAGAGGCATCAGATTGAACTAGGCTGTCCTGAGTCATTCTCAATAGAACATTTTGTTCAGCAGTTCATCTAGTTCATTTAGTTCAGAGGTCACATGATGCATTTCCTATCAACTCCTCACAGGATAGGGGGAGAAAAACTGAACTAAATGAACTAATCTTTTGAACTAATCTTTTCAGTGAACTAGTTCATGGTGAACTAATCACCAAAATTAACTAGATTTACCATCACTATGGTGTACACCTTGGTGGCGCTGTCACAAAACTTTGCCACATTTGTAACATACAGCTCTTGCCCTGTGCAGAGGCGCTGCTTGTGCTCTCTCTTGTTGCAGAGGTGTCTACAATGCCTCGACGCACAGAGCTGCTTTGTAAAGCAGTAGCAGCAGCAGCGCTCTCGGCTGGAATGGAGAACATTATGGATTTCAACAGTGTGTCTTGGTCCTCCAACATTTTACGGTCCCGGTTCAACGGTGTGATGAGGCTTTGTAAGTTGTCCCAGTAGCGAGGGTCTAGGAGGGTGTACACCCAATAATCTGACGTGGTGAGAATGTGGCCGATGCAGCGGTCGTTTCTCAGGCAGTGCAGCATGAAATCAACCATGTGCTGCAGACTCACAAATGGCCAACAAACGCTGTCCTCTGGAAGAGCGTCACACTAATATATTTTTGTAAATTTAAAATAGAATAAAGCAGCAGCAATTTTTGAAAAATTACAAGGATGAGCCAGTGACAGACACTCAGCAGAGTACACGCTGCGGTGGTTGAAGTGGAGCGGGATCTACACTCCTACAAAAAATGAAACCTCAGACTACAGTGAACACTGAAACACAACTGTTCACTTGCTGTGAAAGGCCTTTTTGTGGACTTCTATTAAGTTTGCAAGCAATGTATTGTATTTTGATGGAAGAGCGTCATACTAATATATTTTTGTAAATTTAAAATAGAATAAAGCAGCAGCAATTTTTGAAAAATTACAAGGATGAGCCAGTGACAGACACTCAGCAGAGTACACGCTGCGGTGGTTGAAGTGGAGCGGGATCTACACTCCTACAAAAAAATGAAACCTCAGACTACAGTGAACACTGAAACACAACTGTTCACTTGCTGTGAAAGGCCTTTTTGTGGACTTCTATTAAGTTTGCAAGCAATGTATTGTATTTTGATGGAAGAGCGTCACACTAATATATTTTTGTAAATTTAAAATAGAATAAAGCAGCAGCAATTTTTGAAAAATTACAAGGATGAGCCAGTGACAGACACTCAGCAGAGTACACGCTGCGGTGGTTGAAGTGGAGCGGGATCTACACTCCTACAAAAAAATGAAACCTCAGACTACAGTGAACACTGAAACACAACTGTTCACTTGCTGTGAAAGGCCTTTTTGTGGACTTCTATTAAGTTTGCAAGCAATGTATTGTATTTTGATGGAAGAGCGTCACACTAATATATTTTTGTAAATTTAAAATAGAATAAAGCAGCAGCAATTTTTGAAAAATTACAAGGATGAGCCAGTGACAGACACTCAGCAGAGTACACGCAGCATTAGTTGAAGTAACTGGAGCGTGATCTGCACTCAAAAAAAAAAAAAAAAAATCACAGACTGCAGTGAACACTGAAACACAACTGTTCACTTGCTGTGAAAGGCTCCATTGTGGACTTCTATAGTGTTTGCAACCAAGGTATTGTATACGGATGGAAGCGCGTCACACTATTATTTCAATTACATGGAGCAGCAAGAATTACACTGAAGAAAAAAAAAAGAGTCTGTGAGTGACACGTGCAGATGCCTACAGACAGCGTTGCATACAGAGCAAACTGCAGCGTCACCTGCACTCACACACACCTTGCAGAGCTGTTAAAACAACACTGCAGGCAAAAGGAAGCTTTACACAGCGGTTGGTGCTAGCCTGCCTACAGCACAGTACACTAAATCGCAATCTCTAACTGTCCCTCAGAGTCAGCACAGCAGCGTTCTGTCCCTTACTGAATTCACAGCACAGTGACGCTAAAATGGCGGCGGCGCCTTTTATACACTGAAGAAAAAAAAAAAGAGTCTGTGAGTGACACGTGCAGATGCCTACAGACAGCGTTGCATACAGAGCAAACTGCAGCGTCACCTGCACTCACACACACCTTGCAGAGCTGTTAAAACAACACTGCAGGCAAAAGGAAGCTTTACACAGCCGGTGGTAAACTAGCCTGCCTAAAGCACAGTACACTAAATCGCAATCTCTAACTGTCCCTCAGAGTCAGCAGAGCAGCGTTCTTTCCCTAACTGAGTTCACAGCACAGTGATGCTAAAATGGCGGCGGCGCCTTTTATAGTGCATTCTGACATCATTTCAGCATCCAATCACAGCCATGCCATTAGTTAACATGACCGCAGCAGTACAGGATGTGCCCACACTTCTTAGGATTCCTCATTGGCTGACTAAAATCACATTGTCTCTCAAAGAATTATGGGAACTTCCGATTCCGGTATACGATATATGGAAAATATCGGAACTAAGTATCGGAATTCCGATTCAGCGAATATCGGCCGATACCCGATACTTGCGGTATCGGAATGCTCAACACTAGTCAGCACGTTCTGAGGTATCAGTTTGTCTCTCTGCTTCTGTCTCATCTGACAGGAATCTCCGTCTGCTCTGAGCTCTGCTCTGACAGGAAATCAACTCAGACTGGCTCAGACTAGCTACTGCTGCGTTTCTCCACACCCTTATATACTCTAAAGGGCTCCCTCTGGTGGCACTATAGGGAAATGTGAAGTGTGAATGAATATCGGATGATTGTGAATTACCTTTCTGTGCATCCTCCTCGGTACATGTGGCACCAAGCGCAGCTGGGCTACACACTGTCTTGGTTTTTTGCCAGACATAGCGTTTACCTTGGTGGCCAAAAATTTCAATTTTGGTCTCATCTGACAACAGCATCTTCCTTCATACATTTGGGGATTCTCCCACATATCGTTTTGCAAACTCAAAAGGAGCCTTTCAACTTTTGTGTGTAAGTAAAGGCTTTTTTATATAAACTATTCCATAAAGATCACCTTCATGGAGTGTATGGCTTATTATGGTCGTATGGACAAATACTTTAGTCTCTGCTTGGGAACTCTGCAGCTCTCTCAGGATTACCTTTGGTCTTCATGCTGCCTCTCTTATTATTGCCCTCTTTGCCTGGGCTGAGAGTTATGGTGGGTGGCCCTCTCTTGGCAGGTCTGTTGTGGAACCATGTGCTTCCATTTGTAAATAATCAATTTGATAGTGCTCCAGGGATCATCAGAGAATGAGACATTTTTTTTCTAGCCCAAACCTGACTTGTACTTCTCAACAACTTTGTCCTTGACATGTTTGGAGATCGCCTTGGTCTTCATGGTGTTATTTGTCTAGTGGTGCCTTTTGCTTAATGGTGTTGCAGCCTTTGTGGTTTTCAGAAAAGGTGTGTATATACTGACAGACCATGTGACACTTAGATTGCACACAAGTGAACTTCTTTTCTCTAAGCATGTGACTTATGAAGGTAATTGCTTGCACCCAAAATTGTTATGGGCTTCATAGTAAAAGGGGTGAATGCATTTGCACATGTCAATTTTTAGTTATTTTATCCCATAATTTTATGCCTATATTTTTCTCTCTTCACTTCACCAATTTAGGCTATTTAGTGTTGATTATGGATGAGCAAGCATGAAAATACTTGGATGCTTGTTATTATAACTGAGCAATTCCTACATGTTTCGAGTAACGAGTATAATGGCAGTCAATAGGGAATCTGAGCATTTTTATGGAAGACCCAACAAGGAGGTCTGGGAGGCAGTGACAATGTTGAAATGGATGGAAAAAGTGCTGAATAGAAGGAGAGCAGCATGGGGAAGAAACCTGGAAGCATCTCTGACTCCCAGCTCGCTGCTGAGATTCATGGTGTCACACTTTTACACCACTTTAACCCCTTAATGTCCACTGACGTGCAGAGTCCGTCATGGCAAGGTGCCAGTTCCGGCACCAGGACGGACTCTGCACGTCATGCCTTTGATCTACCACTGCGTGTAAACACGCAGTGGTAGATCAGTGCCGACAGCTGTCATAGACAGCTGACAGGCACGGCAAGCGGTGCGGGGACCTTTGCAGTCGGTCCCCGCACCCACAGCGCTGTGATTGGTCAGTCAATTTGACTGACCAAACACGGCAGCGATCGTGCAGGAGAAGCTGAAATTTCAGCTTCCCCAGCGCGATCAGTGCAGGAGCCGGCGCTGCAGTGGCCAGGCTTCCTGCACTGACAGCCAGGAGCGGAGCCCCCACCGCCCCTGGCTGTTAACCCCCTGACTGCTGCGATCGAGCGCGATCGCAGAGCTTAGGGGGGGAGGCAGAGGGTCGGGAGCTCCCTCTGCCTCAGATCAGCGCCACCGCAATGTATTTGCAGGGCCTGATCTCTGCCTTGATGACCCGGGGGTTGTCATGACAACCTCCGGGTCATCTAGCTACGGGAAGCTGCTGTGATCATGTCACAGCAGCTTTCCCCATAGGTACAATGCATTGCAATGCCAGAGCATTGCAATGCATTGTAACTGCAATAAAAAGTAAAAAAAGTGAAAGTCCCATAAAGGGACAAGTTAAAAAAAATCATTTTTTTAAAAAAATTGTAAAAAAAATATTAAAAAATAATTTAAAAAAAATCCCCTAAAAAATACACATTTTTATGCAATAAAAAAAATAAAAAACAAAAAACATACACGTTAGGTATCGCCACGTCCATAAAAATCCCATCTATAAAAGCGTAACCCTAGTTAACCCCTTCAGTGAAAGCCGTAAAAAAAAAACACAAAAAAGTAGTAAATTATACTTTTTCCAAGCGGTATTATTATACCGCTTGGAAAAAGTGCAATAACACGCGATCAAAAAGTCAGATATAAATAATCATGGTACCGCTGAAAACGTCATCTTGTCCCGCAAAAAACAAGCCGCTATACAGCATCATCAGCGAAAAAATAAAAAAGTTATAGCTCGCGGAATAAACTGATGCAAAAATAATTATTTTTTCTATAAAATTTTTTATTGTGTAAAAAACGCCAAAACATAAAAAAATATATAAATGAGGAATCGCCGTAACCGTAGTGACCCGAAGAATAAAGCTGCTTTATCAATTTTACCACACACGGAACGGAGGAAAAAAAAAAAAAAAAACAATTCCTGAATTGCTGGTTTTTGTTCATTCTGATTCCACAAAAATCGGAATAGGAAACGATCAAAAAACGTTATGTGCCTGAATATGGTACCAATAAAAACGTCAGCTCGTCCCGCAAAAAATAAGCCCATAGATAACTCTGTCGGCCGAAATATGGAAAAATTATAGCTCTCAAAATACGGCGATGCAAAAATTTCTTACAAAAAATTATTCCAAAAAAAAGCATCTTTTAGTGTGTGACAGAAGCTAAACATGGAAAAAGAGTATAAATCTAGTATCGCCGTAATCGCACCGATCCGAGGAATAAAGTCGCCTAATCACTAATACCGCACGAGGAACGGCTCAAAAAAGAAAACCAATTCTTCAACTTTTGTGGATTTGTTCATTGTGCCTCCCAAAGATCGCAGTAAGGCGATCACAGTGGTTCCCCCCCACATATGGGGTATCAGCGTACTCAGGACAAAATGCACAATAGCTTTTGGGGTCCTATTTCTCCTGTTACCCTTAGAAAAATAAAAATTTGGGGCAAAAAGATTATTTTTGTGGAAAAAAATATGATATTTTTATTTTCACGGCTCTACGTTATAAACTTCTGTGAAGCCCTTGGGGGTTCAAAGTGCTCACCACACATCTAGATAAGTTCCTTGGGGGGTCTAGTTTCCAAAATGGAGTCACTTGTGGGGGGTTTCTACTGTTTAGGCACATCAGGGGCTTTCCAAACGTGACATGACACCCGCAGACCATTCCATCAAAATCTGCATTTAAAAACGGTGCTCCTTCCCTTCCGAGCTCTGCCATGCGTCAAAATAGTGGTTCCCCCCCACATATGGGATATCAGCGTACTCAGGACAAATTGCACAATAGCTTTTGGGGTCCTATTTCTCCTGTTACCCTTATAAAAATAAAAATTTGGGGGCAAAAAGATTATTTTTGTGGAAAAAAATATGATATTTTTATTTTCACGGCTCTACGTTATAAACTTCTGTGAAGCACTTGGGGGTTCAAAGTGCTCACCACACACCTAGATAAGTTCCTTGGGGGGTCTAGTTTCCAAAATGGAGTCACTTGTGGGGGGTTTCTACTGTTTAGGCACATCAGGGGCTTTCCAAACGTGACATGACACCCGCAGACCATTCCATCAAAATCTGCATTTAAAAACGGTGCTCCTTCCCTTCCGAGCTCTGCCATGCATCAAAATAGTGGTTCCCCCCCACATATGGGATATCAGAGTACTCAGGACAAATTGCACAATAGCTTTTGGGTCCTATTTCTCCTGTTACCCTTATAAAAATAAAAATTTGGGGGCAAAAAGATTATTTTTGTGGAAAAAAATATGATATTTTTATTTTCACGCTCTACGTTATAAACTTCTGTGAAGCACTTGGGGGTTCAAAGTGCTCACCACACATCTAGATAAGTTCCTTGGGGGGTTAGTTTCCAAAATGGAGTCACTTGTGGGGGGTTTCTACTGTTTAGGCACATCAGGGGCTTTCCAAACGTGACATGACACCCGCAGACCATTCCATCAAAATCTGCATTTGAAAAAGGCGCTCCTTCCCTTTCCAGCTCTGCCATGCGTCAAAATAGTGGTTTACCCCCACATATGGGGTTTCAGCGCACTCAGGACAAATTGCACAATAATTTTGGGGTCCTGTTACCCTTTGGAAAATAACAATTGGGGGTGGAAAGATCATTTTTGTGGAAAAGATATGATTTTTTAATTTTACTGCTCTACGTTATAACCTTCTGTGAAGCCCTTGGGGGTTCAAAGCTTTCACCACACATCTAGATAAGTTCCTTGGGGGGTCTAGTTTCCAAAATGGGGTCACTTGTGGGGGGTTTCCACTGTTTAGGCACACAGGGACTCTCCAAATGCGACATGGCGTCCAATCTCAATTCCAGCCAAAAAAGTCAAATGGCGCTGCTTCCCTTCCAAGCTCTGCCATGCGCCCAAATAGTGGTTTACCCCCACATATGTGGTATAAGCGTACTCAGGACAAATTGCACAATAACTTTTGGGGTCCTTTTACCCTTTGGAAAATAAAAATTGGGGGTGGAAAGATCATTTTAGTGGAAAAGATATGATTTTTTAATTTTACAGCTCTACGTTATAACCTTCTGTGAAGCCCTTGGGGGTTCAAAGCTCTCACCACACATCTAGATAAGTTCCTTGGGGGGTCTAGTTTCCAAAATGGGGTTACTTGTGGGGGGTTTCCACTGTTTAGGCACACAGGGGCTCTCCAAATACGACATGGCGTCCAATCTCAATTCCAGCCAAAAAAGTCAAATGGCGCTGCTTCCCTTCCGAGCTCTGCCATGCACCCAAATAGTGGTTTACCCCCACATATGGGGTATCAGCGTACTCAGGACTAATTGCACAATAACTTTTGGGGTCCTTTTATCCTTTGGAAAATAAAAATTGGGATGAAAAGATCATTTTTGTGGAAAAAATATGATTTTTTAATTTTACGGCTCTACGTTATAACCTTCTGTGAAGCCCTTGGGGGTTCAAAGCTCTCACTACACATTTAGATAAGTTACTTGGGGGGTCTAGTTTCCAAAATGGGGTCACTTGTGGGGGGTTTCCACTGTTTAGGCACACAGGGACTCTCCAAATGCGACATGGCGTCCAATCTCAATTCCAGCCAAAAAAGTCAAATGGCGCTGCTTCCCTTCCGAGCTCTGCCATGCGCCCAAATAGTGGTTTACCCCCACACATGGGGTATCGCTGTACTCAGGAGAAATTGTACAACAAATATTGTGGTTCATTTTCTACTGATACCCTTGACAAAATTTTAAAAAATTGTGTCGAAAGAAAAATTTTGGGAAAAAAAATTAAATGTTCATTTTTTCCTTCCACATTGCTTCAATTCTTGTGAAGTACCTAAAGGGTTAATAAACTTCTTGAATGTGGCTTTGAACACGGTGAGGGGTGCAGTTTTTAGAATGGTGTCACTTTTGGGTATTTTCTGTCATATTGACCCCTCAAATTCACTTCAAATGTGAGGTGGCCCTAAAAAAAATGATTTTGTAAATTTTGTTGGAAAAATGAGAAATTGCTGGTCAACTTTTAACACTTATAACTTCCTAACAAAAAAAAATGTTGGTTCCAAAATTGTGCTGATGTAAAGTAGACATGTGGGAAATGTTATTTATTAACTAATTTTTGTGACATATCTCTCTGATTTAATGGCATAAAAATTAAAAGTTTGAAAATTGCAAAATTTTCAAAATTTTTGCCATATTTCCATTTTTTTCATAAATAAACGCAAGTTATATTGAAGAAATTTTACCACTATCATGAAGTACAATATGTCTGAGAAACCATTCTCAGAATCGCCAAGATCCGTTGAAGCGTTCCAGAGTTATAACCTCATAAAGAGACAGTGGTCAGAATTGTAAAAATTGGCCTGGTCTTTAACCTACAAAATGGCTTGGTCGTTAAGGGGTTAAAGACTGAAAATAAAACATTCAAAATTGAAGATAAATTTTAGTTTACAGGAAAAAAAGTCAAGAAATATTCTTTCCTGTATAGTAACTTGTATATAAGGCACAATTTAAAAATGATTTAATAAAACTAATAATATAACTAATCTAACAGTGAAATTTTTTATTAAAATAATGGAAATTTCAGTGTAATTTATGAAGGAAGCAGGAACTGCCAAAAATTTGGTGGAAGAGGGACTCAGATATACCCTATATTAACCATAAAGGAGAATCTCATATGTATTCTGTTCAAACTGTCATATAGTGGTACTCCTAGACTCATTAAGGCTATGCACTAAGTGCAAAGTGTCATGATCCAGTCATGGGTTTGTTTTCTGCTATATTCTCTCTGGACTGGTCATGCAGGGGTTAATCCCCTCTGCCTCGTTTTGGAGCTGGCTGGGCTATTTCAGTCCTCTGCAGCCTGCTGGACAGCATCAGCTATAGTTCATGCTTCCAGTATACCCTAGTGATCCTTCTGCCTCTGACTTCACGTATTTGTGTGTGACCGATTCCTTAGGCTACTTTCACACATCGGTTTTTTGCCATCAGGCGCGATCCGGCTTTTTTTTAAAAAAAAAAACGGATCCGTTTTTTTTGTACCGCCGGATTTGTTTTTTCTCATTGACATGCATTAGCGCCGGATCGCGCTGTATGTCCTTCCATTTCTTCCGTTTTTTTTCCGGATCCGGCATAAATTTCAATTCCAGCGGCCGGACAAGACGTGTCCAGGAAAGTTTTTTGTGTCCGGCGAAAAAACCGGACAGCGCCTGAAGCGGCGCATCAGGCTTGTTGGTACAATAGAAGTCTATAGGTGCCAGATCAGGCAAGGGACTGATGCGGGCACCAGACTCTGTTTTCTTCCTCTGCGCATGCCTGGAAGGACAAAATCAAGGTCTCTCTCTCGACCGGGTACCGAGAGATGGCTGCCACCATGAGTTTGTGGAAATCCTAAGGGGCTACAAGCCTAAATGGGAACTTTTCCATGGTAAGCAGTCTGAAAATGTGCCCATTTAGTGTTTGGGCCTGTGGGTGGGTGGCTCAGAACTTTTTTTTCATTCTAAGGCCTGAGGTCGGGACAGCTGAACGCTATGTTGGGACATGGATTTGGAAGTGCCTGATGATGGTACCTCAGAATGTACAAGACAGGAGGCATCTGCATCAGTGTCATGGACAGGGGATTGGCAAGAACCTAGCACATGGGAAGAGGCACTGGTGTCACCCGCTGGCACCAATTATTAACCCAGGTGTTTAACCAACCGAGTCTGGTGCTTTAATGACATGTGGCTGATGATTCAGATGGCTTTTAGTGGACAGGTCCCTGCTGCTCTCAGCATGGCACAGGTTGTAAATGACCATTTCTTTGTGTCAGAACTCTCTTTAAAAAGTCCAAGACTGGGGAATACCTAACTCTTTGACGGAGAAATTCACAAGTATCAGTGCTCTGTGGAACAGTTGCACTCCTTCTTCCACTGCCTCTTCCTTAATGCTTTCCTTGCTGCTAATCTCTCCGAACCAGTGCTGCTGGCCTCGCTTTGCATGCTAACTTCCCAAGTTGAGTCAGTGACCTCATAATCCAGGGGTGGGGAATCTTTTTTTCTGCCAAGGGCCATTTGGATATTAATTCCATCCTTTGGGGGCCATGCAAACTCCACCCACAAAGTGCATAATGACTCTGGCATTGGTGTCACGACGTAATCTTTCATTGCATGCCCTTCAATGTTCAGTAGTGAACACTGCATGTGTGTGCTTACAGAGCAAGAAGAAGAAATTAATGAGCTGGTGGCAATGAAAATACAGCTCCCTGCCCAAGAATGCGGTCCCTGAGAATCAGCCCGGGGGCCTGATAAAAGGTCACCGAGGGCCGTAAATAGCCCGGGGGCCTGAGGTTCCCCATCCCTGTCATAATCCACTACCTGATCTTCCAATAACGCACCCTGATCCTACTGACTTGATGACTTAACAACAACCTTACTTATCGGCAACTGTGTCACGTCATCATCTACCTCCTAAGACAAAATTTGCTGCTCCCCACCATCATCTTCTTGTGATCATGTCTGCTCTAAGTTTTGTGCTTCACTAGCAGCATGTCCTCCTGTCCCTCTTGGAACATGCAGGGCGAGAGGCCACAATCAAGAAATGATGATTTAAAGAGCTCCTCAGAGTGTACCACTGGTCTCCTGTGACTTGAGATTGTGGGAGAAAGGATGGTGAGTATTAAGTGATCCAGACTCTTGGGTGGTGACACTGGACAGTGTGGAAGATTGGGTGATGCTGGCAAGCATGCTGGAAGCATTATCGGCTATCCAACCAATCAGCTGTTTGCAGTGGAGTGGCTTTAGAAAGGGTATACTGTGCCTTGCTGCAAAGTGGGGCAGGAAGCTATGTGTCATGGATGGGCATGTTTCTTGTGCTCCAGCAACAGGTACAGTCGCACCTTTCCCATGTCCTTGCAATCTGTATGCACCATCAGCAGCACTTCACTGTCCTTTTTTCACACTAAGCAAGTTAAACTTTCTGATGACAATAGTTAATTTTTTCAGTCACCCATTGTTAGGGTCTGCGGAACGCACCAAATATAAGATGTGGAGAGGTGCGTTCGCAGCCCGGGGTCCACCGTGCAGGCGGAGCCTGCTGCTAGTAAAATGGCGTAAGAAGCAAAATCTGTTATCCCGCAGAGTCGCCAACATAAACACCGTTACGTGCTGTGGCAATAAGTGCGAACTCTGTTACTCCACAGAGCCGCTAGAAGGAGAGCCGCAGCGCTATATGGCGATGTGTGCGAACTCACTAAACACAAGTGAGTCGCAAAGAAAACACGCTAGGGCGCTGTCTAGCGTTGAAAGCAAACCCTGTTACGTCACAGGGCCGCTGAGAAAAAGTGCTGTGTCCTGTCAGGCTCTCAGGTACACAGTTAAGTGCTAAGCGTACATAAAGCGTGATCATGTGCTAATGTCCTCGCGGGAATCACACGCAATCTATGGCGTCTGAACGCCAGACCCTGAATACGGCAATCAAAACTCCTCACCGGTTATGCCGGTAATCTAGGGCATCTAGGACGCCGACCCTGACCAGCTAGCACACCAAACTCCTCACCGATTAAGTCGGTATTCTAGTGGCTTATTTCAGCCGGGTCCCTAACCACACACACACATGACCACACTGGCGCATAGCATACAATGGTTGATATTAGCGCATGGCGGCCCAGCCATGCTACCCTTTTATAGCAACAGCTACAGGACCTTCCAGGAACAAGGACCAATGAGAAGCTGTTACAAACACACGTAGCTACATGACCTTCCTGGCGGACCAATAGGAGCCGCTGCAGTACCTGAGCATGTGACCCCGATCTCCAATGAGAGATCTCACTCTGGGCATGCTCAGAAGGGAAAACGCAGAACTTTGTTCCAAAGACATCTGCTCCAGCACTGGCTATAATAGCAGATCCAGGAAAGACAGCAGCAAGTCACTGCACAGTAGTGGAGCGGGCAAGACGCCTGGACCGACGTCTCCGCCGAGCAGGCTCCACTGCGGCCGGAGATGAATGGGAGACCACAGCGGGGCCGGCTCAAGACTCCCCCTGTGCAGCAGCGGGAACTCGAACCCTAACATTACCCCCCCTCCTAGGGCCCCCCTTCTTTGGGCCTCGCTGCGCTCAAAGGCAGCGATGAGCTGCGGAGCGTGAACATGCTCGGCAGGCTCCCAGGACCTATCCTCAGGCCCATAACCCCTCCAATCCACCAAATAAAATTTTTTGCCTCGTACCACCTTGTACCCAACAATGGCGTTCACCTCATGATCGTCAGTAGATGAACCCGACATCCCGGCAGATGACTCGGAAAACCGGGAAATGGCCACGGGTTTCAGGAGGGACACGTGAAAGGTGTCAGTGATACCAAGGCGAGGCGGAAGGGCTAGGGGTAAACCACTGGGTTCACCTGCTCAAGAACTTTAAAGGGGCCCAAAAAGCGAGGTGCCAACTTGGTGTACTCTACACGTAGCCTGATGTTTCGGGCAGAAAGCCACACTAGGTCACCCAGAGCAAATGTAGGAGCGGGGCGCCGATGGGCATCGGCCGAAGACCTCATCCTCTCTTTGGAGGCCTGAATGGCATCCTGTGTGCGGTCCCAAATGTCCCGTGCCTCCACAGCCCAGTCTGCCACCCTGGAATCGGCGGAAGACACGGGCATGGGCACTGGTACCCGCGGATGCTGACCGTAGTTCAGGAGGAATGGGGTCTGTCCGGTGGAGTCAACCACAGCATTATTTAGAGCGAACTCAGCCCACGGTAGCAAGGATGCCCAGTCATCCTGCCTGGCAGAGACAAAATGTCGCAAGTATGTGACCAAGGTCTGGTTGGCCCTCTCTACCAACCCATTCGTCTCGGGATGGTATGCAGAGGAGAGATTCAACTCAATGCTGAGTAAACGACACAGCTCTCTCCAGAACCGAGACGCAAACTGGGGACCTCGATCACTGACAATTTTGTCTGGCATACCGTGAAGGCGGAAAATATGCCTAATGAATAATGCTGCCAAGGCCCGTGAGACGGTAACCGTGGTAACGGCACTAAGTGCACCATTTTGGAGAAGTGGTCGATTATCACCCAGATGATGGTGCAGCCCCGAGACTTGGGTAAGCCCACCACAAAATCCATCCCGACCATCTCCCAAGGCCTGTCTGCCACCGGTAAAGGGAAAAGTAACCCAGCTGGCCGTTGTCGAGGGGACTTATTCTTGGCGCAGGAGACGCACGCCTGAACGTATTCCCTGACGTCACGGGCCATCTGCGGCCACCAGTATGTTCTCGCCAGCAACTCAGAAGTCCTTTTTGTCCCAAAATGTCCACCCACCCTGGACGAATGTGCCCAAGAGAGTACTTCCGGTCGCAAATTGATGGGCACAAAAGTCTTGCCCGGAGGCACAGACTCAAGCGAAACCGGAGCCACCGTTCTTAGGCTTTCTGTGGGGACAATAAGCCGAGGCTCCTCCTCCACCTCCTCAGAGGACACCACGGAGCGGGATAGAGCGTCTGCGCGAATGTTCTTCTCACCGGAGAGGAAATGGAGGGTGAAATGGAACCGGGAGAAAAACAAGGACCATCTGGCCTGACGGGAATTTAGCCGCTGGGCTGTCTGCAAATACACCAAGTTCTTGTGGTCCGTGAATACTTGGAAGGGAAGCGAGCCCCCTCCAGAAGATGTCTCCACTCGGAGATGGCCAACTTCATAGCCAGTAACTCCCTGTCCCCGATGGAATAATTCCTCTCTGCTGGTGTAAAGGTCTTGGAAAAGAAGAAGCAGGGATGCTTCCGACCCTGGGCATCCTTTTGAAAGAGGACTGCTCCAGCACCAACAGAAGAGGCATCCACCTCTAAGATAAACGGTTTATTGACATCGGGGCGATGTAAGATGGGAGCACTGGCGAAATGCGACTTGATGGAGGAGAACGCTTTTGTGACCTCCTCTGACCACAACTTGGGATTAGCTCCCTTCTTGGTGAGGGCTACCAAGGGAGCTACCAAAGTAGAGAAGTGGGGAATGAATTGGCGATAGTAGTTAATGAACCCATAAAGCGCTGCACCGCCTTAAGGGAGTGGGGTTCTTGCCAATCCATCACAGCCTGTAGTTTGGTAGGATCCATAGCCAATCCCTGGGTGGAGATGATATAGCCCAGGAAAGGTAGAGACTCCTGCTCAAACATGCACTTCTCCAACTTCGCATATAGGGAATTTGCTCGCAAGAGGTCGAAGACCTTGCAGACATCTCTCAGGTGGGAGGCCATATCTGGAGAAAAGATGAGAATGTCATCCAGATAGACTACCACCGAGGTGGTCAACATATCCCGGAAGATGTCATTCACAAAGTCTTGGAAGACAGCTGGGGCGTTACAGAGCCCAAAGGGCATTACCAGATATTCATAATGCCCATCCCTGGTGTTAAATGCCGTCTTCCATTCGTCCCCTCACAGATGCGAATCAGGTTATACGCACCCCGCAGGTCTAACTTAGTAAATACCCTTGCTCCCCGAAGCCTGTCAAAGAGCTCAGAGATTAGCGGCAAAGGATATTTATTTTTCACGGTGATAGCGTTGAGACCCCTATAATCAATGCACGGACGTAATTCTCCGTTCTTCTTCTACACAAAGAAGAACCCCGCTCCCGCTGGTGACACCGACTTCCTAATGAATCCCCTTGCCAAGTTCTCCTGAATATATTGGGACATGGCCTCTGTGTCAGGAAGAGAGAGGGGATAAACCCTTCCTCTAGGAGGCTCAGCTCCAGGCAAGAGGTTGATAGGACAGTCATAGGGGCGATGAGGCGGAAGAGTCTCCGCAGCCTTCTTCGAGAAAACGTCGGCATAAGACCAATAGACCTTGGGAAGAGGAGAGAGGTCTATGGGTATCTCAGTGGTGTTGACCTGCACGCTGTCCCTAATGCATCTGCCTTTACATAAATTACCCCAACCCAGAATTCTCCCTGAAGACCACTCAATATGGGGAGAGTGGTGGCGGAGCCAGGGTGATCCCAACAAAACCTCATCTATACCCTCAGGGAGGATAAAAAATGAAATATTCTCCTGATGGGAAGGAGACATAGACAAGGTGAGTGGGACAGACTGATGGGTGATTTGTGAGGACAGAATTGCTCCGTTCAACACCCGTACCGATACTGGTTCAGCCAGCAACACCAAAGGCATGGTGTGGCGAGAAGCAAAGGAGGATGACATAAAATTCCCCTCTGCCCCAGAATCCACACACAGCTTGACGGGTAGGGTGGTAGAACCGTGGGTAATTATCCCCTTGAGGAGCACTTTAGGGGCAAAACTCATGGCGTCCAGTGACCCTGTTCCTACGGTTACTGGGCGGACCGTTTATTCAGCCGCTGTGGACATCGGTTGGCAAAATGTCCCTGCTGCTGGCAAATATAACAAATCGGGGATGTACGAGTGACCCGAGATTTAGATCCTGCAGGAGCAACCTCCTGAAGGTCGGGCGCCTGAACGGGCGACTCCAGAGGGGTGGTGAAGGTTGGAGCCAACCGAACTCTCTGCCTACACTGGGCACGTTCCAGCCTCCGCTCGTGGAAACGGAGGTCGACGCGGGTGGAAATAGCGATAAGCTTCTCCAGTGTGGCAGGAATCTCTCTGGTAGCCAAGGCGTCTTTCACATGACCCGCCAGTCCTCTCCAGAACACGGGAATGAGGAACTTTATCTGGCCACTCTAATTCCGAGGCCAGAGTCCGAAATTGGACAGCAAACTGGCTGACCAAAGCCGAACCCTGGGTACTTGCCAGCAGTTTGAGCGCCGTATCGTGGGTGATCTGAGGTCCTAGAAAAACCTTTTTCAGAGCCTCCAGAAAACGAGAAGCACTCCGCACCACACGGTCGTCGCGCTCCCACAGCGGCGTTGCCCACTCCAACGCTCTGCCTGACAGAAGAGCTATCACAAAGCCCACTTGTGCCCGATCCGTGGGGAAACGTGCAACCAGAAGCTCGAGGTGTATGGAGCACTGACTCACGAATCCCCGACATTGCTTGCTGTCACCAGCAAACTTGTCTGGAAGCGGGAGGTGGGACAATGTAGGGACAGAGGTGGCAGAGGACAAACTGGCTGCAGCTATGCTAGCAGCCTGAACAGCGACTGCGGTAACATCCACAGCTGAGGTTGTGTGCTCAAGAGCCGCCAACCTACCCTCCAGCTGCTGTATGTCCAGCTGTAAACGCTGTTCATCCGCCATTTTACTAGCCAGATCCTGGCGCTAATATTATGTTAGGGTCTGCGGAACGCACCAAATATAAGATGTGGAGAGGTGCGTTCGCAGCCCGGGGTCCACCGTGCAGGCGGAGCCTGCTGCTAGTAAAATGGCGTAAGAAGCAAACTCTGTTATCCCGCAGAGTCGCCAACATAAACGCCGTTACGTGCTGTGGCAATAAGTGCGAACTCTGTTACTCCACAGAGCCGCTAGAAGGAGAGCCGCAGCGCTATATGGCGATGTGTGCGAACTCACTAAACACAAGTGAGTCGCAAAGAAAACACGCTAGGGCGCTGTCTAGCGTTGAAAGCAAACCCTGTTACGTCACAGGGCCGCTGAGAAAAAGTGCTGTGTCCTGTCAGGCTCTCAGGTACACAGTTAAGTGCTAAGCGTACATAAAGCGTGATCATGTGCTAATGTCCTCGCGGGAGTCACCCGCAATCTATGGCGTCTGAACGCCAGACCCTGAATACGGCAATCAAAACTCCTCACCGGTTATGCCGGTAATCTAGGGCATCTAGGACGCCGACCCTGACCAGCTAGCACACCAAACTCCTCACTGATTAAGTCGGTATTCTAGTGGCTTATTTCAGCCGGGTCCCTAACCACACACACACATGACCACACTGGCGCATAGCATACAATGGTTGATATTAGCGCATGGCGGCCCAGCCATGCTACCCTTTTATAGCAACAGCTACAGGACCTTCCAGGAACAAGGACCAATGAGAAGCTGTTAAAAACACACGTAGCTACATGACCTTCCTGGCGGACCAATAGGAGCCGCTGCAGTACCTGAGCATGTGACCCCTGATCTCCAATGAGAGATCTCACTCTGGGCATGCTCAGAAGGGAAAACGCAGAACTTTGTTCCAAAGACATCTGCTCCAGCACTGGCTATAATAGCAGATCCAGGAAAGACAGCAGCAAGTCACTGCACAGTAGTGGAGCGGGCAAGATGCCTGGACCGACGTCTCCGCCGAGCAGGCTCCACTGCGGCCGGAGATGAATGGGAGACCGCAGCGGGGCCAGCTCGAGACTCCCCTGTGCAGCAGCGGGAACTCGAACCCTAACACCCATGGCGGCAATATGAGAGAGGGGATTCACCCTTCAAGGGCAGAAACCTTCAAGATAAAAAGGGCAGCTCCTCTCTTCGAATCAGTTGGTTTCCTGTCCTTGATGGGGAATACTCAAGATGAAATTTTGGAAGGCAGAAGAGGATGCCTGGGTTGGATGGGTTTGGCAGGCAGAGTTCTGCTGCATTCGTCACCAGGTACCAGTAGTGACTCGGAGACTACATTTTCATGCCCTCCCTGAGCAGACGTGGCTATTCGTTATGCCAAGCCATGCAGCCCATGAACACATCGGTGTCTGGATGAATCTGGTAGTATAGCGACAGAGAGCAGTAGAGGTTACCTGCTATAGCTGCAAACCAGAGCTCCAGTGGTAGCCACGGAGGCCAGGGGTTCCCTGCCCTTGCTGAGCGATTGTTCGCAGGACATGGCACAAGGCTGCTCTAATCCCTGTTAGAATGTGGAGTGAGCACACGCTTACCCTGCACCTGGAACGTGGATCCCATGGGGTGCAGCCTGTGGTTCATAGATTCATCTACCTCCTTCAATAATTAAGCTTGTGGGGCCCTCCGCTATGTATTATGGAACAGGTGCAGCATGTCGACAGGTACAGCAGAAGCGCGCACCGGAAGTGAACCCAGCGAACACTGGAAGTGGAATGCCGGGTGTGCGTGGCGTCTGAGGCAAACCGGGATTGCGCACGCGTACCCCTAGGAATGAGCACACGTGATGAGGGCGTGCAGCCCCAGTAGGGTAACACGCTCCGGAAGTCAACCCAGCGCACACCGGAAGTGAAATGCCGGGTGCATGTGGGGTCTAAGAAGGGGGAGGCACCCTTCTAAGGATCAGGATATTTCAAGAGGCATAGACAGACAGGCTGTGGCAACCATGGAAGCTCTTTCAATGGAGCACCTACAGCCACAGCAGCAGCAGGAGTTTCCCCAGAAGCCAGAAAAGCACCGGTCGTGCTCACAGGAGGTGACAAAACAGGATCCTCACCAACCATGCTGTAGCAGCAGTGGGGTCCACTCGGGCAGTGCATGGGCAGATCACCATGGCTCTAGGAAGGAGGGGTCCATCGTCTTTGGAGGAGACATTACGGACATCATTCATCCTCCGGATCCGATACTCGTTTGAAATGTCTGAGTGATCTTCGAGAAAGTACAGTATGCTAATGTCTGTTTTCCAAAGCAGCCATTTCCATCCTTTTGGCACTCCTTTAGGAGAGGTCGCAGATCCAGGCAACCATCCAGAGAGCGAGACAGACCTGACAAACAGTCTAGAGGAGGGAAAGGCTTCTATTTTCGCAAATCCTCCAGAGACACCAAGGAGCCAAATCCAGACACTGAACGAAATTCCTTCCCAGTCTGGGAGGAATGACTCCTTCTCTCAGGTGGGAGGGAGGCTCTCTCACTTCCTCCCAGACTGGGAAGGAATTTCGTTCAGTGTCTGGATTCGGCAGATTGTGGTATCAGGCCTACAATTAAAACTTCCACAGTCTGCCGCCTCAGAGGTACAGTCATGGCCAAAAGTTTTGAGAATGACACAAATATTAATTTTTACAAAGTCTACTGCTTCACTTTTCTAATGGCAATTTGCATATACTCCAGAATGTTATAAAGAGTGATCAGCTTAACAGCAATTACTTGCAAAGTCAATATTTGGCTAGAAAATGAACTTTATCCCCCAAAACACATTTCAACATCATTGCAGCCCAGCATTAAAAGGACCAGCTAACCTCTTTTCAGTGATTGCTCCATTAACACAGGTGTGGGTGTTGATGAGGACATGGCTGGAGATCAATCTGTCATGATTAAGTAAGAATGACACCACTGGACACTTTAAAAGGAGGCTGGTGCTTGGCATCATTGTTTCTCTTCTGTTAACCATGGTTATCTCTAAAGAAACACGTGCAGTCATCATTGCAATGCACAAAAATGGCCTAACAGGGATACAAGAGTATCGCAGCTAGAAAGATTGCACCTCAGTCAACAATCTATCACATCTTCAAGAACTTCAAGGAGAGAGGTTCCATTGTTGCCAAAAAGGCTCCAGGGCACCCAAGAAAGACCAGCAAGCGCCAGGACCGTCTCTTAAAAGTGTTTCAGCTGTGGGATCGGGCTACCAGCAGTGCAGAGCTTGCTCAGGAATGGCAGCAGGCAGGTGTGAGTGCTTCTGCATGCACTGTGAGGCGGAGACTCTTGGAGCAAGGCCTGGTCTCAAGGAGGGCAGCAAAGAAGCCACTTCTCTCCAGAAAAAACATCATGGACAGACTGATATTCTGCAAAAGGTACAGGCAGTGCACTGCTGAGGACTGGGGTAAAGTTATTTTCTCTGATGAATCCCCTTTTGGATTGTTTGGGACATCAGGAAAACGCCTCATTCGGAGAAGACAAGGTGAGCGCTACCCCCAGTCTTGTCTCATGCCAACTGTTAAGCATCCTGAAACCATTCATGTGTGGGGTTGCTTCTCAGCCAAGGGAATCGGCTCTCTCACAGTCTTGCCTAAAAACACAGCCATGAATAAAGAATGGCACCAGAATGTCCTCCAAGAGCAACTTCTCCCAACCCTCCAAGAGCAGTTTGGCGATCAACAATGCCTTTTCCAGCATGATGGAGCACCTTGCCATAAAGCAAAGGTGATAACTAGATGGCTCAGGGAACAAAACATAGAGATTTTGGGTCCATGGCCTGGAAACTCCCCAGATCTTAATCCCATTGAGAACTTGTGGTCAATCATCAAGAGACAGGTGGACAAACAAAAACCTAAGAATTCTGACTAAATGAAAGCATTGATTGTGCAAGAATGGACTGCTATCAGTCAGGATTTGGTCCAGAAGTTGATTGAGAGCATGCCAGGGAGAATTGCAGAGGTCCTGAAGAAGAAGGGTCAACACTGCAAATATTGACTTGCTGCATTAACTCATTCTAACTGTGAATATAAGCTTTTGTTACTCATATGTAGTGTTGAGCATTCCGATACTGCAAATATCGGGTATCGGCCGATATTGGCTGTATCGGAATTCCGATTCCGAGTTCCGATATTTTCGTCTTATCGGATACCGGAATCGGGATTGTCACTGTCACTGTCAGTGTCCGTCGGTCGGGTCTGTCAGGAGTCAGCGGCACTTACCCGGCAGAAGATCTCCGGCGGTCACGTCCTGCACTGCTTCATGGCCGCCATCTTCTTTCCCCGGCGGTCACATGCAGTTTCTCGCGATAACTGCAGTGACTGCTGGGTAATCGCGGCCGTAAAGCAGTCAGTCCGATGACGTCACGCCGGGGAAGCAGGTAATCAGCTGTGCTGCGTTGCAATGACAGGCTCTGCCTGTCATTGCGATGTAGCAGAGCTGGATCGTCGTGGGACTGTCGTTATGGACTGCGTCGGACAGGTGGTATACTGTTGGTTTGTTTTTTTTCTTTTTTTACAGGAGATCGATGGCGTCGCAGGAATGAGAGAGTAATAAAAGAAATGAAAACTGTGTTGTCTCTTTTATTTCATTAAAAGACTTTTTTCTTGCTGTCTTTTTTTTATACATTTAATAACTTTGGGATTAATAATGGATCGGTGTCTTATTGACGCCTATCCATTATTAACCGGGCTTATTGTCACCGTGCAATCAACGGTGACAATAACCCCTTATTACCCCGCTTGCCACCGCTACAGGGCAAGTGGGAAGAGCCGGGTAAAGTGCCACAATTGGCACATCTTTTGATGCGCCAAATGTGGGGCTGCTGTAGCCTGGTATTATCAGGCTGTTGAGGGCCAAAATCCATGGGCCTTGACAGTCTTTTAATACCAGGCCGCAGCAGTCTGCATTTTACTTGGCTGGTTAACAAAAATAGGGGGGATCCCCACGCCGTTTTTTTTTCGAGGGGATCCCCTATTTTTGTTAACCAGCCAAGCTAAGCAGACTGCTGTGGCCTGGTATTATCAGGCTTGCAAGGTCCATGAATATTGGATCCTTACCAGCCTGAAAAACCAGGCCTCAGCGGTCTGCTTCATCTGGCTGGTTAACAAAAATAGGGGGGACCCCACGCCAATTTTTTTCGAGGGGATCCCCTATTTTTGTTAATCAGCCAAGATATGCAGACTGCTGTGGCCTGGTATTATCAGGCTGGCAAGGTCCATGGATCTTGGCTCCTTAACAGCCTGAAAATCCAGGCCTCAGCGGTCTGCTTCATCTGGCTGGTTAACAAAAATAGGGGGGACCCCACGCCAATTTTTTTCGAGGGGATCCCCTATTTTTGTTAATCAGCCAAGATATGCAGACTGCTGTGGCCTGGTATTATCAGGCTGGCAAGGTCCATGGGTCTTGACTCCTTAACAGCCTGAAAATCCAGGCCTCAGCGGTTTTCTTCATCTGGCTGGTTAACAAAAATAGGGGGGACCCACGCCAATTTTTTTCGAGGGGATCCCCTATTTTTGTTAATCAGCCAAGATATACAGACTGCTGTGGCCTGGTATTATCAGGCTGGCAAGGTCCATGGATCTTGGCTCCTTAACAGCCTGAAAATCCAGGCCTCAGCGGTTTTCTTCATCTGGCTGGTTAACAAAATAGGGGGGACCCCACGCCAATTTTTTTCGAGGGGATCCCCTATTTTTGTTAATCAGCCAAGATATACAGACTGCTGTGGCCTGGTATTATCAGGCTGGCAAGGTCCATGGATCTTGGCTCCTTAACAGCCTGAAAATCCAGGCCTCAGCGGTCTGCTTCATCTGGCTGGTTAACAAAAATAGGGGGGACCCACGCCATTTTTTTTTCGAAGGGAACCCCTATTTTTGTTAATCAGTTCCCTCTGACGTCACTGATTGTGTCCCTGGCTGACTGAAGTGAAAGTGGAAAGCAATCAATTAAGCTTTCCACTTAAGGGCCCGTCTCACATAGCGATATCGCTACCGAGATCGCTGCTGAGTCACTAGTTTTGTGACGCAGCAGCAAGCTCACCAGCGATATCGCTGTGTGTGACATTCAGCGACGATCAGCCCCCTGCGGGTATCGCTGATCGTCGCTGAAATGTCAGGACCTTTGATCGCTGGTTTCCCGCTGACAGGCACACATCGCTGCGTGTGACAGGCGGGAGAACCAGCGATCCGCTGGTAACCAAGGTAGACAGCGGGTTTCCAGGCGCGGGGCTGTGCCTAGAAACCCGCTGTGTACCTTGGATACCAGCGCCCTGATGCAGGGAGCTGGTATCCAAGGTACACAGCGGGTTTCCAAGCGCTGCGCGGTGCCTGGAAACCCGCTGTGTACCTTGGTTACCAGCGGATCGCTGGTCTCCCGCCTGTC
>JARQOD010000004.1:392091369-392245291 GCA_033576555.1 Oophaga sylvatica
GGGGTCAGCCCAAAATAGACCTCTTTGCTTCAAGGAGCAACAGAAGGGTTCAGAAATTTAGTTCCTTAAGCCCAGCAGACAGTCAGTATACAGTAGATGCCTTCAGAATAGAGTGGACACCAGGACTCCTATATGCCTTCCCTCCAATATGCCTAATACTTGCGGTTTTGAGAAAGATCAGAGACGACAGAGCCAGAGTAATTTTAATAGCTCCATTTTGGCCAAGGAGGCCATGGTTTTACTGTCTAAGGACAATGTCTGTGACGGATCCGTGGGTCCTCCCAGAGGACCAGAATCTTCTGACACAAGAGCCCTTCCTTCATCCTTAGATGTCTGGGCTGCATTTGACCTCCTGGAATTTGAAAGGACACTTCTAGAGGGGAAGGGCTTCTCGGCAGGGTTAGTCTCCACCCAGATTAGTAGCAGAATGCCGGTAACCACTAGAATTTATGGAAAAGTCTGGAAAAAATTCTTATCCTTCTCAGGGCCAGTGCGGGTGGGGAAGGTCCCGGTATTGGCAATACTGGAGTTTTTGCAGAAGGGGCTAGAGCTCAGTTTAGCGATTAGTACCCTTAAGGTGCAGGTCTTATATAACTGTGACCTAGCGAACGATAGTTGGGTGGCAAGGTTCATCAAAGCCTGTAGTAGAGCAAACTCTGTCCCATCTCCTACTCCTCCTCTTTGGGATCTGTATTTAGTTTTATCGGCTTTAGCAGAGAGTCCTTTTGAGCCATTAGTCTCTGTTTCACAAAGGGTAATTTCATTAACCCCTATGTGCCCTTGGACTTAATTCCCAAGGACGGAATAGTACATCATAGTCGATCGGCCACGCTCAAGGGGGGAGCATGGCCAATCACGGCCAGGTGTCAGCTGATTCTCACAGCTATCACCCGGCACTAATTGCCAGGAGCAGTCATGGACCACTTCCGGCACTTTAACCCCCGTCACACTGCGATCAAACATGATCGCAACGTCCGGTGGCTGCAGAGGGGCTCACAGCCCCTCTCCTTCTGGATCGGAGACCCTGCTGCTTTGACGCGGCTATAGAAGCGATCATCCTGCACAAAATGAGTGTCCCATAGTGGGACAATGTGTAAAAGTAAGAATTAAAATTATTATTTTTTAAATAAACGTAAAATTATTTTAAAAAATAATAATAAAAAAATCAATATTTATTCTTTCAATAAATACTTATTTTAATAAAAAAAATCTAAACAGTAAAAGTACACATATTTGGTATCTCTACTTCCGTAACGACCCGACCTATAAAACTGTCCCACTAGTTAACCCCTTTAGTGAACACTATTAAAAACAAGGCAAAATACAATGCTTTATCATCATACTGCCGAACAAAAAGTGAAATAACGTGCTATCAAAAAGAAGGATATAAATAAACGTGGTACTGCTGAAAACGTCATCTTGTCCTGCAAGATGGTACAGCGTCATCAGCAAAAAAAAAGGTATAGCTCTCAGAATAAAGCAATGCAATAATAATTATTTTTCTATAAATTAGTTTTCATTGTTTAAAAGCGCCAAAACATAAAAAATGATATAAATGAGGTATCGCCGTAATCGTACTGACCTGAAGAATAAAACTGCCTTATCAATTTTACCACATGCAGAAAGGTATAAACGCCCTCCAAAAAAGAAATTCATGAATTGATGGTTTTTGTTCATTCTTCCTCCCAAAAATAGGAATAAAAAGAGATCAAAAAATGTTATGTGCCCGAAAATGGTACCAATAAAAACGTCAACTCGTCCCTCAAAAAACATGACCTCACATGACTCTGTGGGCCAAAATATGGAAAATTATAGTTCTCAAAATATGGTGATGCAAAAACTATTTTTTACAATAGACAGCGTCTTTTAGTGTGTGACAGCTACCAAACATAAAAACCCGCTATTAATAGTAAATAAAACCCCCCTTTATCAGCCTCTTAGTTAGGGAAAAATAATAAAATAAAAAAAAGTATTTATTTCCCATTAGGGTTAAGGTTAGGGTTGGGGCTAAAATTAGGGTTGGGGCTAAAGTTATGGTTAGGGTTGAGACTAAAGTTTGGGTTAGGGTTGTGACTAGAGTTGGGGTTAGGGTTGGGATTAGGGTTAGGGTTGTGTTTATAGGGTTTAGTATTGGTTAGGTTGTTAGGGTTGGGATTACGGTTAGGGGTGTGTTGGGGTTAGGGTTGGCATTAGAATTGGGGGGTTTCCACTGTTTAGGAACATCAGGGGCTCTCCAAGCGCAACATGGCGTCCGATCTCAATTCCAGACAATTTTGGTTTGAAAAAGTTATACGAGGGTCCTTCCTTTCCGAGCCCTGCTGTGCGCCCAAACAGTGGTTTTCCCCCCACATATGGGGTATAGGCGTACTCAGGAGAAATTTCACAACAACTTTATCTCTCAATTTTCTCCTTTTACCCTTGTCAAAATAATAAATTGTTTGTAAAATTTCATTTTTGTGACTAAAAAGTTAAATGTTAATTTTTTCCTCCCACATTCCAAAAATTCCTGTGAAGCACCTGAAGGGTTAATAAACTTTTTGAATGTGGTTTTGAGTACCTTGAGGGGTGCAGTCTTTAGAATAGTGTCACTTTTGGGTATTTTGTGCCATATAGACCCCTCAAAGTGACTTTAAATGTGAGGTGGTTCCTAAAAAAATGGTTTTGTAAATTTTGTTTTAAACATGAGAAATCGCTGGTCAACTTTTAACTCTATAATTTCCTAACAAAAAAATTTTTATTTTCAAAATTGTGCTGATGTAAATTAGACATGTGGAAAATGTTATTCATTAACTATTTTGTGTGACACATTTCTCTGTTTTAACTGCATAAAAATTAAAAGTTTGAAAATTGCAAAATTTTCAAAATTTTCGCCATATTCCCATTTTTTTTTTATAAATAAACGCAAGTTATATCAAAGAAATTTTACCACTATTGTGAAGTACAATATGTCTCGAGAAAACAGTCTCATAATCGCCAAGATCAATTGAAGCATTCCAGAATTATTACCTCATAAAGCGACAGTGGTCAGAATTGTAAAAATTGGCCTGGTCATTAACATGCAAACCACCCTTGGGGTTAAGGGGTTAAAGGAAGCCTTGTTAGTTGCACTCACTTCAGCCCTAGGGAAGGTGACTTGCAAGCTTTTTCAGCAAACCCTCCCTACACTCAGGTCATGGATGGTAGAACAGTTTTGAGGTAAGACCCAGCTTACCTCACCAAAGTGGTGTCAAGATTCCATAGGACTCAGGAAATAATCCTACTATCATTCTGTTGTAACACGAGTAACCAGAAAGAGGAGAGACTTCATTGTCTGGATGTTAGGAGATGTTGCCTACATTATTTAGAGGTAACTGAACCCTGGAGAAAGCAGAGAGCCCTGTTTGTCTCTTTTTAGGGGTCGAAGAAGGGCCTTAGAGTGTCCAAACAGACTATAGCTAGATGGGTAAGAGAGGCCATAAAGCTAGCTTACATTAGTGCAGGTAGAGCTATTCCTGCTGGTCTGAAGGCCCATTCCAAGAGAGCCATGGTGACATCATGGGCGGAGAGAGCAGATGTCTCGACCAAATTTGTAAGGCGGCCACGTGGTCCTCTCCTTCCACTTTCTTCAGACTCTATAGACTAGATCTGTCTGCTTCCTCTGACCTCACATTCGGGTGAAGGGTGCTACGAGCTGTGATCCCTCCCTATAAAACACCACGAGTCTCTGTAATTCACTCATGGTGCCATCATGGGTGACTGAAAAACACGGGTATTACTTACCTGGTAATGTGTTTTTTCATAACCCATGACTGCACCCTTATATTCCCTCCCTATTGATCACGTTTTTTGATTAGGTGCATCATCAGAGTTAGGCACTGCCTTGGGTGTTGGTAGTTAGAAATTTACTGTTTAAATGGATGTATTATTCTGAATGTATACTAATCCGCGGATTAGTATACATGCTCTGTAAAACAACTGATGCGGAGAGAGGAGCAGCCCTTTTTCGTCAGGGGTTACGAAAAAACACATTACCAGCTAAGTAATAACCGTGTTTTGGAACAAAAAATTTTGTAAACTGTATTAGGCCAATCATTTTTTAAATATTTCAAATCACCGTAGTTTTACACAAAGCACGTTTAACTGTATGGATGACAATGGTCAATTTTTTCACCAAAAAAATGTGGTCATCTGCAGCAGCTGTATATTTAGCAACAGACTGCAAACCCCTAACCTTGCTTACAGGCTGTATTCACCACTCTCCCTGCTCCAGCTGTCCTTGGGCTAAATGCAGAATGTCTCGCATAGAAACAGAAAAGCACAAGATTAGCCCTAAGAAGGACTTTTATTATAATGGTACAGCAAAGTGTCACCACTAGAGGACTCTGATTCCTAAAACTGTTCACACAGACCTGTACAACTACACTCTCCTTCCAATAAGAATGGTTCCTGAGCTGTGCAATGGTGTCAGTGTACCGAGCGTGGCGGCACCAGTCCTTTTATAACCCCTGATGAGGTAATGCGGTCTGCCCATCACAGTAATGCCGCTACCAAGATGGCTACGGTATTATAGTGACTTGCAGGCAATCGCCGCATGTTTATTGGCTGTGTAACAGGTCCCAAACATACAGGGTAAGAATTTGAGCATTCAGTCTGAACACCAGCCAATGCTCGATGATTACTGAGTATATCTGAGCACCCAGATCCTCGAGTGATATCCAAGTATCACCCTGCATGTTCGCTCATCATTAGGGCTGATGCATCTAACACAAATCGGATTACAAAAATATTTAACCCCTTTATCCATCTGACGTACTATTCCGTCCATGTGCACTGGGACTTAATTCCTAAGGACGGAATAGTACGTCACATGTGATCAGCTGCGCTCCCAGGGGGAGCGCAGCTGATCGCGGCCGGGTGTCAGCTGATTATCACAACTGACACCAGGCACTATGTGCCAGGAGCAGTCACAGACCACTCTCGGCACATTAACCCCTGGCACACCATCATCATGTTTGATCGCGGTGTACCGGGGACACAGGGAAGCATCGCGCAAGGAGGGGGCTCCCTGCGTGCTTCACTGAGACCCTAAGAGCAGCGCGATGCATCACGCTGTTCCGAGGGACCCTTCTCCCTGCAGGACCCCGAATCCAAGAAGGCCGCGAGGTCCTTCTGGGTCCTGCAGGGAGGCAGCTTCCTCAGTGCCTGCTGAGAGCAGGCGCTGAGAAAGCCTGCAGCACTGTCTGTCACATCGTCGATCTGACAGAGTGCTGTGCACACTGTCAGACCAGCGATCTGACCTTATACAGTGATCTCTCACCCTGAGACAAAGTAAAAAAGTAAAAAAAATAATATGTGTAAAAAAAATTCCTAAATAAGGAAAAAAAAATTTTCCACAATAAATTCATTTCTTCATGTAAATAAAAAAACCAAAACAATAAAAGTACACATATTTAGTATTGCCGGGTCCGTCATGGCCTGCCCTATAAAACTGTCCCACTAGTTAACCTCTTTAGTGAACCCCTTAAAAAAAACAAGGCAAAAAAACAATGATTTATCATCATACCGCTGAACAAAAAGTCGAATAACACACGATCAAAAAGACGCATATAAATAAACAAGGTACCGCTGAAAATGTCATCTTGTCCTGCAAAAAACGAGCCACAATACAGCATCATCAATGAAAAAATAAAAAAGTTATAGCTCGCAGAATAAAGCGATGCAAAAATAATTATTTTTTATATATAAATGTTTTTATTGCATAAAAGCGCCAAAACATAAAAAAATATATAAATGAGGTATCGCCGTAATCATACTGACCCGAAGAATTAACCCCTTAATGTCCACTGACGTGCAGAGTCCGTCATGGCAAGGTGCCAGTTCCGGCACCAGGACGGACTCTGCACGTCATGCCTTTGATCTACCACTGCGTGTAAACACGCAGTGGTAGATCAGTGCCGACAGCTGTCACAGACAGCTGACAGGCACGGCAAGCGGTGCGGGGACCTTTGCCGTCGGTCCCCGCACTCACAGCGCTGTGATTGGTCAGTCAATCTGACTGACCAAACACAGCAGCGATCGCGCAGGAGAAGCTGAAATTTCAGCTTCCCCAGCGCGATCAGTGCAGGAGCCGGCGCTGCAGTGGCCAGGCTTCCTGCACTGACAGCCAGGAGCGGAGCCCCCACCGCCCCTGGCTGTTAACCCCCTGACTGCTGCGATCGAGCGCGATCGCAGAGCTCAGGGGGGAGGCAGAGGGTCGGGTGCTCCCTCTGCCTCAGATCAGCGTCCCAGCGATGTAATCGCAGGGCCTGATCTCTGCCTTGATGACCCGGGGGTTGTCATGACAACCTCCGGGTCATCTAGCTACGGGAAGCTGCTGTGATCATGTCACAGCAGCTTCCACTATAGTTGCAATGCATTGCAATGCCAGAGCATTGCAATGCATTGTAACTGCAATCAAAAGTAAAAAAAAAGTGAAAGTCCCATAAAGGGACAAGTTGAAAAAAATCATTTTTTAAAAAAAATTGTAAAAAAAATATTAAAAAATAATTTTAAAAAAATCCTCTAAAAAATACACATTTTTATGTAATAAAAAAAATAAAAAACAAAAAAAATACACATGTTAGGTATCGCCATGTCCGTAAAAATCCCATCTATAAAAGCATAACCCTAGTTAACCCCTTCAGTGAAAGCCTTAAAAAAAAAAACACAAAAAAGTAGTAAATTATACTTTTTCCAAGCGGTATCATTATACCGCTTGGAAAAAGTGCAATAACACGCGATCAAAAAGTCAGATATAAATAATCATGGTACCGCTGAAAACGTCATCTTGTCCCGCAAAAAACAAGCCGCTATACAGCATCATCAGCAAAAAAATAAAAAAGTTATAGCTCGCGGAATAAACTGATGCAAAAATAATTATTTTTTCTATAAAATTCTTTATTGTGTAAAAAACGCCAAAACATAAAAAAATATATAAATGAGGTATCGCTGTAATCATAGTGACCCGAAGAATAAGCTGCTTTATCAATTTTACCACACGCGGAACGGGGGAAAAAAAATTAAAAAAAAACAATTCCTGAATTGCTGGTTTTTGTTCATTCTGCTTCAACAAAAATCGGAATAGGAAGCGATCAAAAAACGTTATGTGCCCGAATATGGTACCAATAAATACGTCAGCTCGTCCCGCAAAAAATAAGCCCACAGATAACTCTGTCGGCCAAAATATGGAAAAATTATAGCTCTCAAAATACGGCGATGCAAAAAATTCTTACAAAAAATTATTCCAAAAAAAAGCATCTTTTAGTGTGTGACAGAAGCTAAACATGAAAAAAGGGTGTAAATCTGGTATCGCTGTAATCGCACCGATCCGAGGAATAAAGTCGCCTAATCACTAATATCGCACGAGGAACGGCGTAAAAAAGAAAACCAATTCTTCACCTTTGGTAGATTTGTTCATTGTGCCTCCCAAAGATCGCAGTAAGGCGATCACAGTGGTTCCCCCCCGCATATGGGGTATCAGCGTACTCAGGACAAAATGCACAATAGCTTTTGGGGTCCTATTTCTCCTGTTACCCTTATAAAAATAAAAATTTGGGGGCAAAAAGGTCATTTTTGTGGAAAAAAATATGATTTTTTTTATTTTCACGGCTCTACGTTTATAAACTTCTGTGAAGCCCTTGGGGGTTCAAAGTGCTGACCACACATCTAGATAAGTTCCTTGGGGGGTCTAGTTTGCAAAATGGGGTCATTTGTGGGGGGTTTCTACTGTTTAGGCACATCAGGGGCTCTCCAAGCGCGACATGACACCCGCAGACCATTCCATCAAAGTCTGCATTTAAAAACGGTGCTCCTTCCCTTCCGATCTCTGCCATGCGTCAAAATAGTGGTTCCCCCCCACATATGGGATATCAGCGTACTCAGGACAAATTGCACAATAGCTTTTGGGGTCCTATTTCTCCTGTTACCATTATAAAAATAAAAATTTGGGGCAAAAAGATTATTTTTGTGGAAAAAAATATGATTTTTTTATTTTCACGGCTCTACGTTATAAACTTCTGTGAAGCACTTGGGGGTTCAAAGTGCTCACCACACATCTAGAAAAGTTACTTGGGGGGTCTAGTTTCCAAAATGGAGTCACTTGTGGGGGGTTTCTACTGTTTAGGCACATCAGGGGCTATCCAAACGTGACATGACACCCGCAGACCATTCCATCAAAGTCTGCATTTGAAAAAGGCGCTACTTCCCTTTCGAGCTCTGCCATGCGTCAAAATAGTGGTTCCCCCCCACATATGGGATATCAGCGTACTCAGGACAAATTGCACAATAGCTTTTGGGGTCCTATTTCTCCTGTTACCATTATAAAAATAAAAATTTGGGGCAAAAAGTTTATTTTTGTGGAAAAAAATATGATTTTTTTATTTTCACGGCTCTACGTTATAAACTTCTGTGAAGGACTTGGGGGTTCAAAGTGCTCACCACACATCTAGAAAAGTTCCTTGGGGGGGTCTAGTTTCCAAAATGGAGTCACTTGTGGGGGGTTTCTACTGTTTAGGCACATCAGGGGCTATCCAAACGTGACATGACATCCACAGACCATTCCTTCAAAGTCTGCATTTGAAAAAGGCGCTACTTCCCTTTCGAGCTCTGCCATGCGTCAAAATAGTGGTTTCCCCCCACATATTGGGTATCAGCGTACTCAGGACAAATTGCACAATAACTTTTGGGGTCCTGTTACCCTTTGGAAAATAACAATTGGGGGTGGAAAGATCATTTTTGTGGAAAAGATATGATTTTTTAATTTTACTGCTCTACGTTATAACCTTCTGTGAAGCCCTTGGGGGTTCAAAGCTCTCACCACACATCTAGATAAGTTCCTTGGGGGGTCTAGTTTCCAAAATGGGGTCACTTGTGGGGGGTTTCCACTGTTTAGGCACACAGGGACTCTCCAAATACGACATGGCATCCAATCTCAATTCCAGCCAAAAAAGTCAAATGGCGCTGCTTCCCTTCCGAGCTCTCCCATGCGCCCAAATAGTGGTTTACCCCCCACCTATGGGGTATCAGCGTACTCAGGACTAATTGCACAATAAATTTTGGGGTCCTTTTATCCTTTGGAAAATAAAAATTGGGATGAAAAGATCATTTTTGTGGAAAAAAATATGATTTTTTAATTTACGGCTCTACGTTATAACCTTCTGTGAAGCGCTTGGGGGTTAAAAGCTCTCACAACACATTTAGATAAGTTCCTTCGGGGGTCTAGTTTCCAAAATGGGGTCACTTGTGGGGGGTTTCCACTGTTTAGGCACACAGGGACTCTCCAAATGCGACATGGCGTCCAATCTCAATTCCAGCCAAAAAAGTCAAATGGCGCTGCTTCCCTTTCGAGCTCTGCCATGCGCCCAAATAGTGGTTTACCCCCACATATGGGGTATCAGCGTACTCAGGACTAATTGCCCAATAACTTTTGGGGTCCTTTTATCCTTTGTAAAATAAAAATTGGGATGAAAAGATCATTTTTGTGGAAAAAAATATGATTTTTTAATTTTACGGCTCTACGTTATAACCTTCTGTGAAGCCCTTGGGGGTTAAAAGCTCTCACAACACATTTAGATGAGTTCCTTGAGGGGTCCAGTTTCCAAAATGGGGTCACTTGTGGGGGGTTTCCACTGTTTAGGCACACAGGGACTCTCCAAATGCGACATGGCGTCCAATCTCAATTCCAGCCAAAAAAGTCAAATGGCGCTGCTTCCATTCCGAGCTCTGCCATGCGCCCAAATAGTGGTTTACCCCCACATATGGTATATCGGTGTACTCTGGAGAAATTGTACAACAAATATTGTGGTTCATTTTCTCCTGATACCCTTGACAAAATTTAAAAAAATTGTGTCGAAAAAAAAATTTTGGGAAAAAAAGTTAAATGTTCATTTTTTCCTTCCACATTGCTTCAATTCTTGTGAAGTACCTAAAGGGTTAATAAACTTCTTGAATGTGGCTTTGAACACGTTGAGGGGTGCAGTTTTTAGAATGGTGTCACTTTTGGGTATTTTCTGTCATATTGACCCCTCAAATTCACTTCAAATGTGAGGTGGTCCCTAAAAAAATGGTTTTGTAAATTTTGTTGGAAAAATGAGAAATTGCTGGTCAACTTTTAACACTTATAACTTCGTAACAAAAAAAAATTTTGGTTCCAAAATTGTGCTGATGTAAAGTAGACATGTGGGAAATGTTATTTATTAACTAATTTTTGTGACATATCTCTCTGATTTAATGGCATAAAAATTAAAAGTTTGAAAATTGTAAAATTTTCAAAATTTTTGCCATATTTCCATTTTTTTCATAAAAAAAACGCAAGTTATATTGAAGAAATTTTACCACTATCATGAAGTACAATATGTCACGAGAAAACAATCTCAGAATCGCCAAGATCCGTAGAAGCGTTCCAGAGTTATAACCTCATAAAGAGACAGTGGTCAGAATTGTAAAAATTGGCCTGGTCTTTAACCTACAAAATGGCTTGGTCATTAAGGGGTTAAACAGCTTTATCAATTTTACCACAGGCGGAACGGTATAAACGCCCCCCCCAAAAGAAATTCATGAATTGCTGGTTTCTGTTCATTCTGCCTCCCAAAAATCATAATAAAAAGCAATCAAAAAATGTCATGTGCCCAAAAATGGTACCAATAAAAATGTCAACTCGTCCCGAAAAATATGAGACCTCACATGATTCTGTGGGCCAAAGTATGGAAAAATAATAGCTCTCAAAATGTAGTGATGCAAAACTATTTTTTGCAATAAAAAGCGTTTTTTAGCGTGTGACAGCTGCCAAACACAAAAACTTACTATAAATTGTAAATCAAACCCCCCTTTATCACCACCTTAGTCAGGGAAAAATAATAAAATTTAAAAAATGTATTTATTTCCATTTTTCCATTAGTGTTAGGGTTGGGGCTAAAGTTAGGGTTAGAGTTGGGGCTAAAGTTAGGGTTAGGGTTAGTGTTGGGATTAGGGTTAGGGGTGTGTTAGGGTTAGGTTTGTGGTTAGGGTTATGATTAGAGTTGGGATTAGGGTTAGGGGTGTGTTGGGGTTAGGGTTGAAGTTAGAATTGGGGGGGTTTCCACTGTTTAGGCACATCAGGTGCTCTCCAAACGTGACATGGTGTCTGATCTCAATAACAGCCAATTCGGCGTTGAAAAAGTCAAACGGTGCTCCATCCCTTCTGAGCTCTGACATGCGCCCAAACAGTAGTTTACCCCCACATATGGGGTATCAGCATGCACAGGAAAAATTGCACAATAACTCTTGGGTCCAATTACTTCTGTCACCCTTGGGAAAATAAAAAATTGCGGGCGAAAATATCATTTTTGTGGAAAAAAATACTATTTTTTATTTTTATGGCTCTTCGTTATAAACTTATGTGAAGCACTTGGGGGTTCAAAGTTCTCACCACACATCTAGATAAGTTCCTTTTGGGGTCTAGTTTCCAAAATGGGGTCACTTGTGGAGGGTTTACACTGTTTAGGCACATAAGGGGCTCTCCAAATGCGACATGACGCCTTCAGACTGTTCCATCAAAGTTTGCAATGCAATACGTCACTACTTCCCTTCCGAGCCCTGATGTGTGCTCACACAGTAGTTTTCTTCCACATATGGGGTACCAGCGTACTCAGGATAAATTGAACAACAACTTTTGGGTCCAATTTCTCCTGTGACCCATGGGAAAATAAAAAACTGGGGACTAAAAGATCATGTTTGTTGAAAAAATATGATTTTTTTTATTTTCACACCCGTGCGTTATAAACTTCTGTGAAGCACTTGAGGGTTCAAAGTGCTCATCACACATCTATATAAGTTCCTTTGGGGGTCTAGGTTCCAAAATGGTGTCACTTGTGGGGAGTTTCCACTGTTTAGGCACTTCAGGGGCTCTCCAGACGTGACATGACACCCGCAGACCATTTCATCAAAGTCTACATTACTAAACGTCACTACTTCTATTCTGAGCCCCGACGTGTGTCCATACAGTAGTTTTCTCCCACATGTAGGGTATCAGCGTACTCAGGACAAATTGGTGAATTACTTTTGGGGTCCAATTTCTCCCGTTACCCTTGGAAAAAATCATTTTTGTGGAAATTTTCTTAATCACACAAAGGTATTATAAACTTGCGTGAAGCACTTGGGGGTTGAACATGCTCACCACATGTTAGGGATTGAGTTCCCGCTGCTGAACAAGGGGAATCTCAAACCAGTCCCACTGCGATCCCCCATCCATCTCCGGCCGCAGTGGAGTCTGCTCAGCGGAGACGTCTGTCCCAGCGTCTCGCTCGGTCTAATACTGTGCAGAGGCTTGTTGCTGCCTCTTCTGGTTCCTCTATTATAACCAGTGCTGGAGCAGGCAGTCTTGGGACTAAGTCCTGCGTTTCACCTTCTGAGCATGCCCAGGGTAAGATCTCTCATTGGAGATCAGGGGTCACATGCTCAGGTACTGCAGCAGCTCCTATTGGTCCGCCAGGAAGGTCCTGAAACTGCTTGTGTTCTGAAACAGTTTCTCATTGGTCCTTTTCTGGAAGGTCCTGTAGTTGCTGCTATAAAAGGGTTGCATGGTCGCTCGGCCATGCGCTAGTATTGTGTTATGTGCTTTGCGCCAGTGTGATCATGCACCCATGCGTTTAGGGCTCGGCTGAAATAAGCCCCTAGAATACCGGCACCTCCGGTGAGATTTGTATGCACGTGTTCAGGGCTTTGCTGAAATAGCCTCTAGAATACCGGCTACTCCGATGAGGAGTTGCTTGTTTGCGTTGCTGACTGCATGACCACGGACTGCTATCAGCACATCAGTTATCTGTGTACCCCTGTGGTGTTAACAGGACACAGTTTCTATCGCTGCGTCTCTACCTCAACGACTCTGTGGCGTAACAGAGTTCGCTTATACCGCCATATAGTGCCACAGCTATTGTTGAGCATTCCGATACTGCAAATATCGGGTATCGGCCGATATTCGCTGTATCGGAATTCCGATTCTGAGATCCGATATTTTTTGCATATCAGATACCGGAATCAGACGTTTGCAGTAAAGTCTATGGGAGTTCCTGTGTCACAGAACGAAGTACGTGACACAGCAACTTCCCGAAAGAGTCACTGTCAGTGTCAGTCGGGTCTGTCAGGTGTCAGCAGCACTTACCTGGCAGAAGATCCTCGGTGGTCACGTCCTGGACTCCTTGATGGCCACCATTACCCTCTCCCTGGCGGTCATGTGCAGCTTCTCGCGATAACTGCACGTGCTGCCGGGTACTGGGTAATCTCGGCCAGCTGTCGCGAGAGTACAGCAGTCCGGATGACGTCACCGCCGGGGAATCAGCTATGGACTCGTCGTGGGACACTCGTGATTTTGGACTGCGTCAGACAGGGAGTATTTGTGTTGGTTTGTTATTTTTGTTTTTTTAGAGGAGAACGATGGCGTCGCAGGATGAGCGTGCAATAAAAAACAATGAAAACTGTGTTGTGTTTTTTTTTGTATATATTCTTTATTTAGAAAACTGTGTTGTGTTTTATTTCATTAAAAGACTTTTTTCTGGCTGTGTATTTTTTTAAAAAATTTTACAACCTTTATGATTAATAATGGATCGGTGTCTTATTGACGCCTCTCCATTATTAACCGGGCTTATTGTCACCGTTCAATCAAAGATGACATTAACCCCTTATTACCCCGCTTGCCACCACTACAGGGCAAGTGGGAAGTGCCACAATTGGTGCATCTTTGGATGCGCCAATTGTGGGGCTGCTGCAGCCTGGTATTTTTAGACTGTTGAGAGCCAAAATCCATGGGCCTTGACAGTCTTTTAATTCCAGGCCGCAGCAGTCTGCTTTTTACTTGGCTGGTTAACAAAAATAGGGGGACCCCCACGCCATTTTTTTTTTCGAGGGGATCCCCTATTTTTGTTAATCAGCCAAGCTAAGCAGACTGATGTGGCCTGGTATTATCAGGCTTGCAAGGTTCATGGATCTTGGATCCTTAGCAGCCTGAAAAACCAGGCCTCAGTAGTCTGCTTCGCCAGGCTGGTTAACAAAAATAGGGGGAACCCCACGCCATTTTATTTTAACCTGGCTTAAAGTCACCTTTCAATAGCAAGATGGCTTTAACCCCTTATTAACCCATTCGCCACCGCTACAGGGCAATGGGAATAGACAGGCAAAGTGCCAGTAAGGGCGAATCTAATTATAGATTTGCCTTTTCTGGGGTGTCTGGGGGCAGATGTTTGTAGCCAGGGGGGGGGCAAAAATAATGGTACATACACTTCTACATAGTATAATAGCCGCTAATTCAATTGACGGCTTTTGTGAAATTACAGACCCGGCATGAAATGACACATGGTTTACATAGAGTTAACCATGTCATTTCATGTAGTTTGATATATGGTTTTCACTAATAATTACATGAATGTATGTTTGCAAATTTTCACACATGTAGGGGTTAATTAAAGGTGTAAATTCAAAAGGCATCCCGGAGACGGTTACCGCTGCTGAGTTAGAAGCTACGGTGCAAAAGATATTCAGCTTGCTGATCGGCACTGACAAAGATAAAGGTACTGTGATTGAAATTCAGAGGGTACATAGGGCCCTCCGCCCCAAGCCTAATGAGGATAACGCGCCACGTGATGTGGTTTGCGGTCTCCTGCGCTTTGTAGATGCAGCGGCGCTGCTGGCGGCGGCTCGTAAAAATGGCTCCCCGAAACTGGGAGAACATACTATTGATCTCTATCCGGACCTATCACAAGCTACTTTAGCCAAGAGACGGATTGTCAAACCACTCCTAGATCATCTACGGTCCCATAACCTTGTCTACAGGTGGCAGTTCCCATTTGGTTTGTTAATCAGTAAAGCCAGCCTCAAATGGTCAATCCGTACCCCTGATGATTTACAGGGAGCCTGGGAGAAGCTTGATATACCTCCAATTGAGGTACCGTCATGGCTTCCAATTCCCCTAGACGAGGATCTGCCGCCGCTTCCAGATTCAGACATTTGGATGAATGTTGCAGGTAAATCCAAGTCATCTAAAGCTAAACGTAAGTTAGCGGCAGCTCCTGATCGTATTCGCACTGAGCCCTGCTCCGACACTGCCTGATTTAAATTTGCGGTTTCCTCCTTCCTCGTCTATGAATCCTAATGCTCTCTTTACTTGCATCTCGGTCCTTCTGCAGTCTTTCTTTGTCGGATATCACTGCACTCCTTCCATTTTTTTTTTTTTTTTTTTATTACACGGAGTATCAGTGTCTGTGCAACGATTTCTGTCATCTATTGTCACCTATAAGACACTTAGTAGTCTGACGTCTGCCATTCACCTACAAACGACTGAGAAGTCAGGATCTGGAGGTCGCTTATGTACAGTCACCATCTGCTTCTACTGTCCGGATTTGTCCCTGGATTACCTGGACTGTGAACTGGACCCTTTGGAAGCGAAACTTCGCCAGTCCTTTTGTTCTTATGGTCCGCGTTGTACACCTCCCGTGGACGTCATCACTAGGAACCCAGACCCTTCTTCACTTGTTAACTGAGCTGCTGGACGAAGTGGTTGCCAAGCTTTCACATTTTGAAACCGTGAGTTATATATTTATGGTTCCCTCCTTGGACTCTCTCCGTGGCTACATATGACTGTTGGAGTTTGGCATTACCAATGAGATGCTTTTATTACATCTTGACTGCCCTAACAGTTGTGTACCTAATTCTCAATCCCAATTATTGTTGGCTGACGTAAGATGTTATTTAATTTGGGGGAAGTCACGGAGGTATCCTAATGGTGAAGATGATGTTCTTGTTCTCTTTCAGTATCTATAAAGGAATGTTCTGTTTTGAACCTCTGAGTGCTAATGCGCACATTTGGTACTGATTAACGGGGAGGGGTATGATTTTGTATCATACTCTGGCAGTTTTGTGGGTATACAGTTGTTTTTACGTATCTATATGTTATGAATGTGCATTGCTATGCTTAATCACTATATGCCCCTCCTCTCAGAGATAGCCTATGTTGGGGTGTTGTTGCATTATTAGGGGTGGGCGGTGCAGCTGGGGCTTTGTGTCCTGGGTGGCTATTGCACTCATACCCCCTTGGTCCTTACTGGCGGCGCAGTTGGGCCCTTCCTGGTGGCCTGAAGGTGTTCGCCAGGCGGGATGTTTTTATGTGTCCGACCCCCACTCCCTCCCATCTGTATTCATATGGGGGAATCTGGTGGGTCAATACGGGACGCATTTATCTTTTCTCCTTCTACCTTTTCTGTCTCTTACTCTCTTTGTTTCTTCCCCCTCTTTACTCTACCTTATTCCTTCCCTTCCTTGACGGGGTCCGGTGATACGGTTACTCATATTCTACTGATCTATCCTCTTGGTGATTTAAGATATAGATGGCAAAGACATTATGACGCCTGACCTAACAACTGTATGCTCCCTTAATGTTAAGGGGCTCAATACCGCACAAAAGCGCTCACAAATTTTTGCCCTATTGAAAAAGCAGAAACCTGCAATTCTCCTTCTACAGGAAACCCATTTTAAAGAATCGAATATTCCTAAGCTCACTAAATTTGGCTATTCCTCTTGGTTTCACAGCCACTTTGGTTCTAAGGCCGCAAGAGGGGTTAGTATTGCCTTCAGGTCAGGTTTCCCCTTTATTCCCCAGACACATCTGACGGACTGTGAAGGTCGATATCTTTTTGTTAAAGGTAAACTAGGCCCCATGATGCTGACCATTGTGAATTTATATGCTCCAAACACCAACCAAACTCCTTGGATTCTGTCAGTACTCCCCAAGGTTCGGGCCTTTGCGGAGGGTACGATTGTGTTGGGTGGGGACCTAAATCTGGCGTTGTGCCCCCTTGTGGATTCCTCTAGCAGGAGACCTCTCGTGGGGAACTCTAAACTTTCTGCCGTTAAGCGGGCCCTGGCGGCCTTGGACTTGGTGGACACCTGGAGAGCCGCCCACCCTTTGGCGAGAGATTACACCTTTTACTCTATGGTACATAGATCTTACCACCGTTTGGACTATGTCTTTTTATCTAAGCGTTCTCTGTCTTGCGTGGAGGGGGTCTCCATTGGTAATATAGCAGTATCGGATCATGCTCCTGTAACTTTGAAGCTACGCCTCCCTACTGAGCTCAATCGTCCTTTCACTTGGAAACTTAATGAATCCTTTTTAAATGACGAAAGAACTATACGGGACTTTAGTGGGAAAATTAAAGAATATTTTACCCTAAATGACAATGAAGAAGTCGCTATCCCGATACAATGGGAAGCCCATAAGGCTTTTGTACGTGGTTTGTTTATATCTCTGGGTTCTTTTAGGAAAAAACATCGCAACGAGGAGATTGATGAGCTGCTGCGCACAATCAACACTCTTGAACAAACACATAAGTTATCCAAAGCGGAAAGTACATTGGAGGAACTATTGTCAGCCAGGACCAAACTTAAGACATATTTGTCTTTGAAATTCACGGGGTCCCTCCTCTACGCGAGACAGAGACTGTATGCTCACTGGGACCGCGGTGGTAAGTTGATGTCCGCTTATGTGAGAGCCACCAGGCCAAACACATTTATCTCCACGATCCGCAAACCGGATGGCTCCCGGGTGTCCACCTCTAAATTGATAGGAGAACAATTTTGTTCTTACTATGAAACCTTATATGGCCTACACCCTAACAGATCCTCATCCCAACAACGTACACATCTGGGAAAGGTTGAATCCTTTTTAAACTCATTGCAGCTGCCATCTCTCTCTTCGGAGGAACAAGCAGCCCTTATGAAACCCTTCAGCGGGGAGGAGATCTTGCAGGTACTTAAGTCTATCCCATCGGGGAAAAGCCCAGGTCCTGATGGTCTTCCGATATCTTATTACAAAAAATTTAGCCAGGTATTATTACCACAATTGGAGCGATGGTGCGGGTCTCTAGCACAGGGTGTACGGCTTCCGGCGCAGGCCCTGATGGCACATATAGCTGTGATACCAAAAGAGGGGAAGGACCCCGCCCTGTGCAGTAGCTATAGACCAATTTCCTTGCTAAATGTAGACGTAAAATTGTGGGCAAAATTATTGTCTTCCCGCTTGCAGAATCTCCTACCCCGCTTGATTCACCCAGACCAGACGGGGTTTGTCCCTGGGGAGAGGGCAAGAGTAACACATGCCGAGTTCTTAGCTTAATATATTATGCTGGGAATCGGGGAGTTCTGTTGGCGTTGCTGGGGACGGACGCGGAGAAGGCATTTGATAGAATCGATTGGACTTTCATGAGATTGGTGTTGCTGAGGTTTGGTCTGCCACTGGCCTTTGTGACATCGATTTTCTCGCTCTATAACCAGCCGACGGCTTCAGTCAAAGTGAACAGTGCCTTCTCGCGTTCGTTCTCGGTCGCCAACGGAACTAGGCAGGGATGCCCATTGTCTCCATCCCTATTTGTTCTTTGCATGGAGACTCTTTTGCAATGGATCCGAACTCGGAGTCAGTTGCGAGGTCTCACAGTTGGGGGGCGACACCATCTAACGGCTGCATATGCTGACGACCTATTATTGTTCCTCTCTGACCCACAGCAGGCGTTTCCCGAGTTGATGAGGATCTTCGAGATGTTCGGTGAGGTCTCGAATTTCAAAATCAACTACCAGAAATCTGAGGCCTTAAATGTGTCGGTCCCCTCACGTCACATTGCTACTTTGCGCAGTATGTTTCCCTTCCAATGGCCGACGCGAGGTATTATATATCTTGGTATAAAGTTGAGCAGAGATATTTCTGCGATCTACCTAAATAACCATATCCCGGTGCTGGAGGGGATTAGGAAGAGACTTGAGTCACTAAGAGTTCCCTTCATGTCTTGGCTTGGCCGGAAGGCATATTTGGTCTCTTATATAATGCCCAAACTGTTGTACATTATCCAGGCTGCTCCTGTGTTTGTGCCAAAGTCCTTTTTTAAAAATGTACGGAGCCTCTTTCTGAATTTTTTGTGGAGGGGCGGTAGAAGTAGAATTGCTTATAAAATTTTGAGGCTACCACGTAGAGCAGGAGGTATTAACCTCACGGATTTGGAGACCTATTATGAATCAATACAGCTCTTGCGCTGGTTAGACATTTGCAGACATGATGGGAACTCGGACTCAGCCATAATAGATCTGGAATTATTGTCGAACAGGGACAGGGCTGCTTTTTGGGTTCCCGCCTTGGGAAATACGACTAAGGTGCTACGAAATCCGATGCTGAAGGGGATAATGACTGTATGGAAGCGCAATGGATCAGACTCACGTCTGTCGCCCTTCCCCTCTCCGCTGTTGCCGGCCAGCCTTATCCCGTTCGCTAATTCGTCATCTGATATAGACGCCATTACCCTTGACCTGTGGTCCCGACTACGAGTTCCCATATCATTCTTCATGCCACACGGTTCGCAGCCCTCTGAGACGTTCCTCTTGGAACACCTCTTACCTTTTGTCCCAAACTTCCTGCAACGCAGACATTTTCAATTAAACTGTACAACCTTTAATTTAAATTATTCAACCGCATGCAGTGTCACCCAATTTGAACAACAGCTACTTGGGGCCTCATTTCCCCGACGTTCTCTCTCTATTATGTACGCATCTCAGATAACACCTGCTGAAGTGTTTAAGCCTTCTTACTTACTTGAGTGGGAACGCAAGTTGGGCTGTTGCTTTTCAGAAGAAACTACACAGCAGATCTTGAACCGCTCACACGGATTCTCACGTTGTGTACGGCTAAAAGAAAATTCGTTTAAATTGTTGACCCGTTGGTACAGAACACCGGAGACGTTGCAGAGGTAGGGCCTCACTGCTGATGCGTTATGCTGGAGGTGTAGGTCTGACAGAGGTACTTTGTCACATATTTGGTGGCACTGTGCTGCGGTTGCCCCTTTTTGGAAAACAGTAGAAGATACTATTCGTAGGATCTGTGATCCGAACTTTACACTCACCAGGGACTTGGTACTGCTTTGGTGTAACACCCCTGATTATACACCACATAAAAAGAAACTTAGCACTCACCTTCTGATGGCAGCCAGATGGTTGATCCCTCTTCAATGGCGATCGGTGGCTCCGCCGACACTAGACATGTGGCTTGCAAAAGTGGACGACATATACAAATTGGAAGACCTCACGGCCAGATTGGAATTACGTTATACGGCGTTTGAGAGACTTTGGGCTCCTTGGGTAGACTACAGGGCTTCAGACTAGTTCTGAATTCAGAGCAACCTGGATGGCTGGATAGTTGGGTGGTAATCACCGTACCCCGTCACCCCCTTCTCCTCCACCTCCTTTCCTTCATTCCTTCCCCACCCCCCTCCCCACTGTTTCTCCATTTCTATGTCTTCACTCATCCGATCTCTCCTGATTTGTTATTCAAGTCGCCCTTGACTTATTCTCCCATATGTTGGGCTCTTTTTCTCTTTTTTCTTCCTTCTCTGTTTTCTTCTTTTTCCTTGTTCTCTATGATGTTTAATTCATTTGGTTTTAATTTGTTTTTACCTCTGATTGATGTAAAGTAACGTTTGTTTCTTTTTGCTTTACACTGTTGTACTATCTTTGTGAAATAAACAGAGAATTTACAAAAAAAAAAAAGGTGTAAATTCATAGAAAAAAAATGTGTTTTTTTTACAACAAATTTACACCTTTAATTAACCCCTACATGTGTGAAATTTTGCACACATACACTCATGTAATTGTTAGTGAAAACCATATATCAAACTACATGAAATGACATGGTTAACTCTATGTAAACCATGTGTCATTTCATGTCGGTGGTTCTGTAATTTCACAAAAGCCGGCATTGCCCGGCAATTGAATCAGAGACTATTTTACTATGTAGAAGTGTATGAACTATAAATATATCTATATATATGTCACAATGACATGTATATATATATACAGTACAGACCAAAAGTTTGGACACACCTTCTCATTCAAAGATTTTTCTGTATTTTCATGGCTATGAAAATTGTAGAATCACACTGAAGGCATCAAAACTATGAATTAACACATGTGGAATTATACATTACACATTACAAAAAAGTGTGAAACAACTGAAAATATGTCTTATATTCAAGGTTCTTTAAAGTAGCCACCCTTTGCTTTGTTTACTGCTTTGCACGCAGAAAATGTGAACAGATGGATTCTACATGCCTGATTCCCACTGTGAAGCATGGAGGAGGAGGTGTGATGGTGTGGGGATGCTTTGCTGGTGACACTGTTGCGGATTTATTCAAAATTGAAGGCATACTGAACCAGCATAGCTACCACAGCATCTTGCAGCGGCATGCTATTCCATCCGGTTTGCGTTTAGTTGGACCATCATTTATTTTTCAACAGGACAATGACCCCAAACACACCTCCAGGCTGTGTAAGGGCTATTTAACCAAGAAGTAGAGTGTTGGGGTGCTATGCCAGATGACCTGGCCTCCACAGTTACCAGACCTGAACCCAATCGAGATGGTTTGGGGTGAGCTGGACCGCTTTTTTTTTTTTAATAAATCCCCAACAGTGTCACCACCATCACACCACCTCCTCCATGCTTCACGGTAGGAACTAGGCATGTAGAGTTCAGCCGTTCACCTTTTCTGCGTGCAAAGCAGTAATCAAAGCAAAAGGTGGCTACTTTGAAGAACCTAGAATATAAGACATATTTTCAGTTGTTACACACTTTTTTGTAAAGTGTAATGTATAATTTCACATGTGTTGATTCATAGTTTTAATGCCTTCAGTGTGATTCTTCAATTTTCATAGTCATGAAAATACAGAAAAATCATTGAATGAGAAGGTGTGTCCAAACTTTTGGTCTGTACTGTATATATATATATATATATATATATATATATATATATGTATATATATGTATTCTATGTGTGTATATCTAGTGTTTACAAGGAAAGAAAGGGGTTTTTATAATTACGATATTTCTGTCCCAATGACTTGCATTGGGTTACCGGTATCGGAATCGGCGATACCCGATACGTTTTGAGTATCTGGCTGATCCAATTCGATCCGATATTTCTGGATATCGGGCAGTATCGCTCAACACTAGCCACAGCATCTATGTTTGCGACTCTGTGAAGTAACAGAGTTTGCTTATACCGCCATATCCTGTCATTTTACTAGCAGCAGGCTCTGCCTGCATGGTGGACCCCGGGCTGCGAACGCACCCATCATTTATATTTACTTGGTGCGTTCCGTAGACCCTAACATAATACTAGCGCCAGGGTCTGGCTAGTAAAATGGCGGATGACCAGCGCCTAGGGCAGTTCATCCAGCAGCTGGAGGGTAGGTTGGCGGCTCTCGAGCGCACAACCTCAGCTGTGGATGTTACTGCAGTCGCTGTTCAGGCTGCTAGCGCAGCGGCAGCCAGTTTGTCCTCCGCCACCTCTGCCCCGACCTTATCCCGTCTCCCGCTTCCAGACAAGTTTTCTGGTGACAGTAAACATTGTCGGGGATTCATAAGCCAGTCCTCTATACAGCTCGAGCTTCTGGCTGCATGTTTTCCCACGGAGCGGGCAGAAGTCGGTTTCATAGTATCACTTCTGTCGTGCAGAGCATTGGAATGGGCAACGCCGCTGTGGGAGCGCGACGATCGTGTGGTGCGGAGTGCTCCTCGGTTTCTGGAGGCTCTTAAAAAGGTCTTTTTAGGCCCTCAGATCACCCACGATACGGTGGTCCAACTACTGGCAATGTCACAGGGTTCGTCCATGGTCAGCCAGTCGTCGGTCCAATTTCGGACTCTGGCCTCCGAGTTAGAGTGGCCAGATAAAGTCCTCATTCCGGTATACTGGAGAGGTCTGGCTGACCATGTAAAGGACGCTTTGGCCACCAGGGAGATTCCTGCCTCACTGGAGAAGCTTATCTCCATATCTACGCGCGTCAACCTTCGTTTTCATGAGCGGAGGTAGGAGCGGGCCCAGTGTAGACAGAGGTTCCGGCTGGCTCCCACCTTTGCCAAACCTCTAGAATCTCCCATTCAGGCGTCCAACTTCCAGGAGGCCATGGAGGTTGCTCGAGCGGGACCTAAGTCTCGACCCGCTCGAGTCCCTGTGGTTTGTAACAATTGCCAACAGTTAGAACATTATGCCAATAGATGTCCACAGCGATCGGGAACACGATCGCGTCTAGTAACCATGGGAGGAGGTTCACTAGAGTCAGCGGCATTTGCCTCCCAGCTGTCCTTTAAAGGGACAATCTCTTTTGGTCCATACACTCTAACAGTTGAGCTTTGTGTGGATTCTGGAGCAGAGGGGAATTTTATGACTTCTGCCTTCGCTCTCTGCCACACAATACCTCAGGTGATGCTCGCCAAACCGGTGACTGTTCGAGTGGTGAATGGATCAATGCTGCCCTCACAGATCACACATCAGGCAATCCCTCTCACATTATCTATGTCTCCTTCCCGTCAGGAGATTATCTCTTTCCTAGTCCTTACCAAGGGTATAGATGAGGCTCTGCTGGGAATACCCTGGCTTCGTCTTCACTCTCCACATATTGAGTGGTCCTCTAGGAGGATACGGGGTTCGAGTGAATCTTGTAAAGGTAGATGTGTGAGGGAGAGTGTTCAGGTTACCACTACAGGGATACCCGCAGATTTCACTTCCCTACCCAAGTGTTATTGGTCCTATGTAGACGTGTTCTCCAAAAAGGCTGCGGAGACTCTTCCGCCTCACCGCCCCTATGACTGTCCTATTGACCTCTTGCCTGGAGCAGAACCGCCCCGGGGAAGGGTTTATCCCCTCTCTCTCCCGGAGACGGAGGCTATGTCCCAATACATCCAGGAGAATCTGGCAAGAGGGTTCATTAGGAAGTCAATGTCACCTGCTGGGGCAGGGTTCTTCTTCGTGCAGAAGAATGGAGAATTACGTCCCTGCATAGATTACAGGGGTCTTAACGCCATCACCGTTAAGAAGAAATACCCGTTGCCCCTGATTTCTGAGCTCTTTGATAGGCTCCGGGGAGCAAGAGTATTTACCAAATTAGACCTTCGGGGTGCCTATAACCTGATTCGCATCCGTGAGGCGGACGAATGGAAGACGGCTTTTAATACCAGGGATGGGCACTATGAATATCTTGTGATGCCCTTCGGGCTCTGTAATGCCCCAGCCGTTTTCCAAGACTTTGTTAATGACATCTTCCGGGATATGCCTTCCACCTCGGTCATAGTCTATCTGGATGATATTCTCATCTTCTCTCCAGAAATTGACTCCCACCGGAGAGATGTCTGCAAGGTCTTCGACCTCTTGCGGGCAAATTCCCTTTATGCAAAGTTGGAGAAATGTGTGTTTGAGCAGGAGTCTTTACCATTCCTGGGCTATATCATCTCCGCCCAGGGATTGGCTATGGATCCTGCCAAACTACAGGCTGTGATGGACTGGCAAGAACCCCATTCCCTTAAAGCGGTGCAGCGCTTTATGGGGTTCATTAATTATTATCGCCAGTTCATTCCCCATTTCTCAACTTTGGTAGCTCCCTTGGTAGCCCTCACCAAGAAGGGAGCAAATCCCAAATTGTGGTCCGAAGAAGTCTCCAAGGCGTTCACCTCAATTAAGTCTCATTTTGCTAGCGCTCCCATCCTACACCGTCCTGATGTTGATAAGCCATTCATATTGGAGGTGGATGCCTCATCCGTTGGTGCTGGAGCAGTCCTCTTTCAGAAGGATGCTCAAGGTCGGAAGCATCCTTGCTTCTTCTTCTCCAAGACCTCCACACCAACGGATAGGAATTATTCTATCGGGGACAGGGAGTTGCTAGCAATGAAGTTTGCTTTCTCTGAGTGGAGACATCTGTTGGAAGGGGCTCGCTTTCCCTTCCAAGTCTTCACCGACCACAAGAATTTGGTATATCTTCAGACAGCCCAGCGGCTTAATTCTCGCCAGGCCAGATGGTCCATGTTCTTCTCCTGGTTTCATTTCACACTCCATTTTCTCTTGGGAGAGAAGAACTTTCGTGCCGACGCTCTCTCTCGCTCTGTGGTGTCCTCTGAGGAGGAGGAGGAGCCTTGGCTTATTATCCCCACAGAGAGCCTGAGAACAGTGGCCCCGGTTTCGCTAGAGTCTGTGCCCCCGTGCAAGACTTTTGTGCCTACCCATTTGTGACCGGAGGTACTCTCTTGGGCACATTCGTCCAGGGTGGGTGGACATTTTGGGGCAAAGAGGACATCTGAGTTGCTGGCGAGGACATACTGGTGGCCGCATATGGTCCGTGACGTTGAGGACTATGTTCGGGCGTGTGTCTCCTGTGCCAAGAATAAGTCTCCTCGACAACGGCCAGCTGGGTTACTTTACCCTTTGCCGGTGGCAGACAGGCCCTGGGAGATGGTTGGGATGGACTTTGTGGTTGGCTTACCCAAGTCTCGGGGCTGCACCATCATTTGGGTAATCACCGACCATCTTTCCAAAATGGTGCACCTGGTGCCGCTACCACGGTTACCTCCTGCACGGGCTCTGGCAGCGTTGTTCGTTAGGCACATCTTCCATCTACACGGCATGCCGGACAAAATTGTCAGTGACCGAGGTCCCCAGTTTGCGTTTCGGTTCTGGAGAGAGCTTTGTCGTCTACTCAGTATTGAGTTAAATCTCTCTTCAGCATACCACCCCGAGATGAATGGGTTGGTAGAGAGGGCCAACCAGACCTTGGTCACCTATCTACGACATTTTGTCTCAGCCAGGCTGGATGACTGGGCATCCTTGCTACCGTGTGCTGAGTTTGCACTAAACAATGCTGTGGCTGACTCCACCGGACAGACTCCATTCCTCCTAAACTACGGTCAGCATCCGCGGGTTCCGGTGCCCATGCCCGTGTCTTCCACCGACTCCAGGGTGGCAGACTGGGCTGTTGAGGCACAGGACATTTGGGACCGTACCCAGGATGCCATTCAGGCATCCAAGGAGAGGATGAGGTCCTCCGCCGACGCACATCGGACATTGGTGCCCCGTTCCGACATTTGCTCCTGGGGACTTGGTGTGGCTCTCCGCCCGTAACATCAGGCTGTGAGTTGAGTTCACTAAGTTGGCACTCCGCTACCTGGGTCCTTTCAAAGTCCTCCAGCAGGTTAACCCTGTAGTATACCATTTGGCTCTTCCACCATGCCTAGGTATCTCCGACACCTTTCACGTATCCCTCCTGAAACCCGTGCTCATGTCCTGGTTTTCCGAGTCATCTGCCGGGACATCGGGTTCGTCTATGGACAACCATGAGGTGAACGCCACCGTAGGGTGTAAGGTGGTACGGGGCAAAAGATTTTATTTGGTGGATTGGAGGGGTTATTGGCCTGAGGATAGGTCCTGACAGCCTGCCGAGCACGTTAATGCTCCTCAGCTCATCGCTGCCTTTGAACGCAGCGAGGCCCAAAGAAGGGGGGGCCCTAGGAAGGGGGATAATGTTAGGGATCGAGTTCCCTCTGCTGCACAAGGGGAATCTCGATCCAGTCCCGCTGCGGTCCCCCCATCCATCTCCGGCCGCAGTGGAGCCTGGTTAGCGGAGACGTCGGTCCCAGGGTCTCGCTCGGTCAAATACTGTGCAGAGGCTTGTTGCTGCCTCTTCTGGTTCCTCTATTATAACCAGTGCTGGAGCAATCAGTCTTGGGACTAAGTCCTGCGTTTCCCCTTCTGAGCATGCCCAGGGTAAGATCTCTCATTGGAGATCAGGGGTCACATGCTCAGGTACTGCAGCAGCTCCTATTGGTCCGCCAGGAAGGTCCTGAAACTGCTTGTGTTCTGAAACAGTTTCTCATTGGTCCTTTTCTGGAAGGTCCTAAAGTTGCTGCTATAAAAGGGTTGCATGGTTGCACATAACAATTGTTGTGTTATGTGCTTTGCGCCAGTGTGATCATGCACGCATGTGGTTAGGGCTCGGCTGAAATAAGCCCCTAGAATACCGGCACCTCCGGTGAGGAGATTTGTATGCACGTGTTCAGGGCTTGGCTGAAATAGCCTCTAGAATACCGGCTACTCCGGTGAGGAGTTGCTTGTTTGCGTTGCTGACTGCATGACCACGGCTATCCGCACAGCAGTTATCTGTGTACGCTTGTGGTGTTAACAGGACACAGTCTCTCTCTCTGCATCTCTACCTCAGCGACTCTGTGGTGTAACAGAGTTCGCTTATACCGCCATATAGTGCCACAGCATCTATGTTTGCAACTCTGTGAAGTAACAGAGTTCGCTTATACCGCCATATCCTGTCATTTTACTAACAGCAGGCTCTGCCTGCATGGTGGACCCATTATTTATATTTACTTGGAGTGTTCCGCAGACCCTAACACCACAGATCTAGATAAGTTCCTTAGTGGGTCTAGTTTCCAAAATGTTGTCACTTGTGGGGGTTTTCCACTGTTTAGTCACATCAGTTGCTCTCCAAACACAACACGGCGTCCAGCCAATTCTGCATTAAAAAAGTCAAACTGCGCTCCTTCCCTTCCGAGCTCTGCCATGCACCAAAACAGTGGTTTACCCCCACATATTGGGTATCAGCGTACTCAGGACAAATTGCACAATAAGGTTTGAGGTTTTGTTACCCTTGGGAAAATAAAATTTGGGAAGAAAAAATCATTTTTGTGGAAAAAATGATTTTTTAATTTTATGGCTCTACGTTATAAACTTGTGTGAAGCACTTGAGTGTTCAAAGTGCTCACCACAGATCTAGATAAGTTCCATAAGGGGTCTAGTTTCTGAAATGGGTTCACTTGTGGGGGATTCCCACTGTTTAGGCACATCAGGGGCTATCCAATTGCGACATGTCGTCCAATCTCGATTCCAGCCAATTTTAGTTTGAAAAAGTCAGATTGCGCTCCTTCTCTTCCGAGCTCTGCCGTGCGCCCAAACAGTGGTTCCCCCCACATATGGGGTATCAGCATACTCAGGACAAATTGGAAAACAACTTTTATGGTCCAATTTCTCCTGTTATCCTTGGGAAAATAAAAAATTGGAGACTTAAATATCATTTTTGTGGGAAAAAAATAGGATTTTTTATTTTCATGCCCGGGCATTATAAACTTGTGTGAAGCACTTGGGGGTTCAAAGAGCTCACCACTAGTGTTGAGCATTCCGATACCGCAAGTATCGGGTATCGGCCGATATTCGCGTTATCGGAATTCCGATACTTAATTCCGATACTTTTTCAATATCGTATACCGGAATCGGAAGTTCCCATAATTCTTTGAGAGGCAATGTGATTTTAGTCAGCCAATGAGGTATCCTACGAAGTGTGGGCACATCCTGTAATGCTGCGGTCATCTTAACTAATGGCATGGCTGTGATTGGCTGCTGAAATGATGTCAGAATGCACTATAAAAGGCGCCGCAGCCATTTTAGCGTCACTGTGCTGTGAACTCAGTAAGGGACAGAACGCTGCTGTGCTGACTCTGAGGGACAGTTAGATATTGCGATTTTGTGTACTACTGTGCTTGAGGCAGGCTAGTTTACCAACCGCTGTGTAAAGCTTCATTTTGCCAGTGTTGTTTTAACAGCTCTGTGCAAGGTGTGTGTGTGACAGTGCAGGTGACGCTGCAGTTTGCTCTGCATCCACCGCTGTTTGTAGGCATCTGCACGTGTCACTGACTCTTTTTTTTTTTATTTTATTTAGTGGAATTGGTGCAGCTCCATTATATTAGAAAAAAATCTAATCTATTAGTGTGACGCGCTTCCATCCGTATACAATACATTGGTTGCAAACACTATAGAAGTACACAAAGGGGCCTTTAACAGCTACAGAACAGTTGTGTTTCAGTGTTCACTGTAGTCTGTGAGCTTTTCATTTTGTGAGTGCAGATTACGCTCCAGTTTGTTCTTCAACCACTGCCGGTTGTAGTCTGCTGAGCGTGTGTCACTGCCTCATCCTTCACATTTTTCTCTAATTGGTGCTGCTCCATTTTAGTGGAAAAAAATCTAATCTATTAGTGTGACGCGCTTCCATCCGTATACAATACATTGGTTGCAAACACTATAGAAGTACACAAAGGGGCCTTTAACAGCTACAGAACAGTTGTGTTTCAGTGTTCACTGTAGTCTGTGAGCTTTTCATTTTGTGAGTGCAGATTACGCTCCAGTTTGTTCTTCAACCACTGCCGGTTGTAGTCTGCTGAGCGTGTGTCACTGCTCATCCTTCACATTTTTCTCTAATTGGTGCTGCTCCATTTTAGTGGAAAAAAATCTAATCTATTAGTGTGACGCGCTTCCATCCGTATACAATACATTGGTTGCAAACACTATAGAAGTACACAAAGGGGCCTTTAACAGCTACAGAACAGTTGTGTTTCAGTGTTCACTGTAGTCTGTGAGCTTTTCATTTTGTGAGTGCAGATTACGCTCCAGTTTGTTCTTCAACCACTGCCGGTTGTAGTCTGCTGAGCGTGTGTCACTGCCTCATCCTTCACATTTTTCTCTAATTGGTGCTGCTCCATTTTAGTGGAAAAAAAATCTAATCTATTAGTGTGACGCGCTTCCATCCGTATACAATACATTGGTTGCAAACACTATAGAAGTACACAAAGGGGCCTTTAACAGCTACAGAACAGTTGTGTTTCAGTGTTCACTGTAGTCTGTGAGCTTTTCATTTTGTGAGTGCAGATTACGCTCCAGTTTGTTCTTCAACCACTGCCGGTTGTAGTCTGCTGAGCGTTGTCACTGCCTCATCCTTCACATTTTTCTCTAATTGGTGCTGCTCCATTTTAGTGGAAAAAAATCTAATCTATTAGTGTGACGCGCTTCCATCCGTATACAATACATTGGTTGCAAACACTATAGAAGTACACAAAGGGGCCTTTAACAGCTACAGAACAGTTGTGTTTCAGTGTTCACTGTAGTCTGTGAGCTTTTCATTTTGTGAGTGCAGATTACGCTCCAGTTTGTTCTTCAACCACTGCCGGTTGTAGTCTGCTGAGCGTGTGTCACTGCCTCATCCTTCACATTTTTCTCTAATTGGTGCTGCTCCATTTTAGTGGAAAAAAATCTAATCTATTAGTGTGACGCGCTTCCATCCGTATACAATACATTGGTTGCAAACACTATAGAAGTACACAAAGGGGCCTTTCACAGATACTGAACAGTTGTCTGCAGGGTTCACTGTAGTCTGTGAGGAATAACCACACTTAGGCCTTAACTTTTCTGACTTTCTTTATCAATCTACCAAGATGAAGAAGTCAGTGAGTAAGGCACGTGGTCGTGGTCGAGGCCGTGGATTTGCAGCAGGGAGAGGACGTGGGGATTCTGTGGCTGCTGCCGCACCCAGTGACACAGCATCCACCAGTTTTCCCCGTGAGCGTTCCTTTATGCGCACTTTTGTAGGAGCTCAGCGTACCCCCCTGCTGCGTGAAGAACAAATTGAAGCCGTTGTTGGTTGGATGGCAGCCAATGCATCGACTTCAATAGCTTCCACCTCCTCTCAGGACCACAGCACTGTTGAACAACCATCAGTCTCTTCACCGCCTGCCAAATTGCCCAGGCAGTCAGAGAGCTCTGTACAGGAGCCAGCTGAGTCTCTGCTTCTGTTCTCAGAATCTGTTGGCTTGGAAACAGGGGCCCAGCCAAGCAGCATTCTGGAATGTGAAGAAGAGGCAGTATGCAGTGATGCGCAACAGCTGTGTCTCTCTGAATCTGAAGAGGCGGGTGAGCCAGTGCCGATGGTCAGCACACCGCAGAACGCATCTGATGATGATGAGACTCAGTTGCCAGTTTCTGTTGAGCATGGTGCTGGCCAGACCACCCAACAACAGCAGGTGTTGGAAGAGGGTAGTGGTGGAGATGATGAGGTCCAAGACCCAACATGGCGTGAGGAACAGGAAGGTGGTGGGAGCAGCTCTGAGGAAGAGATTGCACCAACGGTCCAAACAGTAGGGAGAGGTAGGCTGCAGACTCGCTTGCCTGTAGCCTCCAGTTTGGCACCCGTTCGGAGCAGTTCTCTTCCAACAGCCAAACCGGGCGCTCCCAGGACTTGCTCTGCGTGGTCCTTTTTTGATACAGTTGCAGATGATATTTGCTATGTAAAATGCAAGCTGTGTAATCAAAAAATTAAAAGAGGTAAAAGTGTCAGTAACCTTAATACAACAAATATGTGGAAACATGTGCGGTCAAAGCACTTTGTTGAGTTACAAAGACACACTGGAGATGTAGGCCAACCTACAGCAGCACCTACATCTTCAGCTCGTGTTGGAGCCTCTTCCTCCAGTTCACACACAGCTGGTTCGGCTTCCTCAAAGGATCGCCATGGAAGAACCTCTGTCACTGTTGTCCAGAGACACAGTGTTATTCCACCCACAGCTGCAAGTTCCCTGTCATCCTCACACACCCAGGCCACAAAACAGCCATCGGTAGCACAGGCATGGGATAAAAGACGGCCATACTCGGCAAACCATCCACGAGCACAGGCTCTGAATGCTGGCATTGCAAAACTCCTGTCCCTTGAAATGCTGTCATTCAGGCTGGTGGAGACTGACAGTTTCCGTGAATTAATGGCATTGGCAGTCCCACAATACAATGTGCCCAGCCGATTTTATTTCAGCAGGCAAGCCGTCCCTGGTCTGCAAAAGCATGTTGAGGCAAAAATTAAACATGCGCTACTAAACGCCGTCAGTAGCAAGGTCCACCTGACCACCGATGCGTGGACCAGTACCCATGGCCAGGGACGATACCTTTCACTCACTGCCCATTGGGTGAATGTTGTGGAGCCGGGTACAGATCTTGCGAGTGGCGCTGTACGTGTTCTGCCAACTCCAAGGATTGCCGGAATCAAGTCTGTCCACATTGACTCCTCCTCCTACTCCAGTTCCTCAGAATCATCGCTGCAGGAGCCGTCACGGTCTACCTCCACATGGACCCGTGGACGCTTACCTGATGCGACCGATATGAGCACAGCCGTGGCCAAACGGCAACAGGCCGTTCTGAAATTAATTCCCATGGGGAATCGAAGCCACACAGCGCAGGAGGTCTGGAATGCCATCAAGCAGGAGAGCGACGTGTGGTTTTTGCCAGCGAATCTCCAGCCAGGCTTGGTAGTGTGTGACAATGGCCGAAATCTGGTGGCAGCTCTGGGCCTTGGCAACCTCACTCACATACCATGTCTGGCACATGTGCTCAACTTGGTCGTGCAGAGTTTTTTGAGGGACTATCCGGATCTTGATGCACTGCTGCACAAGGTCCGCCTAGAGTGCGCTCACTTGCGACGTTCCAGCATGGCCAGATCGCGCATTGCAGCTCTGCAACGCAGATTGCGCCTTCCTGAACATCGCATCATATGTGACGTATCCACCAGGTGGAATTCAACGTTACATATGTTGGAGCGGTTGTGTGAGCAGCAGCCAGCAGTTATGGAGTATCAGCTGCATCAGGCGCAATCAACACGCAATTTGCGCCGTCCACACTTCACCATTAATGAGTGGGCCACTATGAAGGACATGTGCCACGTTTTGCGTGCGTTTGATGAGTCAACGCGGATGGCGAGTGCAGATGATGCACTAGTCAGCCTGACTGTCCCCCTTATCTGCCTGCTTCAAAAAACACTGCAAGCAATAAGGGATGAGGTTTTGGAAGAGGTGGAGGATGAGGAGTCACAAATTCCATCACCTTCTGGAAAGTCAGCGCAACGTGGTTCCTCACAAAGGGCTGGGCAGGGCTCACTTTGTGAGGAGGATGAGGAGGAGGAGTCAATGGAGGAGGAAGACATCGCTCCAGAGGGAGGTACACAACGCTCTAGTCAGTATGTAGAGCGAGGGTGGGGTGATGCAGAGCAGGCAGAGATAACGCCTCTTGCAGAGGACAGCGTTTCTTTGCCAGTTGGGAGTCTGCAGCACATGGTTGATTTCATGCTGCAGTGCCTAAGAAACGACCGCCGCATCGCCCACATTCTCACGACGTCTGATTATTGGGTGTACACCCTCCTAGACCCTCGCTACCGGGACAACGTCAAAAGCCTCATCACACCGTTGAACCGGGAGCGTAAAATGCGGGAGTACCAAGACACACTGGTGCAATCCCTAATGTTCTACCTTACTGCCGAGAGCACTGCTGCTGCTACTGCTTTACAAAGCAGCTCTGTGCGTCGAGGCAGTGTAGAGAGCTCTGCAACAAGAGGGAGCACACGCAGTGCCTCTGCACAGGGAAAGACCAGTATGTTAAAAATGTGGCAAAGTTTTGTGGCAGCGCCACAAATGTCTACACCATCCGAGAGGGCTCCAGTCAGCGGGAGGCAACGTATCCGTCAGATGGTGACAGACTACTTGGCTTTGCCTCTCAGTGTACTCCCAGATGGCTCTTCCCCATTCAAGTTTTGGGTCTCTAAGCTGGATACATGGCCAGAGCTTAGCCAGTATGCATTGGAGGTGCTGGCTTGCCCTGCTGCCAGTGTATTATCGGAGCGCGTCTTTAGTGCTGCAGGTGGTGTACTAACAGACCGTCGCATGCGACTATCCTCCGATAATGTAGACCGGCTTACTTTTCTGAAAATGAACAAGGCATGGATCTCGCCAGAATTTGTCTGTCCGTTTTCAGATTAAATAACTGGTTCGCAACGTTATCCATGTCTCCTGTTATGTTCATCTTTCTACCACCTGAACTCTACTCCCTGGGCTCCAACACTGCCAGTTGCTGCTCAGAAGTGTCGTGTCCACAGAACAAAACACAAGCTCTACTGTTAGTGGGGTTCAGTAACGCCAGCTGTTCCCCTGCTGTGTCAACGGCAGAAGTCTCCTGTTCCCGACACATGGACAGAAAAACACATGACCAACATGCTCCAAATAGGGAAGAGCCGTCACCCTGCTTGTTATGCTGAAAACATGAAATTGTGAAGTTTTGCAGGCCTAGAATGATAAATTTTTATGACAAATATGGACAAATAATAATTTGTCATCACAGCGCATATCTGCACATGTCTATTAGAAATGGTAACAAAAAATAAAACATAGTCTACTCTTCACATTTTGAAATTAATGCATAAAAGTACATTTCAGACTTATGAATTAATGCTTTTTAAGGAACTTTATCTGTACCTGTAAGATAATGCAGTCAATGGATGTACGAATCATTAAATCCTCATCATCATCATCACGAGTTTTATTTATGACAGACATTATAAAATACACATACTGATGCCAACTGTAACTTCAAACACCATATATGAAATGGCCAGCATGTAAACATGGTAATAATGTCCAATAATAAATTATTACATCTAGAAAGTGCATCATGCATACTGACAATAGGTAGTTATACCTGCAAGTGCTGTTGAAACAACCACAAGAGATATAAATTAATACTGGTATATAGGTATCACAGTGCATAGTTACTCATGGACAATGTTGATGTAATACTGTATCTCAATTAAGTCAGCGTCAACCATTAGGCTTGTTAGTCTTGTACATTGTTAAAGAGGGAACGTAATTTTTTTGTTTGTCATAGGTGGAGTATTACACATTAAATTATTACTGCTGTATTTTTTTTTGCGTCCCTAGTGCGCAATAACGCAGCCTAACCTCACATTTGATAGTCAGCTAATTGCCACACGCTACCCTACCCTACGCGTGACAGTAGGAAGGTAGTGTTGACGGATAAAGCTTTGCGCAACCAGACATTCTTTTACCCTCTTCAACACTCTACAAGCAAAAAATGCATGATTTCAGCCGCAGACTTTATTGACGTACAGTATAACATCGGCATTACCCATCAGAGGCTGTCCACTGTCTGATACAGACATAGAATATACCTTTGCTATCCGTAGCCTTTGTTTCACCTACACTTGCAGGCACACACTTAAATTGTGACAAACAATGCCTAATGTTTTTTTAAATGGTTATTTTTTATTGTACATTATTGTGTCATCAATCACATTGATGAGTCCATGCTGGACATGTCATACATGCTATAGAAAGTTACGATTTTATGAACTTAAATAATTGAAATGTCTGTGACTGTCACATAAAATTTGCGATGATGATGATGAGTGACTATTACAAAATCCATTGTCTTCACTATGTTATGGTTTAACATAGCGTTCCTTAAGCATTATTCATAAAAAAAAAAATTGGACTTTTATTCTTAAATTTACAACACTATATTTTGTTACCAATTTTTTGGGTGTTGTGTTGTTCCATTTATTTTTGGCATGTGCATATATGCGTTTATATTTCTATTTTCTTTATTTTTCCTTCTTGAAATTAGAAAACATGTGTATCTTTGTACCGTGTTAGCCAGTAGATAGAAAAATATTTAGACTTCAGAGTCAGCAGTGGTTGATACCTTTTAATGGATAACTGAAAAGATGGAAACAAATTGCAAGCTTTCAAGGCTACTCACGTCTCTTCATCAGGGAAAGACTAACTAAAAAAATTAAGCATCACATATTTCTATACACAACAGGACACAGGAATAGTGCAATAGGTAAGACAAGTAAGTGACGTGTATCAGAACTGTCATTATCTCACAGGGATGAACATAAATATTGGAACAGTTCCTAGATAAGGATAGAAAGTTTGATTGCCCTCTCATTGGCGTATTTTTTTGGGTTTTCATGACCCTGGAAGGGCATAGACGCAGATTCCTTAATTGATATAGAATGACATAAATCCATGTGATCTATTCATTCCATCACTAACAGTGTCAAAGGTCATGATGAGCTTATATTCTGAAACCTTTGTACGTTTCTCATATTTGAAGTTATATTTTAATACCAGTAATTCCATATCCATGATGCTATGACCGGGCATACAAAAGTCTTTTGCCACAGGTAAATTCATTAATTTATCTGTGATTGTGTGGCGCTGATAATTCATCCTTGTTCTCCTTTTTGTTGCCGGTCTCCCCTCACTTGTCCCTCCCTCACTTGTCTTAGCTATTCCTGTGTCCTGTTGTGTGTAGAAATATGTGATTCTTCATTTTTGGCTTTACTCTTAGCCTGATGAAGACACCTGAGTAGTCTCGAAAGCTTTGAATTTGTTACCATATTTTCAGTTAGCCATTAAACGTTATCAACCACAGAGGACTGTCAAGTATAAATATTTTTCTATTCTTGTAATTGAAATTTATCATTTTATTGTTGTAGTAAAACTTCATTTATTCTTGTTTGAAGTACATACATTTGCAATGGCCACGTAACAAGGCAATAACTCAATATTTTATGCCTACACCCTCCTTGACCCTGGGCTTCAACAGCGCCAGTTGCTGCTCAGAAGTGTTAGATGCACAGATGAAAACAATCGCTGATGTGTTTGTGGGGTTCAGTAACGCCTGCTGTTCCCCTGCTGTGTGTCTGGCAAAAATTACTGCTGCTAACTACAACTTCAACTTCAAACGTCTCATACTAGGCCTCTGCCTACACCCTCCTTGACCCTGGGCTTCAACAGCGCCAGTTGCTGCTCAGAAGTGTTAGATGCACAGATGAAAACAATCGCTGATGTGTTTGTGGGGTTCAGTAACGCCTGCTGTTCCCCTGCTGTGTGTCTGGCAAAAATTACTGCTGCTAACTACAACTTCAACTTCAAACGTCTCATACTAGGCCTCTGCCTACACCCTCCTTGACCCTGGGCTTCAACAGCGCCAGTTGCTGCTCAGAAGTGTTAGATGCACAGATGAAAACAATCGCTGATGTGTTTGTGGGGTTCAGTAACGCCTGCTGTTCCCCTGCTGTGTGTCCGGCAAAAATTACTGCTAGCTACCTAATCATGGTGAAAAAAACATGACATCTCAAAGTGTCTAGTGCTACACATAGATATGAGGCTACACCATGATTTCTAAGCTGTAAACATTTGAAACGTCAACTTTCAAACCATAAAATGATTTGTCTTTGTCACAAATCTGTAACAAAATAATTGTGACATATTATTACAGATATGCACATGTCGAAAACAAATGCAAACACAAAAGCCTACTTATGCTATAGGATACTGATGGTCAACCTTGTCACTCCATAGCTTAGACAAATCCAACTCACATCATGATGACTCAAATACTGCAATGTTGGAAGTGCATAATGTGGGTTGAACTTTGACAACTGCTGCAGTGCGAAGGTTATACTTCAGTGTTCTTGCCTTTGAAATAAAAGCATACAAGTAAATATAATATCCAATGTTGATTAAGGGACGTGATGTACACCTGTAATATTGTGCAAACAATGCATGTAGGAATAGTCCTCTTCAACATTACTTATATTTGTGTCATTTTAAAAAATACATATTTGATTAGAAAGTTAACAGCCCATATCATAAAGGTCCTTCATGTAAACATGATAATCGCTAACAAAAATCATGCATTACCTTGGTAAAGTCAATAGTGCATAGTCACAATAGCAAAATATATACCTGTAAGTGGTGCTGAAAGAACGACAACTGATAGAATAGGTGAATGATATCTATTTATCAGACTGAATAGCGACACCTGTACAATGTCGATATAATACTGTACCTTAACAAAACAGCTGTGTCACACCTCACACGCATTTTTCTTGTAGCTTGTTATGTAATAGGGCACATGCGTGTATGTTTCATCATAGGTGCATGTTTACTGAGTAAAGCAGTCATGACAACGCCTTTGTGTTGTCGGTACGCTTGCGATGATGAACGATGCGCACCGTGAATGTTAGTCTGCGTCATAAGACGCACAGACGCTCCAATACCCAACGCGTCACAGCAGGAAGCCAGTCTGTGCGTCCAAACAAAGGCGCAAGCATACATGCACGTACCCTTTTAGAAAGCTATATAAAAATAAGGATGTAGTACTTAGTAACGCACACTTTATTGAGGTACAGTATTACATCGCCATTCACCATCTGTGGCTATGCAGTGTCATCTATATATACCTTATCTATCCGTTGTCATGCTTGCAAGTCCACAGTCAGGCATAAATAGCTGTTTTCACTATGCACTTTTTAAAGTTTTTTTTTGTTAATATAAATGATTGGCACATATTATCAGTATTACATGATGGAAATTTTAGATATTTTTAAAAACTTTTTAGTGATATTATTCAGCAAATGAAAATGGTGTACATACTGTTACTTATCCATCATTAATGGATTCTGATATGTACTTGTATGCTTTTATTTAAAACCGTATAGCAGATTATTTAACCGATTTTTATTGTGGTTTGCATTGCTTTTCAACATGTTAATGTATGCGTTTATGTTTGTCAATTATTAATTTACATATATTTTTTAAAGTAAAATCATCATCTTATGGTACTAAAGGTTATATTTCTCTTGTTTGGAGTATAGACATTTTTAATTGACACGTAACAAGGAAAATACTTCATCTAGTATTTAAACATCCTCCTTGACCCTGGGCTCCAACACCGCCAGTTGTTGCTTGGAAGTGCTGTTAGCACAGTCTACACTTGCTCCCTGTGTTACTGGGGTTCAGTAATGTCAGCTGTTCCCCTGCTGTGTGAACGGCAAAAAGTCCTGCTGCCTCCACCCTGTTCTCTTCTCATCCCTGGGTTACAACACCGCCAGTTGTTTCTCGGAAGTGCTGTTAGCACAGTCTACACTTGCTCCGTGTTACTGGGGTTCAGTAATGTCAGCTGTTCCCTGCTGTGTGAACGGCAAAAAGTCCTGCTGCCTCCACCCTGTTCTCTTCTCATCCCTGGGTTACAACACCGCCAGTTGTTTCTCGGAAGTGCTGTTAGCACAGTCTACACTTGCTCCTGTGTTACTGGGGTTCAGTAATGTCAGCTGTTCCCCTGCTGTGTGAACGGCAAAAAGTCCTGCTGCCTCCACCCTGTTCTCTTCTCATCCCTGGGTTACAACACCGCCAGTTGTTTCTCGGAAGTGCTGTTAGCACAGTCTACACTTGCTCCGTGTTACTGGGGTTCAGTAATGTCAGCTGTTCCCCTGCTGTGTGAACGGCAAAACAGTCCTGCTGCCTCCACCCTGTTCTCTTCTCATCCCTGGGTTACAACACCGCCAGTTGTTTCTCGGAAGTGCTGTTAGCACAGTCTACACTTGCTCCCGTGTTACTGGGGTTCAGTAATGTCAGCTGTTCCCCTGCTGTGTGAACGGCAAAAAGTCCTGCTGCCTCCACCCTGTTCTCTTCTCATCCCTGGGTTACAACACCGCCAGTTGTTTCTCGGAAGTGCTGTTAGCACAGTCTACACTTGCTCCTGTGTTACTGGGGTTCAGTAATGTCAGCTGTTCCCCTGCTGTGTGAACGGCAAACAGTCCTGCTGCCTCCACCCTGTTCTCTTCTCATCCCTGGGTTACAACACCGCCAGTTGTTTCTCGGAAGTGCTGTTAGCACAGTCTACACTTGCTCCCGTGTTACTGGGGTTCAGTAATGTCAGCTGTTCCCCTGCTGTGTGAACGGCAAAAAGTCCTGCTGCCTCCACCCTGTTCTCTTCTCATCCCTGGGTTACAACACCGCCAGTTGTTTCTCGGAAGTGCTGTTAGCACAGTCTACACTTGCTCCGTGTTACTGGGGTTCAGTAATGTCAGCTGTTCCCCTGCTGTGTGAACGGCAAAAAGTCCTGCTGCCTCCACCCTGTTCTCTTCTCATCCCTGGGTTACAACACCGCCAGTTGTTTCTCGGAAGTGCTGTTAGCACAGTCTACACTTGCTCCCGTGTTACTGGGGTTCAGTAATGTCAGCTGTTCCCCTGCTGTGTGAACGGCAAAAAGTCCTGCTGCCTCCACCCTGTTCTCTTCTCATCCCTGGGTTACAACACCGCCAGTTGTTTCTCGGAAGTGCTGTTAGCACAGTCTACACTTGCTCCCGTGTTACTGGGGTTCAGTAATGTCAGCTGTTCCCCTGCTGTGTGAACGGCAAAAAGTCCTGCTGCCTCCACCCTGTTCTCTTCTCATCCCTGGGTTACAACACCGCCAGTTGTTTCTCGGAAGTGCTGTTAGCACAGTCTACACTTGCTCCCGTGTTACTGGGGTTCAGTAATGTCAGCTGTTCCCCTGCTGTGTGAACGGCAAAAAGTCCTGCTGCCTCCACCCTGTTCTCTTCTCATCCCTGGGTTACAACACCGCCAGTTGTTTCTCGGAAGTGCTGTTAGCACAGTCTACACTTGCTCCTGTGTTACTGGGGTTCAGTAATGTCAGCTGTTCCCCTGCTGTGTGAACGGCAAAAAGTCCTGCTGCCTCCACCCTGTTCTCTTCTCATCCCTGGGTTACAACACCGCCAGTTGTTTCTCGGAAGTGCTGTTAGCACAGTCTACACTTGCTCCTGTGTTACTGGGGTTCAGTAATGTCAGCTGTTCCCCTGCTGTGTGAACGGCAAACAGTCCTGCTGCCTCCACCCTGTTCTCTTCTCATCCCTGGGTTACAACACCGCCAGTTGTTTCTCGGAAGTGCTGTTAGCACAGTCTACACTTGCTCCTGTGTTACTGGGGTTCAGTAATGTCAGCTGTTCCCCTGCTGTGTGAACGGCAAAAAGTCCTGCTGCCTCCACCCTGTTCTCTTCTCATCCCTGGGTTACAACACCGCCAGTTGTTTCTCGGAAGTGCTGTTAGCACAGTCTACACTTGCTCCTGTGTTACTGGGGTTCAGTAATGTCAGCTGTTCCCCTGCTGTGTGAACGGCAAACAGTCCTGCTGCCTCCACCCTGTTCTCTTCTCATCCCTGGGTTACAACACCGCCAGTTGTTTCTCGGAAGTGCTGTTAGCACAGTCTACACTTGCTCCTGTGTTACTGGGGTTCAGTAATGTCAGCTGTTCCCCTCTGCTGTGTGAACGGCAAAAGTCCTGCTGCCTCCACCTGTTCTCTTCTCATCCCTGGGTTACAACACCGCCAGTTGTTTCTCGGAAGTGCTGTTAGCACAGTCTACACTTGCTCCCGTGTTACTGGGGTTCAGTAATGTCAGCTGTTCCCCTGCTGTGTGAACGGCAAAAGTCCTGCTGCCTCCACCCTGTTCTCTTCTCATCCCTGGGTTACAACACCGCCAGTTGTTTCTCGGAAGTGCTGTTAGCACAGTCTACACTTGCTCCTGTGTTACTGGGGTTCAGTAATGTCAGCTGTTCCCCTGCTGTGTGAACGGCAAAAAGTCCTGCTGCCTCCACCCTGTTCTCTTCTCATCCCTGGGTTACAACACCGCCAGTTGTTTCTCGGAAGTGCTGTTAGCACAGTCTACACTTGCTCCCGTGTTACTGGGGTTCAGTAATGTCAGCTGTTCCCCTGCTGTGTGAACGGCAAAAAGTCCTGCTGCCTCCACCTGTTCTCTTCTCATCCCTGGGTTACAACACCGCCAGTTGTTTCTCGGAAGTGCTGTTAGCACAGTCTACACTTGCTCCTGTGTTACTGGGGTTCAGTAATGTCAGCTGTTCCCCTGCTGTGTGAACGGCAAAAGTCTGCTGCCTCCACCCTGTTCTCTTCTCATCCCTGGGTTACAACACCGCCAGTTGTTTCTCGGAAGTGCTGTTAGCACAGTCTACACTTGCTCCCGTGTTACTGGGGTTCAGTAATGTCAGCTGTTCCCTGCTGTGTGAACGGCAAACAGTCCTGCTGCCTCAACTTTAATTTCCATGGGTACCTTCTGCTACCCATCCGGGTTCCAGTACCGTCAGCTGGTTCTCCGCAGTGCCTTTGGCCTAGGTGCCTCCATGTCGGTATCCGAGTTCCAGCAACGTCTGCTGGTCCTTGGTAGTGCTTTGGAGCACAGGTACCTCCTGCTTAGTAACCCTGTCCCAGTAACGTCAGCTGGTCCTCGGTTGTGCCATTGGCTCTTTTCCTTCTGCTGACCCTCCGGGTTCCAGCACAGTCAGCTGGTCCTCGTTACTTTCATTGGCTCTTGTACCTTCTGCTACCCATCCGGGTTCCAGTACCGTCAGCTGGTTCTCCGCAGTGCCTTTGGCCTAGGTGCCTCCATGTCGGTATCCGAGTTCCAGCAACGTCTGCTGGTCCTTGGTAGTGCTTTGGAGCACAGGTACCTCCTGCTTAGTAACCCTGTCCCAGTAACGTCAGCTGGTCCTCGGTTGTGCCATTGGCTCTTTTCCTTCTGCTGACCCTCCGGGTTCCAGCACAGTCAGCTGGTCCTCGTTACTTCCATTGGCTTTTGTACCATCACCAACAGGACAAAGAAGGTTAAGACAAACTACAAGATACAGAACAAGAGACAGAAGAACAATAAGCAGAAGATCAAAAAGCAGAAGAACATTAAGTATAAGACCAAAATGAAGAGCAAAATATATGCTCTAAATTCTAAGCAGAAGAAGACTAAGCAGTGTATGGGGGTGAGTCCGTTCCTCCTCTTGGTGCCCCTGGAAAATGCCTGATGCTGCTGCAGGCTAAACTGAACGCGGACAAATACTGTTGTAATTAAAATCTTTCGTGACAGCAAGAACGGAAGGATGAAAATTCAGAGTTTTACAGATTACAAGTACAGGAATGTCTGTCACAAATAAGAATATGATGAAAAGGATGAATAGGAAGAAGATGAAGAAGTAGAATATGAAGAATAATAACTGTTTAATAAGAACAATATAAGTAATGTTAACAAAAAGATGAATAGCAAGAAGTTTTAGAAGATTAAGAAGGTGAAGATGAAGAATAATTTGATGAGAAAGATGATGCTGCTGAAGATTATGAAGGAGAAAGTGTGTGAAAAGTTAAAAAGGTGAAGACCATGGAAGTTGTGAAACAGACATATTTGACAAAATAGAAAAAAGGTTAACAACATTGTCAATTTCTTCGTCAATCCGAACGTATTTCCTAAAAAAAAAAAATTAATGCTATTCCATTGGATTGGGTTAAACATCTATGCCTTTAATGTCTCCTCAACCTCCCCCAATACATTCTACATTACTCTTTGTTGTTTTCCTTCATGTACAATTAACCTACAAGGCAAGAATGGGGTTTTTTTTATTTCGATATTTTGTTCCCATAGACTTACATGGGACTTCCGGTATCGGTATCGGGTATCGCCGATATTTTTGTGTATCGGCGATACCATTCCGATTCCGATACTTTTGGATATCGGAAAGTATCGCTCAACTCTACTCACCACCAATCTAGATAAGTTCCTTAGGGGGTCTAGTTTCCAAAATGGGGTCAATTTTGGGGGGTTTCCATTGTTTAGGCACATCAGGGACTCTGCAAACTGAACATGACACCCATCAAAGTCTGCATTCCAAAACGTCATTACTTCCTTTCCGAGCCCTGCCGTGCACCCAAACAGTATTTTCCCCCTACATATGGGGTATCAACGTACTTAGGACAAATTGTACAACAACTTTTGGGATCCAATTTCCTTGGGAAAAATCAAAAATAGGGGACTAAAAAAATCATTTTTGTGGATTTTTTTTTTCAAACCCAGGCATTATAAACTTTAGTGAAACACTTGAGGGTTCAAAGTGCTCACCACAGATCTAGATAAGTTCCTTAGGGGTCTAGTTTCCAAAATGGTGTCACTTGTGGGGGATTTCCACTGTTTAGACTCATCATTGGCTCTCCAAACACGACATGGCATCCAATCTCAATTCCTGCCAATTTAGGTTTGAAAAAGTCAAATGGCTCTCCTTCCTTTACGAGCCCTGCCGTGCGCCTAGACAATGGTTTTCCCCCACATATGGGGTATTGGCATATTCAGGAGAAATTGCACAACAACTTTTTATGTCCATTTTCTCCTTTTACCCTTGTTAAAATAAAAAAAAAATGTTTGTAACAGATCATTTTTGTGACTAAAAAGTTAAATGTTCATTTTTTCCTTCCAAGTTGCTTCAGCTCCTGTGAAGCACTTGAAGGGTTAATAAACTTCTTGAATGTGGTTTTAAGTACCTTGAGGGGTGCAGTTTTTAGAATCGTGTCACTTTTGGGTATTTTCTGCCATATAGACCCCTCAAAGTGAATTCAAATGTGAGGTGGTCCCTAAAAAAAATGGTTTTGTATAATTTGTTGAAAAATGAGAAATCGCTGGTCAACTTTTAACCCTTATAACTTCGTAACAAAAAATATTTTGGTTCCAAAATTGTGCTGATGTAAAGTAGACATGTGGGAAATGTTATTTAGTAACTATTTTGTGTGACATATTTCTCTGTTTTAAGGGAATAAAAATTCAAAGTTTGAAAATTGCAAAATTTTCAAAATTTTCGCCATATTTCCATTTTTTTCATAAATAACCGCAAGTTATATCGAAGAAATTTTACCTCTATCATGAAGTACAATATGTCACTAGAAAATAATCTAAGAATATCTAAGATCCGTTGAAGCGTTCCAGAGTTATAGCCTCATAAAAGACAGTGGTCAGAATTGTAAAAATTGGCCCGGTCATTAACTTGCAATCCTCCCTTGGGGGTTAAGGGGTTAAACACAGGTTGTAATGTAACAAAATAGGTAAAAAGCTAAGGGGATGAATACGTTTGCAATCCACTCCCATTTTCATTCCCGTGCTAATCTTAATAGTCTTTTTTTTTAAATTACAGTACAGTTCCAGAAATTTGAGCCTTTTTTTAGAATGACCAAAATTCAAATTTTCATGGTCTTTGCCAAAGAAGTATTACTCACAAGATGAAGTCGTGTCTTTAGGCTCCTCTACAAAATACTCTACTAACTATAACAGTATAAAATAAAAGGTGAGGGCCAGCCAAACAGTAATATTTTATGCTTTTACAGTGTACGATTTTGAGGTCTGAATGCACAGCTCATTCCACATAAGGACAGAAAAAGGCCAACATTGGATTATGTTGAATTGCTGCACTAATATTGAAGCACATTGAAAATGTGAGTGGTAGTCATTCTGCTTATGATAATCTGAAAATTCAAGTGAGATAGGGAGGTGCTGTACCTGCAAATTTCTGTGACTGTGGATTCATTGATCTTTGATACTGAATTAACAGCACATTAATAATAGGCTTTTTTAAAACATCACACACTGCAATTGAAAATTATGGGGGTACCGTATTTTTCGGACTATAAGACGCACCCCAAATTTTCAGAAGGAAAATAGGGAAAAAAAATAATGTGTCAAATGGAGGTCCGTCTTACAGTCCGAATTCAGGTTACTAGCCAAGGGATCAGCACAGGTAGAGGAGTGGTCACAAGGGTCTTTTGGTGGTCCAGGCTGATGTGGTGGTGGTGCTCTGTGTTGCAGGGGTGCTCTGTGTCCGTGGGGTGGCTGTGCTCTGTCTGTGGGGTGGCTGTGCTCTGTCTGTGGGGTGGTTGTGCTCTGTCCGTGGGGTGGCTGTGCTCTGTCCGTGGGGTCTCAATATACTTACAACTCACGTGGTGGTGGTCCGATCCCAATGCAGCCTCCTGTGCTCTGTGGTGTCCGGGCTCTGTGATGTGATGGCAGCGGGCCTCTGTACTGCCTGGGGGGCTCCGTGCTGCGTGTGGGGCTCCATGCTGCATGTGGGGCTCCGTGCTGTGTGGGGGTCTCCGTGCTGCGTGGGGGGCTCCGTGCTGCGTGTGGGGCTCCGTGCTGCCTAGGGGGCTCTGTGCTGCCTGGGGGACTCCGTGCTGCCTGGGGGGCTGCATGTGAGGCTCCGTGCTGCGTGGGGGCTCCGTGCTGCGTGGGGGGCTCCGCTGGCATTTCGTCATAGCCTGGAATCCCCCGCAGCTCTGTTGCAGAGACGGAGGTTGCCGAGACGCGGAGCAAAGATGGCCGCCAGAAAGATGGCAGCACATACTGAAATTCAAATCTCGGCAACGAGATCTCGTCTTCCGAGATCTCGGGATTGTTCATTGTTTGCCTTCTGCACCCTTCTGCTGATGCCAGTGCTGATGACCCACACTCAGCCAGGCATCTATTCCCTGCTGGGATTACTGTTGCAGGTCCTGCACTGATAGACATCTCATTGACTGGTTTGTCATATGGCTTCTGCCACTGTCACTGCTCAGCCATGCCAGCCACACATCTCCTGTGTTTTATACTGATGGACTGTAATAATGATGAGAAATAAAAAAAACTTTTATGAGTGTGCAGTACCACCAAAAAGCTTACAAATTAAGGCTATTTTTTAAAAGGCTTTTTGATAAAAAGATTACTAAAGAAAAATAGATATTTTTTCAAAGGCTTAATAAAAAGCCTTTATAAATGTTTACTCATTTTGAAAATAGAAAACATTTTGCAGATCCCAAAAAGGCACAATTTTTTTCACTACTAGTCGGGAAGCCATTATATTTCACTTTCAAAAATGCTGAGTACACCTGCTTTTGCTCCTTTGCAGTTTGCTTTAGTTTCTTACTGCTATGTTCTGTGTCATATAGCTCACATATTAATTTTGCACTGAACTATATTAACCATGTTACCAAGATCAATAAATTACACAATAGTTCTTACTAACATGTGGCACATGACATCTAACTTGGTGGATGTGGACTTTTCAATTGCTACCTCATATTCAGTAACTGTAATTCTTACCCTGTATCCAATAATGTGTTATCACTGGCACCTTAAATCCTAGTATACAATTATATTAAGAATAAATGTCTTCTGGGTAATGCTATTTTAGGATCACTGCCTGGTAGAGATACAGAACATCTGTGCCTGGTACTTGACCTACTTTATTATTTACTAAAAAATTTATAGACAACTTATGAGAAATTAAAAATTAGAGTTCAGTATTATTTATTGTATTCCAAAACTAAAGTTGCATCAATACAGGTGTTCAGTGTAATGAGGATGAGAAAACTTTTCTAGTCATTGCTATCAAATAGTTATATTTAAAGTACACTTCTCTTGGGAAAAGAAGCAGGTACATAAAGTGTTGTCTTACATTTCAAGAGCTAAAAATGGGACATTTAAATTGATTGTGCATTTACAAAAATGTTTTCAAAATTTCACTTGGCATAATTAGCAATCTGTAAACAAATCTGGAAAATTAGTCTCAAGAGACCTTATAGTTAATTAGACTTAATATTAATTTTCAGTTGTATCCAAGTACTGATTCTTTTCACTTGGAGTTTCCACAGGGTTTAGTAATTTATTGTCATTAACATAAAAGGGCTAAGGTTCACCTGGTGACATGGATCCACTAAGACGCAGGACAGGGTGAACACATGGACCAAGTGCAATGGCACAACAGTGAGGACCTGGAAACCGGATAGGCGGAAGGCAAGCAAGAATGAAAAGAAGGACACGCTTAAAGTCAGTAGTGTAGACAAACACAGGTGAGCAGATGAAGGATTGACCAGAAGGTCTGAACCAGGATGAAAAATTCACAAAAGTTAGCAAAGATGATTGGAGAGTAATGTGAACAATTTCTATGTAATAGTTCATACTTAATACAGCAGACAATTGGTTAATTTAAAGTTCACAGAGTTAGCAGATACAAGTTATCAAAATCACAGGAATTTTCACAGATGATTGCAGCATAATTTGTACAGTCTCTAAGTAACAGAAAAGCAGAATATGGGTTTACTAGCAGGTCTGAGAAATAGTAGATGCAAGTTGAGGAATCCACATAAGTTTGTTGAAATGATTGCAGCATAATTTGAACAGTCTCTAAATAATAGTTCATAATGCTTACAGCAAGCAGTTGACAAATAAGCAGGTCACAGGTCAAAGAAGCAGTAGATGCAAATGTTATAAACCACAGGAAATAATCCGATTTGGAGCACAGTAACCTATGGATTTATATGGCTGTAAAATAAAAACTGAATATCAATCAATCTATTTACCTATCTATCCATGCTCAAAAAAGTAGCACTATACATACTGATATACCAAATTGGTGCAAGCCTCAGAATACTGACCCAGTACCATCCATATACATACAGCAAAAAACAAAATAACATCACTCCAGACATGGGGTAGTGAGAAAATTGTGGTCTTTATTCACCCATATATGTACCACCTTTTTTTCTCTTCGAACTGTGAGCCTTTCTCAAGCTATAGGAACTCACAATCTAAACCCTCTATCAGTATATCTTCTAAGGCTGCCTAGTTTGTTTTGTGTTTTTGTAGTATACATTTGTAGGTTGTGACTGCCTCTTTGTCTGAGCACTCTGCTCTTCTTCCTGCCCTTTATATTTGCAGCATAGTCACAACAGTATGCACCTATTCACACTTGATTCATTCTTAAAAAGTGCTAGTAAGTTTCTTTTGTGTTTTTGCTGTAACCATGTATTGACGGTGGTTCTGGTGCTTTTTCCTGTACTAAAGGGTTTTTTGTGTTACATTCTTGTACTGACAGTGTTAGGGTCTGCGGAACGCACCAAATATAAAACGTAGAGAGGTGCGTTCGCAGGGCGCTAGGGCGCTGTCTAGCGTTGAAAACGAACCCTGTTGCATCACAGAGCTGCTGAGACAAACTTCTGTGTCCTGTCAGGCACCCAGGTACACAGTTGACTGCTAAGCGAACATAGAACGTGATCATGCGCTAATGTCCTCGCAGGAGTCACCCGCAATCTATGGCGTCTGAACGCCAGGCCCTGACTACGACAATCAAACTCCTCACCAGTTATGCCGGTAATCTAGGGCATCTAAGACACCGACCCTGACAAGCTAGCATACCAAGCTCCTCCCCAATTAGGTCGGTATTGTTATGGCGCATTTCAGCCGCCCTAACCACACACACACATGACCATACTGGCGCAAAGCATATAACGGTTGATACTAGCGCACGGCCATGCGGTAAGGACAGCCTTTTATAGCAGCCACGAGAAAAAGACCTTCCAGGAAGGACCAATGGGAAGCTGCTTCAGAACATCAACAGCTGTTGTGAATGGGTTTGAGATGAGTTCTGAGCAGAGGCTCCCTCTGGTGGTTACAAGCGGTACTAGTGAAGATTGTGAGGACTGGGAATCAGGTGTTACTGACTGGTCTTATATAAGGGAGTCTTTTTCCCATCAGGGTTGCCGGTGATCAATTGTTCTGGTCTGAATCCTTCTTTCCAGTTTCCCTTGTAGCCTGCTGTGTCGTGTCTGCATCTCCTGCTATCAGATAAGACATTTTCTTCTTTTGTGTTTGTGCTATATTTTTGCATTTTGTCCTGCACTTCTGTGGGGGCCTTCTGGGTCCCCTCCGGGGGCTTTTGCCCTCTCAGTTTGTTCAGCCACTGAGTTTTGTACTTTGACTTTTCCAGTTTTTTCAGTGGCTGCTGTCTTGATTTTGTTACACCAGAGAACTAATTTAGGTGGTAGAGGTCGTGTGATCTCAGGTGATTTTAAATTAGTAGAGTTGGTGTTTTTCAGGGTTTTCTGAGATTGCAGTAAGTACCCTTCCTGTCCTTTTCTATTTAGATAGTTTTGGCCCCAGCGTTTGCTCATACTATTTTCTTTCTGTGTCAGTATTTCCTCTTGTCTAACCGCCATTACATGTTTGGGGGCTTTCTATTATCTTTGGGGTCTGCTCCGGGGCAGATAGCTTTCCTATTTCTATCTTTAGGTGTAGTTAGTTTCTCAGGCTGTGACGAGGCGTCTAGGACCAACGTAGGAACGCTCCACGGCTGCCTCTAGTTGCGGTGGTTAGTCAGGGTACTGCAATCTCATAGATTCCAACTGCTCTGGTGTATTGCCTTTTTTACCTGCACTCCTCAGCTACCGTAACATAACAGTATCACCGGCCCAAAAATTGAATGGTACTCACAGAAGGGGAAAAATATTGTGACAGAAGAAAGGTTGTCAGAGTTGTCAGAGATATTTTTCTGTTTGTTGCATTTTTTTCCCTCTGTATCTCTGGGTGCTGGGGAGGATCTTTTCTCCCAATGGAGTTTGCACAGTTGTCTGGCCGTGTGGATCAGCTTGCCACTGAGGTTCAGAGTATTGCTGCATATCTTGCTAGGTTGCCTGTTGTGGAACCTAGGATCCCCATGCCAGATTTGTTTTTAGGGGATCGAGCTAAGTTTAAGAATTTCAAAAATAATTGTAAATTTGTTTTTTGCCTTAAAATCTAAGTCCTCAGGAAACGCAGCGCAGCAGGTTCAAATTATCATCTCTCTCCTGCGCGGCGATCCTCAGGATTGGGCTTTTTCCCTGATACCTGGGGATCCTGTTTTGAGTGATGTTGATGCATTTTTTCAGGCTTTGGGGTTATTGTACGATGAGCCTAATGTCACTGATCAAGCTGAAAAAGCCTTGTTGGCATTAAACCAGGGGCTTGATGACGCTGAGTTATACTGTCAGAGATTCCGTAGGTGGGCAGTCCTGACCAGGTGGAATGACGATGCTTTGGCGGCCCTTTTCCGGAAGGGTCTGTCGGATAATGTAAAGGATGTTATGGTGGGATTCCCTGTCCCCTCTGGTCTCAATGATTCTATGTCATTAGCGATTCAAATTGACAGACGTTTGCGTGAGCGGAGAAGTATGCGTGGAATGGTGTTGCCTTGTGAACCAGCTTCTGAGCCCATGCAGTGTGATGGAGTGGTGTCTGGGGCACAGCGTCATGAGTTTCGAAAGCGCAATGGGTTATGTTTCTACTGTGGTGATGCCTCTCATGCTATTTCAGTCTGCCCTAAGCGGGGAAGACGTTTTGCACGCTCAGTTGTCTTGGGTAGTGTTCAGACTAAGTTTTTATTAACTGTCACTCTGATATGCTCTCTGTCCTCATTTTCTGCTCAGGCTTTTGTTGATTCTGGAGCAGCTATTAACCTGATGGATTATGATTTTGCTAAACGTTGTGGGTTTCCCTTGATACCCCTACAGAAGTCTATTCCCCTACTGGGAATCGATTCTACCCCTTTGGCTGAGAATAAACCCCAGTTTTCTACTCAGGTGATAATGAGGGTTGAACCTGATCACCAGGAGTGCTGCAAATTTTTGGTTCTATATAATCTGCATGACATTATCGTGCTGGGTTTCCCTTGGTTACAGTCTCATAATCCTGTTTTGGATTGGAAATCTGTGTCTGTAACCAGTTGGGGCTGCCAATGTGTTAATACCAACACTCCTGTTTTTTCTGCCTCCCCCCAGGCTCAGGATGTTCCTGACTTTTTGTTTGATTTTTCTGATGTGTTTAGCGAAAGTAAATCTGCATCCTTGCCTCCCCATAGGAGCTATGACTGCGCTATTGAATTAGTGCCGGGTAGTAAATTCCCTAAAGGTCGCCTTTTTAACTTATCTGTACCTGAACATGACGCTATGCGGTCTTATATCAAGGAATCATTGGAGAAGGGTCATATCAGACCATCCTCTTCACCCTTAGGTGCCGGTTTTTTCTTTGTGGCCAAAAAAGATGGTTCATTAAGGCCGTGTATTGATTATCGTCTCTTGAACAATATTACTGTGAAATATCAATACCCGTTACCCTTGATTTCTGACCTGTTTTCCAGGGTGAAAAACGCTACTTGGTTTACCAAGCTTGACCTCAGGGGGCGTATAACCTTATTCGCATTAAGCACGGGGATGAATGGAAGACGGCATTCAATACCCCTGAAGGGCATTTTGAGTACCTAGTGATGCCCTTTGGGCTCACTAATGCTCCTTCCGTCTTCCAGTCCTTCATGAATGACATTTTCAGGGATTTTGTGGACAAATTTCTGATTGTTTATTTGGATGATATCTTGATTTTTTCTAATGACTGGGACTCTCATGTGAAACTTGTTCGAACTGTATTCCAGATTTTGAGAGAGAATGCTCTGTATGTGAAGGGATCAAAGTGTCTTTTTGGCGTACAGAAGATCTCATTTCTGGGATTCATTTTGTCCCCATCTGTTATTGAAATGGACCCGGTCAAGGTTCAGGCCATCTGTGATTGGGTCCAACCTGCTTCATTAAAGGCTCTTCAGAGATTTTTGGGTTTTGCCAATTTTTATCGTAAATTTATTGGTAATTTCTCGGTTATTGTTAAACCATTAACTGATTTGACCAGAAAGGGTTCTGATGTGGTGAATTGGCCTCCTGAGGCTGTCTCTGCATTTCAGGAACTTAAGCAGAGATTCACTTCTGCTCCTGTTGTAAGGCAGCCTGATGTTTCTCTGCCATTTCAGGTGGAGGTTGATGCCTCTGAAATTGGGGCAGGTGCCGTTTTGTCCCAAAAAGATCCAGAGACCTCTAAAAGTAACCCTTGTGCCTTTTTCTCTCGAAAATTTTCTCCTACTGAACGTAATTATGACGTGGGTAATCGGGAGTTATTGGCCATGAAGTGGGCTTTTGAAGAGTGGAGACATTGGCTGGAAGGAGCCAAACATCAGGTGGTGGTCCTTACGGACCATAAGAATCTGGTCTATCTGGAATCTGCCAAGCGACTCAATCCTAGACAGGCCAGATGGGCCTTGTTTTTCACACGTTTTTTTGTGGTTTCCTTTCTTCCTGGCACTAAGAATGTTAAGGCGGATGCCCTCTCGAGGAGTTTCCTTGCGGACTCTCCTGAGTTATCTGATCCTTCTGTTATTTTGAAAGAGGGTGTAGTTCTTTCCGCCATCTCGCCCAATTTGAGACTTGCTCTGGAGGGGTGTCAGGAGGATAGGCCCGAGCGCTGCCCTGTTGGAAAATTGTTTGTCCCGGACCAATGGAAAAAGAGTGTGATGTCTGAGATTCATTGTTCCGCATTGGCTGGGCATCCCGGAATTTTTGGTACCAGAGACTTGGTTAGTCGGTCCTTTTGGTGGCCTACCTTGTCTCGCGATGTCAGGGAATTTGTGCAGTCCTGCGGGACTTGCTCTCGCTCCAAGCCTTGCTCTCGCTCTAGTGGTTTGTTGATGCCATTGCCTGTGCCCAAGAGACCATGGACCCATATCTCTATGGATTTCATTTCCGATCTTCCTGTTTCTCAGAGAATGACCACCATCTGGGTAATTTGTGATAGGTTTTCCAAAATGATACATCTTGTGCCATTACCTAAGTTGCCTTCCTCCTCTGAATTGGTGCCGTTGTTCCTTCAGCACGTGGTTCGTTTACACGGCATTCCTGAGAACATTGTGTCTGACAGAGGAGTCCAGTTTGTTTCCAGATTTTGGAGGACTTTTTGTTCTAAACTAGGTGTTCAATTGTCTTTCTCCTCGGCATTTCATCCTCAGACCAATGGTCAAACTGAGAGAACAAACCAGACATTGGAGACTTATCTAAGATGCTTTGTGTCTGCTGATCAGGATGACTGGGTCTCTTTTTTGCCTTTGGCTGAGTTTGCTCTTAATAATAGGGCTAGCTCTGCCACTTTGATGTCTCCGTTTTTCTGTAATTCTGGGTTTCACCCTCGATTTTCTTCAGGACAGACGGAGGCTTCTGTCTGTCCAACTCAGGTGTTGACTCTGTTGTTGGCGTATGCAACAGATTTAGGACCAGGTAGTGGAGAGGTTGTCCCTCTCTCAGGAGAAGGCCCAGCGGTTTGCTAACCGGCATAGGACTGATGGTCCTCGGTTTAAAGTGGGGGACTTGGTCTGGTTGTCCTCAAAGAATATTCCTATGAGAGTAGCATCTCCTAAATTTAAGCCTAGGTTCATTGGACCTTATAAGATCATGGAGATTATTAATCCTGTTTCTTTTCGTTTGCTTCTTCCAGGGACATTTAAGATCCATAACGTGTTCCACAAGTCCTTGTTGAAGAGGTTTGTTGAGCCAGTGGTTCTGCTGCTGTGCTCTGACCTGTTTGTTGAGGCATCTGGAGTATGTGTTGAGAAAATATGATTCTCGTTTTTCTAACGAAGCCTCGTATTTGTATGAGAGTTGGTCAGGAAGACAATTCTGGGTTGTACGATCATGTAGGGACTTATCGTGTATCAAGAACTATCTGACGACCTGTCTCAATGAGGTCGTGCCTCCTAGGGGGGTCGTTGGAATGGTTTGAGATGTTCTGACAGAGCTCCTTTTGTGGTTACAAGCGTACTAGGAGAGATTGAACTGGAATCAGTGTACTGACTGTCTTATAAGGGGTCTTTTTCCTAGGTTCCCGGTGCATCAATGTTTGGTCTGATCCTTCTTTCCAGTTTCCCTGTACCTGCTGTGTCGTGTCTGCATCTCATGCTATCAGATAAGACATTTTCTTCTTTTGGGTTGGTGCTTATTTTTGCTTTTGTCTGCACTTTGTGGGCATCGGGTCCTCTCCGGGCTTTGCTCCAGTTGTTCACCACTGAGTTGTACATGGCTTTTCAGTTTTTTAGTGCTGCTGTATGTATGTTACAGAGAACATTGGGGAAGGTATGTGATCTCATGGATTTAATATAGAGTCGTGTTTTTCAGTTTCGAGTGCAGTAGTACCTCATGTCTTTCTAGTTTAGAATCTTTTGCCCAGCGTTTGCTCACTTTTCTTCTGTGTCAGTAGTTTCTCTCGTCTAACGCATACAGTTTGGGCTTCTATATCTTTGGGTCTGTCGGCAGATGTGTTCTATTCTATCTTTAGTGATTATTTCCGTGACGAGCTAGGACAACGTAGACGCCTGCTGTCAGGGTGGTATCGGGTACTGCAATCTCATAGATTCCAACTGCTCTGGTGTATTGCCTTTTTTACCTGCACTCCTCAGCTACCGTAACATAACAAACAGCTACAGGACCTTCCTGAAGGACCAATAGGATTGGCAGCTGTATCTGAGCATGTGACCCCTGATCTCCAATGGGAGATCTTGCCCTGGGCATGCTCAGATGAAACAACAAAGGACTTAGTCCCAAATCTGCCTGCTCCAACACTGGTTGCAGCAGCAAGTCTCTGCACAGTACTGGGCCAGGCAAGACGCTGGGACCAACATCTCTGCTGAGCAGGAACCACTGCGGCCGGAGACGGATGGGGGACCGCAGTGGGAACAGCTCGAGGTTCCCCTTGTGCAGGAGTGGGAACTCGAACCCTAACAGACAGTGGTTTCGGTTATGTATTCTGTGACAAAGTTACTGGCAAAGTACTATATGGGAGATTGTATCACTGAGACTGTTAGCTTCATTGATATGAACCTAGAATAATGCCCCGCACACTTAGTGCTGATACGAGTTAATCGGCCATGTTAAGGGCTAGGTTTAGTGAACAGTTTTAGAATGGGAGGGAGGCTGTTCACCATATCTCCACCCCAGGGTGTGGTTTATGAGGTAAATAGTCAACCTTCTTAGTCATTTGGTGTTGGGTGCTCTTGGGCATGTGACTCCAGAGCTGTGTGTGAAGATAAAGGAAAGTTGGACCTTGTTTTTTTCCTATGTTTGTTTCCTGAGTGGGTGGATCCCCACAGCAACATGAACTGTGCCATTTGTTTTTGTTTTGCTTTGTTTTCCCTTAGGCCAGAAAGGCCATGTTTAAGTTGCAAACCCTACCCTGGTTTATGCTGTACCTAAATAAACCAGTGGAAATTTAAAAGAGACAGTGGTCCTGTGTCTACCTCTATGGGCAGCCAAATGTGCCGATCTACCACAATTCATACACTGAAGGTGGTACTGGTGCTATATTCATGTACTGATGGTGGTTTTAGTGTTGCATTCGTACTGATGATGGTTCTGGAACTTTATTTAGGTGCAGATGGTGGTTCTGATGCTGTATTCTGATGCTGAATTCATATGCTCATGATTCTGGTGCTATATTTTGTACAGTTATTGATTCTGATCCTGTACACAAGTATGTCAGATGAGGATGACATGCTACATGGCTATGTTAATAAAATATTGTGCTGTCTGACAAGTTAAGAGTTACTGCATCTCTATCTATGTTGACAATAAACTTTTGTATTTGATGACCCATATTGTAACCATCCTGGCTCTCCTGTGCCATTGACTGGGCGTCATGGAGACAATGGCTTGTCCTATACTGTAATACTATACAAGAGTATAGTATAGCACTATAGTATTTCAGTATATAATATAATTGATTAGATGACAGCAGATTCAACTTCCCTGAGGAATAATAAAGTAAAAAAGTAAAATAATTTTTTTTTAAATTATAATAAAAATTCAATCATCACTCTTCTTCCTATTTTAAAAGGAAAGTTGTAATAAATAAAATTATAATATTTGTTTTCACTGTATATGCAAAAATTAGCTCTGTGGGAGGAAAAATAAACGTTTCAGGTCTCAAAAATGGCATCACAGAGCAAAATTTTTATTATTATTTTTTACAAAAATAAAAATGTAAGAAAGCTTGGTATTTGCATAATTGCATTGACCTGGAGAATCATGATTAGAAGTTATTTTTACCTTACAATAAATACTGTAAAAGCAATTTTAGCTGAAACATTCAGTCTCTGAACCGATACCTGCACCTATCTGGTGCAGCAACTGATGGGCTGGACTTATGGGAAAAATATAATTACAATCAATGTAATCAGTTCCTTCATCGGTCTTCATCTAGCATTGGTAAGCACTCGATGGAAGCAATTTTAAGTGTTAAGTATATGTGGATCTAAGAGACTGACTTTTGCATAGTTTAATATAACCATGTTATCAATGACCGGACACTGATTATTGCTAGAGTGTGCTGTGGTCATCCAGTTCCCATCCTTGTTCTTTAGAGTATTTGCGTATCTGTCTGATTGTTGCTTTATTTGACTGCTATGTATCTTGAATCTCCCTGAACAAATTTAGTATTCAAGTGATTAAATGCAATAAAATGAGAGTCAATCTTAGCTGAGTGTCTGGAGTTCGCATCATGCCAGTCCATATACTACAATAAACTAAATCTATGATTTGAGATGGATATTCATTGATAAATAACACTATATAGAGTAGGTACTAAATTTAATAATACTCTAACCTCAAATGAACTGTCAGCAATGAATTATTAGTTTCTAACCCTATAATAAAGTCATGGACAAAGCAAAAGTAAAGCTTAATTAACACTGTATTTCGAAGAACCATTCTTCTGCTTATCATTTTTATCAATACCAGTAATGCAAGTGTTGGAGAATGTTTCTCTACATTTTTATTGCTGCAGATAAAATGATTGCTCTTGATAAATGAATCCAGCCAGTATTGGGATTATGTACTACGAAGCTCGTAACCACAAACCACTTGTTCCACACCTTAAAGGGAATCTGTCACCCTAAATTGGCGGGATATTTAAATGAAGGCAGTCAGGTCAGATGGGCGGTGTTTTGGGTACTTGCCTTAACATGTTGTTCGCCGCTGTCTCCATTATTTCTGGGAATTGTAGTCGTTGCCCTCCATATAACGCGCCTGCGCATTGCAATCTGCGGGCAAAGCATACTGCGCGTGCGCAATTCAAGATTGCAATGCGCAAGCGCATTATATGGAGGGCAACGACTACAATTCCCAGAAATAATGGAGACAGCGGGAACAACATGTAAAGGCAAGTACCCAAAACACTGCCCATCTGACCTGACTGCCATCATTTAAATATCCCGCCAATTTAGGGTGACAGATTCCCTTTAAGCTCTATATGAATTCCTACTCTTGCAGAGGAAAAGCAGAATATTGCAATCAGTTTCTCAGTGCAATATGTTGTTTTCCCCTTTTCCCTTCAAACATGTCCTTCTCATAGTCCCACAGAACTCCTAGACCCCAACTAACACATACATCCCCATAATGTACATAATTTATATATATTTAAATACAATTCATCTCAATTATGTGTAATTTCTGACTTCAGCAGATGTGCATTCAGTAGAGCAACATTTTGCCAGGCCTATTGTACCTAAAAGTAAATCCATCCCCTATTTCAGCTATTTAAAAAGATATGTTTTCAGACCTTTCTAAATTCTTTTTTCCCCTCACTGTAATTTACCCATGGGATTATGCTTATTGAAGAACGAGTAAAAGAAAGAGAGAAATTGATTTAATTAAGGTCAGGAGAAAAGTTGACACCGTGTTCATCCACCCCACAATAACTTTCCTTTTAATTTGCTCACATAGTAATTCATTATTGCAATCAATGATCCATTTTTATAGTAAGCTTCTTCTAACATCGAGAATTTATATTCTCCTTTGGCACTCCTAAACTTTCTTTTATCACTCTGCTTGCAAAATAAAATAATTCAGAAGAAGAAATGCTTTACTTTGTGGCAAGGTATAAAATCTACTTTTACAAACCTCTTATTCTGAAAATTCAGTCTACTTCAGGATTTGAATGGTTCACAAGTGTCTGTACTGAAATGTGAAGTCATAAGCAACTGTGAGAGTAATGCTTTCCAAGCGTACCATATAATATATGTTTAGTGCACACTTTTAGTGCTATACCTCCAGCATTTTATAACCTGCTGTACAAGAAAATGAATTCATGTGGGTTTGAGACGTCTCTGAGAGTACAAGCAGATGAAGTGGATCATAAGAGAAAATAATAATTAAACTACATTTTTAAAACCCAGTAATGACATATTTGGTAACTTAACGTCTCAGAAAATGATTTTTAGCTTGATTTTTGGTTCTCTCTGCAAGAGGTACAATATACCATGTAGGAATTAGAGATGAGCGGGAATTAGTTCAGATTCAGTTCCGAATACGATCGGACTCGAATATTGTTTGTGCAATATTCGTCGAACACAGCCGAACGTCATTAGAGTCAATGTGAGTAAAAATTACCGAATATGTTGGAAACTGATCATAAGACATACATGCGGCATGAATAGTGTTCGAATATGGCCCGAATATGTCAAAATCAGATTCGGGGCCAAAATCCGAACAAATTCACTCATCTTTAGTAGGTAGAGATGAGCGAATTTGTTCGGATTCGGTCCCGAATACGATCGGACTTAAATATTGTTTTTGCAATATTCATCGAACACAGCCGTACGTCATTAGAGTCAGTGGGAGTAGAAATCACCGAATATGTTCGGAACCAAACATAAGACAAACATTCGGCATGAATAGCGTTCGAATATTGCCTGAATAAGTCAAAATCAGATTCGGGGACAAAATCCAAACAAATTCGCTCAACTCTACTAGTAGGAATCCAAAGTGATATTATTTAGAAGCTATGCATCTTCCACATCTCCCTTCCTTAGAAAATGGTCTACACAAATGAGCAATGCATGTTTTACATTAATAATATTCGTGTTTGGACTTTACAAAAAAATAGTTTGCAGTAATTTAAACACAATGGAGTCACTTCATTGAGATTGACATTGCATTAATTGAATGGGTTCACCGTGGAGTATGATGCACCTAATTTATTCAGAGGCACACACCCCTTACTGAATTAAGTAATATGCCATTACCATGTACTGTAGATAAAGATAACAAAGATAAAAGTACATTTCAGGAGTAACTTACATTAACTTTTCATGCATTTGACAGGAGCTCTGGCGCATTTAGCCCATGCTATGCCCGTATTGGGCTCAACTTTGGAATAGCACAAAAATATAGCAACCTATTAAGGTATTTTTCATCAGAAATTTGCATAATTACATTAATGAATTGGCCCAATAGTTCACGGATTGTCAGGATCATATTCCCATTTGTTTTATTTAGATGATGCATAAAAAAGGATAGTGTACAGTACAGACCAAAAGTTTGGACACACCTTCTCATTCAAAGATTTTTCTGTATTTTCATGGCTATGAAAATTGTAGAATCACAGTGAAGGCATCAAAACTATGAATTAACACATGTGGAATTATACATTACACTTTACAAAAAAGTGTGAAACAACTGAAAATATGTCTTATATTCTAGGATCTTCAAAGAAGCCACCTTTTGCTTTGATGACTGCTTTGCACGCAGAAAAGGTGAACTCTACATGCCTGGTTCCCACCGTGAAGCATGGAGGAGGTGGTGTGATGTGTGGGGGTGCTTTGCTGGTGACACTGTTGGGGATTTATTCAAAATTGAAGGCATAGTGAACCAGCATGGCTACCACAGCATCTTGCAGCAGCATGCTATTCCATACAGTTTGCTCTTAGTTGGACCATCATTTATTTTTCAACAGGACAATGACCCCAAACACCTCCAGACTGAGTAAGGGCTATTTGACCAAGAAGGAGAGTGTTGGGGTGCTACTCCAGATGACCTGGCCTCCACAGTCACCAGACCTGAACCCAATCGAGATGGTTTGGGGTGTCCTCGACTGCTCACTGCTTCAATTTTGAATAAATCCCCAACAGTGTCACCAGCAAAGCACCCCCACACCATCACACCACCTCCTCCATGCTTCACTGTGGGAACCAGGCATGTAAAATCCGTCCGTTCACCTTTTCTGCATGCAAAGCAGTAATCAAAGCAAAAGGTGGCTACTTTGAAGAACCTAGAATATAAGACATATTTTCAGTTGTTACACACTTTTTTGTAAAGTGTAATGTATAATGTTGTGAATGGGTTTGAGATGAGTTCTGAGCAGAGGCTTCCTCTGGTGGTTACAAGCAGTGCTGGTCTGTCCAGTGAAGATTGTGAGGACTGGGAATCAGGTGTTACTGACTGGTCTTATATAAGGGAGTCACCTTCCCATCAGGGTTGCCGGTGATCAATTGTTCTGGTCTGAATCCTTCATTCCTGTTTCCCTTGTAGCCTGCTGTGTCGTGTCTGCATCTCCTGCTAACAGATAAGACATTTTCTTCTTTTTGTTTTTGTGCTATATTTTTGCATTTTTGTCCTGCACTTCTGTGGGGGCCTTCAGGGTCCCCTCCGGGGGCTTTTGCCCTCTCAGTTTAGTTCAGCCACTTATGTATGTACTTTTGCTTTTTCCAGTTTTTTCAGTGGCTGCTGTTTTGATTTTGTTACACCAGAGAACTAATTTAGGTGGTAGAGGTCGTGTGATATCAGGTGTTTTTGAAATTAGTGGTGTTGGTGCTTTTCAGGGTTTTCTGGGATTGCAGTAAGTACCCTTCCTATCCTTTTCTATTTAGTTAGTTTGGGCCCCAGCGTTTGCTCATACTATTTTCTTTCTGTGTCAGTATTTCATCTTGTCTAACCGCCATTACATGTTTGGGGGCTTTCTATTGTCTTTGGGGTTCTGCTCCGGGGCAGATAGCTTTCCTATATCTATCTTTAGGTGTAGTTAGTTTCTCAGGCTGTGACGAGGCGTCTAGGACCAACGTAGGAATGCTCCACGGCTGCCTCTAGTTGTGGTGGTTAGTCAGGGTACTGCAATCTCATAGTTTCCAACTGCTCTGGTGTATTGCCTTCTTTTACCTGCACTCCTCAGATACCAAATCATAACAGTATCACCGCCAAAACTGAAAATTGTGTGGTACTCACAGAAGGGAAAAATATTGTGAAAGAAAAAAAAAAAAAAAAAAAAAAGGTTGTCAGAGTTGTCAGAGATATTTTTCTGTTTGTTGCATTTTTTTTTTCCCTCTGTATCTCTGGGTGCTGGGGAGGATCTTTTCTCTCAATGGAGTTTGCACAGTTGTCTGGCCGTGTGGATCGGCTTGCCGCTGAGGTTTGGAGTATTGCTACCTATCTTGCTAGGTTGCCTGTTGTGTAACCTAGGATTCCCATGCCAGATTTGTTTTTAGGGGATCGAGCTAAGTTTCAGAATTTCAAAAATAATTGTAAATTGTTTTTTGCCTTAAAATCTAAGTCCTCAGGGAACGCAGCGCAGCAGGTGCAAATTATCATCTCTCTCCTGCGCGGTGATCCTCAGGATTGGGCTTTTTCCCTGACACCTGGGGATCCTGTTTTGAGTGATGTTGATGCATTTTTTCAGGCTTTGGGGTTATTGTACGATGAGCCTAATGTCACTGATCAAGCTGAAAAAGCCTTGTTGGCATTAAATCAGGGGCTTGATGACGCTGAGTTGTACTGTCAGAGATTCCGTAGGTGGGCAGTCCTGACCAAATGGAATGACGACGCTTTGGCAGCCCTTTTCCGGAAGGGTCTGTCAGATAATGTAAAGGATGTTATGGTGGGATTCCCTGTCCCCTCTGGTCTCAATGATTCTATGTCATTAGCGATTCAAATTGACAGACGTTTGCGTGAGCGGAGAAGTATGCGTGGAATGGTGTTGCCTTGTGAACCAGCTTCTGAACCCATGCAGTGTGATAGAGTGGTGTCTGGGGCACAGCGTCATGAGTTTCGAAAGCGCAATGGGTTATGTTTCTACTGTGGTGATGCCTCTCATGCTATTTCAGTCTGCCCTAAGCGGGGAAGACGTTTTGCACGCTCAGTTGTCTTGGGTAGTGTTCACACTAAGTTTTTATTAACTGTCACTCTGATATGCTCTCTGTCCTCATTTTCTGCTCAGGCTTTCGTTGATTCTGGAGCAGCTATTAACCTGATGGATTATGATTTTGCTAAACGTTGTGGGTTTCCTTGATACCCCTACAGAAGTCTATTCCCTACTGGGGATCGATTCTACCCCTTTGGCTGAGAATAAACCCCAGTTTTCTACTCAGGTGATAATGAGGGTTGAACCTGATCACCAGGAGTGCTGCAAATTTTTGGTTCTGTATAATCTGCATGACATTATCGTGCTGGGTTTCCCTTGGTTACAGTCTCATAATCCTGTTTTGGATTGGAAATCTGTGTCTGTAACCAGTTGGGGCTGCCAATGTGTTAATACCAACACTCCTGTTTTTTCTGCCTCCCCCCAGGCTCAGGATGTTCCTGACTTTTTGATTGATTTTTCTGATGTGTTTAGCGAAAGTAAATCTGCATCCTTGCCTCCCCATAGGAGCTATGACTGCGCTATTGAATTAGTGCCGGGTAGTAAATTCCCTAAGGTTCGCCTTTTTAACTTGTCTGTACCTGAACATGACGCTATGCGGTCTTATATCAAGGAATCATTGGAGAAGGGTCATATCAGACCATCCTCTTCACCCTTTGGTGCCGGTTTTTTCTTTGTGGCCAAAAAGGATGGTTCATTGAGGCCGTGTATTGATTATCGTCTCTTGAACAATATTACTGTGAAATATCAATACCCGTTACCCTTGATTTCTGACCTGCTTTCCAGGGTGAAAAACGCTACTTGGTTTACCAAGCTTGACCTCAGGGGGGCGTATAACCTTATTCGCATTAAGCACGTGGATGAATGGAAGACGGCATTCAATACCCCTGAAGGGCATTTTGAGTACCTGGTGATGCCCTTTGGGCTCACTAATGCTCCTTCCGTCTTCCAGTCCTTCATGAATGACATTTTCAGGGATTTTGTGGATAAATTTCTGATTGTTTATTTGGATGATATCTTGATTTTTTCTAATGACTGGGACTCTCATGTGAAACATGTTCGAACTGTATTCCAGATTTTGAGAGAGAATGCTCTGTATGTGAAGGGATCAAAGTGTCTTTTTGGCGTACAGAGGATCTCATTTCTGGGATTCATTTTGTCCCCATCTGTTATTGAAATGGACCCGGTCAAGGTTCAGGCCATCTGTGATTGGGTCCAACCTACTTCATTAAAGGCTCTTCAGAGATTTTTGGGTTTTGCCAATTTTTATCGTAAATTTATTGGTAATTTCTCTGTTATTGTTAAACCATTAACTGATTTGACCAGAAAGGGTTCTGATTGGTGAATTGGCCTCCTGAGGCAGTCTCTGCATTTCAGGAACTTAAGCAGAGATTCACTTCTGCTCCTGTTCTACGGCAGCCTGATGTTTCTCTGCCATTTCAGGTGGAGGTTGATGCCTCTGAAATTGGGGCAGGTGCCGTTTTGTCCCAAAAAGATCCAGAGACCTCTAAAAGTAACCCTTGTGCCTTTTTTCTCTCGAAAATTTTCTCCTACTGAACGTAATTATGACGTGGGTAATCGGGAGTTATTGGCCATGAAGTGGGCTTTTGAAGAGTGGAGACATTGGCTGGAGGGAGCCAAACATCAGGTGGTGGTCCTTACGGACCATAAGAATCTGGTCTATCTGGAATCTGCCAAGCGACTCAATCCTAGACAGGCCAGGTGGGCCTTGTTTTTCACACGTTTTAATTTTGTGGTTTCCTTTCTTCCTGGCACTAAGAATGTTAAGGCGGATGCCCTCTCGAGGAGCTTCCTTGCGGATTCTCCTGAGTTATCTGATCCTTCTGTTATTTTGAAAGAGGGTGTAGTTCTTTCCGCCATCTCGCCCAATTTGAGACTTGCTCTGGAGGGGTGTCAGGAGGATAGGCCCGAGCGCTGCCCGGTTGGAAAATTGTTTGTCCCGGATCAGTGGAAAAAGAGTGTGATGTCTGAGATTCATTGTTCCGCATTGGCTGGGCATCCCGGAATTTTTGGTACCAGAGACTTGGTTAGTCGGTCCTTTTGGTGGCCTACCTTGTCTCGTGTTGTCAGGGAATTTGTGCAGTCCTGCGGGACTTGCTCTCGCTCCAAGCCTTGCTCTCGCTCTAGTGGTTTGTTGATGCCATTGCCTGTGCCCAAGAGACCATGGACCCATATCTCTATGGATTTCATTTCCGACCTTCCTGTTTCTCAGAGAATGACCACCATCTGGGTAATTTGTGATAGGTTTTCCAAAATGATACATCTTGTGCCATTACCTAAGTTGCCTTCCTCCTCTGAATGGGTGCCGTTGTTCCTTCAGCACGTGGTTCGTTTACACGGCATTCCTGAGAACATTGTGTCTGACAGAGGAGTCCAGTTTGTTTCCAGATTTTGGAGGACTTTTTGTTCTAAACTGGGTGTTCAATTGTCTTTCTCCTCGGCATTTCATCCTCAGACCAATGGTCAAACTGAGAGAAAAAACCAGACATTGGAGACTTATCTAAGATGCTTTGTGTCTGCTGATCAGGATGACTGGGTCTCTTTTTTGCCTTTGGCTGAGTTTGCTCTTAATAATAGGGTAGCTCTGCCACTTTGATGTCTCCGTCTTTCTGTAATTCTGGGTTTCACCCTCGATTTTCTTCAGGACAGACGGAGGCTTCTGTCTGTCCAACTCTGTTGTGGAGCGTATGCAACAGATTTAGGACCAGGTAGTGGAGAGGTTGTCCCTCTCTCAGGAGAAGGCCCAGCGGTTTGCTAACCGGCATAGGACTGATGGTCCTCGGTTTAAAGTGGGGGACTTGGTCTGGTTGTCCTCAAAGAATATTCCTATGAGAGTGGCATCTCCTAAATTTAAGCCTAGGTTCATTGGACCTTATAAGATCATGGAGATTATTAATCCTGTTTCTTTTCGTTTGCTTCTTCCAGGGACATTTAAGATCCATAACGTGTTCCACAAGTCCTTGTTGAAGAGGTTTGTTGAGCCAGTGGTTCCTGCTGCTGTGCCTCCTGACCCTGTTTTGGTTGAGGGCAATCTGGAGTATGTGGTTGAGAAAATATTAGATTCTCGTTTTTCTAGACGGAAACTCCAGTATTTGGTTAAATGGAGAGGTTATGGTCAGGAAGACAATTCTTGGGTGTTTGCTTCGGACATCCATGCTAGGAGACTTATCCGTGCGTATCATAGAACTCATCCTGACCGACCTGGTTGCTCAAATGAGGGTTCGGTGACCCCTCCTCAAGGGGGGGGTACTGTTGTGAATGGGTTTGAGATGAGTTCTGAGCAGAGGCTTCCTCTGGTGGTTACAAGCAGTGTTGGTCTGTCCAGTGAAGATTGTGAGGACTGGGAATCAGGTGTTACTGACTGGTCTTATATAAGGGAGTCACCTTCCCATCAGGGTTGCCGGTGATCAATTGTTCTGGTCTGAATCCTTCATTCCTGTTTCCCTTGTAGCCTTCTGTGTCGTGTCTGCATCTCCTGCTAACAGATAAGATATTTTCTTCTTTTTGTTTTTGTGCTATATTTTTGCATTTTTGTCCTGCACTTCTGTGGGGGCCTTCAGGGTCCCCTCCGGGGGCTTTTGCCCTCTCAGTTTAGTTCAGCCACTTATGTATGTACTTTTGCTTTTTCCAGTTTTTTCAGTGGCTGCTGTTTTGATTTTGTTACACCAGAGAACTAATTTAGGTGGTAGAGGTCATGTGATCTCAGGTGTTTTTGAAATTAGTGGTGTTGGTGCTTTTCAGGGTTTTCTGGGATTGCAGTAAGTACCCTTCCTATCCTTTTCTATTTAGTTAGTTTGGGCCCCAGCGTTTGCTCATACTATTTTCTTTCTGTGTCAGTATTTCATCTTGTCTAACCGCCATTACATGTTTGGGGGCTTTCTATTGTCTTTGGGGTTCTGCTCCGGGGCAGATAGCTTTCCTATATATATCTTTAGGTGTAGTTAGTTTCTCAGGCTGTGACGAGGCGTCTAGGACCAACGTAGGAACGCTCCACGGCTGCCTCTAGTTGTGGTGGTTAGTCAGGGTACTGCAATCTCAAAGTTTCCAACTGCTCTGGTGTATTGCCTTTTTTTACCTGCACTCCTCAGCTACCAAATCATAACAGTATAATTCCACATGTGTTAATTCATAGTTTTGATGCCTTCAGTGTGATTCTACAATTTTCATAGTCATGAAAATACAGAAAAATCTTTCAATGAGAAGGTGTGTCCAAACTTTTGGTCTGTACTGTATGTCAGAGGTGTTTCTGGTGCCAGTCTTAATCAACAAGTTCACTGTGAAGTGCGATGCACCTAATTTATTAAGAAGCGCACGCCTCTTAATGGATTGGGTGCATCTCTTAACTGTCATACGCTGATGCCGAAATGTACTCCAGTCGTAATTTTAAAATTGAAGAGATGCGCGTTCCGCTCATGTTGTTATAATTGCAGTGTGTAGGTGCACGTTTACACTGTGGCCATTTAACAGACAAAACCTAAGATGAAAACAACATTAGTAAATACCCCCAAGTAAGTAAATAAATAAATAGGTAAAAAAAGGAATTGGTAATAGTACAAGTAAATAAATAGGACAGTTCAATAACACTATTTTGATTAAAAAAAGCTTAAAACCAATCCTATTGCAAGAAGGTAAACCCAATCGAAATTGGTCCTTAATTCTTGTTGCTCAACTCACTATGTTTCAGCATACCTTAAAATAGATGGAGGCATAGCAGGACCCAGACCTAAATGTTCAGACACCTGCCAGTGGAAAGCTATCTATACAAAAAGTCCAGCCCTATCCTATGATATTTATATGTACTACTACTATTTATTTGTTTATTTATTACAGGGTATTTGCTCATTTTGTTTTTATCTTATTTTTTGTCTGTTAAATGGCACTTATGCAAAAGTATGTTCGGGCTCATTTCTTCGGTGCTGCTTTAGTTTTTTATACTTTGTACATACAGGGGTGTGATTCTACTTTTTGAGCTGGGCATTTTGTGTATATAGCTTTCCAAGGGCAGGTGTCTGAACAATCATGTTTTCGTCTTGCTCTGCCCCCATTGATTTTGTGGATTGCTGACACATACACAGGTTTATTACAAGAGATAAGACCATCCCAACTGAGTAAACTTTCTCATGGTGGGATGTTTTTCACTCTTTTTAGATCAAATAGTGCAAACTTAGAACCCTAACTTATGTAAATGTACTATTACTATTTATTTACTTACCACCGGGTATTTGCTAATTTTGTTTTTATCTTAGATTTTGTCCAGTCATAGATTAGTACATTTTTGGAGTAAATTACGCAAAGTTTTCATAAGTAAAAAGGTAGCAAAAGGTAGCTATGTTCTGTCCCGCCCATGTCATGACCTAATTGGATGCAATTTCATAATGGTGGAAATATATTGTTACTTATTAAGATGTTTTTTACCAGAATTCTAGCATAATCACCTTAATGAATTGGCTCCATTATAAACATATTGTCAAGATTACGTTCTGAATTGTTTTATGTAGATGGTGCATAAAAAGATAAGGTATGTTAGAGTACAGGGGAAGCTTGTGAAAGATTTGAATGAGATGACTGAAATCAATAAGAAAGGTAATTAACCCACTTTACCCCCCAAGCCTGTTTGAAGCTTCATGACCAGGCCAAATTTTACAATTCTGATCATTTTCACTTTATGAGGTAATAACTCTGAAACGCTTAATAGGATTCCACTGATTCTGAGAAATTTTATTCGGGACATTTTGTACTTAATGATAGTAGCAAAATTTCTTCAATATGACTCGTGTGAAAAGAAAACGGAAATTTGACCAAAATTTAGAAAATTTTGCAAATTAATTTTTTTCATTTTTATGCCATTAAATCAGAGCATGATGTCACACAAAATAGTTAATAAATAACACTTCCCATATGTCTATATTACATCAGCACAATTTTGGAAACATTTTTTTGTTAGGAAGTTATAAGGATTAAAATTTGACCAGCAATTTCTCATTTTTACAACAAAATTTACAAAATCATTTTTTTACAGACCACCTCACATTTTAAACGACTTTGAAATTTTTTTATTTAGACCCATTTTTTTTTATTTCCACAAGGATAACAGGAAAAAATAGACTACAAAATTTGTAGTGCAATTTCTCCTGAACATGCTGATACTCAATTTGTTCTGGAAAACAATTGTTTGGGCGCATGGCAGAGCTCGGAAGTGAAGGAGCATCATTTCACTTTTTGAATGCAAACTTGGCTGGAATTGAGAGCAGACGGCATGGGGATATGTAAGTATAAGCGAGCACCATAAAAAAGCAATACTCAAGCAGGATCACCTAAATGCATATCCATTAAATCACATTACATATAGAGAGAGAAGAATATGTGCACACAAACCAAAAGTGATCACCAAATAGTAATAGTTTTTATTTATTTTATTTAGAGAGCAAAAAAAACAAGAATTTAAAAACACTTAAAAAAGCGTCCAAACCAATGGACTACTCGGGGCGTGGCCTAGACTGCACATGGAGTAGGACGTGCAGTCAGAGAGCTCCTGAGAATCCTCTTAAAAATCAACTCACACCCACTCTATTGAGCTTATTTTGGACTTCTTATCATTGAGTTCCAACAAACTATCCATACAGATTAATATCAGGTCATTATTAACTTTATTTAAGACCTAAGTCAGTTTTATTTAACTTGGACCGCACGCCTGAGGTAATCCGGGCTTGCTAAGCCCGCTGCCTCAGGACTTTAACCCTTCCAAGAGAACCCAGGATTATAATCTTCCGGTAACCTGCCTGCCTTCTATTGACCATCTCCTAGGAGCCCAGGTTCCGCCTCAGCGAAAACCTGAGGTAAATACCAGGTACCGTTACCTCAGACGCTTCATCTACCTGCTTTACCCGCTTCCCGCCCACCTCGCGACTCCCTGGGGGTCCTGCGGCAACGAAAGGTGAAGAAAGCACTCCTATACAGAACCCAAGGGTTCCCTTTGGGCTGGAATATCCACACAGACACCTCCGGTAAGAACTGTCATTACTGGTAGAGTTGCACACGCAGATGCAGTTGCTTCCTGTCTCCGCTTACAGACGCAAAGCTACCTGGGATAATAGCGAGTAACAGAGGCCGGTATCCTCACTGCCCGCACTCATTGCTGGTCTCTACAGGTCCTGGTACCCTCATCCGCCAGTGAATTCTACCCAGTCATAGCCCGGTAAAAAAATAAAAAATAACGCGATCACAGGCGAATCTGCATTCTCGGCTCTGCAGCTAGATTTACTCACTATATGTGCATGAGAGCACCTCCATTGCTTTACCACTAACGGCGAGGTCTGCTTCAGCTTCACTCTTTTCAGCTCCGTCATCCTGGGAAATACAAAGGGGTCCACGTCTTCTGTCCACAGAACCCTCCAAGGTTTTTAACCCTGACACTACCTGTGGAGATCCCGCGGTCCCTTAATATTGTTAATAAAAAACACGAAACAGAAAAATACGTATTTTTTGGCACTTTTCCACTTTTATATTCATATATTGGTTTTGATATAATTTTTGGTACACAGTATTTGGGATATTGAGCTAGGTTACATATACCTTATTTTCTCCTGGTTGATTAATTAGAGCCTGTATTTGTTTGGGTTGATTAACAGATGCATTTGGTGTTTTATTGTATTTTTGTCATATTGTGCACTATTGCTGAATAAAGATTATATATTTTTGTATAAATTGATTTTTTTGTATCATTTTATTTTATCACATTTATTCATTTCTTCACCAATCTGGGTTTTCCTCCTCCATTCAATTCTGGTGCACGGTGCCTTTCACATTTCTCCGGATGGTCTGCCATCCAATTTCCAGGTTTTGTGGGACTATTTTATTTTTTTGATACATATCTGTGCATTATTAGGGATATATTAACAATTTTTATTGTAGTCCTAACAGAGCTTGTTTTACTATTTTTATCATGACAGTTAAATATGTATCCAATATCTATCAATAAACATACCATCCGAATAATTCAAGAAGAATTCCAAGATGTATCACAGGTAAGAAACCCAAATCACTGCAAATATATGCTGTCAGCACAATGAAAAGAATAGTACACACCAAGGCTCAAAAGGGAACTCTAGCTAAAATCGAGAGTGGAAGCCATATTTGCATTTGGAGAGCTCATGATGTGCCTAAACCAGGAGTGGGGAACCTCAGGCCCCGGGGAAATTTATGGCCCCGATTTCCTTTTATCAGGCCCCCGTGCATATTCTCAGGGACCGCATTCCTGGACAGTGAGCTGTATTTTGATTGCCACCAGCTCAACAATTTCTTCTTGCTCTGTGAGCACACACACGCAGTGTTCACTACTAAACACTGAAGGGCAAGCAATGAAAGATTACGTCCTGACACCAGTGCAAGAGTCAGGATGTACTTTGTGGGCAGAGTTTGTACGGCCGCCAAAGGATGGTATAAATATCCAAATGGCCCTTGGCAGAAAAAAGATTCCCCACCCCTGGCCTAAACAGTGGAAACTCACCACTAGAGATGAGTGACTTTGCCTTTTTTAGGGTCGAGTCGGGTTTCGTGAAACCCGACTTTCTCAAAAGTCGAGTCCAACGAAGTCGGCCGACTAACGGAAATGGTCGGGTCGGAGTCGAAAATCCGACTCCAATGCAAGTCAATGGGGAATAAAAGTCGGCAGGGAGTGGAGGACAGTAAACACACCTACAGTGCCCATTTCAATGCCAACGACATCAATTCTTATTACTTAAGCTTGTCAACCTTAATTAACTTTATAATAATAGTAACGCATTGAAAACTGGGGGTTATTTGGCTAAAGTTGTGGGTGGAGGCATGTTATGTTTCGGTAGCTGAGGAGTGCAGGTAAAAAAGGCAATACACCAGAGGAGTTGGAAACTATGAGATTTGCAGTACCCTGACTAACCACCACAACTAGAGGCAGCCGTGGAGCGTTCCTACGTTGGTCCTAGACGCCTCGTCACAGCCTGAGAAACTAACTACACCTAAAGATAGAAAGAGGAAAGCTATCTGCCCCGGAGCAGATCCCCAAAGAACATAGAAAGCCCCAAACATGTAATGGCGGTTAGACAAGAAGAAATACTGACACAGACAGAAAATAGTATGAGCAAACGTTGGGGCCCAAACTACCTAAATAGAAAAGGATAGGAAGGGCACTTACTGCAATCCCAAAAAACCCTGAAAAGCACCAACTCTACTAATTTCAAAATCACCTGAGATCACACGACCTCTACCACCTAAATTAGTTCTCTGGTGTAACAAAATCAAGACAGCAGCCACTGAAAAAACTGGAAAAAGCAAATGTACAAACATCAGTGGCTGAACTAAACTGAGAGGGCAAAACCCCCCGGAGGGGACCCTGAAGGCCCCCACAGAAGTGCAGGACAAAATGCAAAAATCAAGCACAAAAACAAAAAGAAGAAAATGTCTTATTGTTAGCAGGAGATGCAGACACGACACAGCAGGCTACAAAGGAAACAGGACTCAAGGATTGAGACCAGAACAATTGATCACCGGCAACCCTGATGGGAAGGCGACTCCCTTATATAAGACCAGTCAGTAACACTTGATTCCCACTCCTCACAATCTTCACTGGACAGTCCAGTACCGCTTGTAACCACCAGAGGGAGCCTCTGCTCAGAACTCATTTCAAGTCCATTCACAACAATACCCCCCTTGAGGAGGGGTCACCGAACCCTCACTTGAGCAACCAGGTCGGTCAGGATGAGTTCTATGATACGCACGGATGAGTCTCCTAGCATGGATGTCCGAAGCAAACACCCAAGAATTGTGTTCCTGACCATAACCTCTCCACTTAACCAAATACTGGAGTTTCCGTCTAGAAAAACGAGAATTCAATATTTTCTCAACCACAAACTCCATATTGCCCTCAACCAGAACAGGGTCAGGAGGCAAAGCAGTAGGAACCACTGGCTCAACAAACCTCTTCAACAAGGACTTGTGGAACACGTTATGGATCTTAAATGTCCCTGGAAGAAGCAAACGAAAAGAAACAGGATTAAGAATCTCCATGATCTTATAAGGTCCAATGAACCTAGGCTTAAATTTAGGAGATGCCACTCTCATAGGAATATTTTTTGAGGACAACCAGACCAAGTCCCCCACTTTAAACCGAGGACCATCAGTCCTATGCCGGTTAGCAAACCGCTGGGCCCTCTCCTGAGATAGGGACAACCTCTCCACTACCTGTTCCCAAATCTATTGCATACGCTCCACAACAGAGTCAACACCTGGACAGACAGAAGCCTCCGTCTGTCCTGAAGAAAATCGAGGGTGAAACCCAGAATTACAGAAAAATGGAGACATCAAAGTGGCAGAGCTAGCCCTATTATTAAGAGCAAACTCAGCCAAAGGCAAAAAAGAGACCCAGTCATCCTGATCAGCAGACACAAAGCATCTTAGATAAGTCTCCAATGTCTGGTTTGTTCTCTCAGTTTGACCATTGGTCTGAGGATGAAATGCCGAGGAGAAAGACAATTGAACACCAAGTTTAGAACAAAAGGTCCTCCAAAATCTTGAAACAAACTGGACTCCTCTGTCAGACACAATGTTCTCAGGAATGCCGTGTAAACGAACCACGTGCTGAAGGAACAAAGGCACCAATTCAGAGGAGGAAGGCAACGTAGGTAATGGCACAAGATGTATCATCTTGGAAAACCTATCACAAATCACCCAGATGACGGTCATTCTCTGAGAAACAGGGAGGTCGGAAATGAAATCCATAGAGATATGGGTCCATGGTCTCTTGGGCACAGGCAATGGCATCAACAAACCACTAGAGCGAGAGCAAGGCTTGGAGCGAGAGCAAGTCCCGCAGGACTGCACAAATTCCCTGACATCACGAGACAAGGTAGGCCACCAAAAGGACCGACTAACCAAGTCTCTGGTACCAAAAATTCCGGGATGACCGGCCAGCGCGGAACAATGAATCTCAGACATCACACTCTTTTTCCACTGGTCCGGGACAAACAATTTCCCAACAGGGCAGCGCTCGGGCCTATCCTCCTGACACCCATCCAGAGCCAGTCTCAAATTGGGCGAGATGGCGGAAAGAACTACACCTTCTTTCAAAATAACAGAAGGATCAGATAACTCAGGAGAGTCCGCAAGGAAACTCCTCGAGAGGGCATCCGCCTTAACATTCTTAGTGCCAGGAAGAAAGGAAACCACAAAATTAAAACGTGTGAAAAACAAGGCCCACCTGGCCTGTCTAGGATTAAGTCGCTTGGCAGATTCCAGATAAACCAGATTCTTATGGTCCGTAAGGACCACCACCTGATGTTTGGCTCCCTCCAGCCAATGCCTCCACTCTTCAAAAGCCCACTTCATGGCCAATAACTCCCGATTACCCACGTCATAATTACGTTCAGTAGGAGAAAATTTTCGAGAGAAAAAGGCACAAGGGTTACTTTTAGAGGTCTCTGGATCTCTTTGGTACAAAACGGCACCTGCCCCAATTTCAGAGGCATCAACCTCCACCTGAACTGGCAGAGAAACATCAGGCTGTCGTAGAACAGGAGCAGAAGTGAATCTCTGCTTAAGTTCCTGAAATGCAGAGACTGCCTCAGGAGGCCAATTCACCACATCAGAACCCTTTTTGGTCAAATCAGTTAAAGGTTTAACAATAACCGAGAAATTACCAATAAATTTACGATAAAAATTGGCAAAACCCCAAAATCTTTGAAGAGCCTTTAATGAAGTAGGTTGGACCCAATCACAGATGGCCTGAACCTTGACCGGGTCCATTCCAATAACAGATGGGGACAAAATGAATCCCAAAAATGAGATCCTCTGTACGCCAAAAAGACACTTTGATCCCTTCACATACAGAGCATTCTCTCTCAAAATCTGGAATACAGTTCGAACATGTTTCACATGAGAGTCCCAGTCATTGGAAAAAATCAAGATATCATCCAAATAAACAATCAGAAATTTATCCACAAAATCCCTGAAAATGTCATTCATGAAGGACTGGAAGACAGAAGGAGCATTAGTGAGCCCAAAGGGCATCACAAGGTATTCAAAATGCCCCTCAGGGGTATTAAATGCCGTCTTCCATTCATCGCCGTGCTTAATGCGAATAAGGTTATATGCCCCCCTGAGGTCAAGCTTGGTAAACCAAGTAGCGTTTTTCACCCTGGAAAACAGGTCAGAAATCAAGGGTAACGGATATTGATATTTCACAGTAATATTTTCAAAAGACGATAATCAATACACGGCCTTAATGAACCATCCCTTTTGGCCACAAAGAAAAAACCGGCACCTAAGGGTGAAGAGGATGGTCTGATATGACCCTTCTCTAATGACTCCTTGATATAAGACCGCATAGCGTCATGTTCAGGTACAGACAAGTTAAAAAGGCAACCTTTAGGGAATTTACTACCAGGCACTAATTCAATAGTGCAGTCATAACTCCTATGGGGAGGCAAGGATGCAGATTTACTTTCGCTAAACACATCAGAAAAATCAATCAAAAAGTCAGGAACATCCTGAGCCTTGGGGGGAGGCAGAAAAAACAGGAGTGTTGGTATTAACACATTGGCAGCCCCAACTGGTTACAGACACAGATTTCCAATCCAAAACAGGATTATGAGACTGTAACCAAGGGAAACCCAGTACGATAATGTCATGCAGATTATACAGAACCAAAAATTTGCAGCTCTCCTGATGATCAGGTTCAACCCTCATTATCACCTGAGTAGAGAACTGAGGTTTATTCTCAGCCAAAGGGGTAGAATCGATCCCCAGTAGGGGAATAGACTTCCATAGGGGTATCAAGGGAAACCCACAACGTTTAGCAAAATCAAAATCCATCAGGTTAATAGCTGCTCCCGAATCAACGAAAGCCTGAGCAGAAAATGAGGACAGAGAGCATATCAGAGTAACAGTTAATAAAAACTTAGTCTGAACACTACCCAAGACAAATGAGCGTGCAAAACGTCTTCCCCGCTTAGGGCAGACTGAAATAGCATGAGAGGCATCACCACAGTAGAAACATAACCCATTGCGCTTTCGAAACTCATGACCTGTGCCCCAGAAACCACTCTATCACACTGCATGGATTCAGAAGCAGGTTCACAAGGCAACACTATTCCACGCATACTTCTCCGCTCACGCAAACGTCTGTCAATTTGAATCGCTAATGACATAGAATCATTGAGACCAGAGGGGACAGGGAATCCCACCATAACATCCTTTACATTATCTGACAGACCCTTCTGAAAAAGGGCTGCCAAAGCGTCGTCATTCCATTTGGTCAGGACTGCCCACCTACGGAATCTCTGACAGTATAACTCAGCGTCATCAAGCCCCTGATTTAATGCCAACAAGGCTTTTTCAGCTTGATCAGTGACATTAGGCTCATCGTACAATAACCCCAAGGCCTGAAAAAATGCATCAACATCACTCAAAACAGGATCCCCAGGTGTCAGGGAAAAAGCCCAATCCTGAGGATCGCCGCGCAGGAGAGAGATGACAATTTGAACCTGCTGCGCTGCGTTCCCTGAGGACTTAGATTTTAGGCAAAAAACAATTTACAATTATTTTTGAAATTCAGAAACTTAGCTCGATCCCCCAAAAACAAATCTGGCATGGGAATCCTAGGTTCCACAACAGGCAACCTAGCAAGATAGGTAGCAATACTCCGAACCTCAGTGGCAAGCTGATCCACACGGCCAGACAACTGTGCAAACTCCATTGAGAGAAAAAAAAATCCTCCCCAGCACCCAGAGATACAGAGGGAAGAAAAAAAATGCAACAAACAGAAAAATATCTCTGACAACTCTGACAACCTTTTTTCTTTCACAATATTTTTTCCCTTCTGTGAGTACCATACAATTTTCAATTTTTTGGGCCGGTGATACTGTTATGTTTCGGTAGCTGAGGAGTGCAGGTAAAAAAGGCAATACACCAGAGCAGTTGGAAACTATGAGATTGCAGTACCCTGACTAACACCACAACTAGAGGCAGTTGTGGAGCGTTCCTACGTTGGTCCTAGACGCCTCGTCACAGCCTGAGAAACTAACTACACCTAAAGATAGAAAGAGGAAAGCTATCTGCCCCGGAGCAGATCCCCAAAGAACATAGAAAGCCCCCAAACATGTAATGGCGGTTAGACAAGAAGAAATACTGACACAGACAGAAAATAGTATGAGCAAACGTTGGGGCCCAACTACCTAAATAGAAAAGGATAGGAAGGGCACTTACTGCAATCCCAAAAAACCCTGAAAAGCACCAACTCTACTAATTTCAAAATCACCTGAGATCACACGACCTCTACCACCTAAATTAGTTCTCTGGTGTAACAAAATCAAGACAGCAGCCACTGAAAAAACTGGAAAAAGCAAATGTACAAACATCAGTGGCTGAACTAAACTGAGAGGGCAAAACCCCCCGGAGGGGACCCTGAAGGCCCCCACAGAAGTGCAGGACAAAATGCAAAAATCAAGCACAAAAACAAAAAGAAGAAAATGTCTTATCTGTTAGCAGGAGATGCAGACACGACACAGCAGGCTACAAAGGAAACAGGACTCAATGATTGAGACCAGAACAATTGATCACCGGCAACCCTGATGGGAAGGCGACTACCTTATATAAGACCAGTCAGTAACACCTGATTCCCACTCCTCACAATCTTCACTGGACAGTCCAGTACCGCTTGTAACCACCAGAGGGAGCCTCTGCTCAGAACTCATTTCAAGTCCATTCACAACAGGGGCAGTGCTGGCTCCAGGTTTTCGTGGGCCCCAGGCCAAGGAGTCTCAGTGGGTCCCTTTAACACATACCACAATTAATGATGCTCCGATACGGCAGAGAAATATAGGTATAGTACAATGCCAAATACTTCACTTCTTACATTACATGAGTGATATCTATTTTAAATTCTACAATAGCTCAAAAAAGAGACAGTATAGTCCTCATACAGTATTATGGGCACCACATAGTGCGCCATAAAGAATAATGAGCCCCATATGTTGCTCTATACAGAATAATGAGCCCCATATATTGCTCAATACAGAATGGGCTCCATATAATGCTCCATACAGAATAGGCCCCATATGAGCTCCATATGATGCTCCATACAGGTCCTTCTCAAAAAATTAGCATATAGTGCTAAATTTCATTATTTTCCATAATGTAATGATTACAATTAAACTTTCATATATTTTAGATTCATTACACACCAACTGAAATTTGTCAGGTCTTTTATTGTTTTAATACTGATGATTTTGGCATACAACTCCTGATAACCCAAAAAACCTGTCTCAAAAAATTAACATATTTCACCCGTCCAATAAAATAAAAGTGTTTTTTAAAAACAAAAAAAAAAAACATCAAATAATAATGTTCAGTTATGCACTCAATACTTGGTCGGAATCCTTTTGCAGAAATGACTGCTTCAATGCGGCGTGGCATGGAGGCAATCAGCCTGTGACACTGCTGAGGTGTTATGGAGGCCCAGGATGCTTCGATAGCGGCCTTAAGCTCATCCAGAGTGTTGGGTCTTGCGTCTCTCAACTTTCTCTTCACAATATCCCACAGATTCTCTATGGGGTTCAGGTCAGGAGAGTTGGCAGGCCAATTGAGCACAGTAATACCATGGTCAGTAAACCATTTACCAGTGGTTTTGGCACTGTGAGCAGGTGCCAGGTCGTGCTGAAAAATGAAATCTTCATCTCCATAAAGCATTTCAGCCGATGGAAGCATGAAGTGCTCCAAAATCTCCTGATAGCTAGCTGCATTGACCCTGCCCTTGATGAAACACAGTGGACCAACACCAGCAGCTGACATGGCACCCCACACCATCACTGACTGTGGGTACTTGACACTGGACTTCAGGCATTTTGGCATTTCCTTCTCCCCAGTCTTCCTCCAGACTCTGGCACCTTGATTTCCGAATGACATGCAAAATTTACTTTCATCAGAAAAAAGTACTTGGGACCACTTAGCAACAGTCCAGTGCTGCTTCTCTGTAGCCCAGGTCAGGCGCTTCTGCCGCTGTTTATGGTTCAAAAGTGGCTTTACCTGGGAATGCGGCACCTGTAGCCCATTTCCTGCACACGCCTGTGCACGGTGGCTATGGATGTTTCTACACCAGACTCAGTCCACTGCTTCCTCAGGTCCCCCAGGGTCTGGAATCGGTCCTTCTCCACAATCTTCCTCAGGGTCCGGTCACCTCTTCTCGTTGTACAGCGTTTTCTGCCACATTGTTTCCTTCCAACAGACTTCCCATTGAGGTGCCTTGATACAGCACTCTGGGAACAGCCTATTTGTTGAGAAATTTCTTTCTGGGTCTTACCCTCTTGCTTGAGGGTGTCAATGATGGCCTTCTTGACATCAGTCAGGTCGCTAGTCTTACCCATGATGGGGGTTTTGAGTAATGAACCAGGCAGGGAGTTTTTAAAAGCCTCAGGAATCTTTTGCATGTGTTTACAGTTAATTAGTTGATTCAGAAGATTAGGGTAATAGGTCGTTTAGAGAACCTTTTATTGATATGCTAATTTTTTGAGACAGGTTTTTTGGGTTATCAGGAGTTGTATGCCAAAATCATCAGTATTAAAACAATAAAAGACCTGACAAATTTCAGTTGGTGTGTAATGAATCTAAAATATATGAAAGTTTAATTGTAATCATTACATTATGGAAAATAATGAAATTTAGCACTATATGCTAATTTTTTGAGAAGGACCTGTATATAAAGGGCCCTATATGATGCCCCATAAATAATGAACCCCATATGATGCTCTAGTATATAATGGGCCCCATATATGATGCCCCAGTGTATGATGAACCCCAAATAATGCTCCAAATATAATGGTCCCCATATATAATGCTCCATATATAATGGTCTTCATGTGATGCTCCATATATAATGGGCCCCATATGATGCTCCAGTATATGATGTGCCCCATGGATGATGCTCCAATGTATAATGGGCCCTATCTATGATGCTCAAGTGTATGATGGGCCCCATATATAATTCTCCAGTGTATAATGCTCCCCATATATTGCTCCAACCATTAAAAAAAATGAAATAACTCTTCTCGCTGGGCACTGCTCTACTCTGGACTCCTCAGCGTCGCCATCTTCCAGCTCTCTGCACTGTGACTGTTCAGGCAGAGGGCTCACAGACGTGACATCATCGCGCTCTCTGACCTGAATGTCACTGTCAGGAAATGCGGAAGACGTCACAGCGTTGGAGCAGGGAGAGGTTATTATTGCAAGTGCTCGGGCCCTGAGCTAGCAGGGGGGGCCGACTCGTGGGCGACGGCACTGGCACAGGGCCCCTCATAGTACGCCGGTGTCTCTGCACCGGCTCAGAGCACCGGCACTTGCCAGGGTGTGCCAGGTGCTGACCCCGGCCATGGGAGGGTACAGCCCAGTTAGGGAGGTGGAAAAACTGGCATATGTTGAGGTGTATGCTGGACGTTCAGCAGCTGCAAATGGAGGAATTGGAGAAGTCGGAGGAAGAGGAGGACAAAGCGAGCCATTTTGCTGGCAACCTATGTGTCATCAGGGGAAGGTGGTACAAAATCCTTTGAAATCCAGGCATGGTTCATTTTAATGAAGGTGAGATCACCTCCATTTTGGGTCGACAGCCGGATCCTTCTTTCTGTCAGGATTGATCCAGCAGAACTGAAAACTCACAGCACTGATAGCAAACTACCAGCAAGGCAAGCGAGCTCCTGTAAGGCATATTGTGCCAATTCAGGCCAGGTGTCCAGTTTACAGACCCAGTAGTCAAAGGGGAATAAACTGTGAGGGAGAACATCGATAGGGGAGAAGAGGTAATTTTGAACCATAGTTGACAACTGTTGTCTCCTGTCTGTTGCAATCGATTCAGTATTACCAGTCGTGTGAGCATTACTTGAGAAATCAGACCACAACATGGTCATGAAACCCCTGTCTCCAACGCCACTTCGGCTGTGTGCACCACGAACACCTCTTCCGTTTGGCCCAGTACGGCTCGTGGTAGAACCTGCAACGCTGCTGTGTGCTGGGAATACCTCTAACAAACGGTTTACCAGAGTTGCTTGTTTGTTCGCCAATATTAGCTCTAGGTTCTCCTGTGGCATGATGTTCTGTAATTTGCCTTTATAGCGTGGATCGAGGATGCTGGCCAACCAGTAGTCATCATCCTTCATAATTTTGGCACTGCGGGGTTCCCTTTTTAGGATCCGCAAGACATAATCACACATGTGGGCCAATGTTCCAGGTGTCAATGATGCACTGCCAGTGGTGGATGGAGGAGCACTTTCTGCCAAATCCACATCCCTCCATTCAAGCACAAACCCTGTACCTGACCTTGGCAAGCCAACATTTTCTCTTGCCCCCTGAGAAGCATCATCCTTCAAAAAATAATCATCCCCCTCAATGCCTGACTGTCATCAAGGCTTCCCTCCTCCTCCTCCGATGCAGACGCCTGATCCTTAATGTGCGTCAAAGTTTGCATGAGCAGACGCATAAGTGGGATGCTCATGCTTATGGTGGCGTCATCTGCGCTTACCAGCAGTGTGCATTCCTCAAAATACTGAAGGACTTTACAGAGGTCTTTCAGCTTTGACCACTGCACACCCAACAACTCCATGTCCACCCTCAAACTGCCTGCCCGTGGATCCTCCAACAAATGCATTACAGCCTGCCTCTGTTCGCATAGCCTCTCAACCATGTGCATGGTGGAGTTCCACCTTTTGCAACGTCTATGATTACGCTGTGCTTGGGGAGGTGGAGCGATCGCTGCAGCCTCTGCATACGACTGGAGTCTACGGTCGAGCGACGGATGTGCGAGCACAGTATTCGCACATTATGGAACAGGGCTGGTAACTCCAGATAATTATTTATGAAGCATGCACCACTAGGTTCAAGGTGTGAGCCAGGCAAGGTATGTGTCTGAGTTTTGCCAGGGCTTTGGCCGCCACAAAATTACGGCCGTTATCACTGACTACCTTGCCTGGCTCAAGATATAGACTGCCCAGCCATGACTCAGTTTCTCACTGCAAGTAGTCGGCCAGAACCTCTGCGGTGTGTCTGTTGTCGCCCAAAGACATCATCTTTAAAACAGCCTGCTGACACTTACCACTAGCTGTTCGATAGTGTGACACCTCGTGTGCAACACTGGCAGCTGCGGATGGAGTGCTCGTGCGACTGAGCTCTGTCGATGAGCTTTCCCTTCTGGAGGAGGAGGGTTGAATGCCTACAGCCAACTGTTGCCTATACCGTGGGCTAGGCAGCACTGTCCCACCGCCGCTGTCCCCTGTGGACCCTGCATCAACCACATTAACCCAGTGCGCAGTGATGGACATGTAACGGCCCTGGCCATGCCTACTGGCCCATGCATCTGTTGTGAGGTGCACCTTTCCACTCACTGATTGTTTGAGTGCATGAACAATGCTGTCTTTCACATGCAGGTGAAGGGCAGGGATGGCTTTTCTAGAAAAGAAGTGTAGACTGGGTAGGTCATAGCGTGGGACAGCGCAGGCCATGAGCTCTCGGAACGCAGCGCTTTCAACCAAACGGAAGGGCATCATCTCTAATGAGATCAGTTTGGAAATGTAGGCGTTCAAACCCAGTGAGGTTTTGTAGTCCATCCACGCATGCAAGTGCATGGTGCTTAAATGTCTAAGCATGCAATTGGTATTCAATTTTCTGAGATTTTTCCCTCGGCTAAGGGCTCCGTCTCACATAGCGACACACCAGCGATCCCGACAACGATCAGGATCGCTGGTGTGTCGTTACATGATCGCTGCTGAGCTGCCAAACAGGCAGCTCAGGCAGCGATCAGGACAGCGACACTGCGGGTAACGTCGCCTAGTTACTTGCAGTGTACGTTGGATACCAGCGCGCTGATGCAGGGAGCTGGTAACCAAGGTACACGTCGGGTTTCCAGGCGCTGCGCGGTGCCAGGAAACCCGATTTGTACCTTGGTTACCAGCTCACCTGCAGCAGCGCGCTGGTAGCCAACGTACACGTCTGGTTTCCAGGCACAGCCCCGTGCCTGGAAACCCGATGCATACCTTGGTTACCAGGAGATCGCTGGTCTACTGCCTGTCACACGCAGTGATGCGTGCTGGCCAGCAGGAGACCAGCGATAAAAAAAAAGTCCTGGCATTTCTGACACGACCAGCGATTCACAGCAGGGACCTGATCGCTGGTACGTGTCAGACATAGCGAGATTGCTGCTGAGATCGCTGTTTAGCAGCGAACTCGCTATGTGAGACGGGGCCCTAAAGGTCCTTCTGCACTTTTTACAGATAACTTTTGCCTCATCAATAGGATTTTGGTCAAAAAAGTGCCACATTGAACTCTTCCTACTATGGGATAAATCTTCAGGGCTTGCATGCAGTGCTAATTTGACCATCTGGCCAAGCTGTCCTGCAACTCTTTTTGTTTTTTTAACACGTTTTTGGACTGCTACGGGCCTGCCAGATAACTGCAGCTGCAATGTCGATGCCTGCCGCGGATCCTCCTCCTTTTCTGAGCTATTGCCAGCGGCACCCTCTTCCCCCAATGGATGTCAATCCGGGTCAAAACTGGGTCATCCATCACCTCCTCTTTAATTTCATCTGCACCTTCCTCTGTATCACCGTGTAAGGTGTTAGAGTATGCGGGAAGTGACACCTGAGTTTCATCAGGGTCAGATTCTGGCTCAGTAGACTGCGAGGGCAATGTAATGCTCTGGGTGAATGTACCAGCAGAATCAGATAGCAGTGGCTGTGCATCAGTGCACTCCATGTCATATTTATCTTGGACTGGGGAATTCAGGATTTGACTTGATAACCAAGGCATGGTATGTGAAAAGAGCTCCATGGAGTAATCTGAAGTGTGGCCGGCTGCATCCTTCACTCTTGGTGGGGGTGAAGGACACAAGGAAAGGTGTTGTTCCTGACCAGGAGCCTGCACTGACGACTCAGTGCTTGCATTTTTTGAAAGTTCAGAAGAGGAGACGATAGAGCTGGAGGCTGTTTCGGCAATGTAAGCCAAAACCTGTTCCTGATGCTCCGGCTTTAAAAGCGGTTTACCTACTCCCAGAAAAGGGAGCCTTCCAGGCCTTGTGGAGCCAGACAATGATGCAGGCTCAACACCTTCTGCCTTAGGTGCTATAGGGCTTTTGGCACTACCAGCAGATGCACCACCACCACCACCATCATTCCCAGCTGGCCCCCCACCCACGTCCGTGGCCTCTTCCACCATACTTCCTCATGTTTGGGAAAATGTACCAAAAATACCAGCAGATATATGGTACTGTATGAGGAGCGTACAGCTGTATATGGTGTAGGGGAAAATTTAAATCTCCGTATATATTTCCGGAGTCACACACAGACGCTCACTCAGTATGTATTTGACAGTAATACAAAGAGCAGATATACGGTACTGTCTCAGAAGCGTACAGCTGTATACGGTGTAGGGGAAAATTGCAATCTCCGTATATATTTCCGGAGTTACACACAGACGCTCACTCAGTATGAATTTGACCGTCCGTAATACAAAGAGCAGATATATGGTACTGTCTCAGAAGCGTACAGCTGTATACGGTGTAGGGGAAAATTGCAATCTCCGTATATATTTCCGGAGTCATACACAGATAGTCAGCATGTATTTGTCCGTGATACCAGCCGGTACACGCTAGTGTGTGAGGAGCGTACAGCTCTATACGGTGTGGGAAAAAATGAACGGTCGGTAAGTGTGCAGAAAAAAAGAATAAAAGTATTAGTGCTGTGTAAAAAGCAGTCTGCACAGCAGTGTACACACAGCAATACAGCTATCAGGCAGCCTAATAACCAGCACTACTGCACACAAGAAAATCCTCCCCTGTCACTGCACACTAACTGTACAGCACAATTGCTATCAGCACAAGCACAGAAGAACTTCTCTTTCCTGCCTCTCTCCCTACTGATAAACAGTGTCAGCAACCTTTCCCTACTGTTAATATCGGCAGAAGTAAAATGAAGGTCGGCGCTCAGGGCTTTTATAGACACTATGACGCCCCCCAAAGCAATCCAATCACTGCAATGCCCTTCTCTAAGATGGTGGTGGACGCTGCACATGTCATCTCGTTGACCACAGTGTACGTCCTTGCTCATTGGCTGAAAAAAGGCACCTGCAAGCATTATGGGAAAACCGACTTGGGAGCTGGAGTCGACAACCGCTTGGCCGACTGCACGCTATGGTCGGGTTTCGGCCAACGAAACCTGACTTTGGCGAGAGTCGGCGACTTTTGAATCTGACCAACCTGTTTCGCTCAACTCTACTCACCACAAGTGACTCTATTATGGAAACTAGACCAATGTTTTTGTTGTACCCCAGAACACAGAGTGGTTTGTGGACCTGTGTTGAGGTGCCTCATACAATGCTGTAGGTTTTGCCATTACCTTGTATGTTGGTCAAGAAAAGGACATCCCTCTTGTCCTTGTATTTTACCATCAGCATGCTGTTGCTGCATTGGGCTCTGCTCTCACTGTTTCTGAGCAGCTGCCCAATTAGTGTCTTAGGAAGGCCTCTATGATTTTTGCAGACAGTACCGCAGCTTGTGAAGAGAGAGACTGGAAGAGTGGGATGCTCGTATAAAAGTTTTCTACATAGAGGTGATAACCTTTATCCAGCAGCGGGTGCACCAAATCCCACACAATTTTCCCACTCACTCCCAGGACAGGGTGGCATTCAGGGGGTTCAATCTGGGAGTACTGCCCTTCATAAACCCTAAACTTGTGGGTGTACCCTGAGGTACTCTCACACAGTTTATACAACTTAATTCCTTCCTTGACAGGTATTGCCAGAATTTGTACCTCCCCTTGAAATGGATTATTGACTTATCCATGCAAATGTCCCTTTGGGCAATGTACACTAGGGTGCCAAGGAAAAATGAACTTTGCAAATTGGTAAGTCTTACCCCTCAAATTTGTTCCTTTTGGCATAAGGATTCACCATGTAAAATATAAATCAAATAGAGAAACGTGCACTACTCATAATGTACTAGAAAATACAAAGTTTATTGAACAATATATTAAAATTCCAAGGAAGGCAGTGGTAAACCGATAGGCAGAGAAAAACAAACAGCCATCAAGCAGAGAATATAAGGATACCATACATATTAATCACAGTATAAGGACAAAGTGCATAGTGCATACTAGTAGAGACCACAGTCCAAAAACATACACAAGGAATAATATCCATATACATAGATAGAGACTGAGTTCAAGATATAAATAATGATGTCCGAAATATCACAATGAAAGAGGTAAATGGCCCAAATCAATACCTGATGGGAGCTGCGACTCTGCCCACCCCAATGCGTGTTTTGGCGCAGTGCCTTCTACCGGAGACTTGGAGACTTGAATTCATTTATGTTAGCTAAGTATTCCCTCACCATCTCTCTGTTTATGGATAGTGTGGATTCCTTTATTCCCTTAATAGGACAGTGAAGATCAGTTGATGTTATTTTTCCTTTCTGAGAGAAAACAGATGCAAAATAGGAATTTAAATGTTCGGCCTTCTCAACATCCTGTCTTACCATTTCACCATTTTCATCTTGTAAAAATCCTATAGCATCTTTGACTTTTCTTTTACTTTTGACATATCCCCAAAATCATTTTTTATTGCTTTTGATGTTTCTTGCAAGCCTTAATTCATTGTCAGCTTTAGATAATCTGATTCGTGCCCTGCAGGTTCTGCAGACAGTATTATATTCTTCTTTAGATATGACTCCCTCTTTCCAATTGATAAGCATTTATTTCTTCTTTTTTAGCATGTGTTTAAGTTCTGTGTTCATCCATCCAGGTTTCCTTAAATGCTTCCCATTCTGCCCTCTTTTCGGAATTGTTAATGATTGTGTTTTGAGAGTCTCATTTTTCAAGATTTCCCATCCTTCCTGGACATTTTGTCCTTAAGGATTTCCAGCCATTGGATCCCTCCAATTCTCTTCCTGAGTCCCTTAAAATTTGCCTTTCTGAAATCTAACCTTGACGTCTGAGTCTTCACAGGTCTTCCTCCTCTAGTTATCTAAAATTCTAACATAGCATGGTCGCTACCACCTAGAGTCCCCGCCAGTCTTATCTCCTCAACCATTTCCTCCCTGTTTATAAGAATAAAGCCCCGTAACACACAGCGATCTCGCTAGCGAGATCGCTGCTGAATCACTAGTTTTGTGATGCAACAGCGATCTCCCCAGCGATATCGCGTGTGTGACATTCAGTGACGATCAGCCCCCTGCTGTGTATCGCTGATCGCCGCTGAATGTCCTGGACATTTTTTTTATCGTTGATCTCCTGCTGGCCAGCACGCATCGCTGCGTGTGGCAGGCAGGAGACCAGCGATCAGCTGGTAACCAAGGTACACATCGGGTTTCCAGGCATCGCGCAGCGCCTGGAAACTGTCACGCGGTCTTATGAAATGTGTACGATGTCAGTAAACTATTCTTAAAAGAACAACACTCTATACAACATATAGATTAGCAACATCAGCATGTAAATATAGAATAGATTTACCTGACACGATATCCGTTGAACTCAGGGTTAATCTTGAGGACTTGATACACTGTCACAGGAAAGAGGAGGACCGGGGGTCTAACCTGACCCTAAACTGGGGTCCTAACTAATCCCTCACCTTGGAGGTACTGATAATGGTTCAGAGGTCCAAGTCTCCAGCCTAACCCTGTCTCCTATCAGTCCCTGAACCCTGTAATCAGTCCTAAGAAGGATTCTGATTACCACCAAAGGGATATGGGCTGATCTCTGCTAAATACACAGATTAGACATATAAGACAGACTGGAGAAAACACAGACTTGCATACACACTCAAACACAGAAGGAACATAAATGATCTGGGATATTAAACTCTAAGCAAGGTGAGCTTAAAACAACTAAGGAGCTCTTTAACTTAAGTCTATACAGATACAATCCTATCTGTGGTCTGCATGAAGAATTTCACTGGCAACTCCCAACACAGACAACCAGAGATTTAAAGGAAACCAATCAACAAATAATTAATTGCAGCCGGGAGAAACTGCACCCAGTCCCAGAACTGAGCACAGACAGAATTAACTCCCTAACTGCCAAACACAAAGAAACAGCAACTCAGCTGTGAGAAGTCAGAATGTGCAACCGCGACGATCTTCGTGGCGATGCACACATGACAGTACCCCCCCTTCTACGAGGGGCCTCCGGACCCTCAGGGCCAGGTTTGCCCGGTGAGTTCTGTGGAAGGTCCGCACCAAACGATCTGCGTTAATGTCAGACGCAGGAACCCACGTCCTCTCCTCTGGACCATACCCCTTCCAATGCACCAAGTACTGAAGGGACCGGCGATTCAGACGTGAGTCAATGATCTTTGACACTTGAAACTCCAAGTTATCATTGACCACCACTGGAGGAGGAGGTAGAGGTGATGGTATGACTGGTGCCACGTACCTCTTAAGTAATGACTTGTGGAACACATTATGAATTTTAAACGTAGGAGGGAGGTCCAGACGAAATGCCACAGGATTAATTATGGAACTGATCCTGTACGGCCCGATGAATCTGGGGCCCAGCTTCCAGGAGGGAACTTTAAGTTTTATATTCCTGGTAGACAACCATACCAGATCGTTCACATTAAGATCTGGACCAGAAACTCTCCTCCTATCAGCCATACGTTTATAACGGTTCCCCATAGCACTCAGATTATTCAATACACCTCTCCACACTGAAGCAAGTGACGACGAGAAACGCTCCTCCTCAGGAACCCCAGAAGGGCCCCCCCCATTGAATGTACAAAACTGGGGATGAAAACCATATGCCCCAAAAAACAGGGACTTACCAGTGGACTCACTCCGCCTGTTGTTAAGAGCGAACTCTGCCAGAGGCAAGAAAGAAGACCAGTCCTCCTGGTTCTCTGAGACAAAACACCGAAGATAAGTCTCTAGGCTTTGATTCAGACGCTCTGTCTGACCATTGGTCTGCGGATGAAAAGCCGAGGAAAATGACAATTGCATCCCCCGACGTAAACAAAATGCCCTCCAAAACTTGGACACAAACTGAGACCCCCTATCTGACACCACATCAGAAGGCAACCCATGAAGTCTCACAATCTCCCCAATGAACACCTGCGCCAGAGTTTTAGCATTAGGGAGGGCAGGAAGAGCAATGAAATGTGCCATCTTACTGAACCTGTCAACAACCACCAGTATGACAGTCTTTCCTGACGACTGAGGAAGGTCCGTGATGAAGTCCATAGACAAATGAGTCCATGGACGCTCCGGAAGTTTCAAGGGTAAGAGGGTCCCAGACGGACGGGTATGAGGGGTCTTAGAGCGAGCACAAACCCCACAGGACGCGACAAAAGTTAAAACATCTTTATTAACGTTAGGCCACCAAAACCGGCGAGAAAGGAGATCTAAAGTAGCCTTACTCCCTGGATGTCCTGCTGAAGCAGAATTATGATGTGCCTCAATAACCTTTTGTCTCAACTGATTTGGGACAAACAGTCTCCCTGGAGGTCCTGCAGGGGCGTCCCCCTGAGCCTCTAACACCTCCTCCTCAAGCTCAGAACATACAGACGACACTACCACCCCCTCCTGAAGGATAGGAATCGGGTCATCCATTTTCCCGGCCCCTGGGAAACTGCGAGACAAGGCATCCGCCTTAACATTCTTAGATCCAGGGCGATAAGTGACAACAAAATTAAACCTGGTAAAAAACAACGACCATCGAGCTTGTCTGGAATTCAGACGCTTAGCAGATTCCAAATACAGCAGGTTCTTGTGATCAGTAATGACGGTGACCGGGTGGACTGCCCCCTCCAAAAAGTGACGCCATTCTTCAAAAGCCAACTTAATGGCCAAAAGTTCCCTATTGCCGATATCATAATTCCTTTCGGCGGACGACAATTTTTTAGAAAAGAAAGCGCACGGATGCCATTTACCAGGGGACGGACCCTGGGACAATATTGCACCCACCCCTACGTCAGACGCGTCCACCTCCACAACGAACGGCTGTGATGCATCTGGTTGGATGAGAACGGGTGCCGAAGCAAAACATTTTTTCAAAGAGGAAAAAGCTTGGCAAGCTTTGTCCGACCATTTAGAAAAATCCGTCCCTTTTCTTGTCATGTCAGTGAGAGGTTTGACAACAGATGAGAAATTACAAATAAATTTCCGGTAGTAGTTAGCAAACCCCAGAAAACGCTGCAGAGCCTTAAGATCCTCTGGCTGATCCCATTCAAGCACTGCTCTCACCTTTTCAGGGTCCATACGGAAACCGGAGGCTGACACCAAGAAACCCAAAAACTGAAGTTCCTGTACGGCGAATACACACTTTTCCAGTTTGGCGTATAGTTTATTGTCTCGCAAGATCTGCAACACCTGTCTCACATGCTCCTGGTGAGACACAAGATCTGGTGAGTAAATTAAAATGTCATCCAAATATACGACCACAAACAGCCCCACCAGATGACGAAAAATGTCATTAACAAAATGTTGGAATACTGCTGGTGCAGTAGTCAGACCAAAAGGCATGACAAGGTTCTCATAATGTCCCTCCGGCGTGTTAAACGCCGTTTTCCACTCATCCCCCTCTTTTATCCTAATCAGATTATACGCCCCCCTGAGATCCAATTTAGAGAACCATTTGGCGCCAACAATTTGATTGAAGAGATCAGGAATCAGAGGGAGTGGATACGGATCTCGAACAGTAATCCGATTAAGTTCGCGGAAATCCAAGCAAGGGCGTAGGCCTCCATCTTTTTCTCTTCACAAAGAAGAACCCCGCGGCCACTGGGGAAGATGAAGGTCTAATATGCCCTTTGGCCAGACTTTCCGAAATATAATCTTTCATAGCCTGCCTCTCAGGACCAGAAAGGTTATATAACCTAGCTTTAGGTAACTTAGCATCAGGAAGTAAATTAATAGAGCAGTCATACACGCGATGAGGAGGCAACTCCTGACACCCCTCCTCAGAGAACACATCCCCAAAGTCCTCCAAAAAAGGAGGCAAAGTACTAGGCACGACCGCACTGATGACTGTGTTCATGCAGTTACTTTTGCAAAACTTCCCCCATTGGCTTATATCTCTGGACTGCCAATTAATCACAGGGTTATGTTTAACCAACCAAGGAAGTCCCAACACAATAGGAGTAGGTAGACCCTCCAACACATAACAAGACAATAGTTCCCTATGTATTGCCCCTACCCGAAGGTCAATGTTATGAACCTCATGAACAAAGCTACCTTGGCCGAGAGGCCTGGAGTCAATGGAGAATATAGGGATCGGTTTGACCAATACACTCAGATGCATACCTTGAGCCTGAGCAAACCGAGCGTCAACCAGATTAGCCCCGGACCCACTATCAAGAAGAACAGAAAATCTCTCCACTCTCGTACCAACCACCACCTCCACTGGTACAAGGAACTGAGAAGAACTAGCGGACGAAATACATACTCCCAGGTTGTCGTCCACCACACAACCTGGGATTAACAGTTTTCCGGCGACTTTTTGCTCAACAAGGCACGGGATGGACATCCCCCAACAAAATGTCCCTCTTTCCCGCAGAAGAAACACCTTCTAGTCCTGCGGCGTACCGCCAATCCCCTCCTACGAAATGATGTCCCTCCCAACTGCATAGGCTCCTCCGAACAGACAAGGGGAACCTCAACATAAGGGACTTTAGTAGTAGGTGGAGTAACAACAGGGGGCGGAGTTACCTCGCACCTCTCCCGGAGCCGTCTATCAGTACGGATAGCTAGGGCCATAGCAGCCTCCAGTGATGGAGGAGAATCATACTGAGCCAAAACGTCCTTTAATTTGTCAGAAAGCCCATGACAAAACTGGCTCCTAAGAGCTGGGTCATTCCACTGAGTATCTGTGGCCCATCTACGGAACTCAGAAGCAAATTCCTCCGCCGGACGATCTCCCTGCTGTATCTTACGTAATTTTGTCTCAGCAAGAGAGACCCGATCTGGGTCATCATATACCAAACCCAGGGCAGTAAAAAATCGATCTACTGACTGTAGAGCCAGGGATCCCGGAGGAAGGGAGAAGGCCCAGGACTGAGGGTCCCCTTGTAGGAGCGAGATAACAATTCCCACTCTCTGCTCTTCACTCCCTGATGATCGAGGCCGAAGCTGAAAATACAATTTACATGCTTCCCTGAAGGTAAAAAATTTGTCTCGCCCACCAGTGAACCTGTCCGGGAGAGCTACTTTAGGTTCAAATCTGGTTTGCTCCGAGGGAGACAAAACTTTGGACTTAATGTCCGTCAGCTCCATGGATAATCCCTGCAACTGCAGAGCCAGCTGGGCTACTGGATCCATGGCAACTGGGAATAATTTTATGGGCCAGTGAAAATGTCACGCGGTCTTATGATATGTGTACGATGTCAGTAAACTATTCTTAAAAGAACAACACTCTATACAACATATAGATTAGCAACATCAGCATGTAAATATAGAATAGATTTACCTGACACGATATCCGTTGAACTCAGGGTTAATCTTGAGGACTTGATACACTGTCACAGGAAAGAGGAGGACCGGGGTCTAACCTGACCCTAAACTGGGGTCCTAACTAATCCCTCACCTTGGAGGTACTGATAATGGTTCAGAGGTCCAAGTCTCCAGCCTAACCCTGTCTCCTATCAGTCCCTGAACCCTGTAATCAGTCCTAAGAAAGATTCTGATTACCACCAAAGGGATATGGGCTGATCTCTGCTAAATACACAGATTAGACATATAAGACAGACTGGAGAAAACACAGACTTGCATACACACTCAAACACAGAAGGAACATAAATGATCTGGGATATTAAACTCTAAGCAAGGTGAGCTTAAAACAACTAAGGAGCTCTTTAACTTAAGTTATACAGATACAATCCTATCTGTGGTCTGCATGAAGAATTTCACTGGCAACTCCCAACACAGACAACCAGAGATTTAAAGGAAACCAATCAACAAATAATTAATTGCAGCCGGGAGAAACTGCACCCAGTCCAAGAACTGAGCACAGACAGAATTAACTCCCTAACTGCCAAACACAAAGAAACAGCAACTCAGCTGTGAGAAGTCAGAATGTGCAACCGCGACGATCTTCGTGGCGATGCACACATGACAGAAACCCAATGTGTACCTTGGTTACCAGCTCACTGCACCAGCGGGCTGGTATCCAACGTACACTGCGGGTAACTAAGCGACGTTACCCGCAGTGTCGCTGTCCTGATCGCTGCCTGAGCTGCCTGTTTGGCAGCTCACCAGCGATCATGTAGCAACACACCAGCGATCCTGACAAGTGCATATCGTTGTTGGGATCGCTGGTGTGTCGCTATGTGAGACGGGGCCCTTAGATCCAAGGCAGCAGATCCCCTTGTTTTCTCCCCTACCTTTTGGAAGATAAAGTTGTCAGCAAGAGAGGATAAGAAATTCCTTGACCCGTTAGCTTCGCCTGAGAGAGATAAGGGGGCGCTTTAAACTGATTGCTTTGCTACTTTAATTTGATAAAAGAACAAAACATATCTAACTTTTATTTTCATATTGATGTATATCTTCCAATGCTTGCAGCTAAATTGATTTTTACAAGACTGAAAGTAGAAGGAAAGTCAGTATACTGTATAAACCAATGAATTCGAGTGCATTTTTTTTTAATATTGTTACACTTTAAAAAAAATCTAACATTCAGAGCACACAAACTAAAATAAGCAATAATCCTTGATCTCGTTGACATATCCCTGCTACACCAGTAACATTTATTGTGACCATTTTTAACATTATACACATAGATCATATATACAATAAGAAAGGTGTTTTGCATTTCATACACCATCATGCATAAATTATAGCATAACACTGGTATATGAAATTTGATGTGCACCTGGAGAATATATATAGAGAACACATTATAAAGGCATATTAACCCCTTACTGCCATCAGACGTACTATCCCGTCCATGGTACCTGGACCCGTATGACCATGGACGGGATAGTACATCCCGTGCGATCGGACGCGCTCCCGGGGGGAGCGCAGCCGATCGCGGCCGGGTGTCAGCTGATTATCACAGCTGACACCCAGCACTATGTGTCAGGAGCGGTCACGGACCGCTCCCGGCACATTAACCCCTGGCACACCGCGATCAAACATGATCGCGCTGTACCAGGGGGCACAGGGGAGGATCGCGCAGGCAGGGGGATCCCTGCGCGCTCCCCTGAGACCCTCAGAGCAGCGCGATGTGTCGCGCTGTTCCGAGGGTCCGTCCTCCCTCCAGGTCCCCGGATCCAAGATGGCGCCGGGGTCCTGGAGGGAGGCGGCTTCCTCAGTGCCTGCTGAGAGCAGGCACTGAGAAGCCTGCAGCACTGCCAGAGCGATCGCTGGTGTGACAGAGTGCTGTGCACACTGTCACACCAGCGATCTGCTAAAATACTGTGATGTCCCACCCTGGGACAAAGTAAAAAAGTTAAAAAAATGAAAGTAAAAAGTGGTAAAAAAAATCATAAAAAAAAAAAATATTCCCCAATAAATTCATTTCTTCCTGTAAATAAAATAAACAAAACAATAAAAGTACACATATTTGGTATCGCCGCGTCCGTAACGACCCCCCCTATAAAATTATCCCACTAGTTAACCCCTTTAGTGAACCCCTTAAAAAAAAAAAAAAAAACCTAAGCAAAAAATCAAGGCTTTATCATCATACCGCCGAACATAAAGTGGAATAACACGCGATCAAAAAGACCGATATAAATAAACATGGTACTGCTGAAAACGTCATCTTGTCCCGCAAAAAACAAGCTGTCATACTGCATCATCAGCGAAAAAATAAAAAAGTTATAGCTCTCAGAATAAAGCAATGCAAAAATAATAATTTTTTAGATAAAATTGCTTTTATTCTATAAAAGCCCCAAAACATAAAAAAATGATATAAATGAGGTATCACCGTAATCGTACTGACCCGAGTAATAAAACTGCTTTATCAATTTTACCACACGCGAAACGGTATAAACGCCTCCCCCAAAAGAAATTCATGAATTGCTGATTTTTGTTCATTCTAACCTCCCAAAAATCGAAATAAAAAGCAATCAAAAAATGTCACATGCTCAAAAATGGTACCAATAAAAACGTCACCTCGTCCTGCAAAAAATAAGACCTCACATGACTCTGTGGGCCAAAATATGCAAAAATTATAGCTCTCAAAATGTGGTGATGCAAAAAACTACTTTTTGCAATAAAAAGCGTCTTTTAGCGTGACAGCTGCCAATCACAAAAACCCGCTATAAATAGTAAATCAAACCCCCTTTATCACCCCCTTAGTTAGGGAAAAATAATAAAATTAAAAAAATTTATTTATTTCCATTTTCCCATTAGGGTTAGGGTTGCGGCTAAAGTTAGGGTTAGGGTTGGCGCTAACGTTAGGATTAGGGTTAGGGTTGGGATTAGGGTTAGGGGTGTGTTAGGGTTAGGTTTGTGGTTAGGGTTGGGACTAGGGTTAGGGGTGTGTTGGGGTTAGGGTTGGAGTTAGAATTGGGGGGTTTCTGCTCTTTAGGCACATCAGGGGCTCTCCAAATGTGACATGGCGTCTGATTTCAATTCCAGCCAATTCCGCGTTGAAAAAGTCAAACGGTGCTCCTTCACTTCTGAGCTCTGTCATGCGCCCAAACAGTAGTTTACCCCCACATATGGGGTATCAGCGTACTCTGTACCCCAAGAGTTATTGTGCAATTTGTCCTATTTCTTCTGTTACCCTTGGGAAAATAAAAAACTGGGGCCGAAAATATCATTTTTGTAAAAAAAAAATGATTTTTTTGTTTTTACGGCTGTATGTTATAAACTTCTGTGAAGCACTTGGGGCTTCATAGCGCTCACCACATTCTAGATAAGTTCCTTGTGGGGTCTATTTTCCAAAATGGGGTCACTTGTGGGTGGTTTCCACTGTTTAGGCACATCAGGGGCTCTCCAAATGCGACATGACGCCCCCAGACCATTCCATCAAAGTCTGTAATTAAAACGTCACTACTTCCCTTCCGAGCCCTAACGTGCGCCCATACAGTAGTTTTCTCCCACATATTTGGTATCAGCGTACTCAGGACAAATTGGACAACAACTTTTGGGGTCCAATTTCTCTTGTTACCCTTTTGAAAATAAAATATTTGGGGCAAAAAAATCATTTTTGTAAAAAAAAAAAGGAATTTTTTATTTTTACGGCTGTACGCTATATACTTCTGTGAAGCACTTCCGGCTTCAAAGTGCTCACCACACATCTAGATAAGTTCCTTGTGGGGTCTATTTTCCAAAATGGGGTCACTTGTGGGGGGTTTCCACTGTTTAGGCACATCAGGGGCTCTCCAAATGCAACATGACCCTTGTGAAAATAAAATATTGGGGGCAAAAAAAATCATTTTTGTAAAAAAAAAAAAAATATTTTTTTATTTTACGGCTGTACGTTATAAACTTCTGTGAAGCAATTGGGGGTTCAAAGTGCTCACCACACATCTAGATAAGTTCCTTGAGGGGTCTAGTTTCCAAAATGGTGTCATTTGTGGGGGGTTTCCACTGTTTAGGCAGATCAGGAGCTCTCCAAACACGACATGGCATCCAGCCAATTCTGCGTTGAAAAAGTCAAACGGCGCTCCTTCCCTTCCAAACTCTGCCATGCACCCAAACAGTGGTTTACCCCCACATATGGGGTATCAGCGTACTCAGGACAAATTGCACAATAACTTTTGGAGTCTTGTTACCCTTGGGAAAATAAAAATTGGGGTGAAAAGATCAATTTTGTGGAAAAAATATAATTTTTTTAATTTTACGGCTCTACGTTATAAACTGTGTGAAGCACTTGGGGGTTCAAATTGCTCACCAAAGATCTAGATAAGTTCCTTAGGGGGTATAGTTTCCCAAATGGGGTAACTTGTGGGGGGTTTCCACTGTTTAGGCACATCAGGGACTCTCCAAATGCAACATGGATCTAATCTCAATTCCAGCCAAATGGTGCTCCTTCCCTTCCGAGCTCTGCCGTGCGCCCAAACAGTGATTCCCCCCACATATGGGGTATCAGCGTACTCAGGACAAATTGGACAACAACTTTTGAGGTCCAATTTCTCCTGTTACCTATGGGAAAATAAAAAATTAGTGACTAAGAGATAATTTTTGTGGGAAAAAAATAGGATTTTTTATTTTCATGCCCGGGCATTATAAACTTGTGTGAAGCACTTGGGGGTTCAAAGTGCTCACAAAGATCTAGATAAGTTCCTTAGGGGGTCTAGCTTCCAAAATGGGGTCACTTGTGGGGGGTTTCCACTGTTTAGGCTCATCTGGGGCACTACAAGCGGAACATGACCCCATCAATGTTTGTATTCCAAAACGTTACTGCTTCCTTTCCAAGCCCTGCCATGCGCCCAAACAGTTTCCCCCCCCACATATGGGGTATCAGCGTACTCAGGACAAATTGGACAACAACTTTTGGGGTCCAATTTCTTGGGAAAAATCAAAAATTTGGGACTAAAAAATCATTTTTGTGGAAAATTGTTTTTTTTTTTCACACCCAGGCATTATAAACTTTTGTGAAACAATTTGGGGTTCAAAGTGCTCACAACAGATCTAGATAAGTTCCTTAGGGGGTCTAGTTTCCAAAATGGTGTCACTTGTGGGGGGTTTCCACTGTTTAGGCGCATCAGGGGCTCTCCAAACACGACATGGCGTCCAATCTCAACTCCAGCCAATTTTAGTTTGAAAAAGTCAAACGGCGCTCCTTCCCTTACGAGCTCTGCCGTGTGCCCAAACAGTGGTTTTCCCCCACATATGGGGTATTGGCGTACTCAGGAGAAATTGCACAACAACTTTATCTGTCCATTTTCTCCTTTTACCCTTGTGAAAATAAAAAAAAGTTTGTAAAAGATCATTTTTGTGGCTAAAAAGTTAAATATTCATTTTTTCCTTCCACGTTGCTTCAGCTCCTGTGAAGCACCTGAAGGGTTAATAAAATTCTTGAATGTGGTTTTGAGTACCTTGAGGAGTGCAGTTTTTAGAATGGTGTCACTTTTGGGTATTTTCTGCTATATAGACCCGTCAAATTGACTTCAAACGTGAGGTGCTCCCTAAAAAAACGGCTTTGCAAATTTTGTTGTAAAAATGAGAACTCACTGGTCAACTTTTAACCCTTCTAATTTCCTAACAAAAAAAAATTTTGGTTCCAAAATTGTGCTGATGTAAAGTAGACATGTGGGAAATGTTATTTCTTAACTATTTTGTGTGACATATTTCTCTGTTTTAAGGGAAAAAAATTAAAAGTTTGAAAATTGCAAAATTTTCAAAATTTTCGCCATATTTGCGTTTTTTTTCAAAAATAAACGCAAGGTATATCGAAGAAATTTTACCACTAATGTGAAGTACAATATGTCACGAGAAAACAGTCTCAGAATCGCGAAGATCCGTTGAAGCATTCCAGAGTTATAACCTCATAAAGAGACAGTGGTCAGAATTGTAAAAATTGGCCCGGTCATTAACGTGCAAACCACCCTTGGGTGTGAAGGGGTTAAACGAAATCTCTGCAGCATATCCTATAAAGCCCTATAAAATGCATCAACCTTAGTGTAAGATGATAATAATGCTTATGTTTCCATGGCATGCTGTGAATATTGTCATCAGTTCCAAAGAACACAGGGTAGATTAATTTACAATAGAGTTATGTAAAGGTTGTGTTGTCACCTGTGTAGTAACTGTCAGGATGATAATAAAATATCACCATGGCCTTGTTATTATTTCTGCACAGCAGTGCTTCTATATAGTCTGGTCTACAGCACCTCCTTTGGTTACACTTTTCCCATCAATCTTGGAAATATGACATGTCATGGCATCTCATAGGACTCTTAAAAGCAATTCTAGCAAATCAATGCCATATATTATTCCAAAGCACGCATTAGAGTGAGAATGTAAGACGAGGTTTGTATGTTGCAACGAATGCTCAGTAATCACACCCAAAGCTGTGCATTATTTAAATACATATTTTACCACTGCATTAGAATGCATTGAATTTGACACAATGCTATTTTAAATTTAATTTTTATTCCTTCTTCAATAACATGTACGTTTTTCCCTGGATAATCTCGTGTGTAAGTTCTCTTATTTCAAAAAACATGTATCAAAAACTGACCATCACTTCCAAACATAAATCAGGTCTGAACAAGTGCTTACCCAGAGTAGCCAACACAAATACAATCAAAAAAATAAGGCAAACAAATATTTCTAGTGCAGTAATGCAATTTAATTTTCATATTTCATGATTGCATGCTATAGCGCCACAGAGTGCTGCCTTATTTGTTTGATTGTATTTGAGTTGGCTACTCTAGGTAATCACCTGTTCAGTCCTGATTTATGTTTGAATGTGATGGTCAGTTTTAGATATTTGTATTAGCCTTCTGACTCCTCCCCTGAACCTCAGGCATTTTTAATTGCAACAGGATCCTACCCCTCCATATTGATGTAGACTTTAGTCTAAGAGAGGATTCACATTAGGTTGCCAGAGAGCTGTAGACTGTCTAAGAGATGATTGGCATTAGGTTCTGGCAACAAGAATCGCCTTACCGTGGCTGCCAGGTACACAAGAATTGGCCAATTTATGCGCTAAGCATTCTCAATTTTTCACATTTCTAGTGCAGTAATGCAATTCAATTTTCATATTTCATGTTTGCATGCTATAGTGCTGCAGAGTGCTGCCTTATTTGTTCAAAAAACATGTAGGCAGAGCTGCTCAGACTCTGGTGTAAAACTGGCTTCCAAATTCTATTCTTGTAATCATACCTGAGAAAAATATTAAAATAAAAGCACAAAAATTCTTTGGAAAACAGTCTTTATTGCAGAGGGGGAGTCTGGTTATGGCTAAGCATATAAATCATCAGAAAATCTGATAATATGCGAAATGGACACAGGTGCTAAACATTATGAAGTAAAGGTTCTGCTGTTATATTGATATTGATTTTAACAGGGTTTTGTCAATAAGACAATTGCCATTGAAAAATCGTGTCCCATTTATGGTAAGATCCAATGGTATGGTCTTGAGTAGGGTTTGATACAGTCAAAAATATGGGGCCTGCAATTGCAGTGGGGAAAAAAAGTATTTAGTCAGCCACCAATTGTGCAAGTTCTTCCACTTAGAATGATGAGGGAGGCCTGTAATTGACATCATAGGTAGACCACAACTATGTGAGTCAAAATGAGAAAACAAATTCAGAAAATCACCTTGTCTGATTTGGCAAGATTTATTTTGCAAATATGGTGGGAAATAAGTATTTGGTCATTAACAAAAGTTCACCTCACTATTTTGTTATATATCCTTTGTTGGTAATGACAGAGCTCAAACGTTTTCTGTAAGTCTTTACAAGGTTGGCACACACTGTTGGTGGTAAGTTGGCCCATTCCACCATGCAGAACTCCTATAGAGCACTGATGTTTTTGGCTTGTCACTGGGCAACATGGACTTTCAAATCCCTCCAAAGGTTTTCTATGGGGTTGAGATCTGGAGACTGGCAAGGCCACTCCAGGACCTTCATATGCTTCTTACAAAGCTACTCCCTTGTTGCCCTGATGGTGTGCTCGGGATAATTATCATGCTGAAAGACCCTTCCAAGTTTCATCTTCAATGCTCTTGCTGATGGAAGGAGGTTTGCACTCAAAATCTCATGATACATGGCCCCATTCATTACATGGATCAGTCGTCCTGGTCCCTTTGCAGAGAAACAGCCCCAAAACATGATGTTGCCATCCCCATGCTTCACAGTAGATATGGTGTTCTTTGGATGCAACTCAGCATTCCATCTCCTCCAAACACGACAAGTTTTGTTTGTACGAAACAGTTCTACTTTGGTTTCATCAGACCATATGACATTCTCCCAGTACTCTTCTGGATAATCCAAATGCTCTCTAGCAAACTTCAGACGGGCCCAGACATGTACTGGCTTAAGCAGGGGGACACGTCTAGCACTGCAGAATCTGAGTCCCTGGTGGCGTAGTGTGTTACTGATGGTAGCATTTGTTACGGTGGTCCCAGCTCTATGCAGGTCATTCACTAGGTCCCCCCATTTGGTTCTGGATTTTTACTCATCATTCTTGTGATCATTTTAACCCCACGGGGTGAGATCTTGCATGGAGCCCCAGATCAAGGGAAATTATCAGTGGTCTTGTATGTCCATTTTCTTATTATTGCTCCCACAGTTGATTTCATCACGCAAAGCTGCTTGCCTATTGCAGATTCAGTCTTCCAAGCCTGGTGCAGGGCTACAATTTTGTTTCTGGTGTCCTTCAACAGCTCTTTGGTCTTCACCATAGTGGAGTTTGGAGTGTGACTGAGGTTGTGGACAGGTGTTTTTTACACTGATAACAAGTTCAAAAAGGTGCCATTACTACAGGTAATGAGTGGAGGACAGAGGAGCCTCTTAAAGAAGAAGTTTCAAGTCTGTGAGAGTCAGAAAACTTTCATGTTTTTAGGTGACCAAATACTTATTTTCCACCATAATTTGCAAAAAAATCTTGCCAATCAGACAAGGTGATTTTCTGGATTTGTTTTCTCATTTTGACTCTCATAGTTGTGGTCTATCTATGATGTCAATTATAGACCTCTCATCTTCTTAAGTGGGAGAACTTGCACAATTGGTGGCTGACTACTTTTTTCCCCACTGTACATATAGGCTAAGTGCACACGATCAGGAATAATTGCGTTTTTTTCGCGGTTTTTCCGCGGTTTTCCGCGGTAAAAACGCGATAAAAACGCAAGCATTAAGCATCCTATACATGTTAATTGATTCCGCATGTTTTGGCCACATGTTGCGTTTTTTTCCGCGAAAAAAACGCTTTGCGGAAAAAATAAGCAACATGTTCATTAATTTTGCGGAATGTAAGCGGTTCATGTGCGGTGGTACCCAGGGTCTGGAGGAGAGGAGACTCTCCTCCAGGCCCTGGGTACCATATCCCTGGTAAAACAATAATTAAAATAAAAAATAATGATATTCTCACCTTCCGGCGGCCCCCGCAGCCTTCCCGCGGCCCCCGCAGCCTTCCCGCCTTCAGCGACGCTCCCGGCAACTTCCGGTCCCAAAAGTCCTTTGCGAGAATCACCCAGATGGCATAGCGGTCTCGCGAGATGTACGTCATCGGTGTGATTTGTCGCAAAGCATCCTTGGGACCGGAGTTGCCGGGAGCGTCGCTGAAGGCGGGAAGGCTGCGGGGGCCGCCGGAAGGTGAGAATATCATTATTTATTATTTTTTTTATTATTTTTACATTAGATCTTTTTACTATTGATGCGACATAGGCGGCATCAATAGTAAAAAGTTGGTCACACTTGTCAAACACTATGTTTGACTCGTGTGACCAACCTGTCAATCAGTTTTCCAAGCGATGCTACAGATCGCTAGGAAAACGCTAGCATTCTGCAAGCTAATTACGCTTGCAAAACGCTATTATTCTGGCGGGAATCAGCATACAAAAAACGTGCGTATTTCCTGCAGGAGAAGTGCGGGATTGCCGCGGAAATTTCCGCGGCAATTCCGCAACGTGTGAACTTAGCCATAAAGTCTTATTGTGTCCCACCTTCCCCTTCTATTACCAAAATAGCTACAATATTTTGATATATAAATTTCATATGACTTATAAAAGAGTCCTATAGTATTTGGCACAAAGATATTAGCGGAAGATCCCTTAAAGAATAACCGTTCTTTTCCACTTAGTTCATTTAAACTTGCTCAATAGTGCAAGTAAAGATAAGAAACTTTGTATTTTATCTTTTCAAAGAAAACTGCTTCTTTTTCCTCATGAACTGATCATTCAGGTTCAATTCACTGGTAGTGTTGAGCGATACTGCCCGATATCCTAAAATATCGGATCGGATTGGATCGGCCCGATACTCAAAAAGTATCGGGTATCGCCGATCCGATACCGGAAACACAATGCAAGTCAATGGGACAGAAATATCGGAACTAAAAAAACCTCTTTCTTTCCTTGTAAACACTAGATATACACACATAGAATACATATATATATATATACATATATATATATATATATATGTATATATATATATATATATACATGTCATTGTGACATATATATATATACATATATTTATAGTTCATACACTTCTACATAGTAAAATAGCCTCTGATTCAATTGCCGGGTAATGCCGGCTTTTGTGAAAATACAGAAGCACCCGACATGAAATGACACATGGTTTACATAGAGTTAACCATGTCTTTTCATGTAGTTTGATATATGGTTTTCACAAACAATTACATGAGTGTATGTGTGCAAAATTTGACACATGTAGGCGTTAATTAAAGGTGTAAATTCGTTGTAAATAAAACAGATTTTTTGGCTACGAATTTACACCTTTAATTAACCCCTACATGTGTAAAATTTTGCACACATACACTCATGTAATTGTTAGTGAATACAATATATCAAACAACATGAAATGACATGGTTAACTCTATGTAAACCATGTGTCATTTCATGTCGGCTTCTGTATTTTCACAAAAGCCGGCAATTGAATTAGCGGCTATTATACTATGAAGAAGTGTATGAACTATAAATATAAATATATATATATATATATGTGTCACAAATTCAATGACATGTATATACATATATGAGGTGTAAAATTGTTGAAAAAAAATGCGTGGGCTCCCGCCCTATTTTCTCAACCAGACAGACAAAGCCAGCGAGTGGGGGCAGATAATAATAGCCCAGAGAGGGACCATTATTTTTGCCCCCACCTGGCTACTAACATCTGCCCCCAGACACCCTAGAAAAGGCAAATCTATAATTAGATTCGCAATTTCTGGCACTTTGCCCGTCTATTCCCATTGCCCAGTAGCGGTGGCGAATGGGTTAATAAGGGGTTAAAGCCACCTTGCTATTAAAAGGTGAGTTTAAGCCAGGTTAATAATTGAGAGCTGTCAATTAGACAACTATCAATTATTAATCCTACTGTATGAAATAAAAATAAAACACACACACTTTAATTAAAAATCATTTTAATGAAATAAACACACAGTTTTTGACAATATTTTATTTTACTGCCATTCCTTGCAAAGCCCTTGTTCACCTGTAATAAAAATAAAATAATAAAGCAACATTATTCTTACCTATCCGATGTTCAGTCAGGTCCCCCGATGTAATCCTTCTGAAAGGGTTAATGTTTACTGCAGAGACCGCAGCTAATGCTGACAGTCTCACAGTAAACCCCCGACTGAATCATCTCCTTTCCTGGCTGACAGGAGAGGAAGTGGTTAGCATAATTGATTGCTTCCCACTTTCACTTCAGGTCAGCCAGGGACACCGCACTGCATCAGTGACGTCAGAGGGAATCCCGGCTGACCTGAAGTGAACTGATTAACAAAAATAGGGGATCCCCTCTAAAAAAAATGGCGTGGGGTCCCCCCTATTTTTGTTAACCAGCCTGATAAAGCAGACTACTGAGGCCTGGTTTTTCAGGCTGTTAAGGAGCCAATATCCATGGACCTTGCAAGCCTGATAATACCAGGCCACAGCAGTCTGCTTATCTTGGCTGGTTAACAAAAATAGGGGATCCCCTCGAAAAAAAATGGCGTGGGGTCCCCCCTATTTTTGTTAACCAGCCAGATGAAGCAGACTGCTGAGGCCTGGTTTTTCAGGCTGGTAAGGATCCAATATCCATGGACCTTGGAAGCCTGATAATACCAGGCCACAGCAGTCTGCTTAGCTTGGCTGGTTAACAAAAATAGGGGATCTCCTCGAAAAAAAAATGGCGTGGGTATACCCCTATTTTTGTTAACCAGCCAAGTAAAATGCAGACTGCTGCGGCCTGGTATTAAAAGACTGTCAAGGCCCATGGATTTTGGCCCTCAACAGCCTAAAAATACCAGGCTGCAGCAGCCCCACAAATGGCGCATCCAAAGATGCGCCAATTGTGGCACTTTACCCGGCTCTTCCCACTTGCCCTGTAGCGGTGGCAAGCGGGGTAATAAGGGGTTAATGTCACCTTTGATTGAACGGTGACAATAAGCCCAGTTAATAATGGAGAGGCGTCAATAAAACACCGATCCATTATTAATCATAGTTTGTAAATTTTTTAAAAAAAAACACAGCAAGAAAAAAGTCTTTTAATGAAATAAAACACAACACAGTTTTCATTATTTTTATTACACGCTCATCCTGCGACGCCATCGATCTCCTGTAAAAAAACAAAAATAACAAACCAACACAAATACTCCCAGTCCAAAATAACGAGTGTCCCACGACGAGTCCAGCTCTGCTACATCTGGATGACAGGCTGAGCCTGACATCCACATAGAGCAGAGCTGCTTACCAGTGCTGCTTCCCCAGCGGTGACGTCATCCGGACTGGTTTACGGCCAGCTGTCGCGAGAGTACAGCTGGCCGAGGTTTACCCAGTACCCGGCAGTCATTGCAGTTATCGCGAGATTCTGCACGTGACCGCAAGGGACAGGGTAATGTCGGCCATCCAGGAGGATGTGACCACCGGGGAAGGGGGTCTTCTGCCAGGTAAGTGCTGACTCTGCTGAGTCCTGACACCTGACAGACCCGACCGACACTGACAGTGACAGTTTTGGGAAGTTCCTGTGTCACGTAGTTCGTTCTGTGACACAGGAACTCCCATAGACTTTACAGGAAAACTCCGATTTCGGTATCCGATATGAAAAAAATTTCGGAACTCAGAATCGGAATTCCGATAGAGCAAATATCGGCCGATACCCGATATTTGCAGCATCGGAATGCTCAACACTATTCACTGGTAATAGCTGTCTTTAGTAAATATAAATTTTCTAATGACAGAGAAATGAGGTGATAGTTGCTGCTCATAAAATTCAATAGAGGTGGCAGGGAGGAGCTAGAGGTCGACACATTCTGCTGTAAGTTTACATGAAGCGACAGTTAAATTTGAAGTCCTGAAAGTTGCTGAATAAGCCCTCAATGGATCAGACTTATTTGTGCAGTGTATCCTACAGATGACAGATCATATTGAGATATGGGATATTTGAAGGTCAAACCAACCCTGTAAATTCTTTGACATGTTCCTCAAACTATTCCTGAACAAGTTTTGCATTGCGGCAGGACACATTATTGTTAGGGTTTGCGGATCACATTCAATTAAGTTAAACTGTAAGTGTGATCACAACCAGGGGGCCAACCGTGCAGAGATGTTAAACTGCTGCTAGTGTGAACAATGAAGGATAAAAAAATACTAGCGAGCGTTCATTCTTAAACTCACCGAGTTAACTCCACACCGTGTGAATGGAATGCTAAAACCCAACACCAAATAAAACCCAGGATTGCATAGGAATAGGAGTACCAGCTCATCTAACCACCGAGGGTACCAGGGAGATGAGTACCAGCTCAGCTAACCATCGAGGGGTACAAGGGAGATGAGTACCAACTCAGCTAACCATCAAGGGGTACAAGGAGATGAGTACCAGCTCAGCTAGCCACCAAGGGGTACAAGGGAGATGTGTAACAGCTCAGCTAACCACCGAGTGGCACAGAAAATATAAATACCTAACTCAGCTAACCACTGAGTGGTATAGAATATATAAGAACCTTGCTCAGCTAGCCACCGAAAGGTACAGAAAAAGGAGTGTGCAATGCCCAGTAAAAGCAATAGGGTTTAAGCTCATGGGTTGACTGTGCCTTGAAAACAGGTCGTGCTAACCGCACACGTCGCCGAGATAGGCACTAGGTCAAGCAAAAGTGAAAACCTGCCCGACTAAGGAAACCTAGGCACACAAACGAGCCAGCAGAGTGGCAGAGTATCCACCCTTACACACACCAAACAAAAGTAACATAGTAACATAGAAAAATATTTAGACTTGAGAGTCCTCAGTGGTTGATACCTTTTAATGGCTAACTGAAAAGATGGTAACAAATTGCAAGCTTTCGAGACTACTCAGGTCTCTTCATCAGGCAAAGACTAAAACAAAAACTGAAGAATCACATATTTATACACAAGAGGACACAGGAATAATGCAATAGGTAAGACATGTGACGTGAAGCAGAACTGTCATTATGGCAGAGGGATGAACATAAATATTGGAACAGTTCATAGATAAGGAGTGAGAGTTTTATTGCCCTCTGATTGGGGTCTGGTATTGTGTTTTGATGCCCCCAGGTCAGAGAAGCAGATTCCTTAATTGATGTACACAGACATGAATCCATGTGACACGTTCATTCCAGCACTAAGAGTGTCAAAGGTCATCATAAGTTTATATTCCCAAAAGAGCCACCAGAATATCAAGGAATCACCTGCTACATTACAAAGCTAAAGAAGAAAATAACCGGGTGCCTCTAGTGGTCACCTACAATCCAAATCTGGAGATGCTAAGGGGAGCTGCACAGAAACTACAACCTTTACTACAAAAAGATGCCCGATTACAATCCATATTTCCAGACCCCCCACTACTATGTTTTAGGCAGCCCCCAAATCTAAGAAACATCATTGTCAGAAGCTCCCTGTCTTCCCCAACAGCTGCAGGAACCTTTCCTTGCAAACAGAAGAAGTGCAAAACCTGTCCATCTATAATGACCACGGACAAGATAAAGATCCCCAATTCCCATCAGGACTACAAGATCCCAGGTACTTTCAGCTGCATCACATCTAATGTGGTGTACCTAATTATTTGTACGAAATGTCCAACTGGGGGTCTGTATGTGGGGGAGACCGGGCAAAAACTGAGAACAAGGATGAATTCTCATCGCCACAATATAAGAGAAAAAAGAATGGATCTACCTGTGGCCAAACACTTTTGTATGCCCGGTCATAGCATGATGGATATGGAATTACTGGTATTAAAAGCTAACTTCAAATCTGAGAAAGATAGAAAGATTTGGGAATATAAACTTATGATGACCTTTGACACTCTTAGTGCTGGAATGAACGTGTCACATGGATTCATGTCTGTGTACATCAATTAAGGAATCTGCTTCTCTGACCTGGGGGCATCAAAACACAATACCAGACCCAATCAGAGGGCAATAAAACTCTCACTCCTTATCTATGAACTGTTCCAATATTTATGTTCATCCCTCTGCCATAATGACAGTTCTGCTTCATGTCACATGTCTTACCTATTGCATTATTCCTGTGTCCTCTTGTGTATAAATATGTGATTCTTCAGTTTTTGTTTTAGTCTTTGCCTGATGAAGAGACCTGAGTAGTCTCGAAAGCTTGCAATTTGTTACCATCTTTTCAGTTAGCCATTAAAAGGTATCAACCACTGAGGACTCTCAAGTCTAAATATTTTTCTATCTACTGGCTAACACGGTACGAAGATATACATCTTTCCTATATCATAGTAACATAGTAACATAGTTATTAAGGTTGAAGGAAGACTTTAAGTCCATCTAGTTCAACCCATATCCTATCCTAACCTGCCCTGACATGTTGATCCAGAGGAAGGCAAAAAAAAACCCAAGTGGCAAACAGTAAGCTTCACATTGGGGAAAAAAATTCCTTCCCGACTCCACATACGGCAATCAGACTAGCTCCCTGGATCAACGCAGTATCTAGGAAACTAGTGAATATAGCCTGTAATATTATACTTTTCAAGAAAGGCATCCAGTCCCTTCTTAAATTATAGTAAGGAATCACTCATTACAACATTAGACGGCAGAGAGTTCCATAGTCTCACTGCTCTTACAGTAAAGAATCTGCGTCTGTGATTATGCTTAAACCTTCTTTCCTCCAGACGTAGAAGATGCCCCCTTGTCCCCGTCACAGGTCTAAGAGTAAAAAGATCATTAGAAAGGTCTTTGTACTGTGCCCTCATATATTTATACATTGTAATAAGATCACCCCTAAGCCTTCGTTTTTCCAAACTAAATAACCCCAAGTGTAATAACCTGTCTTGGTATTGCAGACCCCCCAGTTCTCTAATAACCTTGGTCGCTCTTCTCTGCACCCGCTCCAGTTCAGCTATATCTTTCTTATACACCGGAGACCAGAACTGCACACAGTATTCTAAGTGTGGTCGCACCAGTGACTTGTAAAGAGGTAAAATTATGTTCTCCTCATGAGCATCTATGCCTCTTTTAATGCATCCCATTATTTTATTTGCCTTGGCAGCAGCTGCCTGACATTGGCCACTTAATGTGAGTTTTTTGTCCACCCATACACCCAGGTCTTTTTCAGTGACAGTTTTGCCCAGTGTTTTACAATTAAGCACATAATTATACATCTTGTTTGTTCTACCCAAGTGCATGACCTTACATTGTAGGCATTTACTACAGGCCGCTAGAGTTGAGCGATACTTTCCGATATCCTAAAGTATCGGAATCGGAATGGTATCGCCGATATCACTAAAAAATCGGCGATACCCGATACCGATACCGGAAGTCCCATGTAAGTCTATGGGAACAAAATATCGCAACTAAAAAAACCCCATTCTTTCCTTGTAAACACTAAATATACACACATAGAATACATATATATATATACATGTCATTGTGACATATATATATACATATATGTATAGTTTATACACTTCTACATAGTAAAATATCCTTTGATTCAATTGCCGGGTAAAGCCGGCTTCAGTGAAAAGACAGAAGCACCCGACATGAAATGACACTTGGTGTACATAGGGTTAACCATGTCTTTTCATGTCGTTTGCTATCTGATTTGCACAAACAATTAAATCAGACTATGTGTGCAAAATTTCACACCTGTAGGGGTTAATTAAAGGTGTAAATTCGTTGTAAAAAAAAACGGACTTTTTTGCTACGAATTTACACCTTTAATTAACCCCTACAGGTGTGAAATTTTGCACACATAGTCTGATTTAATTGTTTGTGCAAATTAGATAGCAAAGGACATGAAAAGACATGGTTAACCCTATGTACACCAAGTGTCATTTCATGTCGGGTTCTGCATTTTCACAAAAGCCGGCAATTGAATTAGCGGCTATTATACTATGTAGAAGTGTATGAACTACAAATATAAATATATATATATATATGTGTCACAAATTCAATGACATGTATATATATATATATGAGGTGTAAAATTGCTGAAAAAAAATGCGTGGACTCCCGCCCTATTTTCGCAACCAGACAGACAAAGCCAGTGAGTGGGGGCAGATAATAATAGCCCAGAGAGGGACCATTATTTTTGGCCCCCCCGGCTACTTAACATCTGCCCCCAGACACCCCAGAAAGGGCAAATCTCTAATTAGATTTGCCCTTTCTGGCACTTTGCCCGTCTATTCCCATTGCCCTGTAGCGGTGGCGAATGGGTTAATAAGGGGTTAAAATGACCTTGCAATTGAAAGGTCACTTTAAGCCAGGTTAATAATTGAGAGCTGTCAATTAGACAACTATCAATTATTAATCCTATTGTATGAAAGAAAAATCAAACACACACACTTTAATAAAAAAGAAGTTTAATGAAATAATCACACAGTTTTTGACCATATTTTATTTACCTGCTAAAACCATTTCCTGTAATAAAAATAAAATAAAAAAGCAAAATTATTCTTACCTATCCCATGCACAGTCAGGTCCCACGGTGAAATCCTTCAGAAAGGGTTAATGTTTACTGCAGGGACCGCAGCTAATGCTGCAGCCTCACAGTAAACCCCAAATGAATGAGTTCCTCTCCTGCCTGACAGGAGAGTAAAGGCTGGGTGTCACATAACGATACACCAGCGATCCCGACAACGATATGCACTTGTCAGGATCGCTGGTGTATCGCTACATGATCGCTGCTGAGCTGCCAAACAGGCAGCTCAGGCAGCGATCTGGGACAGCGACACTGCGGGTAACATCGCTTAAGGGCCCGTCTCACATAGCGATATCGCTACGAGATCGCTGCTGAGTCACTAGTTTTGTGACGCAGCAGTGAGCTCACCAGCGATATCGCTGTGTGTGACATTCAGCGACGATCAGCCCCCTGCCGGGTATCGCTGATCGTCGCAGAAATGTCAGGACCTTTTTTTGATCGCTGGTTTCCCTCTGACAGGCACGCATCGCTGCGTGTGACAGGCGGGAGACCAGCGATCCGCTGGTAACCAAGGTACACAGCGGGTTTCCAGGCACCGCGCAGCGCTTGGAAACCCGCTGTGTACCTTGGATACCAGCTCCCTGCATCAGGGCGCTGGTATCCAAGGTACACAGCGGGTTTCTAGGCACAGCCCCGCGCCTGGAAACCCGCTGTGTACCTTGGTTACCAGCGGATCGCTGGTCTCCGCCTGTCACACGCAGCGATGTGTGCCTGTCAGCGGGAAACCAGCGATCAAAAAAAGGTCCTGACATTTCAGCGACGATCAGCGATACCCGGCAGGGGGGCTGATCGTCGCTGAATGTCACACACAGCGATATCGCTGGTGAGCTCGCTGCTGCGTCACAAAACTAGTGACTCAGCAGCGATCTCGGTAGCGATATCGCTATGTGAGACGGGCCCTTAAGTGGAAAGCTTAATTGATTGCTTTCCACTTTCACTTCAGGTCAGCCAGGGACACAATCAGTGACGTCAGAGGGAACTGATTAACAAAAATAGGGGTTCCCTTCGAAAAAAAAAATGGCGTGGGGTCCCCCCTATTTTTGTTAACCAGCCAGATGAAGCAGACCGCTGAGGCCTGGATTTTCAGGCTGTTAAGGAGCCAAGATCCATGGACCTTGCCAGCCTGATAATACTAGGCCACAGCAGTCTGCATATCTTGGCTGATTAACAAAAATAGGGGATCCCTCGAAAAAAATTGGCGTGGGGTCCCCCCTATTTTTGTTAACCAGCCAGATGAAGCAGACCGCTGAGGCCTGGATTTTCAGGCTGTTAAGGAGCCAAGATCCATGGACCTTGCCAGCCTGATAATACCAGGCCACAGCAGTCTGCATATCTTGGCTGATTAACAAAAATAGGGGATCCCCTCGAAAAAAATTGGCGTGGGGTCCCCCCTATTTTTGTTAACCAGCCAGATGAAGCAGACCGCTGAGGCCTGGATTTTCAGGCTGTTAAGGAGCCAAGATCCATGGACCTTGCCAGCCTGATAATACCAGGCCACAGCAGTCTGCATATCTTGGCTGATTAACAAAAATAGGGGATCCCCTCGAAAAAAATTGGCGTGGGGTCCCCCCTATTTTTGTTAACCAGCCAGATGAAGCAGACCGCTGAGGCCTGGTTTTTCAGGCTGGTAAGGATCCAATATCCATGGACCTTGCAAGCCTGATAATACCAGGCCACAGCAGTCTGCTTAGCTTGGCTGGTTAACAAAAATAGGGGATCCCCTCGAAAAAAAAAACGGCGTAGGGGTCCCCCTATTTTTGTTAACCAGCCAAGTAAAATGCAGACTGCTGCGGCCTGGTATTAAAAGACTGTCAAGGCCCATGGATTTTGGCCCTCAACAGCCTGATAATACCAGGCTACAGCAGCCCCACATTTGGCGCATCAAAAGATGTGCCAATTGTGGCACTTTACCCGGCTCTTCCCACTTGCCCTGTAGCGGTGGCAAGCGGGGTAATAAGGGGTTATTGTCACCGTTGATTGCACGGTGACAATAAGCCCGGTTAATAATGGATAGGCGTCAATAAGACACCGATCCATTATTAATCCCAAAGTTATTAAATGCATAAAAAAAAGACAAAGCAAGAAAAAAGTATTTTAATGAAATAAAAGAGACAACACAGTTTTCATTTCTTTTATTACACTCTCATTCCTGCGACGCCATCGATCTCCTGTAAAAAAGAAAAAAAACAAACCAACAGTATACCACCTGTCCGACGCAGTCCAGAACGACAGTCCCACGACGATCCAGCTGTGCTACATCGCAATGACAGGCAGAGCCTGTCATCGCGACGCAGCACAGCTGATTACCTGCTTCCCCGGCGGTGACGTCATCGGACTGACTGCTTTACGGCCGGGATTACACAGCAGTCACTGCAGTTATCGCGAGAAACTGCATGTGACCGCCGGGGAAAGAAGATGGCGGCCATGAAGCAGTCCGGGATGTGACCGCCGGAGATCTTCTGCCAGGTAAGTGCCGCTGACTCCTGACAGACCCGACCGACGGACACTGACAGTGACAGTGACAATCCCGATTCCGGTATCCGATAAGACGAAAATATCGGAACTCGGAATCGGAATTCCGATACAGCTAATATCGGCCGATACCCGATATTTGCAGTATCGGAATGCTCAACACTACAGGCCGCCTGTGCAAGCTGAATATATGGATGAACTCTTTATGCATCAAATGGCCAAGTTCTCCAAAAAATATGACATAGTGGTCATGGGAGATTTCAACTATCCAGACATTTGTTGGGAATCTCTCTCAGGCAAAACTAACAGGTCCAGGAAATTCTTATCCTCTCTTGCTGACAACTTTATCTTCCAAAATGTAGGGGAGAAAACAAGGGGATCTGCTACCTTGGATCTAATCCTTATAAACAGGGAGGAAATGGTTGAGGAGGTAAGAGTGGCTGGGACCCTAGGAGGTAGTGACCATGCTATTTTAGAATTTTGGATAACAAGAGGAGGAAGACCTGTGAAGACTCAGACGTCATGGTTAGATTTCAGAAAGGCAGATTTTAAGGGACTCAGACAGAGAATTGGAGGGATCCAATGGCAGGATATCCTTAAGGACAAAAATGTCCAGGAAGGATGGAAAATCTTGAAAAATGAGATTCTCAAAGCACAATCGTTAACAATTCCAAAAAGAGGGAAGAATGGGAAGCATTTAAGGAAACCAGGATGGATGAACACAGAACTTAAACACATGCTAAAAAGGAAGAAAGAAATGTTTATCAAATGGAAAGAGGGAGGCATATCTAAAGAAGAATATAATGCCGTCTGCAGAACCTGAAGGGCACAAATCAGATTATCTAAAGCTGACAATGAATTAAGGCTTGCAAGTGACGTCAAAAGCAACAAAAAAGGATTTTGGGGATACGTCAAAAGAAAAAGAAAAGTCAAAGATGCTATAGGATTTTTACAGGATGAAAATGATGAAATGGTAAGTCAGGATGTTGAGAAGGCTGAACTTTTAAATTCCTATTTTGCATCTGTTTTCTCTCAGAAAGGAAATGTAACATCAACTGATCTTCACTGTCCTATTAAAGGAATAGAAGAATCCAGGATATCTATAAACGGAAAGACAGTGAGGAAACACTTAGCTAATCTAAATGAATTCAAGTCTCCAGGTCCAGATGAATTACACCCCAGAGTACTGAAGGAGATAGCAGAAGAAATTCTTGAACCACTGTCCATAATCTTTGAAAATTCTTGGAGAACAGGAGAAGTCCCAGAAGACTGGAGAAGAGCAAATGTTGTTTCTATCTTCAAAAAGGGGAAGAAGGTGGACCCAGGGAACTATAGGCCGGTGAGTCTGACTTCTATACCAGGAAAGATCTTTGAACAAATTTTTAAAGAACATGTATGCAAGTACCTGGATAAGAATGAAGTGATTAAACAGAGTCAGCATGGGTTTGTAACTAATAAGTCATGTCAGACTAACTTAAGTTCCTTTTATGACAGAATCACTGACTGGGTGGATCAGGGAAATGCTGTAGATATAGTATATCTTGACTTCAGCAAGGCATTTGACAAAGTATCTCACACAATCCTTATTGAAAAAATGACTAAGTATGGAATGGACAAGGCAACTGTTAGGTGGATTCATAACTGGCTTAGTGATCGGACCCAAAGAGTGGTCGTAAATGGCTGCACATCCAGTTGGAAGAATGTCTCAAGTGGGGTACCACAAGGCTCTGTTTTGGGCCCTGTATTGTTCAACATCTATATCAATGATTTAGATGAAGGAATTGAGGGTAAACTGATCAAATTTGCTGATGACACAAAGCTAGGAGGGGTAGCTAATACTAGAGAAGAGAGAGAGAGAGGATTCAAAATGATATAAATAAACTGGAGCAGTGGGCAGCAACTAACAGAATGGATTTTAACAGGGAAAAATGCAAAGTACTACCTCTGGGCAATAAAAATGAAAAAGCATATACAAAATGGGAGGAATAGGGCTAAGTAACAGCACATGTGAAAAGACTTGGGTATACTAATTGATCACAGACTGAACATGAGTGAACAGTGTGATGCAGCAGCAAAAAAGGCAAATGCAATTCTAGGATGTATCAACAGAAGCATACAGTCTAGATCAAATGAGGTCATTATTGCCCTCTACTCCTCTTTGGTGAGACCTCATCTGGAATACTGTGTCCAGTTTTGGGCACCACATTTTAAAAAAGACATCAACAAACTGGAGCAAGTTCAGAGAAGAGCCACCAGAATGGTGACCGGTCTGCAAACCATGTCCTATGAGGACCGGTTGCAGGATTTGGGAATGTTTAGCTTTCAAAAAAGAAGACTGAGAGAAGACTTAATAGCTGTCTTCAAATATCTCATGGACTGTCACATTGTAGAAGGATCATCTTTATTATCATTTGCACAAGGAAAGACTAGAAGCAATGGGATGAAACTGAATGGGAGGAGACACAGATTAGATATTAGAAAAATCTTTTTGACAGTTAGGGTGATCAATGAGTGGAACAGGCTGCCACGAGAGGTGGTGAGTTCTCCTTCAATGGAAGTCTTCAAACAGAGGCTGGACAGACATCTGTCTGGGATGATTTAGAGAATCCTGCTTTGAGCAGGGGGTTGGACCAGAAGGCCCAGGAGGTCCCTTCCAACTCTACCATTCTATGATTTATCCCCATTAAAGCTCATTTGCCATTTATCAGCCCAAGCTTCTAGTTTACATAAATCCTCCTGTAATATAAAATTGTCCTCCTCTGTATTTATTACACTGCAGAGTTTAGTGTCATCTGCAAATATTGAAATACTACTCTGTATGCCCCCTACAAGGTCATTAATAAATATGTTAAAGAGAAGCGGCCCCAATACTGACCCCTGTGGTACCCCACTGCTAACCGTGACCCAGTCCGAGTGTGCTCCCTTTGTTTTCTATCCATGAGCCAGTTCTTAACCCACTTACACATATTTTCCCCTATCCCCATTGTTCTCATTTTATGTATCAACCTTTTGTGTGGCGCTGTATCAAAAGCTTTTGTGACGCTAGCATGCCCGCATGCTTGGCTAAAAGCATTTTATGCGCTAGGCTCCACCCCAAACACTCACGCCAAATCGGACGGGGCATCGTCTGTGAGCCAATCCGGAGTTGCCACATAACCAGAGCAGTCCAAGCACCAATAAGAAGGAGCCACATCACGGACATGCTCAGAACGGTGACTTCTGGACATAGACTCCAGAGAGTAGGGCTGCCTTAGTATACCACTGGTTACCAAAGACTTTAGCTGGAGATCCAGCAGTAACCACACGTATAACAGAAGCCTGAGAAAGTTGCTGGGACTGATGTCTGTGCTAAGCAGCAGACCCAGCGGCTGGGCCCAAATGGGAGAGCATGGTACCAAACAAGGCTTGGGATCTATCCTGCACAGCATGAGACCACGGCACCAAACAAGGCTTGGGATCTATCTGTAAGGGCGGGCCCAGACTGTAGTCATGACCTGGATTACTGTAACATCCATGTCCAGCCCTTCCCCTACATGAAGTAGTGTTCTTCCCTCTGGCGTACCTGCATCTCCAGCTTCCACTCCTCTTGGGCACCTCCCAGGCACCGACGATCACTCTTCCTTGAGACCCCCAGTAATGGAGACACAGTCCAGAATAATTTGAACACATTCTTTACTTAACTCTTCACATGTTACATCCACAGTTGGCACAACCGGTGTTTCATTCGTATCCTTATCTCTCCCTGCTTTGCTGTCACTTCTGTGCAGTATATGCCCGGACTGGACCATCCTAGACTGCTCCCCAGTTCCTTCCAGGCCTGACCTCACCATAATGACACTTCCTTCAGCCTGCTTCACCTCAGAACTGAACTCATCAATCACTACGTTTGGTGGTCCCCAGTAAAGCAACCGGCCCGTCTGTACCAAACTTGTCGAAACTCCAGCTCCCCTCAGTTCCTTGGTCCAGCCAACTTCTGCCATAAAAGCATTGGCCCAGGCGGTAAGATGCCACATCTTTCTTTTCTGTCAGGGCCCACTGCAAGACTATGCAGCGGCTGTGGGTAACGTGGGTGCGGTACTTAAATGTTGCGTGGCTACCGGTGGTCCGGGCCTAAGCCCTTGTGGACACTTGGGCACACTGGCCCCGTCTGAGCTAACTTCCTAAGAACCTCTCACTACTACCCGACAGCCCCTTCTACACTTAACCCTAGAACTATACTAACTAAGGCCCACTAGTATGCCCCCATCTAGTGGCCCGCAACAGAACTACACTTACCCAGTATATAAAACTATATGCTAAAGTGCCCTCCTCTATTGTCCCAAAAGGATGCACTAAACCTTCCCTAAGCTATACATATGTCAGGAACATCACATAATACAAAGTTATACAGAGGAATACAAAACATATACATACATAATGGTAACACATCTTGAATGTGGCAGTACCATAACTATTAGCAGTAGTACATAATATTATGTAGCAATACCACCAAATGTTTATAACTATATAACGACTATTTACATGGGAAACATTAATTACACTTAAGGGGAGGGGTGAAACAGTAGTACTCCTTCACCACCTTACATATCCCGCACAGCAGAAGAATCCCGGCGCCTAACAATTTTGCTACTGAAAAGGTCACAGCCATTAGGAAATTCTATTTCTACAACAATGTTTAGTAAGGTCATGGTGGAATACATTATACTATTATTCACAATTAATGACCAAAGTTCAATTTTCCTAGCACATTGTTCAGAGCATCACAATACCTCTGCTAGATCCCTTTCCCCAGCATGCATATTGGTGTCATCTCCCTTCCACACACAATCAGATTGTGGTTCTTCTGATGAAGAAATTAGGCTAATTTCGAAACACATTGAGAATAAACTACTTTTCAATTCATCTGGACTCACATCTGTTGGATCCCATTAGAAATTTCCCAGCAAGTGCAGATCACCACACCCATACTGCAAGCATTGATATACATGACAAGTTTCCTCTGCTCTGTTAGTGCTGCAGAAGCTGAATTTGTGTTGATACTTCAATTGAGGGTTTCACAACCCCAGTAGGTGAGCTCTATTATATCACATTTCTTCTGCTGGATAAGTCCCTATTTGTGCTTGTTGTCTCTCAATTATACCTATCTCTTCCTCAAGCGACACACAGATTTCTATCAGTACAACTTTTTACTTTGCTTTATGGTCTATTTATGATGCTCATATGCTTTTGGTAATGTGCAGGGATCATCAAGGGCATTGCTATAGTCTCTAGCCTCATATGCAGCAAGCTACCATGCACAACTTGTATTGCAATAGCTCTTATGAGCATCAATGAGCTTTTGGTGCCCATGATGCAACGTTGCTGGTTTTCCTTTTTTGGTCCACTTTTTGTAGCTACTAACTACTGTACACCATGATTATGCTACAAGACTTTTGGAGATGCCCAATTTATAGTTCCCTACCTGTCTTGCTAAAGCTCCTCAGACACATTGATGTAACTTAAAGGTTATCAGACCCTGTGCAGAATCTCCAATGGGGCCCCCAACTATCATGGGTCTTATATAGTACTGATATTTTCATATTGGCTAATGAGACTTATTGGGCCCGCTAGGTAGGCCCACTTAGTGATTCCCATTCCAGTGTCTTCTTTGGTTATCCATTTTTATTGTTATAGCTTTTCTGTGTAAATGTATACTTCTCAACTGTCTCAGAACCAGCAGGACACTCTTTTTAGCTCACTGTCCCATTTGGCTGCTTGACCTGAATTCAAATATTGACAGGTGGATAATATTAAGGGTGGAGCAGAGAACTATTAGCAATGTCAGCATGTCATGCACTGTAGGGGCATTACAATATATATGGGGGGCACTATGGGAGCATTTTACAGTGTAGGGGGATTCAATGAGGGGGCATCAAGCTGTGCTGTTTTGTGGAATACTGTCGGGGATCTTTCTAAAGCAACAGCTTTGTGGAGGGACTTCATAAATCTGAAGTGCCAACAAAGTTATTTACAGTAATAGAAACATGGATTTCATCTGGGGGCACTATTTTTATATGAGCGCACAAAAATGACTGGGTGACATTATGAATGTGGCTTAATGCAAAATACATTGGCTAGTGAGGCTTGCATGCACTGTCTTTCATGGTTGGGAGTTATAGTACATGTATAAATACTGGACTGCTTTTCCCCATTGAAATGCATTATATCATAAATAGTGATGAGCGAGTATACTTGTTGCTCGGGTTTTCCCGAGCATGCTCAGGTGTCCTCCGAGTATTTGGGCGTGCTCTTAGATTTAGTTTATATCGCCATAGCTCCATGATTTGCTGCTAGACAGCCTGAATATATGTGGGGATTGCCTGCTTGTTAGGGAATCCCTGCATGTATTCAGGCTGTCTAGCAGCCGCAAATCATGCAGCTACAGTGACAAAAACTAAATCTCGGAGCACGCCCAAATACTCGGAGGACACCCCGAGCATGCTCGGGAAAACCCGAGCAACAAGTATACTCGCTCATCACTAATCAGAAAGTATTTGTCACCTTTATTTCTTGTGTCTGTCCAGTACTTGTAATTTATCAGTTACTTCACTTCAGAAGACTTATCAAATTGCATGCAGCAGATTATCACTCAGCACCATCAGCAGAAAAACATTTTTGATGGGTTTTAGAAAACGGTGACTAAAAGCAAAACATTGTTTTTTTCAATATCCTAAATATTTTTTAGCACTAAAATAGTAAAAATTAATAATTTTATGCATGTTTGGCATGGCTGTAAATGGTCTGACCCGGAAAATTATGTTTTAAGGTTATTTTTATTGCTCAAAGTAAAAACAAAACCTCAAAACAGTGTTGAATTGCATGTTTTTTTCACCTTTTCATCTTACTTTTATCCAGTGTTACTGTACATTATATGGTAAAATGAAGGTCATTCAAATCTAAGATTTGTCCCACATAAATCAAGTCCTCATACATCTATGTCAGAGGGAACATAAAAAAGTTATGGCTCTTGAAGGAAGGGGAGGAAATTCCCTGAATCCATAAAAATCTAGTATGTGTTGGTTGCATGGACTTTTACTGTATTAATGAGTTTCTATTTTGTACTATAATATTTATGTTAAGATACCAGGATATGGATCCTGATTTTAAGCAATTATTTTATGATGAACTCACATTTTATTATAATTTTTTAACTATATTTGTATCTGTCTACTAATTTCCAGATTACTATTTCAGATTCCATGCATGGCCTTGCTTAAAAAAAAGAACACTCAGTCCAATGCTCAGGCAAATGCACATTGTACCGTAAGTCTGTTAGATATTCCTTATGTTTTAAAAAGACAGGCTTGGAAAGATCCCTCCACTCAGCTGGATAAAAACTACTTTTGGTACGGACATGAATCAACATAGTGTGTCAACAACATTTCCTATATAGGTCTAGTCCTAGCTGGGATTTCATAGAATTTCTGTAAATTGAGTTTTACTGTGACAAATACAATTTATGTCTCCATACAAAATATAAGGCTGGATGACAGGTTCTACCACCATACAATATTAATCTTTATTTTCTAAACTCCATTATACCTGTATAAACTTTCACTGCAAGAAAAACCTCCTTTAAACAATCATTTGTTTGAGATAGTGTTACATTGCACTATAGAAAATTAAAGCTTCTCGTTATTTTATGCTGTCACTCACCTCTTAATTTACAGAAAATAGAGATAAGCAAGCTTCACGTACATTCCTTTATCGTTTTCACTACGTAGTTTAAATAATATTTATTTTTGCCTGATGGTGATCATTAATGCTATGCTCAGTTTGAGAAGTGCCATTATATACATGGCTAAATGCCTATACGACTTCCCCCATGTCAGACATTTATGTCATACAGTGGTAGCAAACATAAAGAATATTCACAAAGAGCTATGGCAGTAGCAAAGTGTGAAAGCTCAATTATTTAGTATTGGAGTGGCTATGCAAATTACATGCAAGGTTTGTTGTGCTTAGATTTCTGAAATCTGTATCCACTAATACTCTGAATACTTTATATAAAATGTGAGTAAGAGAAATGGAAAGCTGTCGTAGGTGTACCATCAACATTTCCTCCTGTTGCAAATTATGTTTTCAAAATATTGAGGAGAAATTTGAACCATTCACTCCCAGATCATGCCACAGTATCTTTATTGTGTAAAGGCTAAGACTCTGACTTGGCCATTACAAAATACAACCATTTTTAAGCTGATTTACTTGTGTGTTTTGGGTTATTGCTTTGCGCATTACCCCTAAGGACTGCTGCCCTTACATTCTTCTCTAAAATGATTTGATACAACCTTGGATTCCTTGTTCCCTCAATGATAGCAAGGTTTCCAAAGCAGCCGAAATAGTGATGCTTCCTTCACATCACTTTACAGTGGGAATGAGACTTTAGTGGTTGATGAAAATTAAACTTTTCCATGCAAGCATGACCTCACTGCAGGTCCTCAAACTCACAACCACAAGAGGGCGGTGTATGTGTGGTTAGTCAGTCCCGCCCAGCTCTCCGACTAACCCTGTAAGCCTCCCTAGTAACGTAAACAAAACTCTTGTGGACTACAAGTCCCAGAACAACACTACTTGGCTTACAGCACAGAGGACTTCTGCGACACATACCGGCCATTCACAACAATGCCGGGCACTGTTTTACAATCACAACTACGCCTCCAGGTACATCCCGAGGAGCACATACAGCGCCTCCTAGCTGTAAGAGGGGTCACTGCATCAAAATAGATTAATGTTGATCCTGGTCTTAAAGTAATGTTTTGGAAGCCTTTTCTAGCTTCACGCATTTCATAACACATCTATGCCTTCAGAAAGTTGTTTGCCTCCATGCATTGTTCACAATACCTAATTTGCCTTGCTAAGAACAGAATTGTTATTTACTAGGCCTTGTTCAATTTTATTTATTGGTCAAATCATTTGTGAGACCTACACTTTCAGTCTAATCTCTTTAATTGAAACACTTTTTGCCAATCAGCACTTGGAAAAGTAATTAACACAAAGGTTCACTAACAGCCTGTTTAGAACTTTCATGCGCATAGGAGTACAGTAATAAATTATATTGTGGTACCGTGTTAGCCAGAAAAATCGATGTGAATACTTCTCCGTCCAATTATGACAAGAGCATTCTTAAAGTGATACCTTTATTGGCTAACCAGAAAATTATATGTTCGCAAGCTTTCAGAGTGCAGAGGCTCCTTCTTCAGGCAAGATTACAAGATCTTGCCTGAAGAAGGAGCCTCTGCGCTCTGAAAGCTTGCGAACATATAATTTTCTGGTTAGCCAATAAAGGTATCACTTTAAGAATGCTCTTGTCATAATTGGACGGAGAAGTATTCACATGTGCATAGGAGAAATGCTAATACCGCTGTTAACCCCAGTATTCTTTGCAGCATGTGCTGTTTACATGGGATATTGTGCTGCTTGTAACAATGATTTTTAAGCATCTAATATGACGAGTGTTTTGCTTTTTCATTGAGTGATTGGCAGCCTGCTTAGACTTCACATTCATTAAATGAGCATCCATAGGAACTCGTATTTCAAATAATTGGTCAGTGTAAATGGACACTAACTCTTTCTCATTGCACTATATATTTTTTCTCATTGTACTCAATAAAGCACAATGTTTGCATTTTATTAGTTAAGATTGTGTTTGTCTATAACTGCTACTGATAACATTCTCTTTAGATAAGTGAAGAAGGAGCTAGTGTTAACACTTTGCTGTATTGACCCCGTAGAGTCAAATTGATGTATGGAAGCCATAGCCAAGATAGTGTAGATTCTTCTGTGAGACCCTTCCCAGGTGTGAGCACCCGGAAAACTAATACTATGTTTCCTAACAACACTGAGGTGAATGAGATTCAACATTACTATTTATGGTCCAACTTGATAGTGAGATCCTACACGTAATGGTGTGACAGATTGTATACACCACATTTGTCCATGACACTGCTCATCTTATATAACAGGTAAGGCTCACACATCCATAGGGAATTCAGTATGGATTGCATTTAACTGCAGTGCTGGATAGCAATTATGAATACTCTGAAGTTGACAGGGTCTAGAAATTAACATGTGTAGCTGAAAGGAGCTTATTCAATTGCTGCTTAACATCTGGTGATATGTGGATCACCAATCTGCTGCCAAGTTATTTTTTCTAAAGGTAAAATAATAAAAAGAAAATTATGCAGTATTGTGATGTAGTGTATCATTCAGAACAGTATTGCTCATCCTTATCAATCGAAGTATGTCCTAATAACAAAAAAGTTCCAGCGGCATACCTCAATGATGAATCCAGAAGTACGATATGGTTACAGAAATTAAACATGGAATAAAAAGCAGATTGTGTAGTCTACTGCTCCAATTTACGGAGCATAATGAAGCAGGTACCAAAAAGAAAGCGGCGTTCAGAGCATGCTGTACAAATTTTTGCTTACCGCTCTACCTTATTAGATCACACTTAAACTTACAACATAAATACACACAACCCTAAAATGAATACACACCATTTCCTAGATATCCTGTATAAATCCCCAGACCCAGGCCTAACCCTCTGTGACTCCATCTCACCCCTGTGTAATTCCAGATCCCTTTGCTGAAATTAAGGGGTGAAGGTCAGGACCACCTTGGATCTATTAAATGTAAGGGCAAAAGCTAATCTTGCCCATTGACGCCCTTTTAAGAGGTGGCAGGCTACCATGCACAGTGCACATATGACAAGAACTCCTTGTATGCAAAGCCCTTTGTATACAAAGCAAAACTAGCACCCAAACCTGTATACAGACACCAATTTTACTAGCAAATCACTCCCAAAAATAGTTGCTACACACAACGATTATAAATAAAGACCTTCATCACATTGTGACAGTAAATGCCTGTCCTCACATTCATCCTGGCTCTGTTCTACATGATCTGTAGGAGTATTCTAGACTTATTACCTCTGCTCAGTCTTTTCTCTACCCAGAAAAGCCTCAAATGACTCCTGATCTCCCACTGATTGTAGCTATGTCATTATCTCTTTCCGCCTAATAGACAGCCTGACTTCTCTACTATACTCAGCAGGACCACAGCAGTATTGGTGAAGTCAGCCACTGAAGAGCTAAAGAGTTGCTCCAGGAGCAGTGTCAAAATGCTGTTAGCGTGGGGCTTCTGCCAAAGATCTATGGTGAAGCTCCCAGCTCAAGCCCAAGTAGCCACCATCAAAATTTTGATGGCTGTTAAGGAAAGCTAGACTGGATTTTGTTGCTCAACCATGGTGCATACTTCTTAGGTACCCCCAGTGTTACACATACTGCAGGTTGAGAAATACTGATTTAGAAGATGACAGTGAATAGAAAAAATAAACTGGTTATTATGCTATTGCAATATTCCATTTTGTGGTTTACATATTACATGATAGAATAACTCCATTGAGTTTTATGGCACGGATCATTGCAGTATTATCCATAATAAATGTGAAAAGTGTGAATATGCCAGAGCGGTAGTATATTCTTTTCTTGACTGTCCTAGCAAAAATCTGGCTAATTCTCAAAATAATTATATAAAAGAGTGGTTATTTTACATATGTCCATAAAATAAGAGATGGCAACCAGTAATCTAAATAAAATCATGGGAATTTTTGCCAATATAACAATCCCCGTTAGAGGCAAAATCAGAATTTAAACAAGTATTTAAACATTGAAATACCCTAAAGGTCTTTTATAACCTTGTAGGGCTCACAGCATGTGATAGATAAAAAAAGACACTGTCAATCCAAATAGTTGTTACTAGACCCACACCACTGAAAAAAAAAAAGTTTGATATGTAAAAATAGTTGTTACAGAAAGGGGAGCAAGTTTAAAGAGTTCACAAAAGAAAAAGAAAAAATTTGAAAAACAGACTTATTTCTTTTGCTTTCCCACAGATATCATTTAATATCGGCAAAAAATGTATAAAAATAGTACAGTGGCATGTAAACATTTGGGTACTGTTATTGTGAACAATTAACCCCTTCCTGACATGCACCGTACTAGTACTGCTCTGCGGGAACTCACTACTGTAGTACTAGTATGGTGCACAAATCGCGCGGCCTCACGCTGAGGGCTGTGACAATCTGGTGCAGGTGTCAGCTGTATGTGACAGCTGACACCCTGCAGCAATGCCCAAGATTGGTGCTAGCACCGATAGCAGGCATTTAACCCCTCTGATGCCGCTGTTAGTAGTGACAGCGACATAGAGGGGCATCGCGCATGGAGGGAGCTCCCTGCGCGCTTCCATCAGGACATTGCGATGTGATTGTGTTGTTCTGATGGTCTCCATGGAGTCACCGGGCTGCAAGATGGCCGCAGGGTCCTTCAGGAAAGGTGGTGTGTTAGTGCCTTCTCAGAGCAGGACCTGAGACCAGTGTCGGACTGGCCCACCGGAGAACCGGAGGATTCTCCGGTGGGCCCTGGCATCTGGGGGGCCCTGGCACCTGCTGGCATACAGAGGCCAGTTGCCTAGGGCCCCCGCTGCTCCAGGGGCCCCCAGCTGGTGGTGTGTCGCTAATAGCGGCACACCACGCAGCTGCCATGGGGGCCCCGTGCCAGCGGAGCAGCAGCGGGTGACAGGAGGCAGGAGCCCCTGTCCCCTGCTAAAGAGAAATGAATATTCACTGATTCCCACGCCCACATGGGCGTGGGAAGCAGTGAATATCATTACTTACCTATCACCCGCTCCAACCGCTGAGCGCCGCTGTCATCGCGTCCTCTCTTGCTGCGATGTTCAGGCAGAGGGCGCGATGACGTCATTAGTGAGCGCCACGCCCCCTGCCTGAGCATTCACTGCCGGAGGACCGAAGACAGCGGCGCTCAGCAGTGGACCCGGTGACAGGTAAATATCGCAGGTGCTGGGGCCCTGAGCCAACAGTGACACCGGCACCTGTCACCCATAGCGCGCCGGTGTCCCCGCCTGCTCAGGACACCAGCACCTGGCCCCAGCGACGAGAGGTGAGTATGTCTTTTTTTTTTTTTTTTGCAGCATCTATGGGGGCATAATCTATGGGGGCATAATCTATGGAGCATTTATGGGGGCATAATCTGTGGAGCATTTATGGGGGCATAATCTGTGGAGCATTCATGGGGGCATAATCTATGGGGGCATAATCTGTGGAGCATTTATGGGGCATAATCTGTGGAGCATTTATGGGGGCATAATCTATGGGGGCATAATCTGTGGAGCATTTATGGGGGCATAATCTATGGGGGCATAATCTGTGGAGCATTTATGGGGGCATAATCTGTGGAGCATTTATGGGGGCATAATCTATGGGGGCATAATCTGTGGAGCATTTATGGGGCATAATCTGTGGAGCATTTATGGGGGCATAATCTATGGGGGCATAATCTGTGGAGCATTTATGGGGGCATAATCTGTGGAGCATTTATGGGGCATAATCTATGGGGGCATAATCTGTGGAGCATTTATGGGGGCATAATCTGTGGAGCATTTATGGGGGCATAATCTATGGGGGCATAATCTGTGGAGCATTTATGGGGCATAATCTGTGGAGCATTTATGGGGGCATAATCTATGGGGGCATAATCTGTGGAGCATTTATGGGGGCATAATCTATGGGGGCATAATCTGTGGAGCATTTATGGGGGCATAATCTGTGGAGCATTTATGGGGGCATAATCTGTGTAGCATTTATGGGGCATAATCTGTGGAGCATTTATGGGGGCATAATCTATGGGGGCATAATCTGTGGAGCATTTATGGGGGCATAATCTATGGGGCATAATCTGTGGCGCATTTATGGGGGCATAATCTATGGGGGCATAATCTGTGGAGCATTTATGGGGGCATAATCTATGGGGGCATAATCTGTGGAGCATTTATGGGGGCATAATCTGTGGAGCATTTATGGGGGCATAATCTGTGGAGCATTTGTGGGGGCATAATCTATGGAGCATCTATGGGGGAATAATCTAAGGAGCATTTATGGGGGCACAATATATGGAGCTTCTATGGGGGCATTATCTATTGAACACTTATGGGGGCATAATCTATTGAGCATCTATGTGGGCATAATCTAAGGAGCATCTATGGGGGCATAATCTATGGGGGCATAATCTAAGGAGCATTTATGGGGGCATAATCTATGGAGCATCTATAGGGGCATAATCTATGGGGGCACAATCTATGGAGCTTCTATGGGGGCATAATCTAAGGAGCATCTATGGGGGCACAATCTATGGAGCTTCTATGGGGGCATAATCTAAGGAGCATCTATGGGGGCACAATCTATGGAGCTTCTATGGGGCATAATCTAAGGAGCATCTATGGGGGAATAATCTATGGAGCATCTATGGGGGCATAATCTATGGAGCATCTATGGGAGCATAATCTATGGAGCATCTATGAGGGCACAATCTATGGAGCATCTATGGGGGCATAATACATGGGCAGCATATGGGGCACAATCTATGGAGCATCTATGGGGGCATAATACATGGGGCAGCATATGGGGCATAATCTCATTTTCCACCCTAGGCTTATACTCGAGTCGATAAGTTTTCCCAGTTTTTTGTGGCAAAATTAGGGGGGTCGGCTTATACTCGAGTATATATGGTATCTATCTATTTATCTATATATATATAGCATTATACCCTATGAGGGGGGCAGCATTATCCTTATGAGGGGGGCAGCATTATCCCCTATGAGGGGGGCTGCTTTATAATCTATGAGGGAGGCTACCCCAACTCCTGCTACATAATTAAGACATGTACTACCTTATATTATACCCTGATATTAGTGTGTTTTACTGCACAATTTGTGGTCTTGTATTTATTTCTATGTAGCTACATAGTGGGCCCCAAGAATGATTTTCTCTGGTGGGCCCAAGGTGTTCCAGTCCGACGCTGCCTGAGACGCTTGTCAGATCCTGGTCTAATGCCCTGCAGTGCAGATGCATTGCAGAACATCAGATCAGCAATCTGATGTTATACAGTAATGTCCCATACTGGGACAATGTAAAAAGAAAATATTAAAAAGTGTAAAAATATTTAAAAAAAAAAACAAATAAAGATAAAAGAGAAACAAATATGTTTACAATAAATATATTTGTTTATGTAAATAAGACAATAAACAATAAAAGTACAGATATTTGGTATCACCGCGTCCATAACAACCCGCTCTATAAAACTGTCCCACTACTTAACCCTTTCAGTGAACACCGTTAAAAAAATAAATAAAAAACAATGCTGTATCATCATACCATTGAACAAAAAGTGCAAAAAGCGCGATCAAAAAGATAAATGTAACTAAAAAAGTTACCACTGAGTCATCTTGTTCCTCAAAATATAAGCCATCATGCAGATCTATCAGCAGAAAAGTAAAAAAGTTATAGCTCTCAGAATAAAGCAATGCAAAAATAATTATTTTTTCTACAAAATAGTTTTTATTGTGCAAAAGTACCAAAACATAAAAAACGATATAAATTAGGTATCGCTGTAATCGTACTACCCAAATAAAAAAGCTGCCTTACCCGTTTTACCACAGGCAGAACGGTATAAAGAAAAAACCAAACAAAAAGCAATTGCTGAATTGCTGGTTTTTATTCTTTCTGTCACGCAAAAAACAGAATAGAAAGTGATAAAAAAAATGTAATGTTATCAAAAATGGTACCAATAAGAACGTCAGCTCATTCTGCAAAAAACAAGCCATAAAGCAACTCTGTCGGCCGAAATATGGAAAAATTATAGCTCTCAAAATATGGTGATGCAAAACTAGTTTTCGCAGTAAAAAGCATTTTTAGTGTGTGACAGTAGCCAAACATAAAAAGCAGATATAAATCTAGTATCGCTGTAATCGCACCGACCTGAAAGTAGCCTAATCACTTATACCACAAGAGGAACACCATAAAAATAAATAAAGCCAATTCTTCATATGCTGTTGATTTTTTTTATTCTGCCTCCCAAAGATCGCAGTAAGGCTTGGCACACATTTATCCTGCGCTGAGCGCTTACACCAGGTTTTCTGTGTAAATCTCTGAAATACATGATTCAGACAGAACCCCCGGCGGAAGATTTTCCATAATGAGGCAGATGAGGCACTGTGGGCGCCATAGGACCTGTGATCTGAAAGTGTACGTCTTTTTAGAATTGCATAAAAATGCTATCGGCCACAGTTTTGTGCACTTATGAAAAGGACACCGCTGAAGAGAGGCCAGATGGAGTCCATAGTAACTCTGCTGCCCCATCATAGTGAATGGATCCATCGGGGGTTTCATCTGTCATGTCACTTTGAGTTTTAGTTGGAAACCCCGATGTAAGTGCTCAGCGTAGAGCGCAGGATAAATGTGATCATACATGCTATGTAAAATGTTCCCAATAAAAGCTTCAACTCAATCCACAAAAAAAACAAACAAGCCCTCACTTGCTCCCAAATCCAAATGCCCCCATCCCTTCGGAGCCCGAGTGTGCCTAAACCACATTTTGTGCCCACATGTTTGGCATTTCTGTAGTGATGAAAGCCCGCTCAATTTACAGGTATATGTCTCCATATCTCCAGAAGCATGAGCTGGGCATAATGTACTGATCACTACAACAGCAGTTTGCAATTTTCACTCAGCAACATCCACTGCTTCTTGTTTCTGGAAACCGCTCATGGAATCAGAATCATCACTACATCTGTAGATAAATTCCCAAAGGGTTATAATTTCCAAAATGGGGTCACTTGAAATTGCCATTTTTACCCATTTCCTAGTATGAAAACGTAAAACTTAGGGCTAACACACAATCTTGGTGGTAAAAATGTAAATTATTTTATCTTCACTAGAGATGAGCGACTTTGACTCCGGGAGGGTAGAGTCGGGTTTCGGACCACCCGACTTTCCCAAAAGTCGAGTCGATCGAAATCGGCCGACTATCGTCAAAAGTCGGAGTTCCGACTGAAACACGAAACCCAATGCAAGTCAATGGGGAAGAAAAGTCGGCAGTGAGTGGAGGTGGAGGACAGTAAACACACCTACAGTGCCCATTTCAATGCCAACGACATCAATTCTTATTACTTAAGCTTGTCAACCTTAATTTACTTTATAATAATATTAACGCATTGAAAATTGGGGGTTATTTGGCTAAAGTTGTGGGGGGGCAGGGATGGCTCCAGGTTTTCGTGGGCACCGGGCGAAAGAGTCTCAGTGGGCCCCTTTAACACATACCACAATTCATGATGCTCTGATACGGCAGAGAAATATAGGTATAGTACAATGCCAAATACTTCACTTCTTACATTACATGAGTGATATCTATTGTAAATTCTACAATAGCTCAAAAATCGGACAGTATAGTCCTCCATACAGTATTATGGGCACCACATAGTGCGCCATACAGAATAATGAGCACTATATATTGCTCTATACAGAATAATGAGACCCATATATTGCTCCATACAAAATAATGAGTCCCATATATGATGCTCCATACAGAATAATGGGCCCAATATAATGCTTCATACAGTATAATGAGAAAAATATATTGCTCCATACAGAATAATGAGCCCCATATAATGCTCCATACATAACTGGTCCCATATACACTGTGTTCCAAATAATTATGCAAATAATATTTTCTCAGATTTTCCCAAATTACCTATACGAATTGCAGTCATTGTAATTTTCCAGTCAAATAACTATTAGAGTACAATTGAAAGGTTTTTGTACAAACTGTCTATGATAACAGTATATTTTTTAAAAAATAAAACACTCAAACTGCACTCAAAATGCATGTTCCAAATTATTATGCACAGCAGAGTTTTCAACCTTTTCATTTTAATAAAGAACAAAAAAATGGTCATTTTTGAAATTATAAGCATTAGCAGGTTATTACAAACTGAAATCAAACAGTTTTCAACTCAAAACTTTATTCTAGGTGATGTTACATTTGCACATAGGACCCCTTGTTCGAAAGGAGCTTCTGAACTCTCTCGTCCATTGAATTTGTCAGGTTTTGGATGGTTTCTGCTTCAATTGTTTTGCATGAGGACAGAATACCCTCCCAGAGCTGTTGCTTAGATGTGAACTGCCTCCCGCCATCATAGACACTCCTTTTGATGATGCTCCAGAGGTTCTCAATGGGGTTGAGGTCAGGGGAGCATGGGGGCCACATCATAAGTTTGTCCCCTTTTATGCCCATAGCAGCCAGAGATGCAGATGTGTTATGTGCAGCATGAGACGGTGCATTATCATGCATGAAAATGATCTTGCTGCGGAATGCATGGTTCTTCTTCTTGAACCATGGCAGGAAGTGCTGTTTGAGAAACTCAACACACACTATGAAGTTCATCTATACCCCTTCAGGGATCCTAAAGGGGCCGACAATCTCTCTCCCCATGATTCCAGCCCAAAATATTACTCCACCTTCTCCTTGTTGGAGCCATAGCCGTGTTTGCATGGGGTGTCCATCAACCAGCCATCCTCCATTCCATCCATCTAGACCATCGAGCGTTGCACGGCACTCATCGGTGAACAAAACAGTTTTGAAGTCAATCTTCATGTATTGTTTGGCCCACTGGAGCCGTTTCTGCTTGTGTGCAGTGAATAGAGGAGTTTGACAGGATGGCTTAAGCACAGCTGCAAACCTCTGAAGGACCCTGCATCTTGTTGTTCGGGGGACGTTGGAGGCACCAGCAGCTTCAAAAACTTGTCTGCTGCTATGACAAGGCTTTTTTGCCGCTGCTCTTTTAACCTGACGTAATTGCCTGTAGGAAAGAGTCCTCAATTTTCCCTTATCAGCACGCACACGTGTGTACTGTGAATCAGCTACATACTTCTTGATTGTGCGATGATCACGATGAAGTGTCTTGGCAATGTTGATTGTAGTCGTGCCTTGACCTAAACACTCCACAATTTGTTGCTTCTCAGCAGCCGACACATCCTTTTTCTTTCCCATTTTGGCAGAAAATGTAGGCTGCTTAATAATGTGGGACAGCCTTCTTAAGTAGTCTTGCCTTTCATTGGACACACCTGCCAAACTAATTAGCACAGGTGTCTGCAATTGCGTACAGTGATGTAAAGAGCCCTGACACACATCACCATCAATGAGTTTAACTGACAAATAGTGTTGAGCGATACTGCTCGATATCTAAAAATATCGGATCGGAATGGTATCGCCGATATCACTAACTATCGGCGATATCCGATTCCGATACCGGAAGTCCCATGTAAGTCTATGGGGAACAAAATATCGCAACTAAAAAAACACTTTCTTTCCTTGTAAACACAAAATATACACACTTAGAATACATATATATATATATATATATATACATGTCATTGTGACATATATATATATACATATATTTATAGTTTATTCACTTCTACATAGTAAAATAGCCTCTGATTCAATTGCCGGGTAAAGCCGGCATTTGTGAAAAGACAGAAGCACCCGAGGGTCCAGTCGCCACAGAGATGTTGCATCGCACCCAGCGAACAGGATTCAGAAGCTCGCTATAAGCGAGTCCTGTGTGCCTTAATTGAACTGTTTTTTTGCTTGAGAATTGCAAAAATCATCATAGACTGTATTTGCCATTTTTCCGTCATATCTGAGCCACGAGGCACAGGTGAAGAATAAGGGCGTGCTCTCGTGGGCGTACACTCACTCCGTGGCGCGAAAACGATGTCCGCACACTCTAAATGTTACTTCAATGTAAGATCGTGCCCCACAGCTCTGGAGTTCCGCCTCCTCATCCTCCTCAGTGGGCGTAAACGAACACGAAGGTCCCGCCTCCCTACAAAAGATGTCGCCTCTCCTGATGCTAATGACACATGTGACTTTGCTGAGATGGCGAATGGACGTGAGCAGAAGTGGGAAGGGATGGAGGAGTCAGAGCTCTCCCCCCACGGAAGCGACCCGGTCGCCACGGAGCCACCGTTTGGCACCCGGCCTGGAAACCCTCCTACGCTGGAAGAAGCGGAGGATACCCTGAGAGACCTGGCCCGGCACCGGGAGGAGGTCGCCAGGATGGAAGCGAGCTGGCGGGCCCTAAAACTACAATTGGAGCGGCGCCAATCCCTCTTACCCCCTGAAGTGTCTGTACCGGAGGCACCCGTTCCAGCAGAGGAGGCCGTGCGGGCATCCCAGCCCTTGCAATCTGAACCGGTTGCCAGTATCTCAGTGGAGGCACGAGTTCCAGTACAGGAGGCCGTGCGGGCATCCCAGCCCTTGCAATCTGAACCGGTTGCCAGTATCTCAGTGGAGGCACCCGTTCCAGTACAGGAGGCCGTGCGGGCATCCCAGCCCTTGCAATCTGAACCGGTTGCTAGTATCTCAGTGGAGGCACCCGTTCCAGTACAGGAGGCCGTGCGGGCATCCCAGCCCTTGCAATCTGAACCGGTTGCCAGTATCACAGTGGAGGCACCCGTTCCTGCAGAAAACGCCGCACCAGCACCCCAGATCCCGCTGTCTGCCCCCATCGCTGAGGCAGAAGAAGCGACACCCGTCCTCATGGTGGAGGCCGCACAGGCACCAGAGCTCTACCTGCCTGTACCGGAGCCCCGACCGTCATCTGTTCCAGAGTCGGCTGCTTCCGCCGCAGGTGAGCGCCGCCAGGACTGGCAGGCACCAGGAGAGCTGCCGCAAACCGTACATCGTAAGCTGGCGTTTGATGGTGGAGACATGGAGATGCTGGTGGAGGAGAATTACAACTGGCGTCAGGAGGAAGAGTGGAGACGTCGGGAGCGGGAAGCAGAGCGACAAAGGGAGCAGCGAGAATCCCAAAAGCTTCGGCAACGTCACCTGGAGAAGGACCTGGCAGAGAAGGCACGTATGAGAAAGGATAAAAGTACGGTGAGGGAGCCGCGGCGTAAGGGTGCAGTACGGAACTTTAAGTTAAAAGGTGGTTGGGGCTTCATCCAGGAGCCTGAACTTTATTTAGAAGTTTTTGTAACACGGCGGGACGTGGAGGCTCACCTCCCAGAAGGACACCCGGGGAGGGACCTGTTGCCAGGAGACTTGGTGACTTACACCCGACACTGGGGTTACAATGGATGGTACGCCCTAAATGTTACCAGGTGCGACCCCTACTCCCCAGAGTGTCAGGAAACTGACAGACCCTACGAGCCTTCAGCCTCCCCCAACCAGGCCTCTGCACAAGTGCCCACCCCACGCCGTAAATCTCCCCAGCCTCCCTCAGTGGTCTCCTCAGCAGCCCCAGCTATGGACATGATAAGGCCCCCTGGGGTTCGTTCAGTCCGGGACATAGGGGTCCAGACCCGGAGGGAGATGAAAGAGGTGGCCACACAGACCCATATAGCGGGTCACGACGTCACTGTACAGGCCACACGACGTCATCAGGTCTGGGTGGACCCTCCTGTCACGGATGTTTGGCAAGCTCCAGAAGAGTACCAGGTGGTACCTGGAAGAGGCCAGCCAAAGAAGTCTAAATAACCCGGACAGGGTCTCTGTATGTAAATAGTTAAATTATTGATGTACCCAGACGGGTGAATGTTCATAAAAAGAAGTTTATTGTTGCCTTAATATACCCAGGTTGGGTAATGGTTTGATGTACCCGGACGGGTGAATGTTCAGAAGAACAAGTTTATTGTTGCCTTAATATACCCAGGTTGGGTAATGGTGTTTCACTGTAATGAAAATGTTGAACTTTGAAGCCATGAACTGTACTGGCTCACAAACTTTTCTGTAAATAGTTGGCACTTCGGTGCTCCATCTTGGTTTTACAAAAAACTTTACTGTGCACAATTTTCAACTACCTCAGAAACTAAAAACCCGTTTGGTGTGGCCGAAAGTGAGGTCTGCTCAAGGAAAGTCTTGCAGCCCACCCAAGACCACAGTTGGAGGTTTGGAGCGGGTCCTCCACAAGCACAAGTAAAGGACACTGTGAAGTTACCCCGGTGGGGGTAGTCCTAAGAAGTCTCCACGAACTTCGGCACTAATGCTATTTGCACTTTTGTTGAATATGTATTTATTAACACACATGTATAACACATATCAAGGGTATGAACAGTAACAAAACATGTCACATAATATAAGCCATTTGCACTTTTGTAATGTTATTATTAAAAATTTTATTATGCAACGTTTAACTTGAAGTGTTTCCTGCTTTCTTACTACGTCGCATAGTCCACTCTGCTACATCACTTTGCACCATTGCTCTATCTCACATCTATCTGCCCTGGAAGGATAGCGTGTTACCTGTAGAAGACTTTTCACCTACCTGCACTACACCATCCCTTCCAGAGGACCTGCACAGCAGCGCTGGACACCCTGACCAGGTACTACAGGTGGCGTCACGACAAACTACACGAACATTCTATCATCCCCTGGAAATATCCCACATTCCAGTGATCGCCCAGGTCACGGACCGAGCTGTGCTACTCGTGACATCCCCCATAGAAGTCGACGTGATCGGTGCCGAGTACCCCCAAAACCCCTGTCTCTGTGCGACTCAACTTCCCTCACTGTGCTGGCACTTTACATTTACAATGCCTCTGGGTTTTTTTTTTGGGGGGGTGGGGAACATTCAGACTTTTGCTATGGGGCCCCATGATTTATATGTACGCCCCTGCTGCTGAGGCATGGTATTTAAGGCTGTTAAGGAGCCAACATACATGGACCTTGCCAGCAGCGTCGGACTGGAGTACCTTGGGCCACCAGAGAAAATATATTCTTGCGGCCCAACATCATACTTCCCAACCTTTGAATAAGGGAAAGAGGGACAAAGGCTGTGGCACGCTGTGCATGCTGCAGAAAATTTTAGGCCATGCCACGTTGCACCACAGACTGTCCAGGAGTTGGTGGATGCTTTAGTCCAGGTGTGGGAGGAGATCCCTCATGAGACCATCCGTCGCGCTCATCAGGAGCATGGCCAGAAGTTGTAGGGAGGTCATATAGCATACCTCCCAAATTTGGAAGACAGGAAAGAGGATTAAAGGCTGCGGCGCGTGTTGCGCGACGCTGAAAATTTTAGGCCACGCCCCGACAACACCCATTTCACAGCTAATCACACCCATATCCTCGCCCCAAGCGTAACCATTTAGCACTGCTGATCACACTGACTGGTAATGAGGGCACAGTGGCTGGTACTGAGGAAAAGAAAGAAAGAGCAGCGAGAGAGAAAGAACAAACAGAGAAAGAAAGAGAGGAAAGAAAGAAAAGAGAAAGAAAGAAAGAACAGAGAGAAAAAAGAACAGAGAGCGAGAAGGAAAGAACAGAGAGCGAGAAAGAAAGACTAGAGAGAGAGCCATAGGCGTAGCTAGGGTTTTGGTTTAGTGGGGGCAAAACTTCTGAGTGGGCCCATCATCAGAGAACCTCAGCAAATGACCGCGCTGTTGGCCAAAATAATCTATATATAAAAAGACCAATATTGATATTACCGCCATATGGTCTGTGTTAAATAATACCAGTCCTACAGAACATATAATAGAATACAGCACAGGTACAGATAATGACTTACCGCTGATGTTCTTTCTAATGGAATTGTTCACTTTTCATGTCTTTTCCATCTGGCCCACACCGACATGACGACTTCTCCAGCCAGGACTCGACTGCACCCCCATTAAAAAAAAAATCAAAAAAAACCTCACCTCCCGGCTCCTGTGCTGCTCACTGTTCTCCCTCTCAGCGTCTGACAGCGGGCGCCAGCAGGTGATGTTATTGCGCCCGCTGTCATACGCTGAGAGGGGGATTATGGGAGAGTAGGAGCGCCGATACAGCTGACCCTCCGATGACGGGTGGGGGGCCTACTGCTGGCACCGGGCCCCCCCAATGCCTGTTCAGGCCCCATAGCTTCCGGGCGGCAGAGCAGGGAGAGCGATTCTCCCTGCTCTGCCGCAGAATGTAACTGTATCGTAGCTCCGGGTGGGCCCCCTCAGAGCGCGGACCCCGGGGCCACCACCCCCTCTGCCCCGCGACCTATCCTTTCAAATCAGGGCCCACCACGCAGGAGCTGGGGCCCACCGTAGGTTTCTCCGGTGTTCAGGTGCCTCAGTCCGACCCTGCTTGCCAGCCTGATAATACCAGGCCACAGCAGTCTGCATATCTTGGCTGGTTAACAAAAATAGGGGATCCCCTCGAAAAAAATTTGGTGTGGGGTCCCCCCTATTTTTGTTAGCCAGCCAGATGAAGCAGACTGCTGAGGCCTGGTTTTTCAGGCTGGTAAGGATCCAATATCCATGGACCTTGCCAGCCTGATAATACCAGGCCACAGCAGTCTGCTTAGCTTGGCTGGTTAACAAAAATAGGGGATCCCCTCGAAAAAAAAACTGGCGTAGGGGTCCCCCTATTTTTGTTAACCAGCCAAGTAAAATGCAGACTGCTGCGGCCTGGTATTAAAAGACTGTCAAGGCCCATGGATTTTGGCCCTCAACAGCCTGATAATACCACGCTACAGCAGCCCCACATTTGGCGCATCAAAAGATATGCCAATTGTGGCACTTTACCCGGCTCTTCCCACTGCCCGGTAGCGGTGGCAAGCGGGGTAATAAGGGGTTAATGTCACCGTTGATTGCACGGTGAGAATAAGCCCGGTTAATAATGGAGAGGTGTCAATAAGACACCGATCCATTATTAATCCCAAAGTTTTTAAATGTATAAAAAAAAAGACACAGCAAGAAAAAAGTATTTTAATGAAATAAAAGAGACAACACAGTTTTCATTTCTTTTATTATACTCTCATTCCTGCGACGCCATCGATCTCCTGTAAAAAAAGAAAAAAAACAAACCAACAGTATACCACCTGTCCGACGCAGTCCATAGTAACGAGGGTCCCACGACGATCCAGCTCTGCTACATCGCAATGACAGGCAGAGCCTGTCATCTCGACGCAGCACAGCTGATTACCTGCTTCCCCGGCGGTGACGTCATCGGACTGACTGCTTTACGGCCGGGATTACCCAGCAGTCACTGCAGTTATCGCGAGAAACTGCATGTGACCGCCGGAGAAAGATGATGGCGGCCATCAAGCAGTCCAGCCCGTGACCGCCGGAGATCTTCTGCCAGGTAAGTGCCGCTGACTCCTGACAGACCCGACCGACGGACACTGACAGTGACAGTGACAAATCCGATTCCGGTATCCGATAAGACGAAAATATCGGAACTAAGTATCGAAAGTCCGATAGAGCTAATATCGGCCGATACCCGATACTTGCGGTATCGTATCGCTCAACACTACTGACAAACAAAAAAATTCTTACCTTATCACTCCTAAACAATTTTTGCATAATAATTTGGAACACAGTGTAATGTTCCATACAGTATATGATGAGCTCCACATAATGCTCCAGTATATGATGGTCCAAAAAAACATAATGTGCCATACAGTATAGGACGGTCCCCATAGAGTATAATGAGCCCCACATATTGCTCCATACAGTATAATGAGTCGCATATAAAGCTCCATACAGTATATGATGGGCCCCATATATTGCTCCATACAGAATGGGCTCCATATGTGCTCCATATGATGCTCCATATATAAAGGGCCCTGTATGATGCCCCATAAATAATGAACCCCATATGATGCTCTAGTATATGATGGGCCCCATATATGATGCTCCAGTGTATGATGGTCCCCATATATAATGCTCCATATATAATGGGCTCCATGTATAATGTGCCCCATGGATGATGCTTCATTGTATGATGGGCCCCATATGATGCTGCAGTGTATAATGGGCCCCATATATGTGTCACGCTGTCTAATGATATGTATACAATGTCAGTAAACTATTAATACAGGAACAACACTCTATACAACAACTAGTATAGCAACATCAGCATGTAAGTATAGAATAGATTTACCTGACACGATATCTGCTGAACTCAGGGTTAATCTTGAGGACTTGATGAGCTGAAACAGGAAAGAGGTGGACCGGGATCTAACCTGACCCTAAACTGGGGTCCTAACTAAACCCTCACCTTGGAGGTACTGATAATGGTTCAGAGGTCCAAGTCTCCAACCTAACCCTGTCTCCTATCAGACCCTGAACCCTGTAATCAGTCCTAAGAAGGATCCTGACTACCACCAAAGGGATATGGGCTGATCTCAGCTAAATACACAGATTAGACATATAAGACAGACAGGATAGCACTCTCTTGCATACACACTCATACACCAAAGGAACATAAATGGTCTGGGAAATAAACTCTAACCAAGTTGAGCTTAGAACAACTAAGGAGCTCACAACTAAAGTCTATACAGATTCATTCCTATCTGTGGTCTGCATGAAGGTTTCACTGGCAACTCCCCAAGCAGACAACCAGGAATTTAAAGGAAACCAATTAACAAATAATCAATTGCAGCCGGGAGAAACTGCACCCAGTCCCAGCACCGAGCACAGACAGAATTAACTCCCTAGCTGCCAAACACAAAGAAACAGCAGATCAGCTGTGAGAAGTCAAAATGTGCAACCGCGACGATCTTCGTGGCAATGCACACATGACAGTACCCCCCCTTCTACGAGGGGCCTCCGGACCCTCAGGGCCAGGCCTGCCCGGGTGAGTTCTGTGGAAGGTCCGAACCAAACGATCTGCGTTAACATCAGACGCAGGGACCCACGTCCTCTCCTCTGGACCATACCCCTTCCAATGCACCAAGTACTGAAGGGACCGGCGATTCAGACGTTAGTCAATGATCTTTGATACTTGAAATTCCAAGTTACCATTGACCAACACAGGAGGAGGAGGTAGAGGTGACAGTATGACTGGTGCCACATACCTTTTAAGTAATGACTTGTGGAACACATTATGAATTTTAAACGTAGGAGGGAGGTCCAGACGAAATGCCACAGGATTAATTATGGAACTGATCCTGTACGGCCCGATGAATCTGGGACCCAGTTTCCAGGAGGGCACCTTAAGTTTTATATTCCTGGTAGACAACCATACCAGATCGTTCACATTCAGATCTGGACCAGAAACTCTCCTCCTATCAGCCATACGTTTGTAACGGTTCCCCATCGCACTCAGATTATTCAATACACCTCTCCACACAGAAGCAAGTGACGACAAGAAACGCTCCTCCTCAGGAACCCCAGAAGGGCCCCCCCATTGAAAGTACAAAACTGGGGATAGAAACCATATGCCCCAAAAAACGGGGACTTACCAGTGGACTCGCTCCGCCTGTTGTTAAGAGCGAACTCTGCCAGAGGCAAGAAAGAAGACCAGTCCTCTTGGTTCTCTGAAACAAAACACCGGAGATATGTCTCTAAGCTCTGATTCAGACGCTCTGTCTGACCATTGGTCTGCGGATGAAAAGCCGAGGAAAATGACAATTGCATCCCCCGACGTAAACAAAATGCCCTCCAAAATTTGGACACAAACTGAGACCCCCTATCTGACACCACATCAGAAGGCAACCCATGAAGTCTAACGATCTCCCTAATGAACACCTGCGCCAGAGTTTTAGCATTAGGGAGTGCAGGAAGAGCAACGAAATGTGCCATCTTACTGAACCTGTCAACAACCACCAGTATGACAGTATTCCCTGACGACGGAGGAAGGTCCGTAATGAAGTCCATAGATAAATGAGTCCATGGACGCTCCGGAAGTTTCAAGGGTAAAAGGGTCCCAGATGGACGGGTATGAGGGGTTTTAGAGCGAGCACACACCCCACATGACGCGACAAAAGTTATAACATCTTTATTAGCATTAGGCCACCAAAACCGGCGAGAAAGGAGATCTAAAGTAGCCTTACTCCCTGGATGTCCTGCTAGAGCAGAATTATGATGTGCCTCAATAACCTTTTGTCTCAACAGATTTGGGATAAACAGTCTCCCTGGAGGTCCTGCAGGGGCGTCCCCCTGAGCCTCTAACACCTCCTCCTCAAGCTCAGAAAATACAGCCGACACTACCACCCCCTCCTGAAGGATAGGACTGGGGTCATCCGTTTTCCTGGCCCCTGGGAAACTGCGAGACAAGGCATCAGCCTTTACATTCTTAGACCCCGGGCGATAAGTGACGACAAAATTAAACCTGGTAAAAAACAACGACCATCGAGCTTGTCTGGAATTCAGACGCTTAGCGGATTCCAAATACAACAGGTTCTTGTGATCAGTAATAACGGTAACCGGGTGGACTGCCCCCTCCAAAAAGTGACGCCATTCTTCAAAAGCTAACTTAATGGCCAAAAGTTCCCTATTGCCGATATCATAATTCCTTTCGGCGGACGACAATTTCTTAGAAAAGAAAGCGCACGGATGCCATTTACCAGGGGACGGACCCTGGGACAATATAGCACCCACCCCTATGTCAGACGCATCCACCTCCACAATGAACGGCTGAGATGCATCTGGTTGGATGAGAACGGGTGCCGAAGCAAAACATTTCTTCAAAGAGGAAAAGGCTTTGCAAGCTTTGTCTGACCATTTAGAAAAATCCGTCCCTTTTCTTGTCATGTCAGTGAGAGGTTTGACGACAGATGAGAAATTACAAATAAATTTCCGGTAGTAGTTAGCAAACCCCAAAAAACGCTGCAGAGCCTTAAGATCCCCTGGCTGATCCCATTCAAGCACTGCTCTCACCTTTTCAGGGTCCATACGGAAACCGGAGGCTGACACCAAAAAACCCAAAAACTGAAGTTCCTGTACGGCAAATACACACTTCTCCAGTTTGGCGTATAGTTTATTGTCTCGCAAGATCTGCAACACCTGTCTCACATGCTCCTGATGAGACCCAAGATCTGGCGAGTAAATTAAAATGTCGTCCAAATATACAACCACAAACAGCCCCACAAGGTGACGAAAAATGTCATTAACAAAATGTTGGAATACTGCTGGTGCAGTAGTCAGACCAAAAGGCATGACAAGGTTCTCATAATGTCCCTCCGGCGTGTTAAATGCCGTTTTCCACTCATCCCCCTCTTTTATCCTAATCAGATTATACGCCCCCCTGAGATCCAATTTAGAGAACCATTTGGCGCCAACAATTTGATTGAAGAGATCAGGAATAAGAGGGAGTGGATACGGATCTCGAACAGTAATCCGATTAAGTTCGCGGAAATCCAAGCAAGGGCGTAGGCCTCCATCTTTCTTCTTCACAAAGAAGAACCCCGTGGCTACTGGGGAAGATGAAGGTCTAATATGCCCTTTGGCCAGACTTTCAGAAATATAATCTTTCATAGCCTGCCTCTCAGGACCAGAAAGATTATACAACCTAGCTTTAGGCAATTTAGCATCAGGAAGGAGATTAATAGAGCAGTCATACACGCGATGAGGAGGCAACTCCTGACACCCCTCCTTAGAGAAAACATCCCCAAAATCCTCCAAAAAAGGAGGCAATGTACTAGGCACGACCGCACTGATGACTGTGTTCATGCAGTTGCTTTTGCAAAACTCACCCCATTGGCTTATTTCTCTGGACTGCCAATTAATCACAGGGTTATGTTTAACCAACCAAGGAAGTCCCAACACAATGGGAGTAGGTAGACCCTCCAACACATAACAAGATAATTGTTCCCTATGTATTGCCCCTACCCGAAGGTCAATGTTATGAACCTCATGAACAAAGCTACCTTGGCCGAGAGGCCTGGCGTCAATGGAGAATATAGGGATCGGTTTGACCAATACACTCAGATGCATACCTTGAGCCTGAGCAAACTGAGCGTCAACCAGATTAGCCCCGGAACCACTATCAAGAAGAACAGACAATCTCTCCACTATCGTACCAACCACCACCTCCACTGGTACAAGGAACTGAGAAGAACTGGCGGATGAAATACATACTCCCAGGTTGTCGTCCACCACACAACCTGGGATTAACAGTTTTCTGGCGACTTTTGGCTCAACAAGGCACGGGATGGACATTCTCCACCAAAATGTCCCTCTTTCCCGCAGAAAAAACATCTTCTAGTCCTGCGGCGTACCGCCAATCCCCTCCTACGAAATGATGTCCCTCCCAACTGCATAGGCTCATCCGAACAGACAAGGGGAACCTCAACATAAGGGACTTTAGTGGTAGGTGGAGAAACAACAGGGAGTGGGGTTACCTCACCCCTCTCCCGAAGCCGTCTATCAGTACGGATAGCTAAGGCCATAGCAGCCTCCAGTGAATGAGGAGACTCATACTGAGCCAAAACGTCTTTTAATTTATCAGAAAGCCCATGACAAAACTGGCTCCTAAGAGCTGGGTCATTCCACTGAGTATCTGTGGCCCATCTACGAAACTCAGAAGCAAATTCCTCTGCAGGACGATCTCCCTGCTGTATCTTACGTAATTTTGTCTCAGCAAGAGAGACCCGATCTGGGTCATCATATACCAATCCCAGGGCAGTAAAAAATTGATCTACAGACAGTAGAGCCGGGGATCCCGGAGGAAGGGAAAATGCCCAGGATTGAGGGTCCCCTTGCAGAAGTGAGATAACAATTCCCACTCTCTGCTCATCACTCCCTGATGATCGAGGCCGAAGCCGAAAATACAATTTACATGCCTCCCGGAAGGTGAAAAATTTGTCTCGCCCACCAGTGAACCTGTCCGGGAGAGCTACTTTAGGTTCAACTCTGGTTTGCTCCAGGGGAGACAAAACTTTGGACTTAATGTCCGTCAGCTCCATGGATAATCCCTGCAACTGCAGAGCCAGCTGGGCTACTGGATCCATGGTAACTGGAGATAATTTTTATGGCCAGTGAAAATGTCACGCTGTCTAATGATATGTTTTAAATGTCAGTAAACTGTTAATACAGGAACAACACTCTATACAACAACTAGTATAGCAACATCAGCATGTAAGTATAGAATAGATTTACCTGACACGATATCTGCTGAACTCAGGGTTAATCTTGAGGACTTGATGAGCTGAAACAGGAAAGAGGTGGACCGGGATCTAACCTGACCCTAAACTGGGGTCCTAACTAAACCCTCACCTTGGAGGTACTGATAATGGTTCAGAGGTCCAAGTCTCCAACCTAACCCTGTCTCCTATCAGACCCTGAACCCTGTAATCAGTCCTAAGAAGGATCCTGACTACCACCAAAGGGATATGGGCTGATCTCAGCTAAATACACAGATTAGACATATAAGACAGACAGGATAGCACTCTCTTGCATACACACTCATACACCAAAGGAACATAAATGGTCTGGGAAATAAACTCTAACCAAGTTGAGCTTAGAACAACTAAGGAGCTCACAACTAAAGTCTATACAGATTCATTCCTATCTGTGGTCTGCATGAAGGTTTCACTGGCAACTCCCCAAGCAGACAACCAGGAATTTAAAGGAAACCAATCAACAAATAATCAATTGCAGCCGGGAGAAACTGCACCCAGTCCCAGCACCGAGCACAGACAGAATTAACTCCCTAGCTGCCAAACACAAAGAAACAGCAGATCAGCTGTGAGAAGTCAAAATGTGCAACTGCGACGATCTTCGTGGCAATGCACACATGACAATATGATGCTCCAGTGTATGATGGGCCTCATTTATAATGCTCCAGTGTATGATGGGCCCCATATATAATGCTCCAGTGTATAATGGGCCCTATCTATAATAATAATAATCTTTTTATAGCGCTAACATATTCTGCAGCGCTTTACAGTTTGCACACATTATCGTCGCTGTCCCCGATGGGGCTCACAATCTAGATTCCCTATCAGTATGTTTTTTGGAGTGTGGGAGGAAACCGGAGTGCCAAGAGGAAACCCACGCAAACACAGGGAAAACATATTAACTCCTTGCAGATGTTGTCCTTGGTGGGATTTGAACCCAGGACTCCAGTGCTGCAAGGCTGCAGTGCTATCCACTGAGCCACCGTGCTGCCCTATCTATGATGCTCAAGTGTATGATGGGCCCATTATATAATTCTCCAGTCTATAATGCTCCCCATATATTGCTTCAAACATTACAAAAAATGAAATACCTCTCCTCGCTGGGCATTGCTGTACTCTGATCTCCTCAGCGTCGCCATCTTCCAGCTCTCTGTACTGTGACTGTTCAGGCAGAGGGCGCACAGACGTGATGTCTACACGCTCTCTGACCTGAAAGTCATTGTCAGGAAATGCGGAAGACGTCACAGCGGTGGAGTAGGGAGAGGTAAGTATTGCAAGTGCTGGGGCCCTGAGCAAGCAGGGGGGGCACACTTGTGGGCGCCTGAACTTGCACAAGGCCCCTCATAGTACGTCGGTGTCTCTGACGGCGAGTGGGCCTCCCACATGCTCAAGGCCCCGGCACTTGCCCGGTTGCGCCAGGTGCTGACGCCGGCCCTGGGGGGGTACAGCCCAGTTAGGGAGGTGGAAAAACTGGCATATGTTGAGGTGTAGGCTGGATGTTCAGCAGCTGCAAATGGAGGAATTGGAGAAGTCAGAGGAAGAGGAGGACAAAGTGAGCCATATTGCTGGCAACCTATGTGTCATCAGGGGAAGGTGGTACAAAATCCTTTGAAACCAAGGCATGGTTCATTTTAATGAAGGTGAGATCACCTACATTTTGGGTCGACATCCAGGTCCTTCTTTCTGTCAGGATTGTTCCAGCAGCACTGAAGACTCTTTCTAATAGCACACTACCAGCAGGGCAAGCGAGTTTACAGGCCCAGTAGTCAAAGGGGAATGAACTGTGAGGGAGAACATCGATAGGGGAGGAGAGGTAATTTTGAACCATAGTTGACAACTGCTGTCTCCTGTCTGTTTCAATCGATTCAGTATTAACAGTTCGTGTGAGTGGTACTCTAGAAATCAGTCCACAACATGGTCATGAAAACCCTGTCTCCAATGCCACTTCGGCTGTTTGCCCCACGAACACCTCTTCCATGTTGCCAAGGCTCGTGGTAGAACCTGCACCACTGCTGTGTGCTGGGAATGCCTCTAACAAACGGTTTACCAGAGTTGCTTGTTTGTTCGCCAATATTAGCTCTAGGTTCTCCTGTGGCATGATGTTCTGTAATTTGCATTTATAGCGTGGATCGAGAATGCTGGCCAACCAGTAGTCGTCATCCTTCATAATTTTGGCAATGCTGGGGTCCCTTATTAGGATCTGCAAGACATAATCACACATGTGGGCCAATGTTCCAGGTGTCAATGATGCACTGACAGTGGTGGGTGGAGGAGCACTTTCTGCCAAATCCACATCCCTCCAGTCATGCACAAATCCTGTACCTGACCTTGGCAAGCCAACATTTTCTCTTGCTCCCTGAGAAGCATCCTCCTCCCCAAAATAATCATCCCCCTCATCCTCCTCCTCTTCCTCTTCTTCCTCCACCTCGTCCAGGACAGTTCCCTGAGCAGACAATGGCTGACTGTCATCAAGGCTTCCCTCCTCCTCCTGCTCTTCCTCCTCCGTTGCAGACGCCTGATCCTTAATGTGCATCAAAGTTTGCATGAGCAGAAGCATAAGTGGGATGCTCATACTTATGATGGCGTTGTCTGTGCTTACCAGCCGTGTGCATTCCTCAAAACACTGTAGGACTTTATAGAGGTCCTTCAGCTTTGACCACTGCACACCCCACAACTCGATGTCTGCCCTCAACCTGCCTGCCTGTGTATCCTCCCACAAATGCATTACAGCCTGCCTCTGTTCACACAGCCTCTCAACCATGTGCATGGTGGAGTTCCACCTTGTTGCAACGTCTATGATTGGGCTGGGCTTGGGGAGATGGAGCGATCACTGCAGCCTCTGCATACGACTGGAGTCAACGGGCGAGTGATGGATGTGCGAGCACAGTTTTCGCACTTTATGGAGCAGGGCTGGTAACTCCGGATAATTATTTATGAAGCACTGCACCACCAGATTCAAGGTGTGAGCCAGGCAAGGTATGTGTATGAGTTTTGCCAGGGCTATGGCAGCCACAAAATTACGGCCGTTATCACTGACTACCTTGCCTGGCTCAAGATGTAGACTGCCCAGCCATGACTCAGTTTCTCGCTGCAAACAGTCGACCAATACCTCTGCGGTGTGTCTGTTGTCGCCCAAAGACATCATCTTTAAAATAGCCTTCTGACGCTTACCACTAGCTGTTCGATAGTGTGACACCTCGTGTTCAACACTGGCAGATGCGGATGGAGTGCTCGTGCGACTGCGCTCTGTCGACGAGCTTTCGCTTCTGGAGGAGAAGGAGGAGGAGGGTCGAACGCCTACAGCCAACTGTTGCCTATACCGTGGGCTAGGCAGCACTGTACCATCGCCGCTGTCCCCTGTGGAGCCTGCATCCACCACATTAACCAAGTGCGCAGTGATGGACATGTAACGGCCCTGGCCATGCCTACTGGCCCATGCATCTGTTGTGAGGTACACCTTTCCACTCACTGATTGTTTGAGTGCATGGACAGTGCGGTCTTTCACATGCCGGTGGAGGGCAGGGATGGCTTTTCTAGCAAAGAAGTGCCGACTGGGTAGGTCATAGCATGGGACAGCGTAGGCCATGAGCTCTCGGAACGCTGCGCTTTAAACCAAACGGAAGGACATCATCTCTAATGAGATCAGTTTGACAATGTATGCGTTCAAAGCCAGTGTACGCGGATCAGAGGATGAGTACATTCTTGTCCTACTCAGAGTCTCTGCTATGGTGAGCTGGACTTGAGAGCTGCATATGGTGGAACTAGTGGTGGACATGGCGGACTGAGAAGGGGTTGTTGATGGTGATGGTGGTGGTGGTCGTGATGGCCTAGATGCAGTCTTTCATTGGAAAACCATTGGGATTCCCTGACTGCTTTGGCCTTGCGACGACACCTCAACATTTCTTGCTGGTGGTGTGCTAACAGGTGGGCTTACAGTGGGGGAAGTGATGTAGCATTGCTGGCTACCTTCAGTTGGAGCAGGTGCACGTGTGCTACCTGAGGTTTTGTAGTCCGTCCACGCTTGCAAGTGCATGGTGTTTACATGTCTAAGCATGCAACTGGTATTCAAATTTCAGAGATTTTTCCCTCGGCTAAAGGTCCTTCCGCACTTCTTACAGATAACCTTTGCCTCATCAATAGGATTTTGGTTAAAAAAGTGCCACACTGCACTCTTCCTACTATGGGAAAACTTTTCAGGGCTTGCACTCTGTGCTAATTTGACCATCTGGCCAAGCTGTCCTGCAACTCTTTTTGCTTTTTTAACAAGTTTTTGGACTGCTACAGGCCTGCCAGATAACCGCAGCTGCGATGTCGATGCCTGCTGCGGATCCTCCTACTCTTCTGAGCTATTGCCAGCGGCACCCTCTTCCCCAATGGATGCCAATCCGGGTCAACAACTGGGTCATCCATCACCTTCTCTTCAATTTCATCTGCACCTTCCTCTGTGTCACCGTGTAAGGTGGTATAGTATGCAGGAAGGGGCACCTGAGTTTCATCAGGGTCAGATTCTGGCTCAGTAGTCTGTGAGGGCAATGTAGTGATCTGGGTGAATGTACCAGCAGAATCATTTAGCAATGGATAGGCATCAGTGCACTCCATGTCATATTCATCTTGGACTGGGGAATTCAGGATTTGACTTGATAAGTTAGGCATGGTATGTGAAAAGAGCTCCATGGAGTATTCTAAAGTGTGGCCTGCCGCATCCTTCTCTTTTGGTTGGGGTGAAGGACACAAGGAAAGGTGTTGTTTCTGATCAGGAGCCTGCACTGACGACTCAGTGCTTGCAGTTTTTGAAAGTTCAGAAGAGGAGGCGATAGAGCTGGAGGCCATTTTGGCAATGTAAGCCAAAGCCTGTTCCTGATTCTCCGGCTTTAAAAGCGGTATACCTACTCCCAGAAAAGGGAGCCTTCCAGGCCTTCTGGAGCCAGACGATGACGCAGGCTCAACACCCCCTGCCTTAGGTGCTATTGTGCTTTTGGCACTACCAGCAGATGCACCACCACCACTATCAGTACTAGCTGGCCCCCCCGCCCACGTCCGCGGCCTCTTCCACCATACTTCCTCATGTTTTGGAAAATGTACCAAAATACCAACAGATATATGGTACTTTATGAGGAGCGTACAGCTGTTTACAGTGTAGGGGAAAATTTAAATCTCCGTATATATTTCCAGAGTCAGACACAGACGCTCACTCAGTATGAATTGGACCGTAATACAAACAACAGAAATACGGTATTGTATCAGAAGCGTACAGCAGTATACAGTGTAGGGAAAAATTTATATCTCCGTATATATTTCCGGAGTTACACAAAGACCCTCACTCAGTATGAATTTGACTGTAATACAAAAGCAGAAAAACTGTACTGTATCAGAAGTGTAAAGCTGTATACGGTGTAGAGGAAAATTTAAATCTCCATATATATTTCCAGGGTCACACACAGACGATCACTCAGTATGGATTTGACCGTAATACAAAAAGCATAAAAACGGTACTGTATCAGAAGTGTACAGCTGTTCATGGTGTAGGGAAAAATTTAAAACTCCGTATATATTTCCGGAGTCACACACAGACACTCACTCATTTTGGATTTGACCGTAATACAAAAAGCAGAAAAACTGTACTGTATCAGAAGCGTAAAGCTGTATACGGTGTATGGGAAAATTTAAATCTCCGTATATATTTTCGGAGTCACGCACAGACGCTCACTCAGTATGGATTTGACCATAAAACAAAAAGCAGAAAAACGTTACTGTATCAGAAGCTAACAACTGTATACAGTGTAGGGAAAATTTAAAACTCTGTATATATTTCCGGAGTCACACACAGACGCTCACTCAGTATGGATTTGACCGTAATACAAAGAGCAGATATACGGTACTGTATCAGAAGCGGACATCTGTATGCGGTGTAGGGAAAAAATTTAAATCTCCGTATATATTTCTGGAGTCACACACAGATGCTCTCTCAGTATGGATTTCACCGTAATACAAAGAGCAGATATACGGTACTGTATCAGAAGCGTACAGCTGTATACAGTGTAGGGAAAAAATTAATTCTCCGTATATATTTCCTGAGTCACACACAGATGCTCACTCAATATGGATTTGACCGTAATAAATACAGCAGAAATACTGTACTGTGTCAGTAGCGTACAGCTGTATACCGTGTAGGGAAAAAATTAAATCTCCGTATATATTTCCTGAGTCACACACAGATGCTCACTCAATATGGATTTGACCGTAATAAATACAGCAGAAATACTGTACTGTGTCAGTAGCGTACAGCTGTATACCGTGTAGGGAAAAATTTAAATCTCCATATTTATTTCCGGAGTCACACACAGATAGTCAGCATGTATTTGTCCATGATACCAGCCGGTACACGGTAGTGTGTGAGGAGCGTACAGCTCTATACTGTGTGGGAAAAAAAGAACGGTCAGTAACTGTGCAGAAAAAAAGAATAAAAGTATTAGTGCTGTGTAAAAAGCAGTCTGCACAGCAGTGTACACACAGCAATACAACTATCAGGCAGCCTAATAACCAGCGCTGCTGCACACAAGAAAATCCTCCCCTGTCACTGCACACTAACTGTACAGCACAATTGCTATCAGCACAAGCACAGAAGAACTTCGCTTTCCAGCCCTAACTCTCTCCAAACTGATAAACAGCAACCTCTCCCTACTGTTAAGATTGGCAGAAGTAAAATGGCGGTCGGCAGTCAGGGCTTTTATAGACACTATGACGTCCCCCAAAGCAAGCCAATCACTGCAATGTTCTTCTCTATGATGGTGGTGGACGATGCACATGTCATCTCGTTGACCACAGTTTATGTCCTTGCTCATTGGCTGAAAAAAAGGTGCCTGCAAGCATTCTGGGAAATCCGACTTTGGCACTCGTTTTGCAGAAGGCTTGGCCGACTCCACGCTATGGTCAGGTTTCGATGGGCGAAACTCGACTTTGGCAAAAGTCGGCGACTTATGAATCTGACCGACCTGTTTCGCTCAACTCTAATCTTCACTGCTCAATGGTGTAAAATTCTGTGACACACCTGTTGTGTCAATATAATCACTACACCCCTTCATTAAGAGGTTTAGTTTGTAAAATGGGGTCACATATGGGGGTTCTGCTGTGTTGGCACCTCAGGGTCTCTGCCAATGTAACATGGTACACTCAAACAAGTGCAGAAAAATCTGCACTGTAATATGGCGTTTCTTCCCTTGTGAGCTTTGTACTGTGCCTCAAAAGTAGTTTTCGATGACATATGGGCTATCGGTGAACTCAGGAGAAAATGGACCCAAAAATTTGTTGTGCAATTTCTCCTGTTACCCTTGTGAAAATGCAAAATTTGGAGCTAAAAAAGATTTATCTGGAAAAATCACAGCTATTTTCACGACTTAACGTTATAAACTTCTGTAAAGCACCTGGGGGTTCAAGGTGCTCAGTACACTTCTAATTAAGTTCACTAAGGGGTCTAGTTTCCAAAATTGTGTCACTTGTGGGGGGTTTCCACTGTTTAGGCACATCAGGAGCTCTCCAAATGTGACAAGGCGTCCGCTAATTATTCCAGCAAATTTTGCATTCAAAAAGTCAAAAGGCTCTCCTTCCATTTCAAGCCCTGCTGTATGCCTAAACAGTAGCTTTCCCCCACATATTGGGTATCGGCATACTCAGAAGAAATTGCAAAACAAATTGTAAAGCGCAATTTTTCTTGTTACCCTTGTGAAAATGCATCATTTGGGGATAAAATATTTTATGCGGGAAAATGTGATATTTTTATGTTTCAAGGCTCAATGTTATAAACTTCTGTGAGGCACCTGGGGGTTCAAGGTGCTCACCACACATCTAGGTAAGTTGCCTGAAGGGTCTACCAAAATTGTGTCACTTTTAGTGGGTTTCTACTGTTTATGCATATCAGGGGCTCTCCAAACGCGACATGGTGTCCGCTAATTATTCCAGCAAATTGTGCATTCAAAAAGTCAAATGGCATTCCTTCCCTTCTAAGCCTTACTGTGCACCCAAACAGTAGTTGTTCCTTTATGAATTGGGTTCGGTGTACTCAGGAGAAATTGCACAACACATTGTATGGTGCAATTTCTCCTGTTCCCTTTGTAAAAATGTAAAATTTGGGGCTAAAAATCAGTTTTGTGGCAAAAATGTGATTTTTTTTATTTTCATGGCTCAATGTTATAAAATTCTGTGAAGCACCTGGGGATTAAAGGTTCTCACCACACACATAGATAAGTTCCCTGAGGGGTCTGGTTTCCAAATGTCAAATGTCATTTTTTGGGGTTTCCTTTGTTTAGGCATATCATTGGCTCTCAAATGCAACATGGCATCTGCTAATTATTCCAACAAATTTTGCATTTAATAAGTCAAATGGCGCTCCTTTCCTCCAAACCCTGCTGTGCGCCAAAACAGTGCTTTTCCTCCACATATGGGGTATCCGCATACTCAAGAGAAATTGCATAACAAATTGTTTGGTGCAATTTGTCCTGTCACCGTGGTGAAAATGCAAAATTTGGGAGTAAAAATCATTTTTGCGATTCTTTTAATTTTAAGGCTCAACGATATAAGCTTCTGTGAAGCACCTGGGGTTCAAGATGCTCACCACACAGCTGGATAAGTTCCCTGAGGGGTCTATTTTCTAAAATGGTATCACTTGTGGGGGGTTACCACTGTTTAGGCACATCAGGGGCTCTCTAAACGCAATATGGCATCCACTAATTAATCCAGCAAATTTTACATTCAAAAAATCAAATTGTGCTCCTTCCCTTCCGAGCCCTGTAGTGTGCCCAAACAGTAGTTTTCTCCCACATATTGGGAATTGCCATGCTCAGAAGAAATTGTTAAACAAATTTTGGGGTGCATTTTTACTTGTTATCCTTGCAAAAATAAAATATTTTGGGTCTAATATAAAATTTTTGAGACAAACATTTAAATGTTCATTCTTTCCTTCCACATTCAAAACATTCTTGAAAGGTTAATAAGCTTCTTGAATATGGTTTTGAACACATTGTGGGGTGCAGTTTTTAAAATGGTGTCACTTTTGAGTATTTCCTGTCATATAGGCCCCTGAAAGTCACTTCAAATGTGATGTGGTCCCTAAAAAAATGGTCAACTTTTAAGAAAAAAAAATTATGCTTCACAAATTGTGCTGATGTAAAGTTAACATGTGGGAAATGTTTTGTATTAACTATTTTGTATGATATAGCTCTCTAATTGAAGGGCATAAAAATTAAAAGGTTGAAAATTGCAAAATTTTCAAAATGTTTGCCAAATTTCCATTTTTTCACAAATAAACAGAAGTCATATCAAAGAAATTTCTTAATCACATTTCGAACTGAAAATGCTTTGCTATGATCTTGTAGCCTTTTCCTACCTTGTGGGCCTCCATCATTTTCTTTTTCAGAGTGCTGGGAAGAAGCTAAGAAGAACCCATGGCTGCTGTGTTTTGGCACAAGGTTAGAGAAAGATGGATTTTGACCAGGGGTGTCCAAACTTTTACATGCCATTGTATTTGAAAAATCATATAAATTAAGCACATGTATCATTATAAAAGTGTCAAAACTTATTTGAATAACTGTTCGAGAAATTTTTTACAGCTTTCAACCACATGTTAAAAAAATCCCTGAACATGTGCTTTGTCAGGATTGAGGTTAAATACCTCAATCATAAACTGGTTAAACAAATACAAAGATTTTTATCAAGCGATTCAAAAATGAGAAGACACAGGCTAGCTGTTTTCAAAGTGAAGAAGAAATAGCTTGCTGTCAACAAGCCTTTCAAAAAGAGATGTGTGGATGGGCAGTGGCCGTGGCAGTGCCAAAAAGCCACACTGCAGATAATTAGGGCAAGGAGACATTTGGTGTGGGTGCTGTGTGGCGTCCATTGTTGCTGTGGCTTTGTGCTGGTGGGGCGGAGCGGTCTGGAGTCATGGGGACTAAGTCTTGCAGCATGGGTGCTGTGGGGCAACAGGCCGTCTGCCCTGCTGGTGCATTGCTGCTGTGGCAGAGGTCGCCGCACAGCTCCGCTCAGTTAGGGCGGTAGGACCCACTACGAGGTTTGCCGTGACGTGGCAGTGGGCTTCATACAGTCTGATTAGAATGTTAAACTAAGAACCTCATGTTCAGTTATATAATTTTTGCCTAGCGGCTTTAGATCAACGTATGATTTTTGGATGTGCGGTTCATGCTCTTTTTTTTCTTTTTTTTTTACTTTTTGTGCAAAAAATATCTGGCAGTGTAGGGAAGGCAATAGTAGTTGAGGCAGCAGTAAAATCTAGAACTATAAATTACAGTAATCAGGTATCTTAGAGATGCTTGGCATTGTTTGGCAGTGGAAGAGGCAGAAGTAAAAGAAGCATGGTAAAGAATTAGAACATGACATGCTAGGAGATGTCTGGCAAAGTAGGGCTAGCAAAGGCAGCCCAACATCAGCAGTACTAAAGTATAGATGACTTGATGGACAGGAAGTAGATGACTGGCTGAGTGTGGGATATCACTACTGGTGGCAGTAGAAGAATGTATAGACAGACAGACAAGACAGACAATGCACTGTCATGTAGGCAGATAGTATGGCCAATTTAATCTTTGGTATCAGCTGTAAGTGAATGAAAGTCTTCATTGATACCAGCCTGATTTATTTCAACAATATCAAGGTTTTCCATGTTTGCAATGGCTAAACTGGTCAGCTTAGGTGTGACAAACCCAACGGCTGCACTGAATACATTCCGTGACATGACATTGAAGAATGGACATGACATTATGACAATAGTAAACTTAACCAGCTCTCGCTACTAATCCAGTCTGCTGACCCAGAAGTCAATGGGATCAGGGCTATGGGTATCTTCCTGAGAAAGGACACAATATAGGTACAACTGAAACTGGCTGTTGAGCTGGCGTGTCTGTCTTCTGAAGTCCAATATGACTGATACATGGCAAAAAATACACGTGGTCCATCATGGTAAAGATACTATGACCGTTGCCTACTACCACAACTACTTGTAGTAGTTCTAATACTGTTTCAGGCCTTTTTGACATGTGCACTCCTACTCCCATCAGCTTCAGGTGGTTTTAAGTTGCTAGCAGGTTCCTTCCTGCCCCATAAATTGTAGGCTTCTTGACCATAAGAGGAGTCTTATCAGGACAGAGATAGAACAATGAAGAATGCCTCGATGTTGGCTGTTGGGCTCACATATATTCGCTATGTGCTAAGTACCATCCTTTTTACTATAATTTTTCATAGCAATACTGGAGTTTCATTTTTCCAATAATCCATAAGTACTGTGGTAGATTAGCTCTCTCAGCTGTACACAAAGGTAGACATAGGTACACTGTATCTTTAAACCTTTTATTGGTTTGTTATACATGCAGCATAAACAAATACGAAGAGAAAATAAACACGGCCCTTCATGCAAAACAAGAACACAAAAA
>JARQOD010000004.1:392245391-392331320 GCA_033576555.1 Oophaga sylvatica
ATAAGTTCCTTGGGGGTGCAGTTTCCAAAATGGCATCATTTGTGGGGGATTTCCACTGTTTAGGCACATCAGGAGCTCTCCAAACAGGGACATGGCGTCCACCCAAATTCTGCGTTGAAAAAGTCAAACGGCGTCCTTCCCTTCCTAGCTCTGCCATGCACCCAAACAGTGGTTTACCCCCACATATGGGGTATCAGCATACTCAGAACAAATTGCACAACAACTTTTGGGGTCTTGTTCCCCTTGGGAAAAGAAAAATTGGGGTGAAAAGATCATTTTTGTGGAAAAAATTAGATTTTTTAATTTTACGGCTCTACGTTATAAACTTGTGTGAAGCACTTGGGGTTCAAATTGCTCACCACAGATCTAGACCTTAGGGGGTCTAGTTTCCAAAATGGGTCACTTGTGGGGTTTCCACTGTTTAGGCACATCAGAGGCTCTCCAAATGCAACATGGCGTCCAATCTCAATTCCAGCCAATTTTGGTGGAAAAAGTCAAATGGTGCTCTTCCATTCCGAGCTCTTCCGTGCGCCCAAACAGAGGTTCCCCCAACATATGGGGTATCGGCGTACTCAGGAGAAATTGCACAACAACTTTATCTGTCCATTTTCTACTTTTACCCTTGTGAAAGTAAAAAAAGTTTGTAAAAGTTCATGTAAGGTTCTTTGTCTCTGTTGACATGTTCCTTGAAACTCAGTTTTCCGTCGGCCATTTTGCTTTCTGTCTTTCTGCAGCTCTTCCCCTCAGTTAATATGGAGTTTCCAGTTTTCATGTTCCCGCCCTGATTCTTCCCTCTTGCTTCTTAAGCAGCCTCAGCTGAACAATCAGTGCTCCTGAATCAAGCCTCAGTCAGTCTGTGACCTGACTCCTGGAAACCTTGGACTTGTACTCCAGCTATTCCCTACTGAGGAACCTTGGAACACTTTTGGACTCTGGAAACCTGCTGTTTGGTGAATCCATGTTTGCAGAGGAATTACGGTACAGAGAAGAGATCCTGAACCTGCTTTGGAGATTTATTGTAGTGCTTGAAGTTACTCTGGCCTGCTGTGTCTCCTGTCTCTGTTCCTGCAAACTGTGTGAACTTTTCAGCATGCTTGTATGAAGTAATACAAGTCATTTCATTTCAACCTATGTCTCCTGTGTTTTCCTCGCACCCAAGCACAAGACGCTATAGGAACTGTACACTATACATGACAAGATTCAGGAGCCAATGTTTAGTGTCTGCTGGGTCTGGGAAAGCCGTGTCTGCTGTGACTGTGGATATCAGTGTGCTACCTTTTTTTCTTGTATGTGGATATCAGATGTCCGTTTAATACCTTATGTGATGACAGTGGTTGTGACTTCTCACAACCATTCCAGGTGAGCGCATTCCCTTAAAATTTTACTCTGGAGTGTTACCACAGGTAAACACTATTGTTTTGTTTTTTTTTTTCCTTTCCTCTTCTCCTTCCAGCTCTTCTGCCTTAAAAGATCTGGAAGATGGAGGCCCGCATAAAGGAACTTTGCGGAGTGACTGATACAATCCTTTCAGATGTACAGACTTTAAAAACCCGTTTTGCAAGCCTACAGGACCTCACTAATCATAATTTGCAAGTGTTTGGACAGACTACCCAGGAATTGCGAGCCAGGATTGAGGCTCTAGAGGAACGAGCCCAGGCTCCTGCCATAACCCCGAGTTCTGGGATCCCCAAATTACCTCCTTTTCGTTTTGGCGGTGTACGTGAGAAATTCAGGGGATTTATTAATCAATGCAATTTATTTTTCTCGCACATGCTTCACAATTTCCCACTGAACGATCCAAAGTGCTTACTATAATCATGTTGCTTACCAATAAGGCTTTGATGTGGGCAAACCCTCTGATTGAGACTGAGGATGATTGTTTGAATCACCTTGATGCTTTTATTTCAGCCATGGGGCAGGTGTTTGATGACCCCAATCGAGGTGCAACAGCTGAAGCAGGCATGTTAACTTTGCGCCAAGGTAAGCGTTCAGTAGCCGAATATGCCCTGGATTTCAGGAGATGGGCTCTTGATACCACTTGGGACACTTCCGCTAAAAAATCTATTTTTCGGAAAGGGTTGTCTCCACTGATTAAGGATGAACTTGCTCGTGCCGACCCTCCCACTGCGTTAGGTGACTTTATTAACTATTGTATCCGTATTGATGCTCGTCTGACTGAACGCAGACAAGAGAGATGGTTCGAAAATAATCGCACTAACCTTTTACTACCTCCCTCCTCAACTAAGGAACCTTTAAGTAGGATCACAAGGGAACCAGAACCTGAACCCATGCAGGTGGACTCTTTACAAAGACGGGTTAGTGATGCACGCAAAGAACATCGTATAAAGGAAAATCTATGTTTCTACTGTGGTAAGTCAGGGCACTTCATTATAAACTGCCCCAGCCGTTCTCGTAAGACTACTGCAGCAGTCATTCACTGTGAGTGTTGCGAGAGGAGCTCTGTCATGTCCGAGCCTCAGGCTCCAGAGAGATCTGCTGCAAGAGATCTTGATTTCTCGGACTTAAACTCTGTTAGTTCTGGGGACGATGACGGTATAAACGCTGCAATTTTTCAAGTTTCCTCAGCGGTGTCCCAGCTGAGTTGTAAAAGAAACAATTCTCATTGCTTCCTTTCCATCAAACTCTGGGTTGACTCAGTCTGGGTGTCTAGCTCTGCTATGATCGACTCAGGAGCAAGTGGAAATTTTATGGATATCTCCTTTGCTCTGAAACAGGGGATACGTTCAGTGAAGAAGGCTACTCCAGTACAGATGGAGACTGTGGATGGCTCTCTACTGACTTCTGGACCAGTGGATCAAGAAACAGAGCCTTTGAGGGTCCTTATGGGTAAAGATCATCAGGAGAAAATGTCTTTTATGCTTATCTCTTCTCCCCACTTTCCCATTATTCTAGGGCTACCATGGCTGCAGGCGCAGAATCCTACGATTAACTGGGAGACCAAGGAATTACACTTTCCGGAGAAACAGATGAGTCAAGGAGTTTCAGCTTGCTCTGTTCCTAAAGGAACCATGTCAGTCCCTGAACTACCAGCTGTATACCAGGACTATGTGGATTTATGTGACAAGAAGAACGCTGATCAGCTTCCTCCTCACCGTCCATATGATTGTCCAATTGAATTATTGCCTGGAGCCGAGATACCTTTTGGTAAGATCTACCCCCTAGCGGGGCCCGAGCTAAAAGCTTTGAAGGATTATATAGACGAAAATTTAGCCAAGGGCTTCATACGCCCCTCTTCATCTCCCGCAGGTGCACCCATATTCTTTGTGAAGAAGAAAGATGGATCTCTGAGACCTTGCATAGACTATAGGGAACTCAATAAGGTTACTATTAGAAACCGTTATCCATTGCCTTTAATCCCTGAGTTGTTGGTGAGAGTGCGGCATGCCAAAATTTTCTCTAAACTGGATCTCCGTGGCGCCTATAACTTGGTCCGTATTATACCTGGGGATGAATGGAAGACTGCTTTCAGGTCACGCTATGGACACTTTGAATATCTAGTTATGCCTTTTGGTCTGAGTACCGCCCCAGCCACTTTCCAACACTTCGTGAATGATATCTTCAGGGATCTCCTAGATACATTTGTGGTGATTTATCTGGATGATATTCTAATTTTTTCTAACTCCACAGAGGAACATCATGGACATGTGAGAATGGTCTTAGAACGCCTAAGACAAAACCATCTCTACATCAAACTTGAAAAGTGTGAATTCCATAGGACCGAAATTCAATTTCTGGGGTATTTACTATCTACGCAAGGGATTAGTATGGCTGGAAGCAAGACCCAAGCCATCAAGGATTGGCCAATTCCTAGAAATGTGAAGGAGGTGCAGCGTTTCATCGGGTTTGCCAACTTCTATAGACGTTTCATTAAGAATTTTTCTGAGGTAGTGTCACCTATCACCCAACTTACCCGGAAACAGTCTAGGTTCTCCTGGTCCCTGCAAGCTCAGGAAGCATTTTCCTGTTTAAAGGATAAATTTACCACCGCACCTATCTTAGTACATCCCAACCCCGAGCTTGCCTTCATAATAGAGGTGGATGCTTCAGACTGTGCCGTTGGAGCTATACTCTCTCAGAGAACAAGTGAGAAGAATGTCTTGCATCCCTGTGCCTTCTTTTCCCAGCAGTTGTCTTCGGCTGAGAGGAACTACGATGTGGGCAATAGAGAATTGTTGGCCATTATTGCCGCCTTCAAGGAATGGAGACACCTTCTTCAGGGAGCTGCACAGCAAAGAGTCATCCTGACAGACCATCATAACCTTGAATTTATAAGGTCGGCTAAGTGCCTGACTCCTCGCCAGGCTCGCTGGAATCTTTTCCTAAACCAATTTAATTTTGTCATTTCTTATAGACCAGGATCGCGCAATGGAAAGGCTGATGCACTCTCTAGGATTCATTCAGCAGAGACACGTCCACTTACTCCTCCTAAGACTATTCTTCCTGACTCTAGATTCCTGGGAGTGATTCATAATCAAGACCTACTTAAGGACATCAAGGAAGCATACCATGCGGATTCTTTGTTGCTCAACCCCCAAGGGACGTAAGTCTTGTCTTTAAGAATGGTGTGTGGATTCAGGGACAACGTCTGTATATACCTGAAACAGTCAGATTAAGAGTATTGCAACTCATCCACGATTCCAAGATAGCCGGGCATAGGGGAATTCTAAAGACACAAGAATTTCTTTCTCGTTTCTTTTGGTGGCCCACTTACAGGAAAGATGTTTTAAACTATGTCACTTCATGTGAAGTCTGTGCAAGATGCAAAACACCTCGCTCCTCACCAACTGGTCTGTTGCAACCTCTTCCCACCCCGTCCCGCCGTAGGGATCCATTTCTATGGACTTCATTGTGGAGTTACCAACCTCTCAAGGGAAGAACACCATTCTAGTGGTGGTTGACCGTCTAACAAAGGCAGCTCATTTTATCCCTTGTGTCGGCTTACCCACTGCAAAACAGACATCAGACTTGATGATTAAGAATGTGTTTCGCTTACATGGAGTACCGGATGAGGTCATTTCGGATCGAGGGGTGCAATTCACTTCAAGGTTTTGGCAAAATTTCTGTGCAGCATTGGACATTAAAGTAAACCTTTCTTCTGCTTTTCATCCCCAGACTAATGGACAGACAGAACGAACCAATCAGACCCTGGAGCAGTATCTCCGCTGTTTTATCTGCCACCTACAGGATGATTGGGTGGATCTACTTCCACTGGCTGAGTTCTCTTATAACAACTCTCAGAGCGCCTCCACTAAGCAGTCTCCTTTTTACTCCAATCTAGGTTATCATCCTAACATTCTTCCTCGATTTCCCATAGATACGCCCTTGCCGGCAGTGGCTGAAAGAATCACTTCTTTACAAAAGAATATGGATCTTCTAAAGGAAAATCTAGAATTGGCTCAGGAAAGGTACAAGAAAGCAGCAGATAAATTTCGTAAACCTGCACCAGCTTTCAAGGTAGGAGATTTGGTCTGGCTGTCAACCAGAAATCTTAAATTAAAGATTCCATCGTCGAAATTGGGACATAAGTACATTGGACCTTATAAGATCAGTAAGATTATAAGTGCTGTTGCTTGTCGTTTTCAACTGCCCAGAACTATGAGAATCCACCCTGTCTTTCATGTATCCCTACTAAAGGCTGCAACACCCAATACGTTTCCTGGACGTTCTTCTCCTTGCCCTGACCCAGTGCTGGTCGATGGTCAGGAAGAATTTATGGTGGAAAGGATTCTAGATTCCAGGTTGTACAGAAATCAGTTGCAATATTTGATTAAATGGCAGGGCTACCCAGTGGAGGACAACTCATGGGAACCAGTCAATAATGTAAATGCTCCTCGCCTGCTCCGCCAGTTTCATCACAGGTACCCTGACAAGCCTGGTCTGAGGTCATCCGGAGGTTGTCCCTAAGGGGGGAGTAATGTAAGGTTCTTTGTCTCTGTTGACATGTTCCTTGAAACTCAGTTTTCCGTCGGCCATTTTGCTTTCTGTCTTTCTGCAGCTCTTGCCCTCAGTTAATATGGAGTTTCCAGTTTTCATGTTCCCGCCCTGATTCTTCCCTCTTGCTTCTTAAGCAGCCTCAGCTGAACAATCAGTGCTCCTGAATCAAGCCTCAGTCAGTCTGTGACCTGACTCCTGGAAACCTTGGACTTGTACTCCAGCTATTCCCTACTGAGGAACCTTGGAACACTTTTGGACTCTGGAAACCTGCTGTTTTGGTGAATCCATGTTTGCAGAGGAATTACGGTACAGAGAAGAGATCCTGAAACCTGCTTTGGAGATTTATTGTAGTGCTTGAAGTTACTCTGGCCTGCTGTGTCTCCTGTCTCTGTTCCTGCAAACTGTGTGAACTTTTCAGCATGCTTGTATGAAGTAATACAAATCATTTCATTTCAACCTATGTCTCCTGTGTTTTCCTCGCACCCAAGCACAAGACGCTATAGGAACTGTACACTATACATGACAGTTCATTTTTGTGACTAAAAAGTTAAAAGTTCGTTTTTTTCCTTCCACATTGCTTCAGCTCCTGTGAAGCACCTGAAGGGTTAATAAACTTCTTGAATGTGGTTTTGAGTACCTTGAGAGGTGCAGTTTTTAGAATAGTGTCACTTTTGGGTATTTTCTGCCATATAGACCCTTCAAAGTGACTTCAAATGTGAGGTAGTCCCTAAAAAAATCGCTTTGTAAATTTTCCTAACTTTTAAAGACAGGGAGAGCCACATGTATTGCAGCACAAGCAAAATAATCATGCATGCTCTCCTGTTTTAGTTGCACTCAGGGTTCACCAATGGAACAATTGATGTTTGTAAATTGCTACCATATCCCAAAGTTCAAATAAATCCCAACAGTAAGGGGAGAATAGGAGGAGTGATGAGGAGAGCTTTCAGACTCCAAATGAGAAGCGCTGTGTAGACCCTCAGTATATTGTGTACGGGACTTAAAAGAGATAAAACTGGGAGGATTCTGGGCTGACTTAGTGATATGATATCTTTTATACTCTGTGTCCCCTTAAAGGTTATTTGTGGTCTACAGGGGATTAAGTTCTTAAGGATGTGTCCAATTTTAAAAACACCACAAATGTTTGTCCAAAGTCTGCCAAATGGTTTTTATTATCAATATTATAAGACATCGCAAAATTACTTTGGAGTTGTCTTTCTTTTGAATCTTCATCCTTTAGGATTCTCCCTAAAAAAAATTTCCTGGTGGTTTTAGGTTTCTGTTCATACGAAGCGCTGTTAAATGATTTAGGTTGTCCCTTATCTTTAAATCTCTTGATAAAATTAGATATACTGGATAAAATTAGAGATTTTTCTTTATAGTCCTTGACCTTAATATATTTCTTTCTGATACATTTTAGCTGACTAAACATGATGATTTTAATTTATTTCTCATAATGTACACAGAAGAGGTTCAGGTAACTAATGGAATCTACTTTTTTGAAGTGTGTCTTTGTAAGGAATTTGAGTGATTCTTTATGACACACTTCAATATCTAAAAAGATAATATTAGTGGCACTGATATTTGGAGTAAGAACTTGCTCACATGAGCATATGAATCGGAAGTGTACAATACAAGAAAACATTGTATTGCACTTTGATCAATGTTAGTAAATGAGTCAGTGCTCATCTGTGAGCTTTTCCTCAACTCTAATCGGACTGAGGAAAAAAATTGCAGCATGCTGCAAGTAATGGGTGCAATTAAAAAGATTTGACCATGCGTATGCTGTCCAATTTTTATGCACACATCACAAAGGAAACCCAAATTCTCATCTGCCAAGTATAGTAAATTCACAGCCAGAGCCCTCATAATAGATAGATAAAATAAATAGATCTCCTGTTGACATAAAATTTCAGTAAGCCCCACTACATATAATAAACTTGCACCCTTTAGTGCCTTTAATGTGCCATAAAGGGTGTTTAGATTTTTTTTTAACATAAAATAATAAAAAACAACAACAACCAGACAAGGTAAAGCAGACAGCTGTGGGCTTATATTATCAGGCTGTGAAAGTCCATGGATATTTGACGCTTTCCAGCCTAAAAATACTAGTCCGCAGCTGCCCCAAAGTTGGCACATCACATGAGATGTGCCAATTCTGGCGCTTTCCCTGGCTCTTTATTTTTAAATACTGGGTTAGTAATGGGGGTGTCTGATAGACACCTCTCCATTACTAAACCCAGGGATTGATGCCAGGGGTGAATTTTGACAAATCACAACTGAGATCAACCACATCTGCCATTACCCCTATTGCCACCTGGTCAGGGCAATTTCAGTAACGGTAGTTGGGGTTGATGTCCAAATTGATTGCTGGCATCAAACCCTGGGGTTTGTAATGGAGAGGTGTCTATCAGACACCTCCATTTCTAAACCAGTGTTTAAAAATAAAAAGACAAGAGATAAACAAGCTTATTTGAATAAACACTTCCCCACACATTTCCTAGTTCACTAATTTATGTAAAATAAAAAATAAGCCATGCAGGTCAACCGTAATCCGGGAATATGCTTCAGTCAACTTTTATTTTTTCAAATTTTTTTCAATTATCTTTTCTTCAAATTTATCTAACTTTTTAGTTATCAGAGTATTTAAACTATTAATCTGGATATAATCAACTTGATCTTACTTTTTAGATCATCACAAAGCTCCCATCTTTTTTCCATTAACAAATGTGTTATGTTTTGGTAGCTGAGGAGGCAGGAGCAAAAAACTGCAAAGGCAGCCTAACACCAGAGAGGTTGGAAACTAATAGGTTGCAGACCCCTAAACTAACCGTACAACTAGAAGCAGCCGTGTGACGTTCCTACGGTGCCCTAGATGCCTCGTCACAGCCGGAGAGATAGCTATCCCTGAAGATGGAAAGAGGAAAGCTAACTGCCCCGGAGTTAGACCCCAAAAGAGTAGGAAGCCCCCAAGCATATAATGGCGTTAGACAAGATGAAAATACGAACACAGACAGAAAATAGATTGAGCAAACGCTGGGGCCCAAAACTGTCTAGATAGGACAGCACAGGAGAGAATACTGTCTGCAACCCAGAAAAACCCTAGGAAAAACTCCAACACTTCTGAATCCAAAAACACTGAGACCACACGGTCTCGACCACCTATATCAGATCTCTGGTGTGGACACGTAGCTACTCAGCAGTAAAATATCACAAGAACTGAGCAAATAAACAAATACGAAAAACGAACGGAGACCAGCCAAAGGCCCCAAAGGGACCCGGCTGAAGACAAAAAGCAATGCAGCAAAAAGCAAGGAATTCAAACCACAGTAAAAAAAACTGAAAGAGACTTATCTGAATGCAAGCAGGAGACAGCAGAAAAGCAAGCTGAATTCCAACCTAGACCAGGAAGAACAATTGATCACCGGCGAGGATCATGGGAGGTCAGCTCACTTATATTAGGCACGTCAGTACCACCTGACAACCACTCGTCAGCTGCAAGTGTAGGACTCTTGGTATTCCACAAAGATTCAATACCCTCAGCAGTCACCAGAGGGAGCTTCAGCTCTGAAGTCGTCTCCAATACGTTCACAACACAAATGCATCATTTAATGCCACATTTTGTTAAACATTTCTCAGTAAAGGTTTCATCATCAGAGAAAGTCAATGTAAATACTATTCTTAATCGTCTTTGTAACATCACTTCATCAACATATACTTTAAGAAGAAATACATCAAGATTATGCATCAATTCCACTATCAAAGTACTTTACAGATCCAAAAATAGCTTTTTTTCATCATTACTAGATTACCCAAAGTATATATTGAAACATGGAATTTATACATGGTGGAGTAAATGTAATATTACTAGTATAAAGTTGTATTAGTTCATTCCACTTTTGCATACGGTCATTGAAATGATTCCTTTTCATAGAATAATAGTATGTAGCAAACCTAACACCAGATGCAGCTGCAACTTGATCCACAGCACCCCAGAAGAACAAGAGCAGAGACCAATGACTCCAAATGTTCCTCTGCCAAAGAAAGAGTGGAAATACATGTTTTTAAGGGATCTGAGAAACTCTCCAAGTAGAGGTCAAAACACGTTACCCAATAAATTTGTTTCATAAGTCACAAGAGAATCCTATATTTTTATTCCACTGATGTCCCTTCCACCATATACAGTAGTATCTACACAGTACCTCCCATTTGGAAATTTACAGTTCTCTTCACTAATGAAGACTTCACTTCACTTTATGTTCCACCACTTTCTGTTGGGATTTTTTATACTTTAGTGGGTTCAAGGTGCTTACAATACATCTAGATACATTCCTTGAGTAGTCTAGTTTCCAAAATGGTGTCACTTTTGGGGGATTTTCTTTGTTTAGACACATCACGGACCTCTCCAATCTCGATATGGCATTCGGGAACGATTCCAGCCAATTTTTCGTTTAAAAAATCAAATGGCGCTCCTTCTCTTTTGAGCCCTGCTGTGCATCCTAACAGTAGGTTTCCTCCACATATGGACTATCAGCATACTCAGGAGAAATTGCAACAATAATTATATGGTGTAATTTCTCCTGTTACCCTTGTAAAAAATAAATTGGGGCTAAAAGACTATTTTTATGGGAAAAATGTGATTTTTCATTTTCACAGCTCAAAATTATAAACTTCTGTGAAACACCTGGGTATTCAAAGTGCTCAAAATACATCTAAATACATTAATTGAGGGTGGGGTTTTTCACTGTTTAGACACATCAATGGCTCTCCAAATGCAACATTGCATCCATGATTACAGCCATTTTTGCATTCCAAAAGTCAAACTGTGCTCCTTCCCTTCCTACCCAATCTGTGTGCTCAAATAGTAGTTTTCCCCAACATATGGGGTATCGGTGTACTCAGGAGAAATTGCACAATATTTGTGGTCCATTTTCTCCTGTTACCCTTGTGAGAATAAAAAAATTGGGGCTAAAAGAACATTTTTGTGGGAAGAAGTTAAGTTCATTTTATCCTTTCATATTGCTTCAGTTCTTGCGAAGCACCTAAAGGGTTAATAATGTGGTTGATATGGTTTTGAGTAGTTTCAGGGGTACAGTTTTTATACTCGTATTAATTTCGGGTATTTTCTGACATATAGGCCCCTCAAAGTCTCTTCAAGTCTGTTGTGGTCCCTAAAAGAATGGTTTAGTAAATTTTATTGGAAAAATTAGAAATCGCTGGTAAAAATGTAACACTTCTAACTGCCTAACAAAAAAAGATATGTTTCAAAAATTGTGCTGATGTAAAGTAGAAATCTGGGAAATTTTATTTATTAACTATTTTGTGTGACAAAGCTCTATAGTTTAAATGCATAAAAATTAAAATTTTGAAAATGTCTAAATTTTCTCATTTGTTTATTTTTTCACAAAAAAACACAAGTCATAACGAATAAATTTTACCACTGTCATGAACTACAGTATGTGACAAAAAAACAGTCTCAGAATAAGTGAGATACATTTAAGCATTCCAAAGTTATTAGCACAAAGATTGGCACTGGACAGAATTGTAAAATTTGGTCTGGTCATGAAGGTAAAAATAGATTTGGGTGTTGAAGGGTTTAACAGAACACTGCAATGTATAGGTGTGGGACAAATACTAAGATCTCCATGTAACAATAACTCGGATTTTGGTAAGAACTTACCTGTAAAATCCTTTTCAGCGAAGAAGGAAGGGAGACACACTAGTCATTACTAGTGGGTAGGCGGAGCCCACATAGGATAGAAACACCTCAGATTAAAAAAGTGTTGACCGGCCCCTCCAGCATATAGGGCTCCTCCTACTCCAGCTCTCCAGTCGTACCCAAGCTAAGTAAGAGCAAATATCACCAGCGGAGCAACATAACCCCTTCTGAAGGATTTCAGAGAGAAAAACAAGGAGACAGGTTATGCATATAACAGAAAAAACCACACAGTTTCAGGTACTACTCACTGAACCTGACCAGTGCGATGAGCTGGCAATGCTGGAACAGAGCCTTACGCGCCGACCTCAGCCCAGATAATCGCTATCAGAGAAGGGTCACGCCGCATCTGAAAACACAACAACACACTTCTGCCATGGGAGGGATGTGTGTCTCCCTTCCTTCTTCGCTGAAAAGGATTTTACAGGTAAGTTCTTACCAAAATCCGAGTTTCAGCAGCAGATGAAGGAAGGGAGACACACTAGTCATTACTAGTGGGACGTCCCAAAGCAGTCCAAAAATAAGGGTGGGCAGAAAAACCAAAAGAGGCAGATACCCAACAACCTAAATAAATGCGCAACTAGCGCTAACTACAAGTTCACAAGAACTTTAAACTACAGCCGCCTGCAGGACCCTACGTCCTAAGGCCGCATCAGCGAAGCACTGACGTCCACCTTATAAAATCTTGTAAATGTGTGGACGGAGAGCCAGGTCGCCGCCCGGCAGAGCTGAGCTGCCGAGGCTCCTTGATGGAAAGCCCACGATGAACCCACAGCCCTTGTGGAGTGAGCTCGAATCTTAATCGGGCAAGGTTCGCCCTTAAGTCGGTAAGCCTCTAAAATGGCCGACCGAATCCAACGAGCTATAGAATCCTTGGAAGCTCATTGCCCACGTCGACGACCTGCTGGAATCACAAACAGAGAATCCGACTTCCGAAAACTTTGAGTAATAGACAAATAGAACTTCAAAACCCGCACCAAATCCAGTGTGTGCAAGGCCCGTTCCTTCGCATTCCTTGGCTCCGGACAGAGCGAGGACAACACAATATCCTGGTTAACATGAAACTGTGACACCACTTTAGGTAGAAAGTCGCCCCGTATGCGAAGCACTACGCGATCTGGGAGAAACTCCCGAAAAGGAGGCGAGCAAGAAAGAGCCGCCAACCCAGAAAACCTTTCTCAAAGAAGTGACCGCCACTAGGAAGGCAACCTTCCAAGAGAGAAAGGAAAGATTAACAGAGTCTATAGGCTCCAAAGGTCCATGTTGAAGAGCCTCCAAGACAAGATTAAGCTGCCAAGGAGACACAGGCGCCTTCCGGTTACCCTGCGAAAAAAGGAACGTACGTCCCTACGCGAGGCGATAGTCTTCCGAAACAGCAAGGACAGAGCAGAAACCTGTCCTTTCAGAGTGCTAACTGTTCGTGAATGTTTGAATGGTCTGAGCAAGGCTCCCTGTTGGTTACAATGGTACTATGAGGAATGTGAGATGGAATCAGGTGTACTGATGGTCTCTATAAGGACGAATTCCATCAGGTTGCCGGTGATCATGTTCTGGTCTGAATCCTTTTTTCCAGTTTCTGTAGCTGCTTCGGTCTGCATCTCCTGTATCAGATAAGACAATTTCTTATTTTGTGTTTTTGCTATATTTTTGCATTTGGTCCTGCACTTCTGTGAGGGCCTTCTGGGTCCCTCCGGGGGCTTTTGCCCTCTCAGTTTAGTCCAGCCACTGTGTTTTGTACTTTTGCTTTTTCCAGTTTTTTCAGTGGCTGCTGTTTTTGTTACACCAGAGAACTAATTTAGGTGGTAGAGGTAGTGTGATCTCAGGTGATTTTGAAATTAGTAGAGTTGGTGTTTTTCAGGGTTTTCTGGGATTGCAGTAAGTACCCTTCCTGTCCTTTTCTATTTAGATAGTTTGGGCCCCAGCGTTTGCTCATACTATTTTCTTTCTGTGTCAGTATTTCCTCTTGTCTAACCGCCATTACATGTTTGGGGGCTTTCTATTATCTTTGGGGTTCTGCTCCGGGGCAGATAGCTTTCCTATTTCTATCTTTAGGTGTAGTTAGTTTCTCAGGCTGTGACGAGGCGTCTAGGACCAACGTAGGAACGCTCCACGGCTGCCTCTAGTTGCGGTGGTTAGTCAGGGTACTGCAATCTCATAGATTCCAACTGCTCTGGTGTATTTCCATTTTGCCTGCACTCCTCAGCTAACGTAACATAACAGCAAACTGCCAACCCCTTGTCCAGCCGTACTGCAAAAGCCATAAATTGAAATGGAAAAATCCTCAGGTTCTGAAGACCGACCTAGTATACGGACCTCTGGCAGCTCGCAGGTGGCAATGACTTCGGTGAAACCTTGACGTCAGATTGGTCTCAAGTGCCACCCGTCAAACGCAGAGACTTCAGGTCGGGAGAACGGCCTGGGTTAACAGACGGGGCCAGAGGAATGGATGGAGGTGCTGCAGAAGCGACACCAGTGTCGAGAACACGCCTCTGGCCAATCTGGGGCTCAACTAGGGACTCTCTCAGTTGTCCGACGCAACACCAAGGAAGTAAGGATATCGCAAACACATAGATTAGCTCGAATTGGTCCCAAGAGCCACCAGAGCATCCACTGCCAAGCTCGGTCCTTGCTGGTACATGAAGTCGGTAATTGCATTGAACCTGAGCTCAAATCCACTTGGGGAGTTCCACGAAGCACAGCTGCAAAATTCCGGATGAAGACTCCATTCTCGGGACCATCTTCGCGACTGAGAGTCGCGTAATTCTGAATCCTGGAATGTGAATCGCAGAGATGGCTGGCATTTGGCCTGGGCTACCAGAATTCGAGACACTCATCATGAGCTGAAGCTCCTCGTCTCACCTTGATGTTGATATACGCGACGCCGTCCGTTGTCTGTCTGCCTCGACTGCAGACCGCTTAAAGACTTCAGTGTGGAGGCTAAAGAAACTGCCTAGATTCAGATGTTGATCGGCAGGACAGACTCTTCAACGACCATACTCCTACAGGATCGTTCCAACACCCCCCGTCGGGCTGGCATCGGTTGATCGACCACTCGTGAGAGGAAGGACTTCCCCGGCATAACGCTTCCGACGTACCACATTCTAAGACTCTCTCACTGTGGAATTGATAACACTGCTAACCATGAAAACTGCGATGATCAACGTTTCAAGATGAACATTTGGAAGCCCTGAATGAATGGGGCAAACGAATTGCTTCCATACACGCATATCAACAGAACCTATCCCACCTCGAAGGGGACTTGCTGTCGCTGATTCATAATTTACATGACGAAATGACTCTTGCTTGTCTGAGCGAGACACCACTGTTCGTACGTGTCGAATGCATTCCAAAAGATTGACTGCGACGGTCCAAGCGACTTTCCATTACCAGCCACCCGAAGTCTCCAGGGCTGAAGGATTAGATTGCGAACGTCACGCCTCTCCTTTGGGACGCCTCAATCAAGGTCGTCCAATAGGAAGATGTAACCCCTGTCTTGCAGAATCGCCTGGAGGAGCCAGATTTTTGAAAACTCTGGTGCGAGGCAACCCGATGCCCCAAATGGAAATGGTCCTGGCTATGCAAACAAGACGTTGGTGCCTTTCCATGGGACCATGCAAATAAGCGTCGCGAATGTCGATTGACAAAAAAATTTCTCGACAAGCCGCTATACGGAGCGAAGTGACTCATGCAGAATTTCCGGGAGCGGACACCGATTCAATCTTTGAGATCCAGAATGGGCGAAATTTGTCCCTTTGGGACACAAAGGGTGAATAAAACCTTTCCCGTCCTCCGGTGGAACTGTACCACACAACCTTTGTAGAAGGGAATCACCTCCCGCATTAGAGCGCAATAGCTCGGGCTCTGATGGAATGCGGATTTGAAAACTGTTGGCAGATGGTATGTGAAAAGAGCTCCAGGGAGTAATCTGAAGTGTGGCCTGACGCATCCTTCACTTTTGGTGGGGGTGAAGGACACAAGGAAAGGTGTTGTTCCTGACCAGGAGCCTGCACTGATGATTCAGTGCTTGCAGTTTTTGAAACTTCAGAAGAGGAGGCGATAGAGCTGTAGGCTTTTTCGGCAATGTAAGCCAAGACCTGTTCCTGATGCTCCGGCTTTAAAAGCAGTTTACCTACTCCAGAAAAGGGAGCCTTCCAGGCCTTCTGGAGCCAGATGACGCAGGCTCAACACCTCCTGCCTTAGGTGCAAATTGTGCTTTTGGCACTAACAGCAGATGCACCACCACCACCATCAGTACCAGCTGCCCCCCCCGCCCACGTCGGCAGCCGATTCAACCATACTTCCTTATGTTTGTGAAAATGTACCAAAAATTCCAGCAGATATATGGTTCTGTATGAGGAGAGTACAGCTGTATATGGTGTAGTGAAAAATTTAAATCTCCGTATATATTTCCAGAGTCAAACACAGATGCTCACTCAGTATGGATTTGACAGTAATACAAACAGCAGATATACGGTACTGTATGAGGAGCGTACAGCTGTATACAGTGTAGGGGAAAATTTAAATCTCCATATATATTTCCGGAGTCACACACAGATAGTCAGCATGTATTTGTCCGTGATACCAGCCGGTACATTGGTAGTGTGTGAGAAGCATACAGCTCTATACGGTGTGGGAAAAAATGAACAGTCGGTAATTGTGCAGAAAAAAAGAATTAAAGTATTAGTGTTGTGTAAAAAGCAGTCTGCACAGCAGTGTACACACAGCAATACAGCTATCAGGCAGCCTAATAACCAGCGCTGCTGCACACAAGAAAATCCTTCCCTGTCACTGCACACTAACTGTAAAGCACAATTGCTATCAGCACAAGCACATAAGAACTTCTATCTTTACAGCCCTAACTCTCTCCCTGCTGATAAACAGTAACCTCTCCCTACTGTTAAGATCAGCAGAAGTAAAATGGAGGTCGGCAGTCAGGGCTTTTATAGACACTATGACGCCCCCCAAAGCAAGCCAATCACTGCAATGCCCTTCTCTAAGATGGTGGTGGACGCTGCACATGTCATCTCGTTGCCCACAGTGTACGTCCTTGCTCAGTACAGTGCAACAGTGTGGTAAAAGGAGACAGATTTACTCATCCGTATTCAGGCAAAGTATTTAAAATCAAAAACTTTTTCACGTGTGATTCTACACATGTGATTTATCTCATAAAGTGCCCCTGTGGCTTACTTTATGTTGGGGAAACCTCCCAAGCTATACCTGACAGAGTCTCTAAACACAAATCGACAATACGATGTAAGAACCTTCTCCTTCCTATCCCCCATCATTTCATATCCTCCGGCCACAATATCTCTCAATTAAAATTCCAAGTAATTGAGCAGGTTCCACCTTCCCGGAGAGGGGACAATAGGATTCTCCACCTTAGAAAACATGAGGCGTATTGGATTCACACTCTAGATACATTAAGCCCAAAGGCTTAAACAGAGAATACGAACTATCCGCATTTTTATGATGTCACAGGGCATATGTACTCTAGATTATGCATCAATTTTCTGGTGACATGACAATGTATTTATATTATAAGATTTTCGCTTGAAATTATATTATTAACTATCTGAGTACAATACCATATTGTAGGCTGTCTTATGCATTGTTATATCTATTACCATCATAACATGCTCTCTTTCTTTTCTAGAGCCGTTTATATTAAAACCCCGTGGATCTTTCACTGCAAATCACCATCTTTATCACTTTGGAATTCCACCTAGGATACACCTAAGATCACCACACTATACTACTATGTGATCACGTTGAAACTAATGTCACTATTGCTGCCTCACAAGCCTCCCATTGGACGTACTGTATACCGTATATACTCATGTATAAGCCGAGATTTTCAGCACCTTTTTTTGTGCTGAAAATGCCCCCTCGGCTTATACATGAGTCATAGGGCAGAAACAAGCTGGGGAGGGGTTGCGGCGGCAGGAGCCGATGGCTGGGACATCATACTCACCCTCCCCGTGCCATCGCTGAACGTCCCTGCAATCCTACGTTCTCCCCGGCTTCCTGCAGCTCTCCCCGGCTTCCTGCAGCTCTCCAGCTCTGAGCGGTGACGTAATACCCGCTCATTAAGGTCATGTAATATGGACGCGATGCCACTCCCATGGGCGTGGCCTCCATATTCATGGCCTTAATGAGCGGTATTACGTCACCGCTCAGCGCTGGAGAGCTGCAGGAAGCCGGGAGAGCTGCAGGAAGCCGGGGAGAATGCAGGATTGCCGGCCGGGACGTTCAGCGATGGCATGGGGAGGGTGAGTATGATGGAGGAGGATGGGGGAGCATGGAGGAGGACAAGGAGCATGGAGCAGGACGGGGGGGAGGACGGAGAGCACGGAGCAGAACGGGGGAGGATGGAGACACGGACAGAACAGGGGAGGACGGAGAGCACGGAGCAGGACGGGGGTAGGACGGAGAGCACGGAGCAGAACGGGGGGAGGACGGAGAGCACGGAGCAGGACGGGGGTGGGCACAGAGGAGAATGGGGGAGTGCAGAGCTGGATGGGGGAGCACGGAGCAGGACGGGGAGGATGGAAAGCACGAGCAGGACAGGATAATGGAGCAGGAGGAGGGGAGCACAGAGGAGAATGGGGGCACACAGAGCTGGATGGGGAGCACAGAGCAGGACCGCAACTTATATACCCGGCTTATATGCGAGTCAATAAGTTTTCCAAGTTTTTTGTGGCAAAATTAGGGGGGTCGGCTTATACACGGGTCGGCTTATACATGAGTATATACGGTAGTCTAATAAAATCTTTTTCTCACCATCACATCGTACCTGTCTTTCCTGATCTTTACCTCTAACTACCATTAGTTATTTTGATACCGTTTTTGCTATCTCACTCACTGTTACCATCAGTTACCATGTTAAATTGGAATTTTCTCCATATGTGTAATTCCCATATACACCATAGCTCTCCATATACTAGACATCAATAACGCTACTATTTAGAGCGGTTATTCTTCTTCTATAACCTCCCACACATCTGACTGTGGAACGCAAATACTAAGCACTATGGAACGCACCTCCATACTGCTTCCGCTTGGTCACTTCCTGTTTACTCATTTTGATGTGCGCTGTCAACTCTTAGTCCCGCCCTTTCCTTTTATAGCTCAGTGCAGCGCTTAACAGCCACACTGACAGCGGATACCGCATATACAGGCGTGACTGCCCTTTTCTACAGCTGCTCTTACAGGTATAGTTGACTATTGATCGTACATCACTATATGATGACGCTATTATACACGTGGTAACTCCTGTTACAGACATCTCCTTTCCCTGTCTGCCTATTTTTTTCCCTTAATAGCATCAGCCACATTAGCGGTGGATACCGCATTCAGGAGGCACACTGGCCCCTACTGGCTAAATAAGGTATTTACACATTTCCTCACTACTTTTAACACCACACTTCTGTATGGTAACCTCTTTAGGTAATGATTACCTACTCTAATCTCCACAGCTTGATAAGTTTTTATCACGCTTCTGATGTGAGTATATTCCTGTGTGGTCACACATTATATACCTTCTAGATATTGTCGGATTTCTTATTTCACCTGACACTATTTTTCTAGGTTAATATATACTATTTATGGGCATATCCTTTAAGGAGTCTGTTTCATATCATATTGTGAAGGTACGGTATTCCATGTCTACTTCCCTCTATATTTCTTTATATCTTACCTGGATTTTCCTGGGATTGCCGAGGGTTACTTTGCAGGGACTCACTGCACTTAGCAATTCTATAACTGACCCGTGGTATTTTATTTTGACTTATGTATATACTTTATTTCTGTGAAAACATTATGTGTTACTTTATGCACTTTGGACTACTATGTTATAGTCCACATCTTTAATGTGAGAATAACATGTTATTTTTTCTGTAGTTACTGACGAAGGTCTTATTGACCGAAACGTTTTTGGATATACTACCATTAAAATATCCTCTTCATAAGATGAGTACTTAGTCTTTTCTATATTTTATAGACACTATGACGCCCCCCATAGCAAGCCAATCACTGCAATGAATTTCTCTATGATGGTGTTGGACGCTGCACATGTGATCTCGTTGCCCACAGTGTACGTCCTTGCTCATTGGCTGAAAAAAAGGTGCCTGCAAGCATTCTTGGAAATTTGACTTCCGACTTTGGCGCTCGTTTTGCCGACCGCATGGCAGACTTCACGTTATGGTCGGGTTTTCGATCGGCGAAACTCGACTTTGGCAAAAGTCGGCGACTTATGAATCTGACCGACCTGTGTCGCTCAACTCTAGTTGTCAGAAGTTTATAGACTAAAAGAACAATTTACATTTTACTCAAAAATATACCTATAAAGAGAAAAATTAGACAAACAAAACATTTGAAAGTGGTCTCTTAATTTTTGCAAGAGCTGTATATTGTATCATTATAGTATATTTCTCTATACATAAGAACCTGTTGCATCTATTTTGATCTTGAAAGAGTTGACGACAAACTATGGTCACTGAAGAAACTGTCTCTTTCACATGAATTAGAGAAAACATTTTTCATATTTATGCATACATTTGACCTAAAACTCACTCAGATTTTAACATAAGCCCTAAAAAGAGATAACAAGAACCAAATGAAGTAAATGAGTAAAAAAAAAAAAAGACTTTGTCTCTTTTAAATTATGACAATGACCCAATATCACATGTATGTGACTCTTAAAAGTATGTGTACCTTTAGGATTAGCAGATAATTTGATGGTAAAATTAGTTTCTGGCGTTTTAAATCAATGGGATGACAATCATGTATGAGTAGACAACTTGTTTTATTTAATGAAAAGGATCTTATAAAGTCTGATCTTCACAACACATGTCTTTGACAGTTAATCAGGCTGGATTCCACAAACCCATACTAAGGGCCCCGTCTCACATAGCGACACACCAGCGATCCCGACAACGATCAGGATCGCTGGTGTGTCGCTACATGATCGCTGCTGAGCTGCCAAACAGGCAGCTCAGGCAGCGATCAGGACAGCGACACTGCGGGTAACATCGCTTAGTTACCCACAGTGTACGTTGGATACCAGCGCCCTGATGCAGGGAGCTGGTAACCAAGGTACACGTCGGGTTTCCAGGCGCTGCGCGGTGCCTGGAAACCAGCTGTGTACCTTGGTTACCAGCTGATCGCTGGTCTCCTGCCTGTCACACGCAGCGATGCGTGCTGGCCAGCGGGAGACCAGCAATCAAAAAAAAGTCCTGGCATTTCTGACACGACCAGCGATTCACAGCAGGAGCCTGATCGCTGGTACGTGTCAGACATAGCGAGATCGCTACTGAGATTGCTGTTTATCAGCGATCTCGCTATGTGAGACGGGGTCTTAAGACAATCTATGTACAAATGGAAAAGTTAGACTATTGTGATTCTCCACAGGAGTGGTCGACCAACAGAGATCGTCCATAAAGTCAGAGTAATCTCTGAAAAATTAAAGTCCTCTTTCACAGTATCTAATATTAATGATCATGAGTTCATCATTATGAGGACACTGAACAACATCGGTGTGCATATCAGGTTTGCTTGTAGATATGCCTTTGATAACCAAGAGGCTTTCTTCATGCTGCCCACCTGCTGTTTGCTAAAGATCATCGCAACAAGCCAGAAGGCAATTGAAACAGTGTTTTGAGGACAGATGAGACCAAAATAGATCGTTTTTGTTTAATTGAGAAGCGTTTTGTGGTAATATCAGGGCTTGGGCCCATTTTCCTGCATCTAGGCTAGGTGGTTTGCCATCATTGATGAAACAATGAATTCTGAATTATACCAGCAAACTCTAAAACAAAGTTTCAGGACATCTGTCTATTAGCTGAATCTCAACAATACATGAGACATACAGGGAAGTCAATAACACAAAAAACACAAGTTGTACAAAAGAATGGTTAAAGAAGAATAAAGTTTAAGATTTGGAATTGCCAAATCAAAGTCTTGACCTTTAGTTATAAGTAATTATATAATTGGACATGTTTAGATGAAGTTATTGCTATACAAGGGGGTCACATCACATACTGAAAGCAAAAGTTTATATATTTGCCACTCAAAGATGTGATATTAGATTTTCCTAATTTAAAAAATGACAATGTCCAATATTTTTGATTCGGTTGAGTTGGTTCTCCTTCTTTTTTTAGGACTTCTGTGAAAATCTGATGTAGTTTTATGTTACCGTACATTTATGCAGAATTATGTAAATAATTCACAAACTTTCAGGCATCACTAATAATAATAATAATAATATTAATAATAATATTTTAATTTAAATAGATCCAACATATTCCTCAGCACTTTACAATTAAGCGGGACATGAACTGACAATAAAACATCACATAGTAACACATAGTTCAACAGTTACAGGAGAAGTGAGTGCTGATATATGTGAACGATATTTTAGTTTGTTTTGAAAAAGAAAGGGATGAAGCGGAAATAGTGAATATTCTGGATCAACATTTCGAGATCTAAGATGTGGGAAATGTGAAACAGTACCTAGGAATACAGATAGAAAGAGAAGAAGATGGGAGTTTCCTTCTTAGGCCAGAGTCACACTAGCGAGAAATACGGACGAGTGCTATGCGAGAAAAAATCGCATTGCACTCGGACCAATGTTAATCTATGGGGTAGCTCCCAGCAGCCGATTTTTTTCTCGTTCGTATTATATGTGCCAGTGAAATCGCAGCATGCTGCGATTTGCACCGTATATCGGCCAAGAATCGCCAATGCAAGTCTATGGGTGTCAGAAAAAAAATCGGATTACACACGGACCACATGTGTGACTTGCGAGAAATACGCACCAGTGTCCTTTAGAAAAGCCGGCAATTCAGTGCGGTATACTGTAAAATCACACTGGCAAGGTTTTAAAACACAAACAAAAGAATAGATATATACACATAGAATACATATATATATATATATATATATATATACACGTCATTATGACACATATATATATATGTTTATTTATAGTTCATACAGTTCTACAAAGCATAATAGCCGCTAAATCAATTGCCGGCTTCTGTAAAATCATTACAGAACCTGACATGAAATGACACATGGTTTACATACAGTAAAGCATTTCATTTCATTTAGTTTGATGTATGTTTTTGACTAATAATTAGATTAGTGTATGTGTGCAAAATTTGGGACATGTAGGTGTTAATTTAACATGTAAATTCATTGTAAAAAAAATGCGTGGGCTCCCGCTGTATTTTCTCCGCCAGACAGGAAAGCCAGTGACTGAGAACAGATATTTATAGCCTTGAGAGGGACCATTGTTTTTGGGCCCCCCCTGGCTACTAACATCTGGCCCCAGCCACCCCAGAAAAGGCACATTTATTATAAGATGCATTTTTTCTGTCGCTTAGCCTCTCTATTCCCATTGCAATTTAGCGGTGGCTCATGGGTTAATAAAGGGTAAATGTCACCTTGCTATTGAAAGGTGACATTAATCTGGGTTAATAATGGAGAGGTGTCAATAAGACAACTATCCATTATTAATCCTACTGTAGTAAAGGGTTAAAAAAAAACACACGCACAATAATTAAAAATTATTTTAATGAAATAATTACTCATAGTTTTTGAATAAATTTATTATTCTGCCAATCCATCTGAATCCCTTGTTCTCCTGTAATAAAAATAAAATAAAAAAGCAACAATATCCATACCTCTCTGCCATTCTGTCAGGTCCCTCGCTGCAATCCATCACAAGGGGTTAACTAGTTTACAGCAGGGACCGGTGCTAATGCTACCGGCCCGGCTGTAAACCATTGCAGAATGAATGAATTCATGTCTGCGCAGTGTCAGGGACACCGCACTGCACTTGCTCACTTAGCCAGTGCGTGTGTCCTTAGTGAACAAACTATGCCCAAAGATACCTGTAGCAGAGCTGCAGCAGAGATGACGTGTGTTTCTCAGTAACAGGACCTTCCACATGTGCCTGCTAGTGGGCGGAGCCGGCCACACGTCTCTCAGAGTCAGCAGTAGCAGATAGAGAATGCTTCAGAGCAAAGGACCTGCAGGCACGTGACTGCTAGTGGGCGTGGCCTAAGCTCCAGAGAGCTATGAGGTGAAGGAAAACTCCTAGAAGGGTAACTACGGGACACAGTTACCAAGGGGCATATACCGAACGGATAATCAGAACGTAGCCAAGGGTCATACACATAGAGGACGACGAAGTACAAGAGGAGCAGGCAGAGCGAAGTCAGAACGTAGCCAAGGGTCATACACGTAGAGAGCGACGAAGTACAAGAGGAGCAGGCAGAGCGGAGTCAGAACGAAGCCAAGGGTCATACACGTAGAGGGCAGCAGAGTACAAAAGGGACAGGCAAAACTCAAAACAGGGACACAGCCAAATCAGAACCAGACAAACAGAACGTAGCACAGGCACAAAGCACTGGCACAAGCACAACAGGGTCACACACACTCGGCCAAGGGTCAGAGTATAAGCGACAGAGGATGGCCCCACAATGAGGCTATAAAAAGCCTCCCAGAATCCCAGAGTGAGGCCATCCCAGTTAACCCTAAAACCACCTAATCCCAGAAACTCAGCAGACCATGACACGCAGGCGGGCCCCGGCTGACCGGAGATGAACTGTTTAGCGTGGGAAAGTTCTTATTTTTTTCCCACGCTATCGAATTCACTTCAGGCCAGCTGGGGACTCCGCACAGCCTCACTGATGTCAGCGGTAGTATATATATATATATATATATATATATATATATATATATGTGTCACAATGACATGTATATATACACTGTGTTCGAAATTATTATGTAAATAATTTTTCTCAGATTTTCCCAAATTACCTATATGAATTTCAGTCATTGTAATTTTCCAGTCAAATAACTCAAAATGCATGTTCCAAATTATTATGCACAGCAGAGTTTTCAACCTTTTCATTTTAACAAAGGACAAAAAAATGGTCATTTTTGAAATTATAAGCATTAGCGGGTTCTTACAAACTGAGATCAAACAGTTTTCAACTCAAAACTTTATTCTAGGTGATGTTACATTTGCACATAGGACCCCTTGTTCGAAAGGAGCTTCTGAACTCTCTCGTCCATTGAATTTGTCAGGTTTTGGATGGTTTCTGCTTCAATTGTTTTGCATGAGGACAGAATACCCTCCCAGAGTTGTTGCTTAGATGTGAACTGACTCCCGCCATCATAGACACTCCTTTTGATGATGCTCCAGAGGTTCTCAATGGGGTTGAGGTCAGGGGAGCATGGGGGCCACACCATAAGTTTGTCCCCTTTTATGCCCATAGCAGCCAGAGATGCAGATGTGTTATGTGCAGCATGAGACGGTGCATTATCATGCATGAAAATAATCTTGCTGAGGGATGCACGGTTCTTCTTCTTGAGCCATGGCAGGAAGTGCTGTTCCTAAAGGGCCGACAATTTCTCTCCCCATGATTCCAGCCCAAAACATTACTCCACCTCCTCCTTGTTGGCGCCGTAGCCGTGTTTGCATGGGGTGTCCATCAACTAGCCATCCTCCACTCCATCCATCTGGACCATTGAGCGTTGCACGGCACTCATCGGTGAACAAAACAGTTTTGAAGTCAGTCTTCATGTATTGTTTGGCCCACTGGAGTCATTTCTGCTTGTGTGCAGTGGATAGAGGAGGTCGACAGGATGGCTTACGCACAGCTGCAAACCTCTGAAAGACCCTGCATCTTGTTGTTTGGGGACGTTGGAGGCATTGTTTGGGGGACGTTGGAGGCACCAGCAGCTTCAAAAACTTGTCTGCTGCTATGACAAAGCTTTTTTGCCGCTGCTCTTTTAACCTGACGTAATTGCCTGTAAGGAAAGAGTCCTCAATTTTCCCTTATCAGCACGCACAGATGTGTACTGTGAATCAGCTACATACTTCTTGATTGTGCGATGATCACAATGAAGTGTCTTGGCAATGTTGATTGTAGTCATGCCTTGACCTAAACTCTCCACAATTTGTTGCTTCTCAGCAGCCGACACATCCTTTTTCTTTCCCATTTTGGCAGAAAATGTAGGCTGCTTAATAATGTGGGACAGCCTTCTTAAGTAGTCTTGCCTTTCATTGGACACACCTGCCAAACTAATTGCACAGGTGTCTGCAATTGCTTACAGTGATATAAAGAGCCCTGACACACATCACCATCAATGAGTTTAACTGACAAACAAAAAAATTGTTACCTTATCACTCCTAAACAATTTTTGCATAATAATTTGGAACACATTGTATATGTATTCTATGTGTATATATCTATTCTTTCTTTTGTGTTTTAAAATCATTGTGATCCATTATATGCCCATTTTGCGCATTGCACACGGATGACATACGGATCACTGTTCAGGGAACATTTGTGCGATTCTCGTCTGAAAAAACAGACTGATTTTTTATATGTTGTGTGTGACTCCAGCCTTATACGTTGTGTGTGATTCCAGCCTTAATCAAAATCACATGATTCAAGACATAATCAAAATATTTGGATTGAAAGATGCAAAACCAGTAAAGTCTCCAATGGAAACCAACTATCTGAAGGAGATAAACAGTGAACAGAATCTGTTACCGAATAATAAACAATACAGAAAGGCAATGAGAGAATTATTATATCTTGTGACTGTTACAAGGCCATACATTGCAACAGAAGTGGGAATTTTGAGCAGAAAGGTGTCAAAGCCAAACAAAATGAATTGGAATTCAGGTGAACAGAGTAATCCGTTATTTGAAAGGGTCTAGCAGTGTTAAACTGAAACTACCTGCAAGTGAGAAATGCATTTTAACCGGATATGTTGATACAGACTGGGCTGGAGATCCAATTGACAGGAAATCTACCAGTGGCTATCTTTTCGTGCTCTCAGGGGGACCAATTAGTTTGACTAGAAAGAAACAATCTATTGTAACACTGTCGTTGACAGAAGCAGGATGTGTCGCCGCAGCACATGCCAGTCAAGAAGTCCTATTGTTAAGAAAACTGCTAACAGACTTAGGACAACAACAGTTGGAACCAACAAAGATGTATGAGGACAATCAAGGAAGTCTAGTTCTTGCTCAGATGGAAAGAGTTAATTCAAGAACTAAACACTTTGATGTGAAGTTTCACTTCTTAAGGGATCACCAGGAACAAGGAATCCAAAATTTAGAGTACTTACTGCGTAACTGAAGATACGACAGCAGATATTTTCACAAAGTCATTGATGCTGAAAGACATCAGAGACTGATGAAGAAATTAGACTTAACTGAATAAGTCCTTACTATTGAGAAAGGGTGTGTTAGGGTTTGAGTTCCCGCTGCTGCACAAGGGGAGTCTAGAACCAGTCCCGCGGCGATCCCCCATCCATCTCCGTCCACAGTGGATCCTGCTCAGCTTAGACATCGGTCCCAGCGTCTCGCCCAGTCTAACAGTGTGCAGAGGATTACTGCTGCCTCTCCAGGCTCTGCTATTGTGGCCAGTACTGGTTAGCGGCGAGCAGACGTCTTTAGTAGAGTTGAGCGATACTTTCCGATATCCAAAAGTATCGGAATCGGAATGGTATCGCCGATACACAAAAAATATCGGCGATACCCGATACCGATACCGGAAGTCCCATGTAAGTCTATGGGAACAAAATATCGAAATAAAAAAAACCCCATTCTTGCCTTGTAGGTTAATTGTACATGAAGGAAAACAACAAAGAGTAATGTAGAATGTATTGGGGGAGGTTGAGGAGACATTAAAGGCATAGATGTTTAACCCAATCCAATGGAATAGCATTAATTTTTTTTTATTTAGGAAATACGTTCGGATTGACGAAGAAATTCACAATGTTGTTAACCTTTTTTCTATTTTGTCAAATATGTCTGTTTCACAACTTCCATGGTCTTCACCTTTTTAACTTTTCACACACTTTCTCCTTCATAATCTTCAGCAGCATCATCTTTCTCATCAAATTATTCTTCATCTTCACCTTCTTAATCTTCTAAAACTTCTTGCTATTCATCTTTTTGTTAACATTACTTATATTGTTCTTATTAAACAGTTATTATTCTTCATATTCTACTTCTTCATCTTCTTCCTATTCATCCTTTTCATCATATTCTTATTTGTGACAGACATTCCTGTACTTGTAATCTGTAAAACTCTGAATTTTCATCCTTCCGTTCTTGCTGTCACGAAAGATTTTAATTACAACAGTATTTGTCCGCGTTCAGTTTAGCCTGCAGCAGCATCAGGCATTTTCCAGGGGCACCACGAGGAGGAACGGACTCACCCCCATACACTGCTTAGTCTTCTTCTGCTTAGAATTTAGAGCATATATTTTGCTCTTCATTTTGGTCTTATACTTAAGGTTCTTCTGCTTTTTGATCTTCTGCTTATTGTTCTTCTGTCTCTTGTTCTGTATCTTGTAGTTTGTCTTAACCTTCTTTGTCCTGTTGGTGATGGTACAAAAGCCAATGGAAGTAACGAGGACCAGCTGACTGTGCTGGAACCCGGAGGGTCAGCAGAAGGAAAAGAGCCAATGGCACAACAGAGGACCAGCTGACGTTACTGGGACACGGTTACTAAGCAGGAGGTACCTGTGCTCCAAAGCACTACCAAGGACCAGCAGACATTGCTGGAACTCGGATACCGACATGGAGGCACTTAGGCCAAAGGCACTGCGGAGAACCAGCTGACGGTACTGGAACCCGGATGGGTAGCAGAAGGTACAAGAGCCAATGAAAGTAACGAGGACCAGCTGACTGTGCTGGAACCCGGAGGGTCAGCAGAAGGAAAAGAGCCAATGGCACAACCGAGGACCAGCTGACGTTACTGGGACACGGTTACTAAGCAGGAGGTACCTGTGCTCCAAAGCACTACCAAGGACCAGCAGACGTTGCTGGAACTCGGATACCGACATGGAGGCACCCAGGCCAAAGGCACTGCGGAGAACCAGCTGACGGTACTGGAACCCGGATGGGTAGCAGAAGGTACAAGAGCCAATGAAAGTAACGAGGACCAGCTGACTGTGCTGGAACCCGGAGGGTCAGCAGAAGGAAAAGAGCCAATGGCACAACCGAGGACCAGCTGACGTTACTGGGACACGGTTACTAAGCAGGAGGTACCTGTGCTCCAAAGCACTACCAAGGACCAGCAGACGTTGCTGGAACTCGGATACCGACATGGAGGCACCTAGGCCAAAGGCACTGCGGAGAACCAGCTGACAGTACTGGAACCCGGATGGGTAGCAGAAGGTACCCATGGAAATTAAAGTTGAGGCAGCAGGACTGTTTGCCGTTCACACAGCAGGGGAACAGCTGACATTACTGAACCTCAGTAACACGGGAGCAAGTGTAGACTGTGCTAACAGCACTTCCGAGAAACAACTGGCGGTGTTGTAACCCAGGGATGAGAAGAGAACAGGGTGGAGGCATCAGGACTTTTTGCCGTTCACACAGCAGGGGAACAGCTGACATTACTGAACCCCAGTAACACAGGAGCAAGTGTATACTGTGCTAACAGCACTTCCGAGAAACAACTGGCGGTGTTGTAACCCAGGGATGAGAAGAGAACAGGGTGGGGGCAGCAGGACTTTTTGCCGTTCACACAGCAGGGAACAGCTGACATTACTGAACCCCAGTAACACGGGAGCAAGTGTAGACTGTGCTAACAGCATTTTCCGAGAACAACTGGCGGTGTTGTAGCCCAGGGATGAGAAGAGAACATGGTGGAGGCAGCAGGAATTTGCCGTTCACGACAGCGGGGGAACAGCTGACATTACTGAACCCCAGTAACACGGGGAGCAGTGTAGACTGTGCTAACAGCACTTCCGAGAAACAACTGCGGTGTTGTAACCCAGGGATGAGAAGAGAACAGGGTGGAGGCAGCAGGACTTTTTGCCGTTCACACAGCAGGGAACAGCTGACATTCTGAACCCCAGTAACACGGGAGCAAGTGTAGACTGTGCTAACAGCACTTCCGAGAAACAACGGGCGTGTTGTAACCCAGGGATGAGAAGAGAACATGGTGGAGGCAGCAGGAATGTTTGCCGTTCACACAGCAGGGAACAGCTGACTTTACTGAACCCCAGTAACACAGGAGCAATTTAGACTGTGCTAACAGCACTTCCGAGAAACAACTGGCGTGTTGTAACCCAGGGATGAAAAGAACAGGGTGGAGGCAGCAGGACTTTTTGCCGTTCACACAGCAGGGGAACAGCTACATTACTGAACCCCATAACACAGAGCAAGGTAGACTGTGCTAACAGCACTTCCGAGAAACAACTGGCGGTGTGTAACCCGGGGATGAGAAGAGAACAGGGTGGGAGGCAGCAGGACTTTTTGTCCGATTCACACAGCAGGGGAACAGCTGACATTACTGAACCCCAGTAACACGGGAGCAAGTGTAGACTGTGCTAACAGCACTTCCGAGAAACAACTGGCGTGTTGTACCCAGGGATGAGAAGAAGAACATGGTGGAGGCAGCAGGACTGTTGCCGTTCACACAGCAGGGAACAGCTGACATTACTGAACCCCAGTAACACAGGAGCAAGTGTAGACTGTGCTAACAGCACTTCCGAGAAACAACTGGCGGTGATTGTAACCCAGGGATGAGAAGAGAACAGGGTGGAGGCAGCAGGACGTTTTGCCGTTCACACAGCAGGGAACAGCTGACATTACTGAACCCCAGTAACACAGGAGCAAGTGTAGACTGTGCTAACAGCACTTCCGAGAAAACAACTGGCGGTGTTGTAAACCCAGGGTGAGAAGAGAACAGGGTGGAGGCAGCAGGACTTTTTGCCGTTCACACAGCAGGGGAACAGCTGACATTACTGAACCCCAGTAACACAGGAGCAAGTGTAGACTGTGCTAACAGCACTTCCGAGAAACAACTGGCGGTGTTGTAACCCAGGATAGAAAGAACAGGTGGAGGCAGCAGGACTGTTTGCCGTTCACACAGCAGGGGAACAGCTGACATTACTGAACCCCAGTAACACAGGAGCAAGTGTAGACTGTGCTAACAGCACTTCCGAGAAACAACTGGCGGTGTTGTAACCCAGGGATGAGAAGAGAACAGGTGGAGGCAGCAGGACTGTTTTGCCGTTCACACAGCAGGGAACAGCTGACATTACTGAACCCCAGTAACACAGGAGCAAGTGTAGACTGTGCTAACAGCACTTCCGAGAAACAACTGGCGGTGGTTGTAACCCAGGGATGAAAGAAACATGGTGGAGGCAGCAGGACTTTTGCCGTTCACACAGCAGGGGAACAGCTGACATTACTGAACCCCAGTAACACGAGCAAGTGTAGACTGTGCTAACAGCACTTCCGAGAAACAACTGGCGGTGTTGTACCCAGGGATGAGAAGAGAACATGGTGGAGGCAGCAGGAATGTTTGCCGTTCACACAGCAGGGAACAGCTGACATTACTGAACCCCAGTAACACGGGAGCAAGTGTAGACTGTGCTAACAGCACTTCCGAGAAACAACTGGCGTGTTGTAACCCAGGATGAGAAAGAACAGGGTGGAGGCAGCAGGACTTTTTGCCGTTCACACAGCAGGGGAACAGCTGACATTACTGAACCCCAGTAACACAGGAGCAAGTGTAGACTGTGCTAACAGCACTTCCGAGAAACAACTGGCGGTGTTGTACCCCAGGGATGAGAAGAGAACATGGTGGAGGCAGCAGGACTGTTTGCCGTTCACACAGCAGGGGAACAGCTGACATTACTGAACCCCAGTAACACAGGAGCAAGTGTAGACTGTGCTAACAGCACTTCCGAGAAACAACATGGCGGTGTTGTAACCCAGGTGAGAAGAGAACAGGGTGGAGGCAGCAGGACTTTTTGCCGTTCACACAGCAGGGAACAGCTGACATTACTGAACCCCAGTAACACAGGAGCAAGTGTAGACTGTGCTAACAGCACTTCCGAGAAACAACTGGCGGTGTTGTAACCCAGGGATGAGAAAGAACAGGTGGAGGCAGCAGGACTTTTTGCCGTTCACACAGCAGGGGAACAGCTGACATTACTGAACCCCAGTAACACAGGAGCAAGTGTAGACTGTGCTAACAGCACTTCCGAGAAACAACTGGCGGTGTTGTAACCCAGGGATGAGAAGAGAACATGGTGGAGGCAGCAGGACTGTTTGCCGTTCACACAGCAGGGAACAGCTGACATTACTGAACCCCAGTAACACAGGAGCAAGTGTAGACTGTGCTAACAGCACTTCCGAGAAACAACTGGCGGTTTTAACCAGGATGAAAGGAACGGGTGGAGGCAGCAGACTTTTTGCCGTACCAGCAGGAAAGCTGACATACTGAACCAGTAACAAGGAGAAGTGTGACTGTGTAACGCACTCGAGAACAACTGGGGTGTTTACCGGGATAGAAGAGAACAGGTGGCAGCAGGACTTTTGCGTCACAGCAGGGGAAGCGTACTGAACCCCATAACAAGGGCAAGTTAGACGTGCACAGCACTTCGGAACAACTGGCGGTGTTGTAACCAGGAGAGAAGAGAACATGTGGAGGCAGCAGACTGTTGCGTTCACACAGAGGAACAGTGACATTACTGACCCAGAACAAGGCAAGTGTAGACTGTGCTAACAGCATCCGAGAAACATGCGGTGTTGAACCCGGGATAGAAGACAGGTGGAGCGCAGACTTTTTGCCTTCCACGCGGGAACAGTGATTACTGAACCCATAACAAGGACAAGTAGCGTGCTAAAGCACTCGAGAACAACTGGCGTGTTGTACCCAGGGATGAGAAGGAACATGGTGGGGCAGCAGGAATGTTTGCGTTCAACAGCAGGGAACAGCTGCTTATAACCCGTAACACGAGCAAGTGTATACTGTGCTAACAGCACTTCCGGAAAAATGGCGGTGTTGAACCAGGGATGAGAAGAGACAGGTGGAGCAGGGATTTTGCTTCAACAGAGGAAAGCTGACTACTGAACCCCGAACACGGGGCAGTGTAACTTGCTAACGCACTTCGAGAACAACTGCGTGTTGTACCGGGATGAGAAAGAACATGGTGAGGCGAGAATGTTTGCCGTCACACGCAGGGAAAGCTACATTATGAACCCATAACACGGCAAGTAGATGTGCTAACAGACTTCCGAGAAAATGGCGGTGTTGTACCAGGTGGAAGAAGGTGGAGGCAGCAGGACTTTTGCGTCACCACAGGGGACAGTGACATTACTGACCCAGTAACACAGGAGCAAGTGTGACGTGCAACGACTTCGAAAACAATGGCGGTGGTAACCCAGGGATGAGAGAGAACATGGTGAGCAGCGGACGTTGCCGATCAACAGCGGGGACAGCTGACATTACTGAACCAGTAAACAGGAGCAGTGTAGACTGTGCTAACAGCATTCGAGAACAATGGCGGTGTTGTACCCAGGGTAGAAAGAAAGGGTGAGCAAGACTTTTGCCGTTCACACAGCAGGGAAAGTGACATTACTGAACCCAGTAACAAGGACAAGTGAGACTGTGCTAACAGCACTTCCGAGAAACAACTGGCGGTGTTGTAACCCAGGGATGAGAAGAGAACAGGGTGAGGCAGCAGACTTTTTGCCGTTCACACAGCAGGGAACAGCTGACATTACTGAACCCCAGTAACACGGAGCAAGTTTGACTGTGCTAACAGCACTTCCGAGAAACAACTGGCGTGTTGTAGCCAGGGATGAGAAGAGAACATGTGGAGGCAGCAGGACTGTTTGCCGTTCCACAGCAGGGGAACAGCTGACATTACTGAACCCCAGTAACACGGGAGCAAGTGTAGACTGTGCTAACAGCACTTCCGAGAAACAACTGGCGGTGTTGTAACCCAGGGATGAGAAGAGAACAGGGTGGAGGCAGCAGGACTTTTTGCCGTTCACACAGCAGGGGAACAGCTGACATTACTGAACCCCAGTAACACAGGAGCAAGTGTAGACTGTGCTAACAGCACTTCCGAGAAACAACTGGCGGTGTTGTAACCCAGGATGAGAAGAGAACATGGTGGAGGCAGCAGGACTGTTTGCCGTTCACACAGCAGGGGAACAGCTGACATTACTGAACCCCAGTAACACAGGAGCAAGTGTAGACTGTGCTAACAGCACTTCCGAGAAACAAACTGCGGTGTTGTAACCCAGGGATGAGAAGAACAGGGTGGAGGCAGCAGGACTTTTTGCCGTTCACACAGCAGGGAACAGCTGACATTACTGAACCCCAGTAACACAGGAGCAAGTGTAGACTGTGCTAACAGCACTTCCGAGAAACAACTGGCGGTGTTGTAACCCAGGGATGAGAAGAGAACAGGGTGGAGGCAGCAGGACTTTTTGGCCGTTCACACAGCAGGGGAACAGCTGACATTACTGAACCCCAGTAACACGGGAGCAAGTGTAGACTGTGCTAACAGCACTTCCGAGAAACAACTGGCGGTGTTGTAGCCCAGGGATGAGAAGAGAACATGGTGGAGGCAGCAGGACTGTTTGCCGTTCACACAGCAGGGGAACAGCTGACATTACTGAACCCCAGTAACACAGGAGCAAGTGTAGACTGTGCTAACAGCACTTCCGAGAAACAACTGGCGGTGTTGTAACCCAGGGATGAGAAGAGAACAGGGTGGAGGCAGCAGGACTTTTTGCCGTTCACACAGCAGGGGAACAGCTGACATTACTGAACCCCAGTAACACAGGAGCAAGTGTAGACTGTGCTAACAGCACTTCCGAGAAACAACTGGCGGTGTTGTAACCCAGGGATGAGAAGAGAACAGGGTGGAGGCAGCAGGACTTTTTGCCGTTCACACAGCAGGGGAACAGCTGACATTACTGAACCCCAGTAACACGGGACAAGTGTAGACTGTGCTAACAGCACTTCCAAGCAACAACTGGCGGTGTTGGAGCCCAGGGTCAAGGAGGATGTGTAAATACTACATCAAGTATTTTCCTTGTTACGTGTCAATTAAAAATGTCTATACTCCAAACAAGAGAAATATAACCTTTAGTACCATAAGATGATGATTTTACTTTAAAAAATATATGTAAATTAATAATTGACAAACATAAACGCATACATTAACATGTTGAAAAGCAATGCAAACCACAATAAAAATCGGTTAAATAATCTGCTATACGGTTTTAAATAAAAGCATACAAGTACATATCAGAATCCATTAATGATGGATAAGTAACAGTATGTACACCATTTTCATTTGCTGAATAATATCACTAAAAAGTTTTTAAAAATATCTAAAATTTCCATCATGTAATACTGATAATATGTGCCAATCATTTATATTAACAAAAAAAAAACCTTTTTAAAAAGTGCATAGTGAAAACAGCTATTTATGCCTGACTGTGGACTTGCAAGCATGACAACGGATAGATAAGGTATATATAGATGAGACTGCATAGCCACAGATGGTGAATGGCCATGTAATACTGTACCTCAATAAAGTGTGCGTTACTACTACATCCTTTTTTTATATAGCTTTATAAAAGGGTACGTGCATGTATGCTTGCGCCTTTGTTTGGACGCACAGACTGGCTTCCTGCGTGACGCGTTGGGTATTGGAGCGTCTGTGCGTCTTATGACGCAGACTAACATTCACGGTGCGCATCGTTCATCATCGCAAGCGTACCGACAACACAAAGGCGTTGTCATGACTGCTTTACTCAGTAAACATGCACCTATGATGAAACATACACGCATGTGCCCTATTACATAACAAGCTACAAGAAAAATGCGTGTGAGGTGTGACACAGCTGTTTTGTTAAGGTACAGTATTATATCGACATTGTACAGGTGTCGCTATTCAGTCTGATAAATAGATATCATTCACCTATTCTATCAGTTGTCGTTCTTTCAGCACCACTTACAGGTATATATTTTTGCTATTGTGACTATGCACTATTGACTTTACCAAGATAATGCATGATTTTTGTTAGCGATTATCATGTTTACATGAAGGACCTTTATGATATGGGCTGTTAACTTTCTAATCAAATATGTATTTTTTAAAATGACACAAATATAAGTAATGTTGAAGAGGACTATTCCTACATGCATTGTTTGCACAATATTACAGGTGTACATCACGTCCCTTAATCAACATTGGATATTATATTTACTTGTATGCTTTTATTTCAAAGGCAAGAACACTGAAGTATAACCTTCGCACTGCAGCAGTTGTCAAAGTTCAACCCACATTATGCACTTCCAACATTGCAGTATTTGAGTCATCATGATGTGAGTTGGATTTGTCTAAGCTATGGAGTGACAAGGTTGACCATCAGTATCCTATAGCATAAGTAGGCTTTTGTGTTTGCATTTGTTTTCGACATGTGCATATCTGTAATAATATGTCACAATATATTTTGTTACAGATTTGTGACAAAGACAAATCATTTTATGGTTTGAAAGTTGACGTTTCAAATGTTTACAGCTTAGAAATCATGGTGTAGCCTCATATCTATGTGTAGCACTAGACACTTTGAGATGTCATGTTTTTTCACCATGATTAGGTAGCTAGCAGTAATTTTTGCCAGACACACAGCAGGGGAACAGCAGGCGTTACTGAACCCCACAAACACATCAGCGATTGTTTTCATCTGTGCATCTAACACTTCTGAGCAGCAACTGGCGCTGTTGAAGCCCAGGGTCAAGGAGGGTGTAGGCACAAAATATTGAGTTATTGCCTTGTTACGTGGCCATTGCAAATGTATGTACTTCAAACAAGAATAAATGAACTTTTACTACAACAATAAAATGATAAATTTCAATTACAAGAATAGAAAAATATTTATACTTGACAGTCCTCTGTGGTTGATAACGTTTAATGGCTAACTGAAAATATGGTAACAAATTCAAAGCTTTCGAGACTACTCAGGTGTCTTCATCAGGCTAAGAGTAAAGCCAAAAATGAAGAATCACATATTTCTACACACAACAGGACACAGGAATAGCTAAGACAAGTGAGGGAGGGACAAGTGAGGGGAGACCGGCAACAAAAAGGAGAACAAGGATGAATTATCAGCGCCACACAATCACAGATAAATTAATGAATTTACCTGTGGCAAAAGACTTTTGTATGCCCGGTCATAGCATCATGGATATGGAATTACTGGTATTAAAATATAACTTCAAATATGAGAAACGTACAAAGGTTTCAGAATATAAGCTCATCATGACCTTTGACACTGTTAGTGATGGAATGAATAGATCACATGGATTTATGTCATTCTATATCAATTAAGGAATCTGCGTCTATGCCCTTCCAGGGTCATGAAAACCCAAAAAAATACGCCAATGAGAGGGCAATCAAACTTCTATCCTTATCTAGGAACTGTTCCAATATTTATGTTCATCCCTGTGAGATAATGACAGTTCTGATACACGTCACTTACTTGTCTTACCTATTGCACTATTCCTGTGTCCTGTGTGTATAGAAATATGTGATGCTTAATTTTTTTAGTTAGTCTTTCCCTGATGAAGAGACGTGAGTAGCCTTGAAAGCTTGCAATTTGTTTCCATCTTTTCAGTTATCCATTAAAAGGTATCAACCACTGCTGACTCTGAAGTCTAAATATTTTTCTATCTACTGGCTAACACGGTACAAAGATACACATGTTTTCTAATTTCAAGAAGGAAAAATAAAGAAAATACAAATATAAACGCATATATGCACATGCCAAAAATAAATGGAACAACACAACACCCAAAAAATTGGTAACAAAATATAGTGTTGTAAATTTAAGAATAAAAGTCCATTTTTTTTTTTATGAATAATGCTTAAGGAACGCTATGTTAAACCATAACATAGTGAAGACAATGGATTTTGTAATAGTCACTCATCATCATCATCGCAAATTTTATGTGACAGTCACAGACATTTCAATTATTTAAGTTCATAAAATCGTAACTTTCTATAGCATGTATGACATGTCCAGCATGGACTCATCAATGTGATTGATGACACAATAATGTACAATAAAAAATAACCATTTAAAAAAACATTAGGCATTGTTTGTCACAATTTAAGTGTGTGCCTGCAAGTGTAGGTGAAACAAAGGCTACGGATAGCAAAGGTATATTCTATGTCTGTATCAGACAGTGGACAGCCTCTGATGGGTAATGCCGATGTTATACTGTACGTCAATAAAGTCTGCGGCTGAAATCATGCATTTTTTGCTTGTAGAGTGTTGAAGAGGGTAAAAGAATGTCTGGTTGCGCAAAGCTTTATCCGTCAACACTACCTTCCTACTGTCACGCGTAGGGTAGGGTAGCGTGTGGCAATTAGCTGACTATCAAATGTGAGGTTAGGCTGCGTTATTGCGCACTAGGGACGCAAAAAAAAATACAGCAGTAATAATTTAATGTGTAATACTCCACCTATGACAAACAAAAAAATTACGTTCCCTCTTTAACAATGTACAAGACTAACAAGCCTAATGGTTGACGCTGACTTAATTGAGATACAGTATTACATCAACATTGTCCATGAGTAACTATGCACTGTGATACCTATATACCAGTATTAATTTATATCTCTTGTGGTTGTTTCAACAGCACTTGCAGGTATAACTACCTATTGTCAGTATGCATGATGCACTTTCTAGATGTAATAATTTATTATTGGACATTATTACCATGTTTACATGCTGGCCATTTCATATATGGTGTTTGAAGTTACAGTTGGCATCAGTATGTGTATTTTATAATGTCTGTCATAAATAAAACTCGTGATGATGATGATGAGGATTTAATGATTCGTACATCCATTGACTGCATTATCTTACAGGTACAGATAAAGTTCCTTAAAAAAGCATTAATTCATAAGTCTGAAATGTACTTTTATGCATTAATTTCAAAATGTGAAGAGTAGACTATGTTTTATTTTTTGTTACCATTTCTAATAGACATGTGCAGATATGCGCTGTGATGACAAATTATTATTTGTCCATATTTGTCATAAAAATTTATCATTCTAGGCCTGCAAAACTTCACAATTTCATGTTTTCAGCATAACAAGCAGGGTGACGGCTCTTCCCTATTGGAGCATGTTGGTCATGTGTTTTTCTGTCCATGTGTCGGGAACAGGAGACTTCTTGCCGTTGACACAGCAGGGGAACAGCTGGCGTTACTGAACCCCACTAACAGTAGAGCTTGTGTTTTGTTCTGTGGGCACGACACTTCTGAGCAGCAACTGGCAGTGTTGGAGCCCAGGGAGTAGAGTTCAGGTGGTAGAAAGATGAACATAACAGGAGACATGGATAACGTTGCGAACCAGTTATTTAATCTGAAAACGGACAGACAAATTCTGGCGAGATCCATGCCTTGTTCATTTTCAGAAAAGTAAGCCGGTCTACATTATCGGAGGATAGTCGCATGCGACGGTCTGTTAGTAACACCACCTGCAGCACTAAAGACGCGCTCCGATAATACACTGGCAGCAGGGCAAGCCAGCACCTCCAATGCATACTGGCTAAGCTCTGGCCATGTATCCAGCTTAGAGACCCAAAACTTGAATGGGGAAGAGCCATCTGGGAGTACACTGAGAGGCAAAGCCAAGTAGTCTGTCACCATCTGACGGATACGTTGCCTCCCGCTGACTGGAGCCCTCTCGATGGTGTAGACATTTGTGGCGCTGCCACAAAACTTTGCCACATTTTTAACATACTGTCTTTCCCTGTGCAGAGGCACTGCGTGTGCTCCCTCTTGTTGCAGAGCTCTCTACACTGCCTCGACGCACAGAGCTGCTTTGTAAAGCAGTAGCAGCAGCAGTGCTCTCGGCAGTAAGGTAGAACATTAGGGATTGCACCAGTGTGTCTTGGTACTCCCGCATTTTACGCTCCCGGTTCAACGGTGTGATGAGGCTTTTGACGTTGTCCCGGTAGCGAGGGTCTAGGAGGGTGTACACCCAATAATCAGACGTCGTGAGAATGTGGGCGATGCGGCGGTCGTTTCTTAGGCACTGCAGCATGAAATCAACCATGTGCTGCAGACTCCCAACTGGCAAAGAAACGCTGTCCTCTGCAAGAGGCGTTATCTCTGCCTGCTCTGCATCACCCCACCCTCGCTCTACATACTGACTAGAGCGTTGTGTACCTCCCTCTGGAGCGATGTCTTCCTCCTCCATTGACTCCTCCTCCTCATCCTCCTCACAAAGTGAGCCCTGCCCAGCCCTTTGTGAGGAACCACGTTGCGCTGACTTTCCAGAAGGTGATGGAATTTGTGACTCCTCATCCTCCACCTCTTCCAAAACCTCATCCCTTATTGCTTGCAGTGTTTTTTGAAGCAGGCAGATAAGGGGACAGTCAGGCTGACTAGTGCATCATCTGCACTCGCCATCCGCGTTGACTCATCAAACGCACGCAAAACGTGGCACATGTCCTTCATAGTGGCCCACTCATTAATGGTGAAGTGTGGATGGCGCAAATTGCATGTTGATTGCGCCTGATGCAGCTGATACTCCATAACTGCTGGCTGCTGCTCACACAACCGCTCCAACATATGTAACGTTGAATTCCACCTGGTTGATACGTCACATATGATGCGATGTTCAGGAAGGCGCAATCTGCGCTGCAGAGCTGCAATGCGCGATCTGGCCATGCTGGAACGTCGCAAGTGAGCGCACTCTAGGCGGACCTTGTGCAGCAGTGCATCAAGATCCGGATAGTCCCTCAAAAAACTCTGCACGACCAAGTTGAGCACATGTGCCAGACATGGTATGTGAGTGAGGTTGCCAAGGCCCAGAGCTGCCACCAGATTTCGGCCATTGTCACACACTACCAAGCCTGGCTGGAGATTCGCTGGCAAAAACCACACGTCGCTCTCCTGCTTGATGGCATTCCAGACCTCCTGCGCTGTGTGGCTTCGATTCCCCATGGGAATTAATTTCAGAACGGCCTGTTGCCGTTTGGCCACGGCTGTGCTCATATCGGTCGCATCAGGTAAGCGTCCACGGGTCCATGTGGAGGTAGACCGTGACGGCTCCTGCAGCGATGATTCTGAGGAACTGGAGTAGGAGGAGGAGTCAATGTGGACAGACTTGATTCCGGCAATCCTTGGAGTTGGCAGAACACGTACAGCGCCACTCGCAAGATCTGTACCCGGCTCCACAACATTCACCCAATGGGCAGTGAGTGAAAGGTATCGTCCCTGGCCATGGGTACTGGTCCACGCATCGGTGGTCAGGTGGACCTTGCTACTGACGGCGTTTAGTAGCGCATGTTTAATTTTTGCCTCAACATGCTTTTGCAGACCAGGGACGGCTTGCCTGCTGAAATAAAATCGGCTGGGCACATTGTATTGTGGGACTGCCAATGCCATTAATTCACGGAAACTGTCAGTCTCCACCAGCCTGAATGACAGCATTTCAAGGGACAGGAGTTTTGCAATGCCAGCATTCAGAGCCTGTGCTCGTGGATGGTTTGCCGAGTATGGCCGTCTTTTATCCCATGCCTGTGCTACCGATGGCTGTTTTGTGGCCTGGGTGTGTGAGGATGACAGGGAACTTGCAGCTGTGGGTGGAATAACACTGTGTCTCTGGACAACAGTGACAGAGGTTCTTCCATGGCGATCCTTTGAGGAAGCCGAACCAGCTGTGTGTGAACTGGAGGAAGAGGCTCCAACACGAGCTGAAGATGTAGGTGCTGCTGTAGGTTGGCCTACATCTCCAGTGTGTCTTTGTAACTCAACAAAGTGCTTTGACCGCACATGTTTCCACATATTTGTTGTATTAAGGTTACTGACACTTTTACCTCTTTTAATTTTTTGATTACACAGCTTGCATTTGACATAGCAAATATCATTTGCAACTGTATCAAAAAAGGACCACGCAGAGCAAGTCCTGGGAGCGCCCGGTTTGGCTGTTGGAAGAGAACTGCTCCGAACGGGTGCCAAACTGGAGGCTACAGGCAAGCGAGTCTGCAGCCTACCTCTCCCTACTGTTTGGACCGTTGGTGCAATCTCTTCCTCAGAGCTGCTCCCACCACCTTCCTGTTCCTCACGCCATGTTGGGTCTTGGACCTCATCATCTCCACCACTACCCTCTTCCAACACCTGCTGTTGTTGGGTGGTCTGGCCAGCACCATGCTCAACAGAAACTGGCAACTGAGTCTCATCATCATCAGATGCGTTCTGCGGTGTGCTGACCATCGGCACTGGCTCACCCGCCTCTTCAGATTCAGAGAGACACAGCTGTTGCGCATCACTGCATACTGCCTCTTCTTCACATTCCAGAATGCTGCTTGGCTGGGCCCCTGTTTCCAAGCCAACAGATTCTGAGAACAGAAGCAGAGACTCAGCTGGCTCCTGTACAGAGCTCTCTGACTGCCTGGGCAATTTGGCAGGCGGTGAAGAGACTGATGGTTGTTCAACAGTGCTGTGGTCCTGAGAGGAGGTGGAAGCTATTGAAGTCGATGCATTGGCTGCCATCCAACCAACAACGGCTTCAATTTGTTCTTCACGCAGCAGGGGGGTACGCTGAGCTCCTACAAAAGTGCGCATAAAGGAACGCTCACGGGAAAACTGGTGGATGCTGTGTCACTGGGTGCGGCAGCAGCCACAGAATCCCCACGTCCTCTCCCTGCTGCAAATCCACGGCCTCGACCACGACCACGTGCCTTACTCACTGACTTCTTCATCTTGGTAGATTGATAAAGAAAGTCAGAAAAGTTAAGGCCTAAGTGTGGTTATTCCTCACAGACTACAGTGAACCCTGCAGACAACTGTTCAGTATCTGTGAAAGGCCCCTTTGTGTACTTCTATAGTGTTTGCAACCAATGTATTGTATACGGATGGAAGCGCGTCACACTAATAGATTAGATTTTTTTCCACTAAAATGGAGCAGCACCAATTAGAGAAAAATGTGAAGGATGAGGCAGTGACACACGCTCAGCAGACTACAACCGGCAGTGGTTGAAGAACAAACTGGAGCGTAATCTGCACTCACAAAATGAAAAGCTCACAGACTACAGTGAACACTGAAACACAACTGTTCTGTAGCTGTTAAAGGCCCCTTTGTGTACTTCTATAGTGTTTGCAACCAATGTATTGTATACGGATGGAAGCGCGTCACACTAATAGATTAGATTTTTTTCCACTAAAATGGAGCAGCACCAATTAGAGAAAAATGTGAAGGATGAGGCAGTGACACACGCTCAGCAGACTACAACCGGCAGTGGTTGAAGAACAAACTGGAGCGTAATCTGCACTCACAAAATGAAAAGCTCACAGACTACAGTGAACACTGAAACACAACTGTTCTGTAGCTGTTAAAGGCCCCTTTGTGTACTTCTATAGTGTTTGCAACCAATGTATTGTATACGGATGGAAGCGCGTCACACTAATAGATTAGATTTTTTTCCACTAAAATGGAGCAGCACCAATTAGAGAAAAATGTGAAGGATGAGGCAGTGACACACGCTCAGCAGACTACAACCGGCAGTGGTTGAAGAACTAACTGGAGCGTGATCTGCGCTCAAAAAATCAAAACCTCACAGACTGCAGTGAACACTGAAACACAACTATTCACTATCTGTGAAAAGCTCCTTTCTGTACTTCTATAGTGTTTGCAACCAATGTATTGTATACGGATGGAAGCACGTCACACTAATAGATTTGATTTTTTTCTAATATAATGGAGCTGCACCAATTCCACTAAATAAAATAAAAAAAAAAAAGAGTCAGTGACACGTGCAGATGCCTACAAACAGCGGTGGATGCAGAGCAAACTGCAGCGTCACCTGCACTGTCACACACACACCTTTCACAGAGCTGTTAAAACAACACTGGCAAAATGAAGCTTTACACAGCGGTTGGTAAACTAGCCTGCCTCAAGCACAGTAGTACACAAAATCGCAATATCTAACTGTCCCTCAGAGTCAGCACAGCAGCGTTCTGTCCCTTACTGAGTTCACAGCACAGTGACGCTAAAATGGCTGCGGCGCCTTTTATAGTGCATTCTGACATCATTTCAGCAGCCAATCACAGCCATGCCATTAGTTAAGATGACCGCAGCATTACAGGATGTGCCCACACTTCGTAGGATTCCTCATTGGCTGACTAAAATCACATTGCCTCTCAAAGAATTATGGGAACTTCCGATTCCGGTATACGATATTGAAAAAGTATCGGAATTAAGTATCGGAATTCCGATAACGCGAATATCGGCCGATACCCGATGCTTGTGGTATCGGAATGCTCAACACTAGTCTTTAGGACAAAGTCCTTGTTTTCCCCTTCTGAGCATGCCCAGGGTGAGATGTTGTGAGTGGGCTTGGGATGAGTTCTGAGCAGAGGCTCCCTCTGGTGGTTACAAGTGGTGCAGGTCTGTCCAGTGAAGATTGTGAGGATTGGGAATCAGGTGTTACTGACTGGTCTTATATAAGGGAGTCACCTTCCCATCAGGGTTGCCGGTGATCAATTGTTCTGGTCTGAATCCTTGATTCCTGTTTCCTTTGTAGCCTGCTGTGTCGTGTCTGCATCTCCTGCTAACAGATAAGACATTTTCTTCTTTTTGTTTTTGTGCTTGATTTTTGCATTTTGTCCTGCACTTCTGTGGGGGCCTTCAGGGTCCCCTCCGGGGCTTTTGCCCTCTCAGTTTAGTTCAGCCACTGATGTTTGTACCTTTGCTTTTTCCAGTTTTTTCAGTGGCTGCTGTTTTGATTTTGTTACACCAGAGAACTAATTTAGGTGGTAGAAGTCGTGTGATCTCAGGTGTTTTTGAAATTAGTAGAGTTGGTGCTTTTCAGGGTTTTCTGGGATTGCAGTAAGTACCCTTCCTATCCTTTTCTATTTAGTTAGTTTGGGCCCCAACGTTTGCTCATACTATTTTCTGTCTGTGTCTGTATTTCTTCTTGTCTAACCGCCATTACATGTTTGGGGGCTTTCTATTATCTTTGGGGTTCTGCTCCGGGCAGATAGCTTTCCTATTTCTATCTTTAGGTGTAGTTAGTTTCTCAGGCTGTGACGAGGCGTCTAGGACCAACGTAGGAACGCTCCACGGCTGCCTCTAGTTGTTGTGGTTAGTCAGGGTACTGCAATCTCATAGATTCCAACTGCTCTGGTGTATTGCCTTTTTTGCCTGCACTCCTCAGCTACCGAAACATAACAGTATCACCGGCCTAAAATTTAAAATTGTATGGTACTCACAGAAGGGAAAAAATTTGTGAAAGAAAAAACTGTTGTCAGAGTTGTCAGAGATATTTTTCTGTTTGTTGCATTTTTTTTTTTCCCTCTGTATCTCTGGGTGCTGGGGAGGATTTTTTCTCTCAATGGAGTTTGCACAGTTGTCTGGCCGTGTGGATCAGCTTGCCACTGAGGTTCAGAGTATTGCTGCATATCTTGCTAGGTTGCCTGTTGTGGAACCTAGGATTCCCATGCCAGATTGTTTTTAGGGATCGAGCTAACTTTCAGAATTTCAAAAATAATTGTAAATTGTTTTTTGCCTTAAAATCTAAGTCCTCAGGGAACGCAGCGCAGCAGGTTCAAATTGTGATCTCTCTCCTGTGCGGCGATACTAAGGATTGGGCTTTTTCCCTGACACCTGGGGATCCTGTTTTGAGTGAGTTGATGCATTTTTTCAGGCTTTGGGGTTATTGTACGATGAGCCTAATGTCACTGATCAGCTGAAAAAGCCTTGTTGCATTAATCAGGGGCTTGATGACGCTGAGTTATACTGTCAGAGATTCCGTAGGTGGGCAGTCCTGACCAAGTGGAATGACGACGCTTTGGCGGCCCTTTTTCGGAAGGATCTGTCAGATAATGTAAAGGATGTTATGGTGGGATTCCCTGTCCCCTCTGGTCTCAATGATTCTATGTCATTAGCGATTCAAATTGACAGACGTTTGCGTGAGCGGAGAAGTATGCGTGATAGTGTTGCCTTGTGAACCTGCTCTGAATCCATGCAGTGTGATAGAGTGGTGTCTGGGGCACAGCATCATGAGTTTCGAAAGCGCAATGGGTTATGTTTCTACTGTGGTGATGCCTCTCATGCTATTTCAGTCTGCCCTAAGCGGGGAAGACGTTTTGCACGCTCAGTTGTCTTGGGTAGTGTTCAGACTAAGTTTTTATTAACTGTCACTCTGATATACTCTCTGTCCTCATTTTCTGCTCAGGCTTTCGTTGATTCTAGAGTAGCTATTAACCTGATGGATTATGATTTTGCTAAACGTTGTGGGTTTCCCTTGATACCCCTACAGAAGTCTATTCCCCTACTGGGGATCGATTCTACCCCTTTGGCTGAGAATAAACCTCAGTTTTCTACTCAGGTGATAATGAGGGTTGAACCTGATCATCAAGAGTGCTGCAAATTTTTGGTTCTGTATAATCTGCATGATATTATCGTACTGGGTTTCCCTTGGTTACAGTCTCATAATCCTGTTTTGGATTGGAAAACTGTGTCTGTAACCAGTTGGGGCTGCCAATGTGTTAATACCAACACTCCTGTTTTTTCTGCCTCCCCCCAGGCTCAGGATGTTCCTGACTTTTTCATTGATTTTTCTGATGTATTTAGCGAAAGTAAATCTGCATACTTGCCTCCCCATAGGAGCTATGACTGAGCTATTGAATTAGTGCCTGGTAGTAAATTCCCTAAAGGTCGCCTTTTTAACTTGTCTGTACCTGAACATGACGCTATGCGGTCTTATATCAAGGAGTCATTGGAGAAGGGTCATATCAGACCATCCTCTTCACCCTTAGGTGCCGGTTTTTTCTTTGTGGCCAAAAAGGATGGTTCATTAAGGCCGTGTATTGATTATCGTCTTTTGAACAATATTACTGTGAAATATCAATACCCGTTACCCTTGATTTCTGACCTGTTTTCCAGGGTGAAAAACGCTACTTGGTTTACCAAGCTTGACCTCAGGGGGGCATATAACCTTATCCGCATTAAGCACGGGGATGAATGGAAGACGGCATTCAATACCCCGGAGGGGCATTTTGAGTACCTTGTGATGCCCTTTGGGCTCACTAATGCTCCTTCTGTCTTCCAGTCCTTCATGAATGACATTTTCAGGGATTTTGTGGATAAATTTCTGATTGTTTATTTGGATGATATCTTGATTTTTTCTAATGACTGGGACTCTCATGTGAAACATGGTCGAACTGTATTCCAGATTTTGAGAGAGAATGCTCTGTATGTGAAGGGATCAAAGTGTCTTTTTGGCGTACAGAGGATCTCATTTTTGGGATTCATTTTGTCCCCATCTGTTATTGAAATGGACCCGGTCAAGGTTCAGGCCATCTGTGATTGGGTCCAACCTACTTCATTAAAGGCTCTTCAAAGATTTTTGGGTTTTGCCAATTTTTATTGTAAATTTATTGGTAATTTCTCGGTTATTGTTAAACCATTAACTGATTTGACCAAAAAGGGTTCTGATGTGGTGAATTGGCCTCCTGAGGCAGTCTCTGCATTTCAGGAACTTAAGCAGAGATTCACTTCTGCTCCTGTTCTACGGCAGCCTGATGTTTCTCTGCCATTTCAGGTGGAGGTTGATGCCTCTGAAATTGGGGCAGGTGCCGTTTTGTCCCAAAAAGATCCAGAGACCTCTAAAAGTAACCCTTGTGCCTTTTTCTCTCGAAAATTTTCTCCTACTGAACGTAATTATGACGTGGGTAATCGGGAGTTATTGGCCATGAAGTGGGCTTTTGAAGAGTGGAGACATTGGCTGGAGGGAGCCAAACATCAGGTGGTGGTCCTTATTGACCATAAGAATCTGGTTTATCTGGAATCTGCCAAGCGACTCAATCCTAGACAGGCCAGGTGGGCCTTGTTTTTCACACATTTTAATTTTGTGGTTTCCTTTCTTCCTGGCACTAAGAATGTTAAGGCGGATGCCCTCTCGAGGAGCTTCCTTGCGGACTCTCCTGAGTTATCTGATCCTTCTGTTATTTTGAAAGAGGGTGTAGTTCTTTCCGCCATCTCACCTAATTTGAGACTTGCTCTGGAGGGGTGTCAGGAGGATAGGCCCGAGCGCTGCCCTGTTGGAAAATTGTTTGTCCCGGACCAGTGGAAAAAGAGTGTGATGTCTGAGATTCATTGTTCCGTGTTGGCTGGGCATCCCGGAATTTTTGGTACCAGAGACTTGGTTAGTCTGTCCTTTTGGTGGCCTACCTTGTCTCATGATGTCAGGGAATTTGTGCAGTCCTGCGGGACTTGCTCTCGCTCCAAGCCTTGCACTCGCTCTAGTGGTTTGTTGATGCCATTGGCTGTGCCCAAAAGACCATGGACCCATATCTCTATGGATTTCATTTCCGACCTTCCTGTTTCTCAGAGAATGACCGCCATCTGGGTGATTTGTGATAGGTTTTCTAAGATGATACATCTTGTGGCATTACCTAAGTTGCCTTCCTCCTCTGAATTGGTGCCGTTGTTCCTTCAGCACGTGGTTCATTTACACGGCATTCCTGAGAACATAGTGTCTGACAGAGGAGTCCAGTTTGTTTCCAGATTTTGGAGGACTTTTTGTTCTAAACTGGGTGTTCAATTGTCTTTCTCCTCGGCATTTCATCCTCAGACCAATGGTCAAACTGAGAGAACAAACCAGACATTGGAGACTTATCTAAGATGCTTTGTGTCTGCTGATCAGGATGACTGGGTCTCTTTTTTGCCTTTGGCTGAGTTTGCTCTTAATAATAGGGCTAGCTCTGCCACTTTGATGTCTCCGTTTTTCTGTAATTCTGGGTTTCACCCTCGATTTTCTTCAGGACAGACGGAGGCTTCTGTCTGTCCAGGTGTTGACTCTGTTGTGGAGCGTATGCAACAGATTTGGGACCAGGTAGTGGAGAGGTTGTCCCTCTCTCAGGAGAGGGCCCAGCGGTTTGCTAACCGGCATAGGACTGATGGTCCTCGGATTAAAGTGGGTGACTTGGTCTGGTTGTCCTCAAAAAATATTCCTATGAGAGTAGCATCTCCTAAATTTAAGCCTAGGTTCATTGGACCTTATAAGATCATAGAGATTCTTAATCCTGTTTCTTTTCGTTTGCTTCTTCCAGGGACATTTAAGATCCATAACGTGTTCCACAAGTCCTTGTTGAAGAGGTTTGAGGGCAATCTGGAGTATGTGGTTGAGAAAATATTAGATTCTCGTTTTTCTAGACGGAAACTCCAGTATTTGGTTAAGTGGCGAGGTTATGGTCAGGAAGACAATTCTTGGGTGTTTGCTTCGGACATCCATGCTAGGAGACTCATCCGTGCGTACCATAGAACTCATCCTGACCGACCTGGTTGCTCAAATGAGGGTTCGGTGACCCCTCCTCAAGGGGGGGGTACTGTTGTGAGTGGGCTTGGGATGAGTTCTGAGCAGAGGCTCCCTCTGGTGGTTACAAGCGGTGCTGGTCTGTCCAGTGAAGATTGTGAGGATTGGGAATCAGGTGTTACTGACTGGTCTTATATAAGGGAGTCACCTTCCCATCAGGGTTGCCGGTGATCAATTGTTCTGGTCTGAATCCTTGATTCCTGTTTCCTTTGTAGCCTGCTGTGTCGTGTCTGCATCTCCTGCTAACAGATAAGACATTTTCTTCTTTTTGTTTTTGTGCTTGATTTTTGCATTTTGTCCTGCACTTCTGTGGGGGCCTTCAGGGTCCCCTCCGGGGGCTTTTGCCCTCTCAGTTTAGTTCAGCCACTGATGTTTGTACCTTTGCTTTTTCCAGTTTTTTCAGTGGCTGCTGTTTTGATTTTGTTACACCAGAGAACTAATTTAGGTGGTAGAGATCGTGTGATCTCAGGTGTTTTTGAAATTAGTAGAGTTGGTGCTTTTCAGGGTTTTCTGGGATTGCAGTAAGTACTTCCTATCCTTTTCTATTTAGTTAGTTTGGGCCCCAACGTTTGCTCATACTATTTTCTGTCTGTGTCTGTATTTCTTCTTGTCTAACCGCCATTACATGTTTGGGGGCTTTCTATTATCTTTGGGGTTCTGCTCCGGGGCAGATAGCTTTCCTATTTCTATCTTTAGGTGTAGTTAGTTTCTCAGGCTGTGACGAGGCGTCTAGGGCCAACGTAGGAACGCTCCACGGCTGCCTCTAGTTGTTGTGGTTAGTCAGGGTACTGCAATCTCATAGATTCCAACTGCTCTGGTGTATTGCCTTTTTTGCCTGCACTCCTCAGCTACCGAAACATAACAGTGAGATCTCTCATTGGAGATCAGGGGTCACATGCTCAGGTACTGCAGCAGCTCGTATTGGTCCGCCAGGAAGGTCCTGTGACTACTGGTGTTCTTGAACAGTTTCATTGGTCCTTGTTTCTGGCAGGTCATGTAGCTGTTACTATAAAAGGGTGGCATGGCTGGGCCGCCATGCGCTAGTATCAATTGCATTATGTGCTATGCGCCAGTGTGATCATGTACGCATGTGGTTAGGGCTCGGCTGAAATAAGCCCCTAGAATACCGGCACCTCCGGTGAGGAGATTTGGGTGCAAGTGGTCAGGGCTTGGCTGAAATAAGCCCCTAGAATACCGGCTTCTCCAGTGAGGAGATTGCTTGATTGCGTTGCTGTTTACATGATCACGGACTGCTATCCGCACAGCAGTTATCTGTGTATCCCTGTGTAAGGTTCTTTGTCTCTGTTGACATGTTCCTTGAAACTCAGTTTTCCGTCGGCCATTTTGCTTTCTGTCTTTCTGCAGCTCTTGCCCTCAGTTAATATGGAGTTCCAGTTTTCATGTTCCCGCCCTGATTCTTCCCTCTTGCTTCTTAAGCAGCCTCAGCTGAACAATCAGTGCTCCTGAATCAAGCCTCAGTCAGTCTGTGACCTGACTCCTGGAAGCCTTGGACTTGTACTCCAGCTATTCCCTACTGAGGAACCTTGGAACACTTTTGGACTCTGGAAACCTGCTGTTTGGTGAATCCATGTTTGCAGAGGAATTACGGTACAGAGAAGAGATCCTGAACCTGCTTTGGAGATTTATTGTAGTGCTTGAAGTTACTCTGGCCTGCTGTGTCTCCTGTCGCTGTTCTTGCAAACTGTGTGACCTTTTCAGCATGCTTGTATGAAGTAATACAAGTCATTTCATTTCAACCTATGTCTCCTGTGTTTTCCTCGCACCCAAGCACAAGACGCTATAGGAACTGTACACTATACTTGACAAGATTCAGGAGCCAATGTTTAGTGTCTGCTGGGTCTGGGAAAGCCGTGTCTGCTGTGACTGTGGATATCAGATGTCCGTTTAATACCTTATGTGATGACAGTGGTTGTGACTTCTCACAACCATTCCAGGTGAGCGCATTCCCTTAAAATTTTACTCTGGAGTGTTACCACAGGTAAACACTATTGTTTTTTTTTTTTTTCCTTTCCTCTTCTCCTTCCAGCACTTCTGCCTTAAAAGATCTGGAAGATGGAGGCCCGCATAAAGGAACTTTGCGGAGTGACTGATACAATCCTTTCAGATGTACAGACTTTAAAAACCCGTTTTGCCAGCCTACAGGACCTCACTAATCATAATTTGCAAGTGTTTGGACAGACTACCCAGGAATTGCGAGCCAGGATTGAGGCTCTAGAGGAACGAGCCCAGGCTCCTGCCATAACCCCAAGTTCTGGGATCCCCAAATTACCTCCTTTTCGTTTTGGCGGTGAACGTGAGAAATTCAGGGGATTTATTAATCAATGCAATTTATTTTTCTCTGCACATGCTTCACAATTTCCCACTGAACGATCCAAAGTGCTTACTATAATCATGTTGCTTACCAATAAGGCTTTGATGTGGGCAAACCCTCTGATTGAGACTGAGGATGATTGTTTGAATCACCTTGATGCTTTTATTTCAGCCATGGGGCAGGTGTTTGATGACCCCAATTGAGGTGCAACAGCTGAAGCAGGCATGTTAACTTTGCGCCAAGGTAAGCGTTCAGTAGCCGAATATGCCCTGGATTTCAGGAGATGGGCTCTTGATACCACTTGGGACACTTCCGCTAAAAAATCTATTTTTCGGAAAGGGTTGTCTCCACTGATTAAGGATGAACTTGCTCGTGCCGACCCTCCCACTGCGTTAGGTGACTTTATTAACTATTGTATCCGTATTGATGCTCGTCTGACTGAACGCAGACAAGAGAGATGGTTCGAAAATAATCGCACTAACCTTTTACTACCTCCCTCCTCAGCTAAGGAACCTTTGAGTAGGATCACAAGGGAACCAGAACCTGAACCCATGCAGGTGGACTCTTTACAAAGACGGGTTAGTGATGCACGCAAAGAACATCGTATAAAGGAAAATCTATGTTTCTACTGTGGTAAGTCAGGGCACTTCATTATAAACTGCCCCAGCCGTTCTCGTAAGACTACTGCAGCAGTCATTCACTGTGAGTGTTGCGAGAGGAGCTCTGTCATGTCCGAGCCTCAGGCTCCAGAGAGATTGCTGCAAGAGATCTTGATTTCTCGGACTTAAACTCTGTTAGTTCTGGGGACGATGACGGTATAAACGCTGCAATTTTTCAAGTTTCCTCAGCGGTGTCCCAGCTGAGTTGTAAAAGAAACAATTCTCATTGCTTCCTTTCCATCAAACTCTGGGTTGACTCAGTCTGGGTGTCTAGATCTGCTATGATCGACTCAGGAGCAAGTGGAAATTTTATGGATATCTCCTTTGCTCTGAAACAGGGGATACGTTCAGTGAAGAAGGCTACTCCAGTACAGATGGAGACTGTGGATGGCTCTCTACTGACTTCTGGACCAGTGGATCAAGAAACAGAGCCTTTGAGGGTCCTTATGGGTAAAGATCATCAGGAGAAAATGTCTTTTATGCTTATCTCTTCTCCCCACTTTCCCATTATTCTAGGGCTACCATGGCTGCAGGCGCAGAATCCTACGATTAACTGGGAGACCAAGGAATTACACTTTCCGGAAGAAACAGATGCGTCAAGGAGTTTCAGCTTGCTCTGTCCTAAAGGAACCATGTCAGTCCCTGAACTACCAGCTGTATACCAGGACTATGTGGATTTATGTGACAAGAAGAACGCTGATCAGCTTCCTCCTCACCGTCCATATCAGACCCGGGCAAGGGGCGGCCCGCGGGCCGCATCCGGCCCGCCGGCTGTCAGTGACCGGCCCGCGGAGGCGCTCCGGCAGTCTCAGGGCCCCGGCATCAGCTGGCACAATACTTACCTCTCCCGTGCCTCCGCTGCTGCAGCTCCGGGCTCCACGGCGCTTCCTCTCACAGCCGGCCGCTGAATGACGTCATCATTCAGCGGCCGGCTGTGTCAGAGAGCGGGGACGCTGGACAGGTAAGACGTGTCTCTGTGTGTGTCTGTGTCTATGTAGTGCGGTGCTTTGTGTGTGTGTGTGTGTGTGTGTGTATGTTGTGAGAGAGTGCTTATGTGCTGTCTGTGTGTGATGATGGCAGGCATTGCTGATAATGGGCAGGCATTGATGATGGGGAAGATGATGATGGGCAGGCATTGCTGATAATGGGGAGGCATGATGATGATGATGGGGAGAAGATGATGATAATGGGCAGGCATTGATGATAATGGGCAGGCATTGATGATGGGGAGAAGATGATGATGGGCAGGCATTGCTGATAATGGGGAGGCATTGATGATGATGGGAGAAGATGATGATAATGGGCAGGTATTGATGATAATGGGCAGGCATTGATGATGGGGAGAAATGATGATGATGATGATGGGCAGGCATTGATGATGATGGGGAGAAGATGATGATAATGGGCAGGTATGTATATATACAGTTACAGTATACAGTATATATATATATATATATATATATATATATAATTGTATATATACAGTATTGGGTAGAACGGAGTTAATTATATTAGTCCGGCCCTCTAAAACCATCCCAATTTCTCATGCGGCCCCCTGGCAAAATTAATTGCCCACCCCTGGTCCATATGATTGTCCAATTGAATTATTGCCCAGAGCCGAGATACCTTTTGGTAAGATCTACCCCCTAGCGGGGCCCGAGCTAAAAGCTTTGAAGGATTATATAGACGAAAATTTAGCCAAGGGCTTCATACGCCCCTCTTCATCTCCCGCAGGTGCACCCATCTTCTTTGTGAAGAAGAAAGATGGATCTCTGAGACCCTGCATAGACTATAGGGAACTCAATAAGGTTACTATTAGAAACCGTTATCCATTGCCTTTAATCCCTGAATTGTTGGAGAGAGTGCGGCATGCCAAAATTTTCTCTAAACTGGATCTCCGTGGGGCCTATAACTTGGTCCGTATTAGACCTGGGGATGAATGGAAGACTGCTTTCAGGTCACGCTATGGACACTTTGAATATCTAGTTATGCCTTTTGGTCTGAGTACCGCCCCAGCCACTTTCCAACACTTCGTGAATGATATCTTCAGGGATCTCCTAGATACATTTGTGGTGATTTATCTGGATGATATTCTAATTTTTTCTAACTCCACAGAGGAACATCATGGACATGTGAGAATGGTCTTAGAACGCCTAAGACAAAACCATCTCTACATCAAACTTGAAAAATGTGAATTCCATAGGACCGAAATTCAATTTCTGGGGTATGTACTATCTACGCAAGGGATTAGTATGGATGGAAGCAAGACCCAAGCCATCAAGGATTGGCCAATTCCTAGAAATGTGAAGGAGGTGCAGCGTTTCATCGGGTTTGCCAACTTCTATAACGTTTCATTAAGAATTTTTCTGAGGTAGTGTCACCTATCACCCAACTTACCCGGAAACAGTCTAGGTTCTCCTGGACCCCGCAAGCTCAGGAAGCATTTTCCTGTTTAAAGGATAAATTTACCACCGCACCTATCTTAGTACATCCCAACCCCGAGCTTGCCTTCATAATAGAGGTGGATGCTTCAGACTGTGCCGTTGGAGCTATACTCTCTCAGAGAACAGGTGAGAAGAATGTCTTGCATCCCTGTGCCTTCTTTTCCCAGCAGTTGTCTTCGGCTGAGAGGAACTACGATGTGGGCAATAGAGAATTGTTGGCCATTATTGCCGCCTTCAAGGAATGGAGACACCTTCTTCAGGGAGCTGCACAGCAAATAGTCGTCCTGACAGACCATCGTAACCTTGAATTTATCAGGTCGGCTAAGTGCCTGACTCCTCGCCAGGCTCGCTGGAATCTTTTCCTAAACCAATTTAATTTTGTCATTTCTTATAGACCAGGATCGCGCAATGGAAAGGCTGATGCACTCTCTAGGATTCATTCAGCAGAACACGTCCACTTACTCCTCCTAAGACTATTCTTCCTGACTCTAGATTCCTGGGAGTGATTCATAATCAAGACCTACTTAAGGACATCAAGGAAGCATACCATGCGGATTCTTTGTTGGCTCAACCCCAAGGGACGTAAGTCTTGTCTTTAAGAATGGTGTGTGGATTCAGGGACAACGTCTGTATATACCTGAAACAGTCAGATTGAGAGTATTGCAACTCATCCACGATTCCAAGATAGCCGGGCATAGGGGAATTCTAAAGACACAAGAATTTCTTTCTCGTTTCTTTTGGTGGCCCACTTACAGGAAAGATGTCTTAAACTATGTCACTTCATGTGAAGTCTGTGCAAGATGCAAAACACCTCGCTCCTCACCAACTGGTCTGTTGCAACCTCTTCCCACCCCGTCCCGCCCGTGGGGATCCATTTCTATGGACTTCATTGTGGAGTTATCAACCTCTCAAGGGAAGAACACCATCCTAGTGGTGGTTGACCGTCTAACAAAGGCAGCTCATTTTATCCCTTGTGTCGGCTTACCCACTGCAAAACAGACATCAGACTTGATGATTAAGAATGTGTTTCGCTTACATGGAGTACCGGATGAGGTCATTTCGGATCGAGGGGTGCAATTCACTTCAAGGTTTTGGCAAAATTTCTGTGCAGCATTGGACATTAAAGTAAACCTTTCTTCTGCTTTTCATCCCCAGACTAATGGACAGACAGAACGAACCAATCAGACCCTGGCACGTATCTCCGCTGTTTTATCTGCCACCTACAGGATGATTGGGTGGATCTACTTCCACTGGCTGAGTTCTCTTATAACAACTCTCAGAGCGCCTCCACTAAGCAGTCTCCTTTTTACTCCAATCTAGGTTATCATCCTAACATTCTTCCTCGATTTCCCATAGATACGCCCTTGCCGGCAGTGGCTGAAAGAATCACTTCTTTACAAAAGAATATGGATCTTCTAAAGGAAAATCTAGAATTGGCTCAGGAAAGGTACAAGAAAGCAGCAGATAAATTTCGTAAACCTGCACCACTTTCAAGGTAGATTTGGTCTGGCTGTCAACCAGAAATCTTAAATTAAAGATTCCATCGTCTAAATTGGGACATAAGTACATTGGACCTTATAAGATCAATAAGGTTATAAGTGCTGTTGCTTGTCGTCTTCAACTGCCCAGAACTATGAGAATCCACCCTGTCTTTCATGTATCCCTACTAAAGGCTGCAACACCCAATACGTTTCCTGGACGTTCTTCTCCTTGCCCTGACCCAGTGCTGGTCGATGGTCAGGAAGAATTTATGGTGGAAAGGATTCTAGATTCCAGGTTGTACAGAAATCAGTTGCAATATTTGATTAAATGGCAGGGCTACCCAGTGGAGGACAACTCATGGGAACCAGTCAATAATGTAAATGCTCCTCGCCTGCTCTGCCAGTTTCATCAGAGGTACCCTGACAAGCCTGGTCTGAGGTCATCCGGAGGTTGTCCCTAAGGGGGGAGTAATGTAAGGTTCTTTGTCTCTGTTGACATGTTCCTTGAAACTCAGTTTTCCGTCGGCCATTTTGCTTTCTGTCTTTCTGCAGCTCTTGCCCTCAGTTAATATGGAGTTCCAGTTTTCATGTTCCCGCCCTGATTCTTCCCTCTTGCTTCTTAAGCAGCCTCAGCTGAACAATCAGTGCTCCTGAATCAAGCCTCAGTCAGTCTGTGACCTGACTCCTGGAAGCCTTGGACTTGTACTCCAGCTATTCCCTACTGAGGAACCTTGGAACACTTTTGGACTCTGGAAACCTGCTGTTTGGTGAATCCATGTTTGCAGAGGAATTACGGTACAGAGAAGAGATCCTGAACCTGCTTTGGAGATTTATTGTAGTGCTTGAAGTTACTCTGGCCTGCTGTGTCTCCTGTCGCTGTTCCTGCAAACTGTGTGACCTTTTCAGCATGCTTGTATGAAGTAATACAAGTCATTTCATTTCAACCTATGTCTCCTGTGTTTTCCTCGCACCCAAGCACAAGACGCTATAGGAACTGTACACTACACTGTGTTCCAAATTATTATGCAAAAATTGTTTAAGAGTGATAAGGTAAGAATTTTTTTGTTTGTCAGTTAAACTCATTGATGGTGATGTGTGTCAGAGCTCTTTATATCACTGTAAGCAATTGCAGACACCTGTGCTAATTAGTTTGGCAGGTGTGTCCAATGAAAGGCAAGACTACTTAAGAAGGCTGTCCCACATTATTAAGCAGCCTACATTTTCTGCCAAAATGGGACAGAAAAAAGATGTGTCGGCTGCTGAGAAGCAACAAATTGTGGAGTGTTTAGGTCAAGGCATGACTACAATCAATATTGCCAAGTCACTTCATTGTGATCAGCGCACAATCATGAAGTATGTAGCTGATTCACAGTACACACGTGTACGTGCTGATAAGGGAAAATTGAGGACTCTTTCCTACAGGCAATTACGTCAGGTTAAAAGAGCAGTGGCAAAAAAGCCTTGTCATAGCAGCAGACAAGTTTTTGAAGCTGCTGGTGCCTCCAACGTCCCCCGAACAACAAGATGCAGGGTCCTTCAGAGGTTTGCAGCTGTGCGTAAGTCATCCTGTCGACCTCCTCTATCCACTGCACACAAGCAGAAACGGCTCCAGTGGGCCAAGCAATACATGAAGACTAACTTCAAAACTGTTTTGTTCACCGATGAGTACCGTGCAACGCTCGATGGTCCATATGGATGAAGTGGAGGAGGCTGGTTGATGGACACCCTAAGCAAACACGGCTACGGCGCCAACAAGGAGGAGATGGAGTAATGTTTTGGGCTGGAATCATGGGGAGAGAGATTGTCGGCCCTTTAGGATCCCTGAAGGGGTAAAGATGAACTCCATAGAGTATGTTGAGTTTCTCAAACAGCACTTCCTGCCATGGTTCAAGAAGAAGAACCGTGCATTACGCAGCAAGATCATTTTCATGCCTGATAATGCACCGTCTCATGCTGCACATAACACTTCTGCATCTCTGGCTGCTATGGGCATAAAAGGGGACAAATTTATGGTGTGGCCTCCATGCTTCCCTGACCTCAAGCCCATTGAGAACCTCTGGAGCATCATGAAAAGGAGTGTATATGATGGCGGGAGGCAGTTCACATCTTCACAACAGCTCTGGGAGGGTATTCTGTCCTCATGCAAAACAATTGAAGCAGAAACCATCCAAAACCTGACAAATTCAATGGATGAGAGAGTTCAGAAGCTCCTTTCAAACAAGGGGTCCTATGTGCAAATGTAACATCACCTAGAATAGAGTTTTGAGTTGAAAACTGTTTGATTTCAGTTTGTAATAACCTGCTAATGCTTATAATTTCAAAAATGACAATTTTTTTGTTCTTTATTAAAATGAAAAGGTTGAAAACTCTGCTGTGCATAATAATTTGGAACATGCATTTTGAGTGCAGTTTGAGTGTTTTATTTTTTAAAAAATATACTGTTATCATAGGCAGTTTGTACAAAAACCTTTCAATTGTACTCTAATAGTTATTTGACTGGAAAATTACAATGACTGAAATTCATATAGGTAATTTGGGAAAATCTGAGAAAATATTATTTGCATAATAATTTGGAACACAGTGTATACTTGACACCCTGTGAGTCTAACAGGACACAGTCTTTTTCTCAGCAGCTCTGTGACGCAACAGGGTTCGCTTTATAACGCTGGTTCAGCGCCCTAGCGTTTTACTTTGCGGCTCACTGAAGCTAAGTGAGTTTGCACTTATCGCCATATAGCGCTGTGGCATTCCCGTTAGCGGCTATGGGGATTAACAGAGTTCGCACTTACTGCCACAGCGTGCTACGGCGTTTATTTTAGCGACTCTGCGGGATAACAGAGTTCGCTACTTTCACCATCTTACTAGCAGCGGGCTTCGCCTGCACGGTGGACCCCGGGCTGCGAACGCACCTCTCTACAATATCTATTAGGTGCGTTCCGCAGACCCTAACATAATACTAGCGCCAGGGTCTGGCTAGTAAAATGTCGGATGACCAGCTCCTACGGCAGTTCATCCAGCAGCTGGAGGGTAGGTTGGCGGCTCTCGAGCGCACAACCTCAGCTGTGGATGTGACCGCAGTCGCTATTCAGGCTGCTAGCACAGCGGCAGCCAGTTTGTCCTCCAACACCTCTGCTCCGACCTTGTCCCATCTTCTGCTTCCAGACAAGTTTTCTGGCGACGGCAAACATTGTCGGGGATTCGTGAGTCAGTGCTCTATACAACTCGAGCTTCAGGCCGCATGTTTTCCCACAGAGCGGTCACAAGTGGGTTTCATAGTGTCACTTCTGTCGGGCAGAGATTTGGAATGGGCAACGTCGCAGTGGGAGCGTGACGATCGCGTGGTGCGGAGTGCTCCTCGGTTTCTGCAGGCTCTTAAAAAGGTCTTTTCAGGCCCTCAGGTCACCCACGATTCAGCGCTCTGACTGCTGGCAATGTCACAGGGTTCGAGCTTGGTCAGTCAGTTTTCAGTCCAATTTCGAACTTTGGCCTCCGAGTTAGAGTGGCCGGATAAGGTCCTTATACCGGTATACTGGAGAGGTCTGGCTGACCATGTAAAGGACGCCTTGGCCACCAGGGAGATTCCTACCTCTCTGTAGAAGCTTATCTCCATATCTACCCGCATCGACCTTCGCTTTCACGAGCGGAGGTTGGAGCGGGCCCAGTGTAGACGGAGGTTTCGGCTAGCTCCTACCTTTGCCAAACCTCTGGAATCTCCCATTCAGGCGTCCGACTCCCCGGAGGTCATGGAGGTTGTTCGAACGGGACCTAAGACTCGGCCCGTGGTTTGTAACAATTGTCAGCAGTTAGGACATTATGCCAGTAGATGTCCCCAGCGATCGGGAACACGTTCGCGTCTAGTGACCATGGGAGGAGGCTCACTAGAGTCAGCAGCATTTGCCTCCAAGCTGTCCTTTAAAGGGACAATCTCTTTTGGTCCATCCACTCTAACAGTTGAGCTTTGTGTGGATTCTGGAGCAGAGGGGAACTTTATGTCCTCTGCTTTTGCTCTCCGTCACACAATACCTCAGGTGATGCTCGCCAAACCGGTGACTGTTCGAGTAGTGAATGGCTCTATACTGCCCTCAGAGATCACACATCAGACAATCCCTCTCACATTAGCTTTGTCTCCTTCCTATCAGGAGATTATTTCTTTCCTTGTCCTTCGTGAGGGTATAGATGAGGCTCTGCTGGGAGTACCCTGGCTTCGTCTTCACTCCCCACATATTGAGTGGTCCTCTGGGAAGAAACGGGTTTGGAGTGAGTCTTGTAGAGGTAGATGTGTGAGGGCGTGTGTTCAGGTTGCTACTACAGGGATACCCGCAGATCTCACTTCCCTGCCCAAGTGCTATTGGTCCTATGTAGACGTGTTCTCCAAAAAGGCTGTGGAGACGCTTCCGCCTCACCGCCCCTATGACTGTCCTATTGACCTCTTGCCTGGAGCAGAACCTCCCCGGGGAAGGGTCTATCCTCTCTCTCTCCAGGAGACGGAGGCTATGTCCCAATACATTCAGGAAAATCTGGCAAGAGGGTTCATTAGGAAGTCAGTGTCACCTGCTGGGGCAGGGTTCTTCTTTGTGCAAAGGAAGAATGGAGAATTACGTCCCTGCATAGATTACAGGGGTCTTAACGCCATTACTGTTAAGAATAAATACCCGCTGCCTTTAATTTCTGAGCTCTTTAATAGGCTCCAGGGAGCAAGGGTATTTACCAAATTAGACCTGCGGGGTGCTTACAACCTGATTCGCATCCACGAGGGGGATGAGTGGAAGACGGCTTTTAATACCAGGGATGGGCACTATGAATATCTGGTGATGCCCTTCGGGTTCTGTAATGCCCCAGCCGTTTTCCAAGACTTTGTTAATGACATCTTCCGGGATATGCTTCCCACCTTGGTCGTGGTCTATCTGGATGATATTCTCATCTTCTCTCCAGATATTGACTCCCACCGGAAAGATGTCTGCAGAGTCTTCGACCTCTTGCGGGCAAATTCCCTTTATGCAAAGTTGGAGAAATGCGTGTTTGAGCAGGAGTCTTTACCATTCCTGGGCTATATCATCTCCGCCCAGGGATTGGCTATGGATCCTGCCAAATTACAAGGTGTGATGGACTGGCAAGAACCCCATTCCCTTAAAGAGGTGCAGCGCTTTATGGGGTTCATTAATTATTATCACCAGTTCATTCCCCATTTCTCAACTTTGGTAGCTCCCTTAGAAGCCCTCACCAAGAAGGGAGCAAATCCCAAATTGTGGTCTGAGGAAGTCTCCAAGGATTTCATCTCAATTAAGTCTGTTTGCTAGCGTTCCCATTCTATGCCGCCCTGATGTTGATAAGCCATTCATATTGGAGGTGGATACCTCATCCGTTGGTGCTGGAGCAGTGCTCTTTCAAAAGGATGCTCAAGGTCGAAAGCATCCTTGCTTATTCTTCTCCAAGACCTTCACACCAGCTGAGAGGAATTATTCCATCGGGGACAGGGAGTTGCTAGCAATGAAATTGGCTTTCTCTGAGTGGAGACATCTGTTGGAGGGGGCTCGCTTTCCCTTCCAAGTTCTTCACCAACCACAAGAATTTGGTATATCTTCAGACAGCCCAGCGGCTTAATTCTCACCAGGCCAGATGTCCTTGTTCTTCTCCCGGTTTCATTTCACACTCCCTTTCCTCTCGGGAGAGAAGAACATTCGTGCCGACGCTCTCTCTTGCTCTGTGGTGTCCTCTGAGGAGGAGGTGGAGGAGCCTCGGCTTATTGTCCCCACAGAGAGCCTGAGAACAGTGGCCCCGGTTTCGCTAGAGTCTGTGCCCCCGGGCAAGACTTTTGTGCCTACCAATTTGCGACCGGAGATACTCTCTTGTGCACATTCGTCCAGGGTGGGTGGACACTTTGGGGCAAAGAGGACATCTGAAATGCTGGCGAGGACATACTGGTGGCCGCATATGGTCCGTGACGTTGGGGACTATGTTCGGGCGTGTGTCTCCTGCGCCAAGAATAAGTCTCCACGACAACGGCTAGCTGGGTTACTTTACCCTTTGCCTGTGGCAGACAGGCCCTGGGAGATGGTTGGGATGGACTTTGTGGTGGGCTTGCCCAAGTCTCGGGGTTGCACCATCATTTGGGTAATCACCGACCATTTTTCCAAAATGGTGCATCTGGTGCCGCTACCACGGTTACCTTCTGCACGGGCTCTGGCAGCGTTGTTCGTTAGGCACTACTTCTGTCTACACGGCATGCCGAGGTCCCCAGTTTGCGTCTCGTTTCTGGAGAGACCTTTGTCGTCTACTCAGTATTGAGTTAAATCTCTCTTCAGGGTACCATCCTGAGACGAATGGGTTGGTAGAGAGGGCCAACCAGACCTTGGTCACCTATCTACGACATTTTGTCTCAGCCAGGCAGGATGACTGGGCATCCTTGCTACCGTGGGCTGAGTTTGCACTAAACAATGCTGTGGCTGACTCCACCGGACAGACTCTATTCCTCCTAAACTACGGTCAGCATCTGCGGGTTCTGGTGACCATGCCCATGTCTTATGCTGACTCCAGGGTGGCAGACTGGGCTGTGGAGGCATGGGACATTTGGGACCATACCCAGGATGCCATTCAGGTGTCCAAGGAGAGGATGAGGTCCTCCGTCGACACACATCGGCGCCCCGCTCCAACATTTGCTCCTTGGGACTTGGTGTGGCTCTCCGCCCGTAACATTAGGCTGCGAGTTGAGTCCACTAAGTTTGCAGGAGTTTACACTTTTCTGACAGTAGATGGTGATGTTGTTACTGTTATATGCTTAGTTGAATGTAATGCATATACTTGTTGTACTTTGGTTTCACTTTTTCTCTGGTAAAAGGTTTTTCAGACTTCCTGTTATGCTGTTTTAAGAAGCTGATGTATCTACCTCATGTTCTGTGAAGATAAAAGCTGAATTACCCCATATAATCTACTCCCACAAGTTTCTTATGTGACCAAGCTATGCAACATGTTACTCACAGAATCTATTCATTCATGCTGTTGTGTTTCTTACCAGCTAAAGTTGTGTTTGATATGCCCAGTTTGGGGAAACACTATCTGACCATCAATTGGGAGATTCACGAGGTTAAGTCTTTGGGGAATTTTTGTTTTTTTCAGTTGTTTATCTATTTCCCTGCCATCAAGGAGATCTATTCTTCCAGATTCTATTCAGAATTTTAAGGATGTTTTTTCTGAAACTGAATGTGAAGTTCTTCCCCTGCATAGGTCATATGATTGCGCTATTAAATTTATCCCAGAGGCCAAATTGCCTAAATATCATCTGTTTAACCACTCTCTTCCTGAAAGAGATGCCTTGAAAGAGTACATTCAAAAGAGTCTCTCCAGGGATCACATAAGGCCTTATATCTCACCAGTCTCCATGGCATTTTTCTTTGGAAAAAAAAGGTTTGCATTCTTGCTTTGATATTAGAGAGATTAATAAGATTACTGTATGTAATCCATTCCCATTACCTCTTATTCCTGATCTGCTTAATAATTTAGGGCGGGCAAGTGTTTTTTTTAATCTAGATCTGAGAGGAGGTTGTAACCTTTTTAGTGTTTGCCAAGGTGATGAGTGGAAGACTACCTTCAATATACTTTGAAAATTTGGTAATGCCATTCGGTTTGACCAATGCTTTAGTAGTGTTTCAGAACTTCATGAATTATATATTTTTTTCTTTGTTGGGTTGATTTGTGGTGATATGCATGGATGATATATTGATTTACTTAGGTTCTCGTGAGGATCATGGGGAGCATGTTCGACAGGTGCTTCAGGTTCTTCACAACAATCATTTGTTTGCCAAGCTAGAGTAGTGTCAAAATGAGATGCAGTAGATTCGGTTTTTGGGTCATTTAGTTTCTGCGAAAGGTTTTCAAATGGATTCCTTTAAGGTACAGGCCATCCTCCATTAGGTACAACCTGCTAATCTTAAAGCTTAGCAGAGGTTTTTTGTTTTTTTTTCTAATTATTACCGTAAATTCATTAAGAACTTCTCATTCATAGTCAAACCTCTTAGTGATATGACCAAGAAAGGTACTGACTCTTTCTCTTTGTCTACAGAGGCTATTGGTTCTTTTTATGCTCTCAAGACAGCCTTTTCTAAAGCTCCTATCCTCAGTCAACTCAATGTAATTTGCCTTTTGTGGTTGCGGCAGACACCTCTTCTGTGGGGATGGGTGCTGTTCTTTCATAGAAGGATGGTGACTTTCATCCTTGAGCTTTTTTTCTTGGAAATTGAGGAATGGAGGTTTTGGTTGGTGAGGGCTAGGCATAGAGTAACGGTTTTTACTGATCACAAAAATGTACTGTATGTTGATGTCGATAAGTGCTGGAATACAAGACAGGCCCAGTGAGTCATTTTTTCACTCGTTTGATTTCTCTGTGACATATCTACCTGTTACTATGAATATTAAAGAAGTTGTCCACTACCTGGACAACTCCTTGTCATACCCCTCGCTTGAACCCCATAAATTAAAAAAACTATACTCAACTCCTGTGATGGTGCCATTCTCTCTTTGCGGCTCTCATGCTGTTGTTTTGACGTGTGAGCCTAGTGCCCAATCAGCACTAGCATTATTGGCCTCACCTTCTGTTCAATTGAACTTGAAAAGGAAGTCAGAGATCAGGTGCAGCCCTGATCCCGATTCACTCACCCTGACAAAGAAAGGGCAAAATGAAAGTTGGGATGGCAGGGAAGGCACTTTTCCAACACCCATCTGTAAGACTTGATCATTCTTACTATTATTAATTGCTGTGAATACTTTTCTCCATTATGACAAGAGCATTCTTAAGTGTACCTTATTGCTAATGTACACTATTAAATTGCATAATTACTGCTTATAAAGTTATCTAACTTTTAACGTGGATAAGACCCTATTGAGCTCTTGCATTTTTTTAAAGTTAATATTATGGCTATTTAACGTTTTTTACGTAAAGCACTAACAACACATTGTCTGACACTGTCAGCGCACAGCATGGTAGCATTTTATATGCACTGTTAATACATTGTCAGACTCTGCCTGCATACAGCATGGTAGTTTTATACGTGCATTAATTTGGAGCAGATTAGGCTAATATAGGGACACCGACTCACCTCTTCCTTCCTTGTCTGCTGCTGCCTGGGGTGCACGCATGGAACGCAGATCCCTGGGCACTGTGTTTAGGGCGTTCGCTCCCCCTTCTTTAAGGGGCCACATGCACCATCCTAAAGTGTACCTGCCATGCCAGTTTGTATATCAGCCGGACCCATCAGCACCAGCCGTGCCAGTCTGTATATCAGCCGGATCCTCCAGCACTTGCCATGTCAGTTGTACAAGTCCACACCTGCTTGTGCCTGCCTGAATAATCTTTCCTTCTGGGCCGCTCCAGCTGCCAGTCCTTTGGGAGTCAGCTGTCGTGCATCCGTGGTCTGTCCTGTAAGTAGCACCTGGTATTAATTGGGAGCCAAGCATACCCCCACCATCAGGGGCTCTAGTAAAAAGTCAGATGCTCACCTAGTCAGGCCCCTCCAGGCTCTCCTTGGACCATGTCACAGTAGTTCCACCTCTCACATTACATAGCTATTACACAGTTATGATTTCAATGTATGTAATATATTCTGGGGTCTCCTGTATAATTAGTGTTTGAGATAGGTTATCAAACTGGTGTCGGACACTATCAATATATGGCATGATTATTATATATTGTGTGTGTCCAGGCTAACTAATATATGAAATTTTTGATTCTGACTGTATAATTTAATACTATCTACACATTTGGTGATTTTGATTGGTAATCATATGCAGTAAATCCCTGTGATCTTTTAGTGACACTCTTATCTCTGAGTGTCATTGTTTTCGTACAATATTTAATAAAGATTAATTTGGGTTTAATATGCTCTCTATCATCTTTGGCTTAATTTTGCCTGTGATTTTGTGTTGGTCATTATGTAATTGAGTTTTTGTCTGCACTAATAATAAGATTCTATATGAGAAAGAGTTGCATTAATGGTGATAGACTTTGTTGCATTCATTCACCATGCTGTAGTTTGTGTTAGTTGCAGTTACTATGTGTGTGATTCCTTTTCTTTTTAGGGAACTGCTACTCTAACAAACCTAGGAGCTAAGGACATTAAGGGTAAGAAGACATTGAGTGAGGGTGCCATTGTGCTATCTTAGAGTGCCAACCTCCTTGGCCAGGCAGTGACAGACCAAGGTCAGAAAAGGGCTTTTCCTAGTCTGAACAGAGACCTATCAGGTTCAGGTAATTTTCTTCCTGGTTTGTACATTACACGTGTGAATGTGCTTTGGTAGTCAAAACACCTTGATTCAGTATTTTTAGGGTAACAGGTGTTTTCAATTACTCATTTGTCTGCCCTATCACCTTTTGGATGTGGCTTTATATACTTTCCCCTGCTGGTATTTCCTGCCAGTGATATTCTCATTTGGATGTCTAGAAATGCTGCTGTAGTTTAAGCCAGTCAGTGAAAGACTGTACAAAAGAGAGTATCATAGCCGAATTGAATACAAATAATAATATCTTTATTTCATATTACATAAAATAAAAATAAAAGAAGATGCAGTAACCGAAGAGGACTCCACACTGTAAACCCCTTAAAATATGTATGTCATCAAACTCCTTGCATTACAACCATATTGGGTATCATCTGCAAAAAATGCATATACATCAAAGGCCTTACAATAACGGAAAAATATATGCCAAAATGACAATGTAGAATACAATAACTACACCTCTGTAATGACAATAGATCTTTGAAAATGTAATGTTACACAATGGGATCACAAGGTGAGTCCAGTAAGGTATATAAGGTTCAGTCCTAGTATCTCATAATGCATAGCACAACAATTGTTCTGATATCCATACCTCCAGGGAAATCAGTAGGCACAGAGGAATGCAAGGAGTTTGACAACATATATTTTTAAGGAGTTTACAGTATGAAGTCCTCCTCTGTTTTTACATCTCCTTTTATTTTTATATTATGTAATATGCAATAAAGATATTATTATTTGTATTCAATTAGGCTATACTACTCTCTTTTCTGTGTAGGATTTATATTCACCATTCTGCAAACAATAATTTTCTACCAGGTTTGAATTCATATTATTTGTATGTAGGATTTACAGTATATTTGCTTTGGGAGAGGCTCTATTATTGGGTCCATTTATAAGTTTTTAGAATGGTAAATATGTTGCTAATGCATGTGATATTATTTGTGCATTTATTTAATGGAAATGAAAAAAATTTACACACCACAGTTTTTTGAGCAAAAGCCAGAGGCGAATTCACTGGGAATATGAAATTTGGAGGGAGTATGGTACTTATAATTTTAATTCCTAATAGTTCACTTCTGGCTTCGGCTAAAAAACAAGCAAAAGCTGCATCAAAAACTACGCGGGCATTTATTTTAAATATTGTTTTCGAAGCAACTGTTAATATCAATTGGTATTTTTACATTAAACTGTATTTTCATTTCTATGCATGGAATGCTAATGTAACCTGTGAATTCTGCCACACTTTACACCTAGGTAAACTCCAGCTGCTTTGGTTTAATTAATTAGACACAATTCGCTTGACATTTTTGCCTATGTAGATGTGCGAGCTATGATAAAAAGTCTTAGGGTGAGTTTCCACGGTCAGGATACGCTGCGTGTTTGCCGCTGTGCGCTGGCGCAGCGTCAAACACGCAGCGTCCAGATGTTACAGCATAGTGGAGGGGATTTCAAGAAATCCCGTCTCCACTATGTGTAACAATACGCAGGTGGCAAACCTGCGTAAACGGACATGCGGCGTGTCTTTTTAGACCGCAGCATGTCCTCGCGTATTGCGGCGACGGTGCGTCGCCGCAACAGAATTAACACAGGGCTATGTAGCCCTGCGCTCTTTCCGGAGGTGTTCCGGAGGTGTCCTGAACACCTCCGGAAAGTGCGCGCGTCATAAAGGGGGCGGGGCTTAGACGGAGCGGAATTTCCGCTCCGTCCAAAGCGCTGTGGTTCCGGACCGTGGAACCACAGCCTTACAAGTGGTAATATAAGCCGTGATGGGAGGGAATGATCTGTATGGAAGAATTAAAGACCTTTTTATTCAGACTCAAAAGAACTCTCTGTCCTTTGTATATGATTCTTGTTCTCCAGGCAGCAAAAGCTCAAAACATAAAAATGACCTTGTTTAAATGTGCAGTTATAGTGAGACTTTGCTAAGAGGTGACTCAAATACATCTGTTGTACTAGAAGTACTAAAAGAATGAGTACTGATTCTTATTATTATTTCTTGAACTTAAATAAATAAAAAAGATAACACTAAGGGCTCATGCTCACTGGCGACGAAAACGGATGATATTCAGCCGATAACAAATCGGATTCAAATCTGACCAATGTTATTCAATAGGTGACATCTCATTTGCGATTTTTTTCTCAGCCGAAATTGGTGTGAGAAAAAAATCGCAACATGCTGCGATTTGATGCGAATTTGGCATGATAATCGCCAATGCAAATCAATGGGTGTGAGAAATCATCGCACAGCACTCGCGCCATGCGAGTGCTGTCCGATTTATACACACCAGTCTCCTTTGAAAAGCCGGCAATTCATCCCCGGCTTCTGTAAAATCACACTGACAGCTCACAAAACACTAGATACATACACATAGAATACATATATATATATACATGTCATTGTGACACATACATATATATATTTATAGTTCATACACTTCTACATAGTATAATAGCCGCTAAATTCATCCCCGGCTATACTGTAAAATCACACTGACAGCTTTAATAAAGAATAGAAACAATACATATACACACATAGAATACATATATATACAGTACAGACCAAAAGTTTGGATACACCTTCTCATTCAAAGATTTTTCTGTATTTTCAGGACTATGAAAATTGTAGAATCACACTGAAGGCATCAAAACTATGAATTAACACATGTGGAATTATACATTACACTTTACAAAAAAGTGTGAAACAACTGAAAATATGTCTTATATTCTAGGTTCTTCAAAGTAGCCACCTTTTGCTTTGATTACTGCTTTGCATGCAGAAAAGGTGAATGGCTGGACTCTACATGCCTAGTTCCCACCGTGAAGCATGGAGGAGGAGGTGTGATGGTGTGGGGTGCTTTGCTGGTGACACTGTTGGGGATTATTCAAAATTGAAGTGGTGAGCGGTCCAGCTCACCTCAAACTATCTCGATTGGGTTCAGGTCTGGTGACTGTGGAGGCCAGGTCATCTGGCGTAGCACCCCAACACTCTCCTTCTTGGTCAAATAGCCCTTACACAGTCTGGAGGTGTGTTTGGGGTCATTGTCCTGTTGAAAAATAAATGATGGTCCAACTAAACGCAAACCGGATGGAATAGCATGCCGCTGCAAGATGCTGTGGTAGCCATGCTGGTTCAGTATGCCTTCAATTTTGAATAAATCCCCAACAGTGTCACCAGCAAAGCACCCCCACACATCACACCACCTCCTCCATGCTTCACGATGGGAACCAGGCATGTAGAGTCCATTCGTTCATCTTTTCTGCCTGCAAAGCAGTAATCAAAGCAAAAGGTGGCTACTTTGAAGAACCTAGAATATAAGACATATTTTCAGTTGTTTCACACTTTTTTGTAAAGTGTAATGTATAATTCCACATGTGTTAATTCATAGTTTTGATGCCTTCAGTGTGATTCTACAATTTTCATAGCCATGAAAATACAGAAAAATCTTTGAATGAGAAGGTGTGTCCAAACTTTTGGTCTGTACGGTATATATATATATATATATATATATATATATCATTGTGACATATATATATATATATATATATATATATATATATATATACGTATATTTATAGTTCATACGCTTCTACATACTGTAATAGCCGCTAATTCAATTGCTGGCTTTTGTGAAATCACAGAACCCGACATGAAATGACACATGGTTTACATATAGTTAACCATGTCATTTCATGTATTTTTATATATGGTTTTAACTTACAATTACATGAGTGTATGTGTGCAAAATTGCAGACATGTAGGGGTTAATTAAAGGTGTAACTTCGTTGAAAAAAAATGCGTGGGCTCCAGCTTTATTTTCTCCACCAGACAGACAAAGCAAGCGAGTGGGGGCAAATAATAATAGCCCAGGGAGGGTGCATTTATTTTGTGCCCCCCCGGCTACTAACATCTGCCCCCAGACACCCCAGAAAAGGCAAATCTATAATTAGATTAGCCCTTTCTGGCACTTTGCCCGTCTATTCCCATTGCCCTGTAGCAGTGGTGAATGGGTTAATAAGGGGTTAAAGCCACCTTGCAATTGAAAGGTGACTTTAAGCCAGGTTAATAATTGAGAGATGTCAATTAGACAACTATCAATTATTAATCCTATTGTATGAAAGAAAAATCAAACACACGAGGCGCCTGACGAAGAACGGCGAAACGCGTGTTGAGGCGGCAGGCTGGGACTGGGAATTTCTCTCCTCTGTAAGTGCAATACTGGCATTAATCTATCTTATGTGTCCACTACTCCTAGTGCAATTTTGTCTGCGTATTTATGTTGTGGTCTAATTGGCTTGCATATTAGCACCTTATGTGTCGGCTTGTTTGTCAGTGTAATACTGGCATTAGTAATTTTCCAGTGCCTATAGGGTTAAGTGCAATTTTGGTCACTTGTTCACATTGCTTTTTGATTAGCAGGCACATTAGCACTTTTTGTTACAGACTTTCCATTTGACACATATGGGTATTACTAGGGGTATCAACTCTTTTTATTGATTGTCTTTTGCACGTGAAGATTAATATCGATATACCTCTGGTCCCTTATTACTGCTGGTATTCAGGATTGCACAATAGCACTTTATGGTATGTTATTTATAGGGATTAGTGTTGAGCGATAGTGCTCGATATCTAAAAATATCGTATCGAAATTGTATCGCCGATAGCACTAAATATCGTCGATATCCGATTTCGATAGCGGAAGTCCCATGTAAGTCTATGGGAACAAAATATCGCAACAAAAAAAACCCTTTCTTACGTTGTAAACACAAAATATACACACATAGAATACATATATATATATATATACATGTCATTGTGACATATATATATACATATATTTATAGTTTATACACTTCTACATAGTAAAATAGACTCTGATTCAATTGCCGGGTAAAGCCGTGACATACCCCATAGAAGTCGACGGGCTCGGTGCCGAGTACCCCCAAAACCTCTGGCTCTGTGTGACTCAACTTGGGCGTCACGAACAGGATTCTGTAGCTCGCTATAAGCGAGTCCTGTGTGCCTGAATTGAACTGGTTTTGTGCTTGAGAATTGCTAAAATCATCAGAGAATGTATTTGCCATTTTTCCGCCATATCTGCGTCACGACGAGGCACTGGTGAAGAAGAAGGGCGTGCTCTTCATGGGTGTACACTCACTCAGTGACGCGAAAACGATGGCTCTAAATGGTACTGCAATGTAAGATCGTGCCCCACAGCTCTTCAGTTCCGCCTCCTCATCCTCCTCAGTGTGCGGAAACTAACACGAAGGTCCCGCCTCCCTACAAAAGAGGGGCCCTCTCCAGATGCTAATGACACATGTGACTTGGCAGAGATGGCTAATGGACACGAGCAGAAGTGTGAAGGGATGGAGCAGTCAGAGCTCTCCCCCCACGGAAGCGACCCGATCGCCACGGAACCACCATTGGGCACCCGGCCTGGAAACCCTCCTACGCTGCAAGAAGCGGCGGATACCCTAAGAGGCCTGGCCCGGCACCGGGAGGAGGTCGCCAGGATGGAAGCGAGCTGGCGTGCCCTAAAACTAAACTTGGAGGGCGCCAATCCCTCTTACCTGAAGTGTCTTTACCGGAAGGTGAGGCACCCGTTCTAGTAGAGGAGTCCTTGCAATGTGATCCGGTTGACGTTGTCGCAGTGGAGGCACCCGTTCGTGCAAAAAAACGCTGCACCGGCAGCACCCCAGATCCCGCTGTCTGCCCCCGTCGCTGAGACAGAAGAAGCGACACCCGTCCTCATGGAGGAGGCCGCGCAGGCACCAGAGCACTACCTGCCTGTACCGGAGCCCCGACTGTCATCTGTTCCAGAGCCGGCTGCTTCCTCCGCAGGTGAGCGCCGCCAGGACTGGGGGGCGCCAGGAGAGCTGCCGCAAACCGGACACTGTAAGCTGCAGTTTGATGGTGGAGACATGGAGCAGCTGGTGGAGGAGAATTACAACCGGCGTCAGGAGGAAGAGTGGAGACGTTGGGAGCGGGAAGCAGAGCGACAAAGGGAGCAGCGAGAATCCCAAAAACTTCGGCAACGTAACCTGGAGAAGGACCGGGCAGATAAGTACCGGATGAGAAAGGATAAAGGAACCCTGTGTGAGCCGCGGCGTAAGGGTGCAGTACGGAGCTTTAAATTGAAAGGTGGTTGGGGCTTCATCAAGGAGCCTGGACTTTATTTAGAAGTTTTTGTGAACCGGCGGGACGTGGAGGCTCACCTCCCAGAAGGACACCCGGGGAGGGACCTGTTGCCAGGAGACTTGGTGACTTACACCCGACACTGGGGTTACAATGGATGGTATGCCCTAAATGTTACCAGGTGCGACCCCTACTCCCCAGTGTGTCAGGAACCTGTGAGACCCTCGGAGCCTTCAGCCTCCCACATCCAGGCCTCTGCAAAAGTGCCCACCCCACGCCGTAAATCTCCCAAGCCTCCCTCAGTGGTCTCCTCAGCAGCCCCAGGTATGGACATGATAAGTATAGCTGGCCCGTACCCGGCGCCTGTTAGGCCCCCTGGGGTTCGTTCAGTCCGGGACATAGGGTTCCAGACCCGGAGGGAGATGAAAGAGGTGGCCACACAGACCCAGATAGCGGGTCACGACTTGACTGTACAGGCCACACGACGTCATCAGGTCCTGGTGGTCCTTGGTGCCTCGGATGTTTGGCAAGCATCAGAAGAGTACCAGGTGGTACCTGGAACACCCCAGCCAAAGAATTATAAATAACCCGGACAGGGTCCCTGTATGTAAATAGTTAAATTGTTTATGTACCCGGACGGGTGAATGTTCATAAAAAAGTTTTTTAATTTAATAAAAAAAAAAAAAACAACACAGTTTTCATTACTTTTATTACAGTCTCATCCTGCGACGCCATCGATCTCCTGTAAAAAAATGAAAAAAAAAAAAAAGTATACCACCTGACCGACGCAGTCCATAGTAACGAGTGTCCCACGACGATCCAGCTCTGCTACATCAGAATCCCGGCACAGCACAGCTGATTACCTGCTTCCCCGGCGGTGACGTCATCGGACTGGTTTACGGCCGGGATTACCCTGCAGTCACTGCAGTTATCGCGAAAAACTGCATGTGACCGCCAGGGAGAAGATAATGGCGGCCATCAAGCAGTCCAGGACGTGACCGCCGGAGATCTTCTGCCAGGTAAGTGCCGCTGACTCCTGACAGACCCGACCGACGGACACTCACAGTGACAGTGACAAATCCGATTCCGGTATTCGATAAGACGAAAATATCGAAACGAATTATCGAAAGGCCGATAGAGCTAATATCGGCCGATAGCCGATATTTGCATTATCGTATCGCTCAACACTAATAGGGATATCAACTAAATAATTTGTTTTGGTATTAATTTATATTCATATTGGAACACTATTATCTTTATGCTGCTTTTATTTATAAGATCAATTGCACATTAGCACTTTCATTATATGGATTTGAATAGCATGTATTTAGATTTAGTAATTTATTGATTTATTATTACCTTTTAAATATATGATATAATTTTCAACCAATTTTTTAGTTAATATATTCATACCCTTGTGTAATCAATTTACATATGTGAGAGAAAAATTGTTCCCTCCTCTCTATCTGCTCGGTGTTGTTACTCTGTACCATTTTTTAATTATGTTTAAATAAAAATTCTATTTTAATTAAGAAAAAACTCTGGACCCTTTCTGATATATATTTGGGGGGTGTTTGTGTGCTATATTTTAATTTATGTTTCTTTAAGGGAATGTGTCGCATACATTTTTTAAAATGAACAATAATACCATATACAAGGGACAAATACCGTCACACCGTGACCAGACCACGTATTACCACCACATAGTGACAGAATAACAAATATCACCACAATGTGACCAGACCACATATTACCACCACCACATAGTGACCTAATAATACCACATACAAGGCACAAATACCACCACACCATGACCAGACCCTATATTACCACCACATGCTGACCAAATACTACAATACTGATCATTAATAAATAAAGTAATACAAATTTTACCATAAGTGCCATTATGCACAGGAGTTCTGTATATAGTACACAGTGTACAGTGTGAGTGTATGCGTAATACAGTAATCACTGATGACATAAACAGGAGCTCTGTATGTAGTGTCAGTGTACAGGTAATACAGTGATCACCAGTGACATTATACATAGCAGCTCTGTATATAGTGTCAGTGTTCAGTTAATAAAGTGATCGCCAGTGACATTTTACACAAGCTCTGCATATGGTATACAGTGTAAAGTGTAAGTATACAGGAAACAAACTGACTCACTAGTGACGTCTCTAGTTGAAGTCCTTCATCTTCATCCAGTGCACACCGCCATCACTTCTTCCAGCCAGGATTCATCTCTGCAGAAAACAACACACATATCTAGAGCACATTCCTCATTTTATACCCAACCTCTACACTATGCCAGATTAAAAAAAACATGTTGCCTTGCACAGTAACAGGACCTCTCCTCCCTCACACTGAAAGCAGTGTCCTCAAAAATAATATCCTTTAATTAGCTCCTACAGTAATAATATCCCACATTCTGCTCCCACGTGTCCTCCCATTCTGAACCCCACATGTCCTCCCATTCTGGACCCCATGTGTTCTCTCATACTGCCTCATGTCTTTCCATATTGCCCCATGTGCCTCCATATTGCCCTCAAAGTCATCCTTAGTAGTATAATGCACCCCATAGTCATCCATAGTAGTATAATGCACCCCATAGTCATCCATAGTAGTGTAATGCATCCCATAGCCATATATAGTAATTTAACGCACCCTATAGTTATCCATAGTAGTATAATGCACCTCATAGTCATCCATTGTAGTATAATGCATCCCATAGTTATATGTAGTAGTATAATGCACCTCATAGTCTTACCTAGTGGTATGATGCACCCCCATACCCATATATAATAGTGTAATGCACTCCATCGTCATCCATAGTAAAATAATGTGCTCCATAGTCAAACATAAAGTATAATGCACCCCCAAAGTTATATATACTAGTTTAATGCACCCCCATAGTAGTATAATGCACCCTCATAGCAGTATAATGCACCCCCATAGCTGTATAATACACCCCACAGGAGTATAATGCACCCCCATAGTAGTATAGTGCACCCCTATACCAGTATAGTACACCCCCATAGCAGTGCAGCTTTACAAAAAAATCTCTTCTTACCTGGCTGAGGTCCAGTGGTGTCCTCTGCTAGGATTCATCTGAGGCGCGGACCGTCGTATGATGGTGATGTCTTACACCGGCGACGTGCGTGCTCACGTCAGCTGCCGGCCTGTGATTGGTTGGCAGCTGTTAACTGTGCTGTATGGGAGGAACCTCTGACACGGCAATAGATTTTTAGTGAATGTGCGTCTGAGGATGCACATTTAGTAACTGAGCCAGCAGAGTCCTGTCACTGGAGTCCGGTAGAGTCCTGTCACTGTGGGCCCTCTCTCTTCACCCGGCCCCATACGCCAGTAAGGACAGTAATGCACTGATGGCGGCACTGTGCACAGGGCCAGCTCCAGGCTTTCGTGGGCCCCAGACGATAGAGTCTCAGTGGTTCCCTTTAACATAACCACAATTCATGAGGCACAAATAAGACCGAGAAATATAGGTATAGTACAATGCCAAAGATTTCACTTACTTCTTACATTACAAGAGTGATAGCTATTGTAAATTCTACAATGCCATACAGCAGAGATGATTCAGATGATCAAGAGTCCACAAGTTTCAGGGTTTCAGTACCTGCAGTATTAGAGGTAAATGGAATATTGATAAATGTACCCTACCAGAAGAAACTGTCCTCAGCAGTGTACCCTTTACAAAAGTCAATGTCCTCCTATATTGTCTCCCATATATATGCTCCATAGAGTATAATAAGCCTCATATAATGTTCCATATAGTATAATGGGCCCTAATGCCTCATATAATACTCTATACAGCATGGTGGCCCATATAAGGCTTCCTACAGAATGGGCCCCATTTAATGCCTCATAGAGAATGGGCCCATACAATGCTTCATACAGAATGGCCCCATACAATGCTTCATACAGAATGGGCCCCATGTAATGCTTCATAAAAAATGGGCCCCATATAACGCTTTATGTACTGTAGAATGGGCCCCATGTAATGTTCCATACAGAATGGGTCCCATATATTGCTCCATAGAGAATAATGACCCCATATGATGTTCCATGCAGAATAATGACCCCATATAATGTTCCATACAGAATAATGGCCCCATGTAATGCTCCATACAGATTGGGCCCTATATAATGTTCCATACAGAATAATGGCCGCACATATTGCTCCATACAGAAAAAATGACCCCCTATAATGCTACATATTGGGCCCCAATACCTCGTATAATGCTCCATACAGAATGGGGCCCCATATAATGCTTCATACAGAATGGGTCCCGTATAATGCCTCATACAGAATGGACCCATATGATTCTTACTACAGAATGGACCCCATATAATGCTCCATACAGAATGGGCTCCATATATTGCTCCAGACAGAATGGGCCCCATATATTGCTCCAGACAGAATGGTCCCCATATAATGCTTCATACAGAGTGGATCCCTTATAATGCTGCATACAAAATGGGCCCCATATAATGTTCCATATGGAATGGGCCTCATATATTGCTCCATACAGTATGATGGGACCCACATAATGCTCCATACATAATGGGCCCATATAAGCTCCATACAGAATGGGCCCCATATAATGCCCCATACAGAATAGACTTCATATAATGCTCCATATAGAATAATGAGCCCCATATAATGGTCCGTACAGAATAATGGCCATATATAATGCTCCATACAGAATGGGCCTAATAGAATGCTCCATAGAAAATGGGCCCCATATAATGCTCCATACACAAAAAAAATCAAATACTTACCTTTTTCTCTTCCAGCCGCAGGTCCGCTATCCTCAGCGACTTCTGTCTCTCTGCATAGAGGATGCACTGTAGTGACGTCATCGCACCCTCTGCCCTGAGATGTCAGTCAGAAGAGGACCTGCAGAGGAAGAGGTAAGCATTTCAAACAATTTAAAGCCGGGGGGCAGTACTAGCCTGACTCATGGGCCCTATAGCGTGCATGTGTCCCCGATGGCGAGTGGGTGCACCGGGTGGTGACACCGGCCCTGCCTGCAAAGGTCCACCTCCACCTTAGGGCACCGACGCAGCTACAGCGGTGGTACGTCTGCCCCTGATCCTAATGTGGGGATCTACACTATTCTGTCCTTGATAGGAGTGTTCACTCTGAGATGGGCTTGCGGAAAAAGGATAGTAGAGACATCTTCCTCTAAGTAAAGCAAATTCTAAAGTTTTGCAATTTTGTTCTGCACTACATATGCCAACTTTCTTAAAAAGATTGGTAATGTCATAAAGTCAGCTTTACTCTTCGTAAATATGTTGTAGCTTATGATATCTTCAGAGTAAAAGATAGGAACTTGGTTAATAATTTTATTACCATTCCCTAAACTATTATATAACAAGTGTTAAACTGCTGATGCTTTCACATCCTGACAAATAATCTGAACCCTTGAGTTTTGAAAAATTATATTGTGGGTACAAAGACTTTATCATCTTGTCCCATTAGGATGAGATTGCAGCATATTTATTTTTTTCACTTGCACATTTTGTACAAAGGAAGAATTGTTTGCTGAATCACATGTGGATGTAACTAAATTAAAGATCATTTGTAGAATATATGTAAGGGTATGTTTCCACGGTCAGGATACGGCAACGCTTTGGACGCAGCACATGTCCGCTCCATCCAAAGCTCTGCTGGCTTTTGAATGCTGGTGATTCCGCATGTGTTCATTGAACCATGCAGAATCACCGCATCCTATACATTGGATGGTGATATTTATCTTGCGGAGACGGAGAGTGTCCCGCAAGATAAATAGGCATGCTGCGGTCTGGAAAGACTCGCCGCATGGCCGTTTACGCAGGGATGCCGCAGGTGTCCCTGCACGCTTAGTGGAGATGGGATTTCATGAAATCCCATTTCCACTATGCTTTAACATCTGGCCACTGCGGGTTGGACGCTGTGGAAGTATGCAGTATCCAACCCGCAGCATTTCCTGACTGTGGAAACATACTCATAGTATTCACAATTGTTTCCTGTTGTTTGGCAGCCTGTGTTCCACTTAATAATCTAGGGCATGTAGCAAAAATTACGTATATACTCATGTATAAGCCGACCCGTGTATAAGCCGACCCCCCTAATTTTGCCACAAAAAACTGGGAAAACTTATTGACTCGCATATAAGTATAGGGTGAAAAATGATTATGCCCCCATATGATGCTCCACAGATTATGCCCCCATATGATGCTCCACAGATTATGCCCCCATATGCTGCACAGATTATGCCTCCATATGCTCCACAGATTATGCCTCCATATGCTCCAGGTTATGCCCAATATGCTTCAGAGATGATGCCCCCATATGCTCCAGATTATGCCCCCATATATTCCACAGATTATGCCCCATATGATCACAGATTATGCCCCCATATGCTCCAGATTATGCCACATATGTTCAGAGATTATGCCCCATATGCTCCAGATTATGCCCCATATATTCCAAGATTATGCCCCCATGATTCCACAGATTATGCCCCATATGATCCAGATTATGCCCCATGCCCATGTTTCACAATTACTTCATAGATTATGCCCCATATGTTCCAGATTATGCCCCCATATTTCCACAGATTATGCCCCTATGATCCACAGATTATGCCACATATGCTCCATATTATGCCCCCATATGTTTCACAGATTATGCCCTCATATGCTCATTATGCCCCATATGTTCCAAGATTTATGCCCCCATATGTTCCCCAGATTATGCCCCATATGTCCAGATTATGCCCCATATTCCACAATTATGCCCCCATGTTCTCCAGATTATGCCCTCATATGTTCCAGATTATGCCCCATATGTTCCGATTATGCCCCATATGTTCCAAGATTATGCCCCCAGTATGCTCCAGATTATGCCCCCATATGTTCCACAGATTATGCCCCCATGATGCTCCAGATTATGCCCCATATGTTCCACAGATTATGCCCCATATGCTCCAGATTATGCCCCATATGCCACAGATTATGCCCCCTATATCTCCAGATTATGCCCCCATGTGCTCCACATTATGCCCCATATGTCCCAGATTATGCCCCATATGCCCAGATTATGCCCCATATGTCCAGATTATGCCCCCATATGCTCCAGATTATGCCCCATATGTTCCACAGATTATGCCCCATATGCTCCAGATTATGCCCCATATGTTCCACAGATTATGCCCCCATATGCTCCAGATTATGCCCCATATGTTTCACAGATTATGCCCCTATGCTCCAGATTATGCCCCATATGTTCCACAGATTATGCCCCATATGCTCCAGATTATGCCCCAATATTCACAGATTATGCCCCCGTATGCTCCAAGATTATGCCCCCATATGTCTCCAGATTATACCCCATATGCTCCCAGATTATGCCCCCAAATATCCCAATTATGCCCCCGTATGATCCACAGATTATGCCCCCATATGCTCCAGATTATACCCCATATGTTCACAATTAGCCCTTATGCCATTTCCCCATATGTCCACATATTATGCCCCCATATGCTCCAGATTATGCCCCCATATGCTGCACAATTATGCCCCATATGCCCCATAGTATAGGCCTTATATGCTGCTGCTGCAAAGAAAAAAAAAATGACATACTCACCTCTCGTCGCTGGGGGCCAGGTACCGGTGTCCTGAGCAGGCGGTGACAGCGGCGTGCTATGGGGGACAGGTGCCGGTGTCACCGCTCGCTCAGGACCCCGGCACCTGAGATATTTACCTGTCCCATTCCACCGCTGCGCTTCTCCCTCGGTCTGACTCCTCTGGCTGTGAATGATCTGGCAGAGGGCGCGACGCGCACTAACGACGTCATCGTGCCCTCTGCCTGATCATTCACAGCCAAAGAAGTCAGACCGAGGCAGCAGCGCAGCGGTGGAACGGGACAGGTAAATATCCTATACTCACCCCTCCGCCGGCGCGTCTCTGCAGCCTCTCCTCTTCTCCCGGCGCTCTCCGCAGCTCTTCAGTCCTGCAGCGGTCACGTGGTACCGCTCATTAAAGTCATGAATATGTGCATATTCATGACTTTAATGAGCGGTGCCATGTGACCGCTGCAGGAAGGAGCCGGAGATCGTGGGAGAAGCAGGGGGGCTGCAGAGACCGTGCCGGCGGAGGGGTGAGTATGATCCGACACCCCCGCTCCCCCTCCCCCGCCGACCCCCGTATATGACCCACGTATAAGCCGAGAGGGGACTTTCAGCCCTAAAAAATGGGCTGAAAATCTCGGCTTATACATGGGTATATACGGTAACTATCATTATCTTGATAACTTATTTATTATTTATTATGCTTTGCTTATATAACGCTATCTTATTCTGCAGCGCTTTAGATATGTTATCATCACTATCCCAAATGGAGCTCACAATCAAAATTCCCTATTAGTATGTCTTTGGAGTGTGGAAGAAAACTGGAGTACCCAGAGAAAAACCCACGCAGAGAGAACATACAAACTACCTGCAGATGTTGTTCTTGATGGGATTTGAACCCAGGACCCCAACGCTGCAATGCTAACCACTGAGCCACCATGCCTGATAATATTATGGCAATTTAGCATAATTTTAAAGTTTATAGTGTAGGTGATTTTTATATTAACCTCAAAGCCTTTTTTCACCTTCCTGACCAGGTCAATTTTGTCAATTCTGACCACTATAATTTTATGAGGTAATAACTCTGGAACTCTTCAATGGGTCCCAATGATTCTGAGACTGGTTTCTCATGACATATTGTGCTTCTTGATATTGGTAAAATTTATTTGATATGACTTAAATTTATTTGCAAAAAAAAACAGAAATTTGCTGGAAATTTTGAAATTCACAATTAAAGTTTAATTTTTATGCCCTTCAATCAAAGAGTCATGTCACACAAAATAAATTAATAAATAACATTTCACACATGTCTACTTTACATCAGCACAATTTTGAAACATAATTTTTTTTGGTTAGGAAGTTAGAAGGGTTAAAAGTTGACCAGCAATTTCTCCTTTTTACAACAAAATTTACAAAAATTTGCTTTAGGCACCAAATTTTGAGGGACCTATATGTCAGAAAATTCCCCAAATAACACCATTCTAAAAACTGCACCCCTCAATGTGATCAAAACCACATTAAAAAAGTTTATTAACCCTTCTGGTTCTTCACATGAGTTAATGGCATGTGGGAAAAAAATAAACATTTAACTTTTATTCACAAAAAATTTCCTTTAGACCCAATTTTGTTTACTTTCACAAAGGAAAAATGGACCATACAATTTGTTGTGAAATTTCTCTTGAGGGAAGGAGCTCCATTTGACTTTTTGAATGTAACATTTGATGGCATAATTAGCGTACGCCATGTTGTGTTTGGAGAGCCCCTGATGTGCCTAAAAAGTGGAAACCATCACACAAGTGACATCATTTTGAAAACTAAATCCCTCAGGGAACTTATCTTGATATGTGGTGAGCACCTTGAACCCCCTGATGCTTCACAGAAGCTTATAACATTGAACCATAGAAATAAAAAATAATCACATTTTTCCCACAAAAATGTTGTATGCCGCTACCTAATATGTGGAGGAAAACTACTTTTTAGGCACACAGTAGCGCTTGGAAGGTAAGGAGCGTCATTTGACTTTTTTAATGCAACATTTGCTGGAATAATTAGCGGACGCGATGTCACATTTGGAGAGCCCCTGATGTGCCTAAACAGTGGAAACCCCACAAGTAACACCAATTTTGGAAACTAGACCCCTCAGGTAACTTATCTAGATGTGTGTTGAGGACCTTGAACCCCCAGGTACTTTACAGAAGTTTATAACGTAGAGCCGTGAAAAAAAAATCACATTTTTCCCTCAAAAATGTATTTTAGCCCCAAATTTTGCATTTACACAAGAGTAACAGGGGAAAATGGCCTCCAAAATTTGTTGTAAAATTTCTTCTGAGTACACTGATATCCCATATGTGGTCAAAAACTACTTTTGAGACAAAGCGCACAGTTCAGAAGGGAAGAAGTGCCATATTGGAGATCAGATTTTGCTGGACTGGTGTGACCGTGCCATGTCACATTGGTAAAACCTCTGAGGTGCCAGAATAGCAGAACCCCCCATAAGTGATCCCATTTAACAAACTATTCCATTGGGCAATGAACAAAAAATAATTACATTTTTACCATCATGATTGCGTGTTATCCAAAGATTTTACATTTTCATACTGGGAAATGGGTAAAATGGTACCAAAATGTGTTCCACAATTTTTGCTGAATGTAGAAATACCCTATATATTGTATGACTGTACTGTACTGCTCAGCAGGCGGTGAGACTCGGGACAGACGAAGCGCTATTTGCCTCCGGGAGCACAGATTTTCCTAGAATAGTTTGCAGAATCCATATACAGAGCCCCTAAGTGCTAGAAAATCAGAATTCCTCCTCAAGTGACCACATTTTGGAAATTGTACACATTTGGGAATTTAACTACAGGTGTAGTGATGACTTTGACTTCATGAGTGTTTTTTAGAAACAATCTGCAGTGGATGTTGCTGAGTGAAAATTGCTAATCCACTATTGTAGTGCCAGTAAATTGTACTGCCTAGTATGTTGTAGTCACCAGTACATTATGACCAGCTCGTGCTTCTGGAGACACGCATCCATAAATTAGGCTGTCATCATGACAGAAAAGCTAAACATGTGGACGCTAAATGTGGTTTAAGAACACTGTGGGGCTCAGAAGATAAAGGGGGCATTTGGATTTGGGAGTGCAGAAATCACTGTATTTCTTTTGGGGGTGATGAGTCAAATCCTTGTACTACTAGTGTAACGAATGGAAATGGAGACACAGATATTGCAGTGGACATTTGTTTATTTCAATTTTTGTGGAACCACAGAACTATGCGAGCCCCAGACACCAGTAGTAAAACCCCTCGAACAGGGTTGGGTTGGAATGTCCAAGGGACGCAATTGCTACCACCAGTTATACCCCAGACATGTTGAAGCTGGCCCAGCGGAACAGGCGGCCTGGCAGGAATAGTAGATAGCAGAGCGCTAGGCTGGTGGTATGCGGCTAAGCAGGCAGGGCTTGACACAGGCAGCTCGAATGTTGTCCTGGATGACGGTGTGAAGAGAAAGTGCACCTCGGAGGAGACTAACAGTATTAGAAAGGTACTGGCAGTAAACAGACAAAACGCAAACACAACCGTACGGGACCGGCAACTAACAACAGGAAATACTTGTTGCTCCGGCGCCTCCTCTATGGCAGAGGAGCCATAAATAGTGCTCACTATTACACCATTGGTTCTGAGCATTTTTGAAAAATGCGCGCTGTCTCTTTAAGTGACCGGGAGTGCGCACGCAACCTCAGCGTCATACCTGGAGATCTTCTGGCAGCGTGCCAGCAAGCAGGAGCAGGAAAGGGACCAGGAACCAAAGCTGGGCAGCGGGGAGCAGACCAAGCGCGGGGACCCCGACGGGGACACCGCGAAGGTAAAGATGTTACAGTATCCCCCCCTTTAAGCCCCCTCTTTTTCAAGCCTGCATAAAATCTCTTCAATAGGAGAGGAGCCTGGATACTCTCTTTAGGCTCCCATGAGCTCTCCTCAGGAGCGAAGCCCCTCCAATCCACCAAAAAATAGGTTTTCCCCTTACCCTCTTTGTGGCCAAAATCTTTCTACCTCAAAGACATCCTCCTCGCTCATGGGATCAGGAGTGGCACTCGGGTCCCTAAAGAAGGAACTTAAGACTACTGTCTTAAGGAGAGAAACATGAAAAGAATTAGGCACACGTAAAGAGGCAATTTCAATTTGTACGAAACTGCATTGATTTGCTTTAGGATCTCAAAGGGACCAATGAAGTGGGGACCTAATTTGTAGGAGGGCATCTTCAGACGGATGTACTTGGAGGAGAGCCACACCCTATCTCTGGGCTGATGCATCCAGGCATATTTGGTCTGCATGTTCCTTTATATGTTGTGAGTAGAGTTGAGCGATACTTTCCGATATCCAAAAGTATCGGAATCGGAATGGTATCGCCGATACCCAAAAAATATCGGCGATACCCGATACCGATACCGGAAATCCAATGTAAGTCTATGGGAACAAAATATCGGAATTAAAAAAAACCCCATTCTTGCCTTGTTGGTTAATTGTACATGAAGGAAAACAACAAAGAGTAATGTAGAATGTATTGGGGAAGGTTGAGGAGACATTAAAGGCATAGATGTTTAACCCAATCAAATGGAATAGCATAAATATTTTTTTTTTTAAAGATGTTCGGATTGACGAACAAATTGACAATGTTGTTAACGTTTTTTCTATTTTGGCAAATATGTATATTTCACAACTTCCATGCTCTTCACCTTTTTAACTTTTGACACACTTTCTCCTTCATAATCTTCAGCAGCATCATCTTTTTCATCAAATTATTCTTCATCTTCACCTTCTTTATCTTCTTCTTAAACTTCTTGCTATTCATCTTTTTGTTAACATTACTCATATTCTTCTTATTAAACTATTATTCTTATTCATATTGTACTTCATCTTCTTCATCATATTCTTATTTGTGACAGAGATTCCTGTACTTGTAATCTGTCAAAGTATGAATTTTTCATCCTTCTGTTCTTGCTGTCACAAAAGATTTAAATTACAACAGTATTTGTCCGTGTTCAGTTTAGCCTGCAGCAGCAGGCATTTTCCAGGGGCACCACGAGGAGGAACGGACTCACCCCTATACACTGCTTAGTCTTCTTCTGCTTATAATTTAGAGCATATATTTTGCTCTTCATTTTGGTCTTATACTTCATGTTCTTCTGCTTTTTGATCTTCTGCTTATTGTTCTTAAGTCTCTTGTTCTGTATCTTGTAGTTTGTCTTAACCTTCTCAGTCCTGTTGGGTAATCTTTTATTTCTTCTTTGTGATGGTGTTTAGGCTGGTTGGCTTGATGCTCGTCGTTCTTCTGGTCGTCATCTTCTTCGGGGTGGTCATCAGGGTCGTCATCTTCATTGTTGGAGATCCAGAGTGATTACCCAAAAAAACATTTAAAAAATATTCAATTTGTAAATGTAGCAGAAGGTACAAGAGCCAATGCAAGTAACGAGGACCAGCTGACTGTGCTGGAACCCGGAGGGGCAGCAGAAGGAAAAGAGCCAATGGCACAACCGAGGACCAGCTGACGTTACTGGGACACGGTTACTAAGCAGGAGGTACCTGTGCTCCAAAGCACTACCAAGGACCAGCAGACGTTGCTGGAACTTGGATACCGAGATGGAGGCACCTAGGCCAAAGGCACTGCGGAGAACCAGTTGACGGTACTGGAACCCGGAAGGGTAGCAGAAGGTACAAGAGCCAATGCAAGTAATGAGGACCAGCTGACTGTGCTGGAACCCGGAGGGGCAGCAGAAGGAAAAGAGCCAATGGCACAACCGAGGACCAGCTGATGTTACTGGGACACGGTTACTAAGCAGGAGTACCTGTGCTCCAAAGCACTACCAAGGACCAGCAGACGTTGCTGGAACTTGGATACCGAGATGGAGGCACCTAGGCCAAAGGACTGCGGAGAACCAGCTGACGGTACTGGAACCCGGACGGGTAGCAGAAGGTACCCATGTAAATTTAAGTTGACAGGCCGCGAGCCGGCCGCAGTTACCGAATCACACAGTACTACAGTGAGTGATTGTCCTATTGTCACAACGGAAACAGCCTTTATTTGCATATCCCGCAGCACACATAGGAA
>JARQOD010000004.1:392331420-392466991 GCA_033576555.1 Oophaga sylvatica
CCCTTTCTTTCTTCCCTATGTGGATCAACCCCCTTCCCAGTAGTATCTGGTATGTCCTCACCATATATATTCTTTCTGCCTTTGTGATACCTCTGATACAACTCTGACCTATGATTGCTCCCTAAATCTCCTGAAGCATTGTATACAACTACTCTCTACGTTTACTATTGACCAAAATTTTGATTGTACATACTTTATTTTGTTAATATAATTTTTTCTTCTGTTTTTTTTTATAAATGTAGTGACTGATGAAGGTCCATGATATAGGACCGAAACGTTTCGTGTTACTACTGTGAATAAAAATCTTTATTCTCACTATACTAAAGTTGAGTGCCGAGTTCATTTTCTATGAGTCCACTAAGTTGGCACCCCGCTACCTGGGTCCTTTCAAAGTCCTCAAGCAGGTTAACCCTGTGGTATACCGTTTGGCTCTTCCACCACGCCTAGGTATCGCCAACACCTTTCACGTATCCCTCCTGAAACCCGTGCTCATGTCCCGGTTTTCCGAGTCATCTGCCGGGACATCGGGTTCGTCTACGGACGACCATGAGGTGAATGCCATCGTAGGGTGTAAGGTGGTACGAGGAAAAAGATTTTATTTGGTGGATTGGAGGGGTTATGGGCCTGAGGATAGGTCCTGGGAGCCTGCCGAGCACGTTAACGTTCAGCTGCTCATCGCTGCCTTTGAACGCAGCGAGGCCCAAAGAAGGGGGGGCCCTAGGAGGAAGGTAATGTTAGGGATCGAGTTCCCGCTGCTGCACAAGGGAATCTCGAACCTGTCCCGCTATGGTCCCCCCATCCATCTCCAGCCGCAGTGGAGCCTGCTCAGCGGAGACGTCGGTCCCAGCGTCTCGCTCGGTCTAATACTGTGCAGAGGCTTGTTGCTGCCTCTTCTGGTTCCTCTATTATAACCTGTGCTGGAGCAGGCAGTCTTGATACTAAGTCCTGCGTTTCCCCTTCTGAGCATGCCCAGGGTAAGATCTCTCATTAGAGATCAGGGGTCACATGCTCTGGTACTGCAGCAGCTCCAATTGGTCCACCAGGAAGGTGCTGAAACTGCTTGTGTTCTGAAACAGTTTCTCATTGGTCCTTTTCTGGAAGGTCTTGTAGTTGCTGCTATGAAAGGGTTGCATGCCCGCTTGGCCATGCGCTAGTATCAATTGTGTTATGTGCTTTGCGCCAGTGTGATCATGCATGCATGCGGTTAGGGCTCGGCTGAAATAAGCCCCTAGAATACCGGCACCTCCGGTGAGGAGATTTATATGCACGTGTTCAGGACTTGGCTGAAATAGCCTCTAGAATACCGGCTACTCCGATGAGGAGTTGCTTGTTTGCGTTGCTGACTGCATGACCACAGACTGCTATCCGCACAGCAGTTATCTGTGTACCCCTGTGGTGTTAACAGGACACAGTCTCTATCTCTGCCGCTCTACCTCAGCGACTCTGTGGTGTAACAGAGTTCGCTTATACCGCCATATAGTGCCACAGCATCTATGTTTGTGACTCTGTGAAGTAACAGAGTTCGCTTATACCGCCATCTTACTAGCAGCAGGCTCTGCCTGCACGGTGGACCCCGGGCTGCGAACGCACCCATTATTTATATTTACTTGGTGCGTTCCGCAGACCCTAACAATGTGTGAAGGTTGGTTGCATGGGCTCTTTAAATAAAATTTAGTATCTTCCTTGTAAAAAGCTATACTGTTATGTTATTATTGTGAATCACATGTTTCTTGTATATAAAATTGCTCTAGGCTATTAAAATTCAGGGAAAGTTGTGCACTGGGTTAAGTGGTCTCATACAAAAATGAGTGTTATCTTACTTGCTATTGTCATTTTTCTAGTGAGGCTCAGAGTTGTTTTTTTTTGTGAATAGCCAGAAAGCTTAAGACACATTTCCATTATGTCACTGTTAAAGAATGTTTAGCAGCTCCCAATCATTCTGACATATTACCAGTACAAATATCTCTCGCTGGATGCTTTTTAAAGTACTGGCTCATAAGAAAATAATAAATAATTTACACACCCAGCAACAAATGATAGCAGGTGTTATTTTTCCTTTCAATGTAGGAAGATGAAGCATGGTATATTTCATGACACAGCGAAAGCAAATTATAAACGATGTGGAGTAATTTGACTTTTTTGCTTCTACAATCAGCTGCTCAGAGGACATTTATTCTCATAACTGAAGCTGATGAAGGAGAATGGGCTGATATGAATATTTTACCATTTAAAATACTCTTGAGAAAGGATATCAAATTAAAATATTTAAATGACAAAATAAGTATAGAAATCGCTACAGAGAATATAAAATAAAAGTTAAATACAAGCAGGGTCGGACTGGGCCAGTGGAGAACTGGAGGATTCTCCGATGGGCCAAGGCACTGATGTGGCGCCCTGAGTCTTATTCGCTACAAAAAGGGTTAAAAGTATATTGTTTTATATGTGTGTTGTAAGCAATGGGAGTTATGCTTCTCTGCTAGGCAGGAACACATAATTTGCCTCACTCCCTTACTGGTCTGAAGCTGAGAGCTTGGTAGACATACCCTAATTGGGAAGGGGGAGGAGTTGAGTTGTTGTTTGGTGTGAGAAGAAGGAAGGTGAACGCTGGGGACGCCATTACTCATGTGGGTGATCCCTAAGTGTGATCTAGCAAACAGGGAGCCAGCCCCTAGATCATTCAGGCTTCCAAAGCTGAATGATAAGCTGAGGGACTGCGTGGGTTTACACAACCAGCAGTAGGTGTTTTTTACCTCAGAATTACAGCAGTGACCAGGAGTCAGTGAAGAGTCTTCAGTACAAGCTGCTTCACAAAGGATTCAGACTGCATGTGGCTGAAGGTGAAATACACAGTGAGTAGAAGCGATACTGGGAAGTTCTAAACCCCAGAAAGCCTTAGTCCCAGAAGGGATTAGATTAGCAGGAGGATACACTGAGCCTGGCAGAGAAAGTAACCCCCATTACCCGGAGCAAACTGTAAACTGTGAGAGTTGTAATATCTTTTATGAACTGCAATAGGACTCCAGTAAATGTTAAAGTGACTTTCCGTGTCTCCTGCTTCATTACTCAGTGCCTTCTACTTATATCACCATCTCTGAGGGGACCTGCCCTGGTTGGAGAGGGTTTAACATCTGCACTGCCATCACCATCTACTCCCCCAGAGATCCTCTGCAGTGCCGGCTATAATACAGTCGAACACTCCAACTGGCGTCACAAATCACTAAATAAACTTTATCCCTTGTAAATATATCCCCTTTTAAATTGACCGCCTGGGGCCACAGACCGGGTCGTCGCCGCCGTGACATCCACCGTAGAGGTCAACAGGCTCGGTACCGAGTACCCTACGGCCCCTCGGGCGCGACAATTTCCTGGCATCACGAACAGGATCTGGACAGGATTACCGTGCGTGCCTAAAATTCTACAGGAGCAACGACCTGCAGCAACTGAAGCGGTGAGTCTCACCCCTGCAAATGTTAACTAAGGGGGGAAGATGTCTGATCCCGGCGACGCTCAGGTTGCCGCGGCTGCAGCTCCCATATTGCCTCTCACCATGCCTTATATACCGGGTGCAACATGGCTGCCACAGTACAATGGTGAATCGCACACCTTGAATGACTTTAAGGGGAAGCTGCGCAGCATGTTTGATATTTACCCTATGTCAGAGGAGCAGAAAGTCAGTATACTTATAAGTCAACTCAGTGGCGCTGCCCAGAGAGAAGTTAAATCTTGGCCAGCTACTGATAAAAAGACAGTACAAGACATTTTTGCTAAGCTAAAGGAAACTTTTGACACCCGTACTGCTTCAGAAATAAAGATGCGATTTTTCAGCTGCAGACAGAAACCCCAGGACACTGTCAGAGACTATGCCCTTAACCTGCAGGATAGTGGGTAAATTGGTGCGCACACAGTCAATATGGACGAGGTGCTGGTGTAGAGGACAAAAGTCCTAAGTACAATAGAGAAATAGTACACCGCACACTCTCATGAATATATGCAAATAAGGAAGTATTTATTATATACAAGGGAGCCAATAATAAGGTCAGATAAATGGCGACTAGAAACAAATGAACGTTTGACCCTCCTGGGTCTTTTTCAACAGAGTCGCTTAATAACGGTTCAAAGGTATGTAGAAAAGCTTTTCATAACAGTATAGGTATGCTGAAGGTGTATAGAATAGATAACTTGAAAGGTAATCCATATAAGCATAATAGGACCTTGTTTCAGTAGTAATAGTAGTAGTAATAGTAGTAAGCTTGCGGGAGCGCCGCTATTCTTACTACTGAAACAAGGTCCTATTATGCTTATATGGATTACCTTTCAAGTTATCTATTCTATACACCTTCAGCATACCTATACTGTTATGAAAAGCTTTTCTACATACCTTTGCACCGTTATTAAGCGACTCTGTTGAAAAAGACCCAGGAGAGTCGAAACGTTCATTTGTTTCTAGTCATCATTTATCTGACCTTATTATTGGCTCCCTTGTATATAATAAATACTTCCTTATTTGCATATATTCATGAGAGTGTGCGGTGTACTATTTCTCTATTCTACTTAACCTGCAGGAGGCGCTGCAGGCCATTAAACAAATTGATCCAGACAGTGTAACAGATGGGAACAAAATGCTGAAAGAACAGTTTATTGAAGGTCTTCTGCTTTACTCTAGTAAGGCACAACTGCGTATGATGTCATTACAGAACCCGGACATGGACTTTGTTCAGTTTAAGGACAGATCCATCTGTATCTTAAGAGAATTTACCTATGTCTGCACTGAGCCAGTTAAACATCCAGCAGTTACATACCACCAGGGACAATATCCTCACCCCGGGTGCCTGCAGTACAGCACATGCAGACTCCAGTTGTTGATTCTATTGCAGATTTACGGTTGCAAGTACAGGAACTGACTAAAAATATGGCTGGTCTATGTAAAACTGTTCAGATTCTCCAGACTTGTTCCCCCACAGATAGGATCCAACTAGCATCAAGCCCGGATGATCTCCCATGGCGACGGCCAAAGAGGAAGCCACAATATCAGCGACAACTGACTCACCCGGCAGGAGAACAGCGGACCGGTTTAATCCTTCTGGAAGACCCATCTGCAGACGGTGCAATGAGGTGGGTCACATCGAAAGAGAATGTCCTTTAAATGGGCGACCCCTGGGGCCGAGGACCAACCCCCAGGAGTAAGACAATCTGGTCCAACTAACTGGAGAAACAGGTATGTTGGAGGACGTCCACTTGTACCCGTGGTAGTGGATGGTTTCCCCATCACCGCCCTCCTGGACACTGGATCGCAGGTAACCACAATGCCTCACACACTGTACCAAAGATATTGGACTGATACTGACTTCACCCAATTTCCTGATGGTAACTTGTCTTTAATAGCAAGTAATGGTCAACCTATGACACAGGTGGGGTACAAAGAGGTTGTCATTAAAGTGGGGAAAGTGGAACTCAAATCTCAAGGTCTTGTGGTGGTAGAGGTGGAAAGAGGAGAGTGTCCACCTATCATAACATTGGGTACAAATGTGATTGAAAATTGTTTAAGTGAGGTCATAGCCCTTTTGAAAGACATAGCCGAGTCGGCCCCATGCAAAGAAAAGCATGCCCTCAATAAAGATATCAAGGCCCTTGTGCAGCAACAGCAGGTGGTGTTAGCTGGTGGAGAGATTGGTAGCGTAAGGGTAAGTGATCCCTACTCCATTATGCTTCCTCCTAGGTGCCGAGCAGCCATGGGCATCAGAGGACGGGACTACCAAGCTCTCCTTGAACCAGTCTATTCAGATAGCAGACCTACTGTGCTGACAGCAAGGGGAATTGTTGATGTTAAAAGGGGCAGGGTTCCAGTACGTGTTCTGAACTGTGGAGAGGAGGAAGCTTGCTTGCCCCATTATGCAACCGTAGCCAAACTGTTCACAGTCAGTAACAATGATATTCAGGCTGTAGAACCCTTGGCTCCATCAGAAGCGACGGATGGCAATGGCTCTTCTGTTCAGACGGAGGAATGGTTCCAAAAGATACATATTGGCACCAACTCCACTCCTGTACATCAGAAAAACGGAGTGCAGCGGGTGGTGCAAGAATACGAGAGGGTTTTCAGTAAGCATCCTTTGAATTATGGGCAGGTAAAAGGGTTTCAACATAACATCCCCACAGGAGATCACCCACCTATCAAAGAAAGGTATCGTCTGTACCTCCAGCTCAGTATCAGTGTGCAAAAGGTATGCTAAAAGAAATGAAACAAACAGGGGTAATTAGAGATAGCTACAGTCCTTGGGCAGCTCCCTAGTGTTAGTCAAAAAAAGACGGTACAATGCGTATGTGTGTAGATTATAGAAAACTCAATAAAATTACTCACAAACATGCATACCCCTTACCGCGCGTAGAGGAGTCTCTAGCAGCGTTACAATCAGCTAGGTACTTCTCCACTTTGGACTTAACCAGTGGGTACTGGCAGGTTCCTGTTGCTGAGGCAGACAAAGAAAAAACTGCATTCACTACTCCGATGGGGCTATGTGAATTTAACTACATACCGTTTGGGTTGAGCAGTGCTCCTGGAACCTTTCAGAGAATCATGGAATGTTGCCTGGGACACATGAACTTTGAGACTGTGCTATTGTACTTGGATGATGTGATTGTATATTCCAGGACCTATGAGGAACATCTGCAACACCTAGCAGAGGTCTTGGAGGCGTTGTTCCAACTTCGGCTTAAAGGTAAAACCATCTAAGCGTCATCTCTTAAAGCCTAAAGTGCAGTATTTAGGCCATGTCGTGAGTTTAGAAGGAGCAGCACCTGACCCAGACAAAGTGACTGTCATCAGGGACTGGCAACTACCCACCAACATCCAAGAGGTCAGACAATTCCTAGGCCTAGTGGGGTACTACAGGCGTTTTATCAAAGACTTTACTAAATTGGCAGCCCCTCTTCAAGATCTCCTAGTTGGCCAATCCAAAAAGGCCAGAGGCAAGAGTCCCCTGATCGAGTGGAATGCTAGGTTGGATGAGTCATTCAACAGCCTCAAGCAAGCACGTACTGGAGAAGAGATTTTAGCGTATCCAGACTATGATCAGCCGATGCCAGCAATGTGGGGTTAGGAGCAGTCCTATCTCAAGTGCAGCAGGGTAAGGAGAAAGTCATTGCTTATGCCAGTCAGAAGCTTAATCCTACTGAGAGGAATCCTACTAACTATAGTTCCTTCAAGCTAGAATTCTTGGCTATTGTATGGGCAGTAACAGAGAGGTTCAAGCACTATTTGGCCTCATCCAAATTTACCATCTACACGGACAACAATCCGTTAACCCATCTAGAAACCGCCAAGCTGGGCGCCTTGGAACAAAGATGGATGGCTCGGTTGTCTAATTATGAGTTTGTCATTAAATACCGAGATGGCACTAAAAACGCCAATGCCGATGCTTTGTCACGTATGCCAAATGCTCCTGATTCAGCAGAAGATCAAGAAGACCTGGAAGAAATAGAGATGCCAGCATTCCATCGCCACAGTGCTTCCCAAGACTCTAACCAGGTGACAGGGAGAAGTCTTGCCGTTCATGAAGTTTCCCTTAATCCGCTACCTCACCATGGTTGGGCAGAGACGCAGAGCAGTGACCCAGATATAGGTATGGTCAAATAACTCCTTGGAGCAGCAGATTCATCTCCAGCTCCTGACGCGCCTGCAGAGGTTCAGCAGTTGTGGAAAGAGCGGAAGAGGCTGTTCCTTTACAAGGGCAAGTTGATCCGAAGAGCTATTAACCCACGTACACATGAACTGGTATGGCAGATCGTAGTCCCCAGAAAGAACGTGCCCATGGTCTTAGAAGCTTACCACAATCAAGCGAGACACTTTGGTTGGAAAAAGCTGGAAGTAGTTATCCGCGACCGCTTCTTCTGGACAGGAATGAGACGGTCCATTGAACAGTGGTGTAGAGAATGTGGCCCCTGTAATCTCAGAAGAAAGAATTCTGCCAATCAAAGGGTCCCCTTGAAGCCCATCATCACTAAACAACCTTCGGAACTGGTGGCCTTAGATCATGTGCAACTAACCCCAAGCCGAGCAGGGTACACCTATGCCTTAACAATAGTGGATCACTATTCCCGTTTTCTAGTGGTCGTTCCGGTGAAAGACCAAACAGCAAGAACAGCTGCAAAGACATTTCAAAAATATTTCTGCAGACCCTATTGCTACCCAGATCAAGTGTTGACAGACAGAGGTCCAGCCTTCGAAGCAGAAGTCTTCCAAGAATTTTGCTCTCTCTATGGATGTAAAAAAGATCAGAACTACACCATACCATCCACAAGGTAATGGTCTTTGCAAGAAACTAAATCATCTGGTGATCAATTTATTGCAGATCCTGCCACTAGAAGAAAGGAACCAATGGCCTGAAAAATTGCCTGATTTTATTGAAATGTACAACCATATCCCAACCAGTGCAACAGGATATGCCCTAGCGTACTTGATGCGTGCACGGCCAGGAAAACTCCCAATCAACTTGGAAATGGGAGTCCTGACTCCTGAAATCATCTCCAGCCAAATGGACACTGATTGGAATACTGAAAGACAATTGCAGTATCAAAGAGTTCAACAATGTGTGGAGGAAAGACTTGCGCAAGCTAGGCAAAAACAAGAAAGGAACTTTAACAGACAAGCTATGGCAACCCCCTTACCAACAGGTGAATAAGTGCTGAAGAAAAAGAGAAGAACCCACAAGTTAGATGACCAATGGGAGGTTCAGCCTTACACTATTCAACCATCTAACCATGACACCAGCAAAGTGTGTACCATCTCCAAAGACGGCGGAAAAACGTGTACCACAGTATCCAGAGACAATCTGAAAGTATGTCCAGCACAATTGCGTGAAAGAGTTGAGAAAAAGGAAGACTCCCAGCAAAGAGAAAAGACTGATACCAATATTCGCACTGTTCTAGGTGAATTCCCTAGTTCTTGGCTACAAGTTAACAACGCAGTGGTAGTTCCAGTGATGGTGTTCCCACAAAGGTCTGTACCAGAGACACCAAGTTGTTCTAGAAGCAATGAGTCGCTAATGCCAACCACTAACACTGTGTATGAGGAAGAATCAGAAAACTTGCCCACAGTCAGCAGCGAACCTGTTGTACCCATGGTAGGTTCAAAGTTTCATAGGAAGCTGCCTAGTATTCCTATAGTGCGCAGATCACAGCGTAGCACACAGGGCCAAACCCCTTCTCGTTATAGAAATGATTTGTAACAATACTCTGAATTATGCTAATCTTGAACTTTTGCCTTAGGTAACATTATAACAGAAATGTTAAAGATATTGTGCCCACATGGACTAATGTGAGATTTTAGTGTTTAATATGTTTTTTCTTCTACAATAAGAACTCTTATAAAAACTTCTAAACTCAGAAAGAAAGACTGTTCATCGTGCCTTGGCAGGAATCCATCAAAAACAGCCAGTGCAGTGAATTTTCTATTATGGTCTGTGTGCCCTGCAGCTGCACTCAGGGACGATCTAAATATTCGGAAGTGGTTTTGGGCTGTACTCCACAACCTCAACTCAGTTATTAGGACTGTTTTTTTATACTCAAATTCACTTTTGTTATTTGTTATATGCTTTTGTTCCTGGTGTATCCCGAGGACGTGCTAACTTTAACTAGGGGGGAATGTGGCGCCCTGAGTCTTATTCGCCACAAAAAGGGTTAAAAGTGTATTGTTTTATATGTGTGTTGTAAGCAATGGGAGTTATGCTTCTCTGCTAGGCAGGAACACATAATTTGCCTCACTCCCTTACTGGTCTGAAGCTAAGAGCTTGGTAGACATACCCTAATTGGGAAGGGGGAGGAGTTGAGTTGTTGTTCAGTGTGAGGAGAAGGAAGGTGAACGCTGGGGACGCCATTACTAATGTGGGTGATCCCTAAGTGTGATCTAGCAAACAGGGAGCCAGCCCCTAGATCATTCAGGCTTCCAAAGCTGAATGATAAGCTGAGGGACTGTGTGGGTTTACACAACCAGCAGTAGGTGTTTTTTACCTCAGAATTACAGCAGTGACCAGGAGTCAGTGAAGAGTCTTCAGTACAAGCTGCTTCACAAAGGATTCAGACTGCATGTGGCTGAAGGTGAAATACACCGTGAGTAGAAGCGATACTGGGAAGTTCTAAACCCCAGAAAGCCTTGGTTCCAGAAGGGATTAGATTAGCAGGTGGATACACTGAGCCTGGCAGAGAAAGTAACCCCCATTACCCGGAGCAAACTGTAAACTGTGAGAGTTGTAATATCTTTTATGAACTGCAACAGGACTCCAGTAAATGTTAAAGTGACTTTCCGTGTCTCCTGCTTCATTACTCAGTGCCTTCTACTTATATCACCATCTCTGGTTGCCCTAGTTGGAGAGGGTTTAACATCTGCACTGCCATCACCATCTATTCCCCCAGAGATCCTCTGCAGTGCCGGCTATAATACAGTCGAACACTCCAACTGGCATCACGAATCACTAAATAAACTTTATCCCTTGTAAATATATCTCCTTTTAAATTGACAGCCTGGGGCCACGGACCGGGTCGTCGCTGTCGTGACATCCCCGTAGAAGTCAACAGGCTCGGTACCAAGTACCCCACGGCCCCACGGGCGCAACACTGACACCTGCTGGCATATAGAGCCATCAGCTGCCTAGGGTCGCTGCTGCTCTAGGGGCCCCCAGTCAATTGTGTGTCACTAATAGCGGCACCACGCAGTTGCTATGGGGGCACCCGGTGCCAGCGGAGCAGCAGCGGGTGACAGGAAGCCAAAGCCTGTTCCTGCTGCTAAGAGAAATGAATATTCTCGCTTCCCCACGCCCCCATGGGCGTGGAGAGGCGTGAATGTTCATTTCACTTTAATAGAGGGCAGTGTTTGCCGCCTGCAGCTAACATTGCCTGCTATCAGGGTCCTCAGACCAGGGCCTCCGCTCCCCTGGGGCCCCCAGCTTACACGACCACTATGGGATCGAAAGTCAGGGAGACCAGGCATCAGCGCCCCCCCCAGTGCACACAGCATTCAACTGTATCGGCATCCGTTGATTTTAGTGCTTAGGTCTCATAAATACTACTGTATTAGTCAATCGTACAAGTTTAATAAAGAGCTTTAGCACAAAGCCCATAGGGATCAAAAGATGCACACTATATCTCAGTTGGTTATTAATTTCATGAAATCAGCATTAAAGCAGAAAAATAATTGTTCTTTCATGTGCCCTATTATAGAGGTATTGTGAATTAGGGTGCACATGAAGTGCTGACGTCTCACTAGTGTTGAGCATTCCGATACTGCAAATATCGGGTATCGGCCGATATTAGCTGTATCGGAATTCCGATTCCGAGTTCCGATATTTTCGTCTTATCGGATACCGGAATCGGGATTGTCACTGTCAGTGTCCGTCGGTCGGGTCTGTCAGGAGTCAGCGGCACTTACCCGGCAGAAGATCTCCGGCGGTCACGTCCTGCACTGCTTCATGGCCGCCATCTTCTTTCCCCGGCGGTCACATGCAGTTTCTCGCGATAACTGCAGTGACTGCTGGGTAATCCCGGCCGTAAAGCAGTCAGTCCGATGACGTCACCGCCGGGGAAGCAGGTAATCAGCTGTGCTGCGTCGCGATGACAGGCTCTGCCTGTCATTGCGATGTAGCAGAGCTGGATCGTCGTGGGACTATCGTTATGGACTGCGTCGGACAGGTGGTATACTGTTGGTTTGTTTTTTTTATTTTTTTACAGGAGATCGATGGCGTCGCAGGAATGAGTGTACAATAAAAGAAATGAAAACTGTGTTGTCTCTTTTATTTCATTAAAATACTTTTTTCTTGCTGTGTCTTTTTTTTATACATTTAATAACTTTGGGATTAATAATGGATCGGTGTCTTATTGACGCCTCTCCATTATTAACCGGGCTTATTGTCACCGTGCAATCAACGGTGACATTAACCCCTTATTACCCCACTTGCCACCGCTACAGGGCAAGTGGGAAGAGCCGGGTAAAGTGCCACAATTGGCACATCTTTTGATGCGCCAAATGTGGGGCTGCTGTAGCCTGGTATTATCAGGCTGTTGAGGGCCAAAATCCATGGGCCTTGACAGTCTTTTAATACCAGGCCGCAGCAGTCTGCATTTTACTTGGCTGGTTAACAAAAATAGGGGGGATCCCCACGCCGTTTTTTTTTCGAGGGGATCCCCTATTTTTGTTAACCAGCCAAGCTAAGCAGACTGCTGTGGCCTGGTATTATCAGGCTTGCAAGGTCCATGGATATTGGATCCTTACCAGCCTGAAAAACCAGGCCTCAGCGGTCTGCTTCATCTGGCTGGTTAACAAAAATAGGGGGGACCCCACGCCAATTTTTTTCGAGGGGATCCCCTATTTTTGTTAATCAGCCAAGATATGCAGACTGCTGTGGCCTGGTATTATCAGGCTGGCAAGGTCCATGGATCTTGGCTCCTTAACAGCCTGAAAATCCAGGCCTCAGCGGTCTGCTTCATCTGGCTGGTTAACAAAAATAGGGGGGACCCCACGCCAATTTTTTTCGAGGGGATCCCCTATTTTTGTTAATTAGCCAAGATATGCAGACTGCTGTGGCCTGGTATTATCAGGCTGGCAAGGTCCATGGATCTTGGCTCCTTAACAGCCTGAAAATCCAGGCCTCAGCGGTCTGCTTCATCTGGCTGGTTAACAAAAATAGGGGGGACCCCACGCCATTTGTTTTTCGAAGGGAACCCCTATTTTTGTTAATCAGTTCCCTCTGACGTCACTGATTGTGTCCCTGGCTGACCTGAAGTGAAAGTGGAAAGCAATCAATTAAGCTTTCCACTTAAGGGCCCGTCTCACATAGCGATATCGCTACCGAGATCGCTGCTGAGTCACTAGTTTTGTGACGCAGCAGCGAGCTCACCAGCGATATCGCTGTGTGTGACATTCAGCGACGATCAGCCCCCCTGCCGGGTATCGCTGATCGTCGCTGAAATGTCAGGACCTTTGATCGCTGGTTTCCCGCTGACAGGCACACATCGCTGCGTGTGACAGGCGGGAGACCAGCGATCCGCTGGTAACCAAGGTACACAGCGGGTTTCCAGGCGCGGGGCTGTGCCTAGAAACCCGCTGTGTACCTTGGATACCAGCGCCCTGATGCAGGGAGCTGGTATCCAAGGTACATAGCGGGTTTCCAAGCGCTGCGCGGTGCCTGGAAACCCGCTGTGCACCTTGGTTACCAGCGGATCGCTGGTCTCCCGCCTGTCACACGCAGCGATGCGTGCCTGTCAGAGGGAAACCAGTGATCAAGAAAAGGTCCTGACATTTCTGCGACGATCAGCGATACCCGGCAGGGGGCTGATCGTCGCTGAATGTCACACACAGCGATATCGCTGGTGAGCTCGCTGCTGCGTCACAAAACTAGTGACTCAGCAGCGATCTCGGTAGCGATATCGCTATGTGAGACGGGCCCTTAAGCGATGTTACCCGCAGTGTCGCTGTCCCAGATCGCTGCCTGAGCTGCCTGTTTGGCAGCTCAGCAGCGATCATGTAGCGATACACCAGCGATCCTGACAAGTGCATATCGTTGTCGGGATCGCTGGTGTATCGTTATGTGACACCCAGCCTTTACTCTCCTGTCAGGCAGGAGAGGAACTCAATCATTTGGGGTTTACTGTGAGGCTGCAGCATTAGCTGCGGTCCCTGCAGTAAACATTAACCCTTTCTGAAGGATTACACCGTGGGACCTGACTGTGCATGGGATAGGTAAGAATAATTTTGCTTTTTTATTTTATTTTTATTACAGGAAATGGTTTTTGCAGTAAAATAAAAGATGGTCAAAAACATGTGTCTTTATTTCATTAAAATGATTTTTAATTAAAGTGTGTGTGTTTTATTTTTATTTCATGCAATAGGATTAATAATTGATAGTTGTCTAATTGACAGCTCTCAATTATTAACCTGGCTTAAGGTCACCTTTCAATAGCAAGGTGGCTTTAACCCCATATTAACCCATTCGCCACCGCTACAGGGCAATGGGAATAGACGGGCAAAGTGCCAGAAAGGGCGAATCTAATTATAGATTTGTCTTTCCTGGGGTGTCTGGGGGCAGATGTTAGTAGCCGGGGGGGGGCAAAAATAATGGTCCCTCTCTGGGCTATTATTATCTGCCCCCACTCACTGGCTTTGTCTGTCTGGTTGCGAAAATAGGGCGGGAGCCCACGCATTTTTTTTCAGCAATTTTACACCTCATATATATATATATACATGTCATTGAATTTGTGACACATATATATATATATTTATATTTGTAGTTCATACACTTCTACATAGTATAATAGCCGCTAATTCAATTGCCGGCTTTTGTGAAAATGCAGAACCCGACATGAAATGACACTTGGTGTACATAGGGTTAACCATGTCTTTTCATGTCCTTTGCTATCTAATTTGCACAAACAATTAAATCAGACTATGTGTGCAAAATTTCACACCTGTAGGGGTTAATTAAAGGTGTAAATTCGTAGCAAAAAAGTCCGTTTTTTTTACAACAAATTTACACCTTTAATTAACCCCTACAGGTGTGAAATTTTGCACACATAGTCTGATTTAATTGTTTGTGCAAATTAGATAGCAAAGGACATGAAAAGAAATGTTTAACCCTATGAACACCAAGTGTCATTTCATGTCGGGTGCTTCTGTCTTTTCACTGAAGCCGGCTTTACCCGGCAATTGAATCAAAGGATATTTTACTATGTAGAAGTGTATAAACTATACATATATGTATATATATATGTCACAATGACATGTATATATATATATATATGTATTCTATGTGTGTATATTTAGTGTTTACAAGGAAAGAATGGGGTTTTTTTAGTTGCGATATTTTGTTCCCATAGACTTACATGGGACTTCCGGTATCGGTATCGGGTATCGCCGATATTTTAGTGATATCGGCGATACCATTCCGATTCCGATACTTTAGGATATCGGAAAGTATCGCTCAACTCTACGTCTCACTTTTAGTGGATTGAAGCAAAATGCACCAGTGACATACACAGATTTTAGGACAGATTTGTTGCTATATTTGTTCCAGAATATTTTTATGCTTAACCTGGAAAATAAAAAATATATGTAGTACCAGAATTTACTTGAAAGGAGCTGAAGTTACCAGGCATATGTGAACCTGCAGTTGAATCTGTAATTTATATGGTTATTTACAATGCAACATAATCCTTAACAAGCGTTAAAAATGCATATTTTACAATTATATTAACCCTTAACAACCAAGCCATTTTGTAGGTTAATGACCAGGCCAATTTTTACATTTCTGACCACTGTCTCTTTATGTGCTTATAACTCTGGAACGCTTCAACATATTGTACTTCATGATAGTGGTAAAATTTCTTCGATATAACTTGTGTTTATTTATGAAAAAAATGGAAATATGGCAAAAATTTTGAAAATTTTGCAATTTTCAAACTTTTAATTTTTATGCCATTAAATCAGAGAGATATGTCACAAAAAATAGTTAATAAATAACATTTCCTATATGTCTACTTTACATCAGCACAATTTTGGAACCAACATTTTTTTTGTTAGGAAGTTATAAGTGTTAAAAGTTGACCAGCAATTTCTCATTTTTCCAACAAAATTTACAAAACCAATTTTTTTAGAGACCACCTCACATTTGAAGTGAATTTGAGGGGTCAATATGACAGAAAATACCCAAAAGTGACACCATTCTAAAAACTGCACCCCTCAAAGCTACATTCAAGAAGTATATCAACCCTTTAGGTACTTCACAAGAATTGAAGCTGTTATGTTACGGTAGCTGAGGAGTGCAGGCAAAAAAGGCAATACACCAGAGCAGTTGGAATCTATGAGATTGCAGTACCCTGACTAACCACCACAACTAGAGGCAGCCGTGGAGCGTTCCTACGTTGGTCCTAGACGCCTCGTCACAGCCTGAGAAACTAACTACACCTAAAGATAGATATAAGAAAGCTATCTGCCCCGGAGCAGAACCCCAAAGATAATAGAAAGCCCCCAAACATGTAATGGCGGTTAGACAAGAAGAAATACTGACACAGACAGAAAATAGTATGAGCAAGCGTTGGGGCCCAAACTAACTAAATAGAAAAGGATAGGAAGGGTACTTACTGCAATCCCAGAAAACCCTGAAAAGCACCAACTCTACTAATTTCAAAAACACCTGAGATCACACGACCTCTACCACCTAAATTAGTTCTCTGGTGTAACAAAATCAAAACAGCAGCCACTGAAAAAACTGGAAAAAGCAAAAGCACAAACATCAGTGGCTGAACTAAACTGAGAGGGCAAAAGCCCCCGGAGGGGACCCTGAAGGCCCCCACAGAAGTGCAGGACAAAATGCAAAAATCAAGCACAAAAACAAAAAGAAGAAAATGTCTTATCTGTTAGCAGGAGATGCAGACACGACACAGCAGGCTACAAGGGAAACAGGAATCAAGGATAGAGACCAGAACAATTGATCACCGGCAACCCTGATGGGAAGGTGACTCCCTTATATAAGACCAGTCAGTAACACCTGATTCCCAATCCTCACAATCTTCACAATCTTCACTGGACAGAGCAGTACCGCTTGTAACCACCAGAGGGAGCCTCTGCTCAGAACTCATCTCAAGCCAATTCACAACAGTACCCCCCCCTTGAGGAGGGGCCACTGAACCCTCATTTGAGCAACCAGGTCGGTCAGGATGAGTTCTATGGTACGCACGGATGAGTCTCCTAGCATGGATGTCCGAAGCAAACACCCAAGAATTGTCTTCCTGACCATAACCTCTCCACTTAACCAAATACTGGAGTTTCCGTCTAGAAAAGCGAGAATCTAATATTTTCTCAACCACATACTCCAGATTGCCCTCAACCAAAACAGGGTCAGGAGGCACAGCAGCAGGAACCACTGGCTCAACAAACCTCTTCAACAAGGACATGTGGAACACGTTATGGATCTTAAATGTCCCTGGAAGAAGCAAACGAAAAGAAACAGGATTAAGAATCTCCATGATCTTATAAGGTCCAATGAACCTAGGCTTAAATTTAGGAGATGCTACTCTCATAGGAATATTTTTTGAGGACAACCAGACCAAGTCCCCTACTTTAAACCGAGGACCATCAGTCCTATGCCGGTTAGCAAACCGCTGGGCCCTCTCCTGAGAGAGGGACAACCTCTCCACTACCTTGTCCCAAATCTGTTGCATACGCTCCACAACAGAGTCAACACCTGGACAGACAGAAGCCTCCGTCTGTCCTGAAGAAAATCGAGGGTGAAACCCAGAATTACAGAAAAACGGAGACATCAAAGTGGCAGAGCTAGCCCTATTATTAAGAGCAAACTCAGCCAAAGGCAAAAAAGAGACCCAGTCATCCTGATCAGCAGACACAAAGCATCTTAGATAAGTCTCCAATGTCTGGTTTGTTCTCTCAGTTTGACCATTGGTCTGAGGATGAAATGCCGAGGAGAAAGACAATTGAACACCCAGTTTAGAACAAAAAGTCCTCCAAAATCTGGAAACAAACTGGACTCCTCTGTCAGACACTATGTTCTCAGGAATGCCGTGTAAACGAACCACGTGCTGAAGGAACAACGGCACCAATTCAGAGGAGGAAGGCAACTTAACTAATGGCACAAGATGTATCATCTTGGAAAACCTATCACAAATCACCCAGATGGCGGTCATTCTCTGAGAAACAGGAAAGTCGGAAATGAAATCCATAGAGATATGGGTCCATGGTCTCATGGGCACAGGCAATGGCATCAACAAACTACTAGAGCGAGAGCAAGGCTTGGAGCGAGAGCAAGTCCCGCAGGACTGCACAAATTCCCTGACATCACGAGACAAGGTAGGCCACCAAAAGGACCGACTAACCAAGTCTCTGGTACCAAAAATTCTGGGATGCCCAGCCAACGCGGAACAATGAATCTCAGACATCACACTCTTTTTCCACTGGTCCGGGACAAACAATTTTCCAACAGGGCAGCGCTCGGGCCTATCCTCCTGACACCCCTCCAGAGCAAGTCTCAAATTAGGTGAGATGGCGGAAAGAACTACACCCTCTTTCAAAATAACAGAAGGATCAGATAACTCAGGAGAGTCTGCAAGGAAGCTCCTCGAGAGGGCATCCGCCTTAACATTCTTAGTGCCAGGAAGAAAGGAAACCACAAAATTAAAACGTGTGAAAAACAAGGCCCACCTGGCCTGTCTAGGATTGAGTCGCTTGGCAGATTCCAGATAAACCAGATTCTTATTGTCAGTAAGGACCACCACCTGATGTTTGGCTCCCTCCAGCCAATGTCTCCACTCTTCAAAAGCCCACTTCATGGCCAATAACTCCCGATTACCCACGTCATAATTACGTTCAGTAGGAGAAAATTTTCGAGAGAAAAAGGCACAAGGGTTACTTTTAGAGGTCTCTGGATCTTTTTGGGACAAAACGGCACCTGCCCCAATTTCAGAGGCATCAACCTCCACCTGAAATGGCAGAGAAACATCAGGCTGCCGTAGAACAGGAGCAGAAGTGAATCTCTGCTTAAGTTCCTGAAATGCAGAGACTGCCTCAGGAGGCCAATTCACCACATCAGAACCCTTTTTGGTCAAATCAGTTAATGGTTTAACAATAACCAAGAAATTACCAATAAATTTACGATAAAAATTGGCAAAACCCAAAAATCTTTGAAGAGCCTTTAATGAAGTAGGTTGGACCCAATCACAGATGGCCTGAACCTTGACCGGGTCCATTTCAATAACAGATGGGGACAAAATGAATCCCAGAAATGAGATCCTCTGTACGCCAAAAAGACACTTTGATCCCTTCACATACAGAGCATTCTCTCTCAAAATCTGGAATACAGTTCGAACATGTTTCACATGAGAGTCCCAGTCATTAGAAAATATCAAGATATCATCCAAATAAACAATCAGAAATGTATCCACAAAATCCCTGAAAATGTCATTCATGAAGGACTGGAAGACAGAAGGAGCATTAGTGAGCCCAAAGGGCATCACAAGGTACTCAAAATGCCCCTCCGGGGTATTGAATGCCGTCTTCCATTCATCCCCGTGCTTAATGCGAATAAGGTTATATGCCCCCCTGAGGTCAAGCTTGGTAAACCAAGTAGTGTTTTTCACCCTGGAAAACAGGTCAGAAATCAAGGGTAACGGGTATTGATATTTCACAGTAATATTGTTCAAAAGACGATAATCAATACACGGCCTTAATGAACCATCCTTTTTGGCCACAAAGAAAAAACCGGCACCTAAGGGTGAAGAGGATGGTCTGATTTGACCCTTCTCCAATGACTCCTTGATATAAGACCGCATAGCGTCATGTTCAGGTACAGACAAGTTAAAAAGGCGACCTTTAGGGAATTTACTACCAGGCACTAATTTAATAGCGCAGTCATAGCTCCTATGGGGAGGCAAGGATGCAGATTTACTTTCGCTAAATACATCAGAAAAATCAATCAAAAAGTCAGGAACATCCTGAGCCTGGGGGAGGCAGAAAAAACAGGAGTGTTGGTATTAACACATTGGCAGCCCCAACTGGTTACAGACACAGATTTCCAATCCAAAACAGGATTATGAGACTGTAACCAAGGGAAACCCAGTACGATAATATCATGCAGATTATACAGAACCAAAAATTTGCAGCACTCTTGATGATCAGGTTCAACCCTCATTATCACCTGAGTAGAGAACTGAGGTTTATTCTCAGCCAAAGGGGTAGAATCGATCCCCAGTAGGGGAATAGACTACTGTAGGGGTATCAAGGGAAACCCACAATGTTTAGCAAAATCTTAATCCATCAGGTTAATAGCTGCTCTAGAATCAACGAAAGCCTGAGCAGAAAATGAGGACAGAGAACATATCAGAGTGACAGTTAATAAAAACTTAGTCTGAACACTACCCAAGACAACTGAGCGTGCAAAACGTCTTCCCCGCTTAGGGCAGACTGAAATAGCATGAGAGGCATCACCACAGTAGAAACATAACCCATTGCGCTTTCGAAACTCATGACGCTGTGCCCCAGACACCACTCCATCACACTGCATGGATTCAGAAGCAGGTTCACAAGGCAACACTATTCCACGCATACTTCTCCGCTCACGCAAACGTCTGTCAATTTGAATCGCTAATGACATAGAATCATTGAGACCAGAGGGGACAGGGAATCCCACCATAACATCCTTTACATTATCTGACAGACCCTTCCGAAAAAGGGCCGCCAAAGCGTCGTCATTCCACTTGGTCAGGACTGCCCACCTACGGAATCTCTGACAGTATAACTCAGCGTCATCAAGCCCCTGATTTAATGCCAACAAGGCTTTTTCAGCTTTATCAGTGACATTAGGCTCATCGTACAATAACCCCAAAGCCTGAAAAAATGCATCAACATCACTCAAAACAGGATCCCCAGGTGTCAGGGAAAAAGCCCAATCCTGAGGATCGCCGCGCAGGAGAGAGATGACAATTTGAACCTGCTGCGCTGCGTTCCCTGAGGACTTAGATTTTAAGGCAAAAAACAATTTACAATTATTTTTGAAATTCTGAAACTTAGCTCGATCCCCTAAAAACAAATCTGGCATGGGAATCCTAGGTTCCACAACAGGCAACCTAGAAAGATATGCAGCAATACTCTGAACCTCAGTGGTAAGCTGATCCACACGGCCAGACAACTGTGCAAACTCCATTGAGAGAAAAAATCCTCCCAGCACCCAGAGATACAGAGGGAAAAAAAAAAATGCAACAAACAGAAAAATATCTCTGACAACTCTGACAACCGTTTTTTCTTTCACAAATGTTTTCCCTTCTGTGAGTACCATACAATTTTAAATTTTGGGCCGGTGATACTGTTATGTTATGGTAGCTGAGGAGTGCAGGCAAAAAAGGCAATACACCAGAGCAGTTGGAATCTATGAGATTGCAGTACCCTGACTAACCACAACAACTAGAGGCAGCCGTGGAGCGTTCCTACGTTGGTCCTAGACGCCTCGTCACAGCCTGAGAAACTAACTACACCTAAAGATAGATATAGGAAAGCTATCTGCCCCGGAGCAGAACCCCAAAGATAATAGAAAGCCCCCAAACATGTAATGGCGGTTAGACAAGAAGAAATACTGACACAGACAGAAAATAGTATGAGCAAACGTTGGGGCCCAAACTAACTAAATAGAAAAGGATAGGAAGGGTACTTACTGCAATCCCAGAAAACCCTGAAAAGCACCAACTCTACTAATTTCAAAAACACCTGAGATCACACGACCTCTACCACCTAAATTAGTTCTCTGGTGTAACAAAATCAAAACAGCAGCCACTGAAAAAACTGGAAAAGCAAAAGCACAAACATCAGTGGCTGAACTAAACTGAGAGGGCAAAAGCCCCCGGAGGGGACCCTGAAGGCCCCCACAGAAGTGCAGGACAAAATGCAAAAATCAAGCACAAAAACAAAAAGAAGAAAATGTCTTATCTGTTAGCAGGAGATGCAGACACGACACAGCAGGCTATAAGGGAAACAGGAATCAAGGATAGAGACCAGAACAATTGATCACCGGCAACCCTGATGGGAAGGTGACTCCCTTATATAAGACCAGTCAGTAACACCTGATTCCCAATCCTCACAATCTTCACAATCTTCACTGGACAGACCAGTACCGCTTGTAACCACCAGAGGGAGCCTCTGCTCAGAACTCATCTCAAGCCCATTCACAACATGAAGCAATGTGGAAGGAAAAAATGAACATTAAACTTTTTTTCCCAAAATTTTTCTTTCGACACAATTTTTTAAATTTTGTCAAGGGTATCAGGAAAAATGAACCACAATATTTGTTGTACAATTTCTCCTAAGTACACCGTACCCCATGTGTGGTGAAAAACCAATCTTTAGGCGCACGGCAGTGTTCAGAAGGGAAGGAGCATCATTTGAGATTTTGAATGTCAAATTGGCTGGAATCGAGAGCGGACACCATGTCGCGTTTGGAGAGTCCTTGATGTAACTAAACAGTGGAAACCCCCAATAAGTGACCCCATTTTGGAAACTAGACCCCCCAAGGAACTTATCTAGATCTGTTATGAGCACTTTTAACCCCAAAGGGCTTCACAGAAGGTTATAACGTAGAGCAGTAAAATTTAAAAATCATATTTTTCCACAAAAAATTATCTTTTCACCTCCAATTTTTATTTTTCAAAGGATAAAAGGATCACAAAAGTTATTGTGCAATTTGTCCTGAGTACGCTAATACCCCATATGTGGGGGTAAACCAGTATTTGGGCGCATGGCAGAGCTCGGAAGGGAAGCAGCGCCATTTGACTTTTTTGGCTGGAATTGAGATTGGACGCCATGTCGCATTTGGAGAGTCCCTGATGTGCCTAAACAGTGGAAACCCCCCACAAGTGACCCCATTTTGGAAACTAGACCCCCAAAGGAACTTATCAAAATGTGTTGTGAGAGCTTTGAACCCGCAAGGGCTTCATAAAAGGTTATAAGGTAGAGCCGTAAAATTAAAAAATCATATTTTTTCCACAAAAATGATCTTTTCATCCCAATTTTTATTTTCCAAAGGATAAAAGGACCCCAAAAGTTATTGTGCAGTTTGTCCTGAGTACGCTGATACCCCATATGTGGGGGTAAACCAGTATTTGGGCGCATGGCAGAGCTCGGAAGGGAAGCAGCGCCATTTGACTTTTTTGGCTGGAATTGAGATTGGACGCCATGTCGCATTTGGAAAGTCATTGTGTGCCTAAAAAGTGGAAACCTCCCACAAGTGACCCCATTTTGGAAACTAGACCCCCCAAGGAACTTATCTAGATGTGTGGTGGGTAGTGTTGAGCGATACGATACTGCAAATATCGGGTATCGGCCGATATTAGCTGTATTGGACTTTCGATTCCGAGTTCCAATATTGTCGTCTTATCGGATACCGGAATCGGAATTGTCACTGTCAATGTCAGTGTCCGTCGGTCGGGTCTGTCAGGAGTCAGCGGCACTTACCTGGCAGAAGATCTCCGGCGGTCACGGCCTGGACTGCTTGATGGCCGCCATCATCTTTCCCGGCTGTCACATGCAGTTTCTCGCGATAACTGCAGTGACTGCTGGGTAATCCCGGCCGTAAAGCAGTCAGTCCGATGACTAGAGTTGAGCGATACTTTCCGATATCCTAAAGTATCGGAATCGGAATGGTATCGCCGATATCACTAAAAATATCGGCGATACCCGATACCGATACCAGAAGTCCCATGTAAGTCTATGGGAACAAAATATCGCAACTAAAAAAACCCCATTCTTTCCTTGTAAACACTAAATATACACACATAGAATACATATATATATATATACATGTCATTGTGACATATATATATATATACATATATGTATAGTTTATACACTTCTACATAGTAAAATATCCTTTGATTCAATTGCCGGGTAAAGCCGGCTTCAGTGAAAAGACAGAAGCACCCGACATGAAATGACACTTGGTGTACATAGGGTTAACCATGTCTTTTCATGTCCTTTGCTATCTAATTGCACAAACAATTAAATCAGACTATGTGTGCAAAATTTCACACCTGTAGGGGTTAATTAAAGGTGTAAATTCGTTGTAAAAAAAACGGACTTTTTTGCTACGAATTTACACCTTTAATTAACCCCTACAGGTGTGAAATTTTGCACACATAGTCTGATTTAATTGTTTGTGCAAATTAGATAGCAAAGGACATGAAAAGACATGGTTAACCCTATGTACACCAAGTGTCATTTCATGTCGGGTTCTGCATTTTCACAAAAGCCGGCAATTGAATTAGCGGCTATTATACTATGTAGAAGTGTATGAACTACAAATATAAATATATATATATATATGTGTCACAAATTCAATGACATGTATATATATATATGAGGTGTAAAATTGCTGAAAAAAAACGCGTGGGCTCCCGCCCTATTTTCGCAACCAGACAGACAAAGCCAGTGAGTGGGGGCAGATAATAATAGCCCAGAGAGGGACCATTATTTTTTGCCCCCCCCCGGCTACTAACATCTGCCCCCAGACACCCCAGGAAAGACAAATCTATAATTAGATTCGCCCTTTCTGGCACTTTGCCCGTCTATTCCCATTGCCCTGTAGCGGTGGCGAATGGGTTAATATGGGGTTAAAGCCACCTTGCTATTGAAAGGTGACCTTAAGCCAGGTTAATAATTGAGAGCTGTCAATTAGACAACTATCAATTATTAATCCTATTGCATGAAATAAAAATAAAACACACACACTTTAATTAAAAATCATTTTAATGAAATAAAGACACATGTTTTTGACCATCTTTTATTTTACTGCAAAAACCATTTCCTGTAATAAAAATAAAATAAAAAAGCAAAATTATTCTTACCTATCCCATGCACAGTCAGGTCCCACGGTGTAATCCTTCAGAAAGGGTTAATGTTTACTGCAGGGACCGCAGCTAATGCTGCAGCCTCACAGTAAACCCCAAATGAATGAGTTCCTCTCCTGCCTGACAGGAGAGTAAAGGCTGGGTGTCACATAACGATACACCAGCGATCCCGACAACGATATGCACTTGTCAGGATCGCTGGTGTATCGCTACATGATCGCTGCTGAGCTGCCAAACAGGCAGCTCAGGCAGCGATCTGGGACAGCGACACTGCGGGTAACATCGCTTAAGGGCCCGTCTCACATAGCGATATCGCTACCGAGATCGCTGCTGAGTCACTAGTTTTGTGATGCAGCAGCGAGCTCACCAGCGATATCGCTGTGTGTGACATTCACCTTTTTTTGATCGCTGGTTTCCCTCTGACAGGCACGCATCGCTGCGTGTGACAGGCGGGAGACCAGCGATCCGCTGGTAACCAAGGTACACAGCGGGTTTCCAGGCACCGCGCAGCGCTTGGAAACCCGCTGTGTACCTTGGAAACCAGCTCCCTGCATCAGGGCGCTGGTATCCAAGGTACACAGCGGGTTTCTAGGCACAGCCCCGCACCTGGAAACCGCTGTGTACCTTGGTTACCAGCGGATCGCTGGTCTCCCGCCTGTCACACGCAGCGATGTGTGCCTGTCAGCGGGAAACCAGCGATCAAAAAAAGGTCCTGACATTTCAGCGACGATCAGCGATACCCGGCAGGGGGGCTGATCGTCGCTGAATGTCACACACAGCGATATCGCTGGTGAGCTCGCTGCTGCGTCACAAAACTAGTGACTCAGCAGCGATCTCGGTAGCGATATCGCTATGTGAGACGGGCCCTTAAGTGGAAAGCTTAATTGATTTCTTTCCACTTTCACTTCAGGTCAGCCAGGGACACCATCAGTGACGTCAGAGGGAACTGATTAACAAAAATAGGGGTTCCCTTCGAAAAAAAAATGGCGTGGGGTCCCCCTATTTTTGTTAACCAGCCAGATGAAGCAGACCGCTGAGGCCTGGATTTTCAGGCTGTTAAGGAGCCAAGATCCATGGACCTTGCCAGCCTGATAATACCAGGCCACAGCAGTCTGCATATCTTGGCTGATTAACAAAAATAGGGGATCCCCTCGAAAAAAATTGGCGTGGGGTCCCCCCTATTTTTGTTAACCAGCCAGATGAAGCAGACCGCTGAGGCCTGGATTTTCAGGCTGTTAAGGAGCCAAGATCCATGGACCTTGCCAGCCTGATAATACCAGGCCACAGCAGTCTGCATATCTTGGCTGATTAACAAAAATAGGGGATCCCTTCGAAAAAATTGGCGTGTTGTCTCTTTTATTTCATTAAAAGACTTTTTCTTGCTTTGTCTTTTTTTTATACATTTAAAAACTTTGGGATTAATAATGGATCGGTGTCTTATTGACGCCTATCCATTATTAACCGGGCTTATTGTCACCGTGCAATCAACGGTGACATTAACCCCCTTTTTACCCCACTTGCCACCGCTACAGGGCAGTGGGAAGAGCCGGGTAAAGTGCCACAATTGGCACATCTTTTGATGCGCCAAATGTGGGGCTGCTGTAGCCTGGTATTATCAGGCTGTTGAGGGCCAAAATCCATGGGCTTTGACAGTCTTTTAATACCAGGCCGCAGCAGTCTGCATTTTACTTGGCTGGTTAACAAAAATAGGGGGACCCCTACGCCGTTTTTTTTTCGAGGGGATCCCCTATTTTTGTTAACCAGCCAAGCTAAGCAGACTGCTGTGACATGGTATTATCAGGCTGGCAAGGTCCATGGATATTGGATCCTTACCAGCCTGAAAAACCAGGCCTCAGCAGTCTGCTTCATCTGGCTGGTTAACAAAAATAGGGGGGACCCCACACCAATTTTATTTCGAGGGGATCCCCTATTTTGTTAACCAGCCAAGATATGCAGACTGCTGTGACCTGGTATTATCAGGCTGGCAAGGTCCATGGATCTTGGCTCCTTAACAGCCTGAAAAACCAGGCCTCAGCAGTCTGCTTCATCTGGCTGGTTAACAAAAATAGGGGGGACCCCACGCCACATTTTTTTTCGAGGGGATCCCCTATTTTTGTTAACCAGCCAAGATATGCAGACTGCTGTGGCCTGGTATTATCAGGCTGGCAAGGTCCATGGATCTTGGCTCCTTACCAGCCTGAAAAACCAGACCTCAGCAGTCTGCTTCATCTGGCTGGTTAACAAAAATAGGGGGGACCCCACGCCAAATTTTTTCGACGGGATCCCCTATTTTGTTAACCAGCAAAGATAAGCAGACTGCTGTGGCCTGGTATTATCAGGCTGGCAAGCAGGGTCGGACTGAGCCACCGGAGAAACATCCGGTGGGCTCCAGCTCCTGCGTGGTGGGCCCTGATTTGAAAGGATAGGTCGCGGGGCAGAGGGGGCGGTGGCCCCGGGCCCCACGCTCTGAGGGGGCCCACCCGTAGCTACGCTACAGTACCTGTATCGGCGTGCACAGCACGCCGATACAGTTACATTCTGCGGCAGAGCAGGGAGAATCGATCTTCCTGCTCTGCCGCCCAGAAGCTATGGGGCCTGAACAGGCGTTGGGGGGGCCGGTGCCAGCAGTGGGCCCCCCACCCGTCATCGGAGGGTCAGCTGTATCGGCATCCAGCCGATACAGCTGACCGCATAGAGAGAGAAGGAGCGAGCGCTCCTTCTCTCCCATAATCCCCCTCTCAGCGTCTGACAGTGGGCGCGATGACATCACCTGCCGGCGCCCGCTGTCAGACGCTGAGAGGGAGAACAGTGAGCAGCACAGGAGCCGGGAGGTGAGTATTGTTTTTTTTTTTTTTAATGGGGGTGCATTATACTACAGAGGCTGTATATGGGGGTTGCATTATACTACAGAGGCTGTATATGGGGGCTGCATTATACTACAGAGGCTCCATATTGGGGTGCATTATACTACAGAGACTCCCTATGGGGATGCATTATACTACATAGGCTGCCTATGGGGGTGCATTATAATATAGCGGCTGCCTATGGTGGTGCATTATATTATAGACTCTGCCTATGGGGGTTTATTATAATATAGAGGCTGCCTATGGGGGTGCATTATACTATATTGAGGACTATCTGGTGTATTATGCTGTATGGATGCTATCTAGGGGCCATCATACAGTGTTGGACCCATTAAATAGTTTGGGGACATTAAGGGGTCAGTATATATCCAGTAAGGGGCATTATTCTGTGTATAGGGGAGATGTACAGGGGGAGACTTGGGACATTATTAAATGTAAAGTGGACACTTATTGTTATAGGGGAACTCGGGTTACTGTGACTGTCAAAGGGGCACACAGGGCATTATTACAGTCTAGGGGACAAAATGTGGTCACTGTTTTCTAAGGCACTTGCACCCGGCATTACTATATTCTAGAGGGGTGCTTTAAAATTTAGAAGTCACACAGAACCACACAGCAGGTGCAGTAATAGGGACACATACGGCAGCAGCAGCTCAGTATTGGGGTATCAGTGCAGTAATAGGGACACATACGGCAGCAGCGGCTCAGTATTGGGGTATCAGGTGCAGTAATAGGGACACATACGGCAGCAGCAGCTCAGTATTGGGGTATCAGGTGCAGTAATAGGGACACATATGGCAGCAGCGGCTCAGTATTGGGGTATCAGGTGCAGAAATAGGGACACATATGGCAGCAGCGGCTCAGTATTGGGGTATCAGCAGGATGAGGAGTTTGTGCAGGTTGAGAATAGTCCAATTGGTGACCAAGACAGTGTTAAAAATATGAGAAGTGAAATGTGTCTTTGTTGTAATCTCTGCAGTCGAGTCCTGGCTGGAGAAGTCGTCATGTCGGTCTGGGCCGGATGGAAAAGAAATGAAAAGTGAACAATTCCATTAGAAAGAACATCAGCGGTAAGTCATTATCTGTACCTGTGCTGTAATCTATTATATGTTCTGTAGGACTGGTATTATTTACCACAGACCATATGGCGGTAATATCAATATTGGTCTTTTAATATATAGATTATTTTTGGCAACAGAGCGGTCATTTGCTGAGGTTCTCTGATTAGGGGCCCACTCAGAAGTTTCGCCCCCACTAAACCAAAACCCTAGCTACGCCTCTGGCTCTCTCTCTAGTCTTTCTTTCTCTCTCTAGTCTTTCTCGCTCTCTGTTCTTTCTTTCTCGCTCTCTGTTCTTTTTTCTGTCTGTTCTTTCTTTCTCTCTCTCTTTTCTTTCTTTCCTCTCTTTCTTTCTCTGTTTGTTCTTTCTCTCTCGCTGCTCTTTCTTTCTTTTCCTCAGTACCAGCCACTGTGCCCTCATTACCAGTCAGTGTGATCAGCAGTGCTAAATGGGTACGCTTGGGGCCAGGATATGGGTGTGATTAGCTGTGAAATGGGTGTGGTCGGGGCGTGGCCTAAAACTTGCAGCGACGCCCTACGTGCGCCGCAGCCTTTAACCCTCTTTCCTGTCTTCAAAATTTGGGAGGTATGCTGTATGACCTCACTACAACTTCTGGCCATGCTCCTGATGAGCGCGACGGATGGTCTCCTGAGGGATCTCCTCCCACACCTGGACTAAAGCATCCACCAACTCCTGGACAGTCTGTGGTGCAACGTGGCATGGCCTAAAATTTGCTGCAGCAGGCACAGCGTGCCACAGCCTTTGTCCCTCTTTCCCTTCTTCAAAGGTTGGGAAGTATGATGGTGGGCCCCAAGAATATTTTTTCTCTGGTGGGCCCAAGGTACTCCAGTCCGACGCTGCTGGCAAGGTCCATGGATATTGGCTCCTTAACAGCCTTAAATACCATGCCTCAGCAGCAGGGGCGTACATAGAAATCATGGGGCCCCATAGCAAAAGTCTGAATGGGCCCCCCCCAAAAAAAAAAACCCAGAGCCATTGTAAATGTAAAGTGCCAGCACAGTGAGGGGACACATTAAACAAAAAAATGTATTATGCCCCCATAGATTGTGCCCCCATAGATGCTCCATAGTATAGGCCCTTATGCTGCCGCAGCTGCTGCAACCAAAAAAAAAAAAAAGACATACTCACCTTTCGTCGCTGGGGGCCAGGTGCCGGTGTCCTGAGCAGGGGGTGACACCAGGTGCCGATGTCACCGCTCGCTCAGGGCCCCGGCACCTGAGATATTTACCTGTCCTCTCTCCACTGCTGAGTGCCGCTGTCTTCGGGGTCCTCCAGCAGTGAATGATCAGGCAGAGGGCGCGGCGCGCACTAACGACGTCATCGCGCCCTCTGACCTGAACATTGCAGCAAGAGGACGCGAGCAACGGTGGAACGGGACAGGTAAATATCCTTATACTCACCCTTCCGCCGGCGCGGTCTGTGCAGCCCCTGCTCTTCTCCCACGGTCTCCGCCGCCAGTGTTCAGCGGTCACGCGGGACAGTTCATTAAAGTCATGAATATGTGCGTATTCATGACAGTAATGAGCGGTACCACCTGACCGCTGAACACAGGCGTCGGAGACCGTGGGAGAAGAGCAGGGGCTGCAGAGACCGCACCAGGAGGGGTGAGTATATAGAAGAGCTGCGCTCCCCCTCCCCCGCCGACCCCCTGGTAGTACTGTGTCAGCACAGCTACCCGACCGTCGAGGGCCCCCTCACCTGTCCGGGCCCCATAGCAGCTGCTTGGTCTGCTTCATTCACGGTACGCCACTGCTCAGCAGTCTGCTTCATCAGGCTGGTTAACAAAAATAGGGGGGACCCGACGCCATTTTTTTTCGAAGGGAATACCTATTTTTGTTAATCAGTTCCCTCTGACGTCACTGATTGTGTCCCTGGCTGACCTGAAGTGAAAGTGGAAAGCAATCAATTAAGCTTTCCACTTCCTCTCCTGTCAGCCAGGAGAGGAACTCATTCATTTGGAGGTTTACTGTGAGGCTGCAGCATTAGCTGCGGTCCCTGCAGTAAACATTAACCCTTTCTGAAGGATTACACCGTGGGACCTGACTGTGCATGGGATAGGTAAGAATAATTTTGCTGTTTAATTTTATTTTTATTACAGGAAATGGTTTTTGCAGTCAAATAAAAGATGGTCAAAAACATGTGTCTTTATTTCATTAAAATGATTTTTAATTAAAGTGTGTGTGTTTTATTTTTATTTCATGCAATAGGATTAATAATTGATAGTTGTCTAATTGACAGCTCTCAATTATTAACCTGGCTTAAGGTCACCTTTCAATTGCAATGTGGCTTTAACCCCATATTAACCCATTCGCCACCGCTACAGGGCAATGGGAATAGACGGGCAAAGTGCCAGAAAGGGCGAATCTAATTATAGATTTGTCTTTTCTGGGGTGTCTGGGGGCAGATGTTAGTAGCCAGGGGGGGGCCAAAAATAATGGTCCCTCTCTGGGCTATTATTATCTGCCCCCATTCGCTGGCTTTGTCTGTCTGGTTGCGAAAATAGGGCGGGAGCCCACATTTTTTTAAACAATTTTACACCTCATATATATATATATATATACATGTCATTGAATTTGTGACACACATATATATATATATTTATATTTATAGTTCATACACTTCTACATAGTATAATAGCCGCTAATTCAATTGCCGGCTTTTGTGAAAATGCAGAACCCGACATGAAATGACACTTGGTGTACATAGGGTTAACCATGTCCTTTGCTATCTGATTTGCAAAAACAATTACATCAGTCTATGTGTGCAAAATTTCACACCTGTAGGGGTTAATTAAAGGTGTAAATTCGTAGCAAAAAAGTCCGTTTTTTTTTACAACGAATTTACAACTTTAATTAACCCCTACAGGTGTGAAATTTTGCACACATAGACTGATGTAATTGTTTGTGCAAATCAGATAGCAAACGACATGAAAAGACATGGTTAACCCTATGTACACCAAGTGTCATTTCATGTCGGGTGCTTCTGTCTTTTCACAGAAGCCGGCTTTACCCGGCAATTGAATCAGAGGCTATTTTACTATGTAGAAGTGTATAAACTATACATATATGTATATATATATGTCACAATGACATGTATAATATTATATATATATATATATGTATTCTATGTGTGTATATTTTGTGTTTACAACGAAAGAAAGGGTTTTTTTAGTTGCGATATTTTGTTCCCATAGACTTACATGGGACTTCCGGTATCGGTATCGGGTATCGCCGATATTTTAGTGATATCGGCGATACCATTCCGATCCGATATTTTTGGATATCGGAAAGTATCGCTCAACACTAGTGGTGGGAGCTTTGAACCCCCAAGGGCTTCACAGAATGTTATAACGTAGAGCCGTAAAATTAAAAAATCATATCTTTTCCACAAAAATGATCTTTCCACCCCAAAATTTTATTTTCCAAAGGGTAACAGGACACCAAAAGTTATTGTGAATTTGTCCTGAGTACGCTGATACCCCATATGTGGGGGTAAACCACTATTTTAATGCATGGCAGAGCTCGGAAGGGAAGGAGCGCCGTTTTCAAATGCAGACTTTGATGGAATGGTCTGCGGGTGTCATGTCACGTTTGGAGAGCCCCTGATGTGTCTAAACTGTAGAAACCCCCCACAAGTGACCCCATTTTGGAAACTAGACCTCCCAAGGAACTTATCTAGATGTGTGATGAGCACTTTGAACCCCCAAGTGCTTCACAGAAGTTTATAACGTAGAGCAGTGAAAATTAAAAAAATCATATTATTTTCCACAAAAATAATCTTTTTGCCCCAAAATTTTTATTTTTATAAGGGTAACAGGAGAAATAGGACCACAAAAGCTATTGTGCAATTTGTCCTGAGTACACTGATACCCCATATGTGGGGGGGAACCACTATTTTGACGCATGGCAGAGCTCGAAGGGAAGGAGCACCGTTTTTGAATGCAGACTTTGATGGAATGGTCTGCGGGTGTCATGTCACGTTTGAAGAGCCCCTGATGTGCCTAAACAATAAAAAAAAACACAATTGACCCCATTTTGCAAACTAGACCCCAAGGAACTTATCTAGATGTGTGGTCAGCACTTTGAACCCCAAGGGCTTCACAAAGTTTATAACGTAGAGCCGTGAAAATGAAAAAATCATATTTTTTTCCACAAAAATGACCTTTTTGCCCCAAATTTTTATTTTTATAAGGGTAACAGGAGAAATAGGACCCCAAAAGTTGATGTGCAATTTGTCCTGAGTACGCTGATAACCATATGTGGGGGGGAACCACTGTGATCGCCTTACTGCGATCTTTGGGAGGCAGAATGAACAAATCCACAAAAGGTGAAGAATTGGTTTTATTTTTTACGCCGTTCCTCGTGCGGTATTAGTGATTAGGCGACTTTATTTTTCGGGTCGGTGCGATTACAGCGATACCAGATTTATACCCTTTTTTTATGTTTAGCTTCTGTCACACACTAAGAGATGCTTTTTTTTGGCAGAATTTTTTGTAAGAAATTTTTGCATCGCCATATTTTGAGAGCTATAATTTTTCCATATTTCGTCTGACAGAGTTATCTGTGGGCTTATTTTTTGCGGGACGAGCTGACGTTTTTATCTGTACCATATTCGGGCACATAACGTTTTTTGATCGCTTCCTATTCCGATTTTTGTGGAAGCAGAATGAAAAAAAACAGCAATTCAGGAATTTTTTTTTTTTTTTTCCTCCGTTCCGCATGTGGTAAAATTGATAAAGCAGCTTTATTCTTCAGGTTACTACGATTACAGTGATACCTCACTTATATTTTTTTTATGTTTTGGCGTTTTTTACGCAATAAAAATTTTTATAGAAAAATTATTTTTGCATCAGTTTATTCCGCGAGCTATAACTTTTTTATTTTTTCACTGATGATGCTGTATAGTGGCTTGTTTTTTGCAGGACAAGATGTCGTTTTCAGCGGTACCATGATTATTTATGTCCCACTTTTTGATCGCGTGTTATTGCAGTTTTTCCAAGTGGTATGATGATACCGCTTGGAAAAAGTATAATTTACTACTTTTTTGTGTTTTTTTTTTTTACGGATTTCACTGAAGGGGTTAACTAGGGTTACGCTTTTATAGATGGGATTTTTACGGATGCGGCGATACCAAATATGTGTATTTTTTTGTTTGTTTTCTTTATTACATAAAAATGTGTATTTTTTAGGGGAATTTTTTAAAATTATTTTTTAATATTTTTTTTACAATTTTTTTTAAAAAATGTTTTTTTTACCTTGTCCCTTTATGGGACTTTCACTTTTTTACTTTTGATTGCAGTTACAATGCATTGCAATGCCCCAGCATTGCAATGCATTGTACCTATAGTGAAAGCTGCTGTGACCATGGTCACATCGGCTTTCCGTAGCTAGATGACCCAGAGGTTGTCATGACAACCCCCGGGTCATCAAGGCAGAGATCGGGCCCTGCAAATACATTGCAGGGCGCCGGTCTGAGGCAGAGGGAGCTCCCGACCCTCTGCCTCTCCCCCTGAGCGCTGCGATCGCGCTCGATCGCAGCAGTCAGGGGGTTAACAGCCAGGGGTGGCGGGGCGCCGCTCCTGGCTGTCAGTGCAGGAAGCTCGGCCACTGCAGCGCTGAACTCCTGCACTGAAATTTTAGCCTCTTCTGCCTGATCGCTGCTGTTTTTGGTCCTGTCCATTCCATAGATGGTAATTTTTTCAATAAGGATGGTATGAAATACTTTGTCAAATGCTTTGCTGAAGTCAAGATATACTATATCTACTGTTTCTCTGATCCACTCAGTCCGTGATTCTGTAATAGAAGAAAATTAAGTTAGTATGAGATGACTTAGTTACTAACCCACGCAGGCTCTGGTTAATCACTTCATTCTCATCCAGGTAGTTGTATACATGTTGTTTAATAATTTGTTCAAGGATTTTTCCTGGAATAAAAGTAAGGCTCACTGGCCTACTGTATAGTTCCCTGGGTCAACATTCTTCCCCTTTTGGAATATAGGGACAACATTCATTCTTCTCCAGCCTTCAGGGACTTCTCCTGTTCTCCAAGAATTTTCAAAGATTATGGAAAAATATTTAGACTTGAGAGTCCTCAGTGGTTGATACCTTTTAATGGCTAACTGAAAAGATGGTAACAAATTGCAAGCTTTCGAGACTACGCAGGTCTCTTCATCAGGCAAAGACTGCGTAGTCTCGAAAGCTTGCAATTTGTTACCATCTTTTCAGTTAGCCATTAAAAGGTATCAACCACTGAGGACTCTCAAGTCTAAATATTTTTCTATCTACTGGCTAACACGGTACGAAGATATACATCCTTCTGTATCAAAGATTATGGAGCATGGTTCAATAATTTCTTCTGCTGTCTCCTTCAGTACCATAGGATGCTATTCATCTGGACCTGAATGCATGGATTAATTTGTTAGTTAAGTATTCCCTCTCTAGCTCTCTGTTTATAGATAGAGTGGATACTTCTAGTCCTTCAATAATACAGTGAAAATCAGTTGATTTTACATTTGCTTACTGAGAGAACACAGATGCAAAATAGGAATTTTAAAGTTCGTTCTTCTCAACATCATTTTCTACCACTTTACCATTTTTTTCTGATAAAAATTCTATAGCATCTTTGACTTTTCTTTTACATTTGACATAGTCCCAAAATAATTTCTGATCACTTTTGACATCTCTTGAAAGCCTTAATTCATTTTCAGATTTAGATAATCTGATGCATAATCTGCAGGTTCTGCAAACAGCATGATCATTTTTATTATCATTCTCGGCGGTGCATCATCCTATGTTAACAGGACTCACACTGTAAAGAATAATGGCAGCCTATGTATACTAAATGATCTAGTGTAGATTGTTCAGTTCACATCATTTGCTTTGGTGTACCTTAGTGCCTTTACCAAATTTACAAACATTCTGTTTTTTTTTTTCCAGTAAACCAATAAAACAACAAAAAGTTAAATAGCTCAATACAACTGATATGGCAAATAGTTTCTCAAAATTCAACACAAAATGATATTTTTAAAGCCTACTGCAGTCCTAGTATTATTCAACCCGTTCATTACATGCAATTTTAGCACTTAGTAGAGCACCCATTGCCTTTTACCCATTGCATGAAATTACTTAACCGATTCTTCAAGTGTTATGGCCTCTAGGCCACCAATATTCTTGGGTTTGCATGCTGATACCACCTTGTTCAAATCCTACCAATGATTTTGAATAGGGTTCAAGTCAGCTGATTGTGATGACCACTCCAGAATTACCCATGATTTCTTCTGATACCAATCCACAGTGGATTTTGAGATATGCTTGGCATCATTGTCCTTTTAAAAGGTTGAATTATGCCTATTCTTCAGCGATCACACAGAATTAAACATCTTTTCTCACAACATTTTCTGATACTTGATTGAATCTATCTTGCCTCCAGGTGCTGCAGGTTTCCAGTGTGAAAATAAGAAAATCAGTTTAATCAGCTGACATGTGCCCTAACAGCCATGGGTGGAATCGTGATCCATCCACTGCTTTTAACATGTTGAATGCCACTTTTAATCTCTGACAGTGGCATTTAACATGGCCACACCAAAGTGCATTACTAATCTCGCCCATCGGCGTGCCTGTCACATGATTGTTTGGCTCCAATGGGTTGCATTTTAACATCCCGGGGACTGCAGGAGACCCATGTGGTGGTCTCTGCTGAACAACTGTAAACGCAGTCCTGCAGCCCGAGCTCATACCAGATGATCAATTCTGCTACACATGGAGGGCTTCAGCCCTGTTACATGTGGCACAGGCGCTCAGCGTATCGTAGCTTCAAGTCTCCTATAGAAACTATTGAAGCAAGTGAAAAGTATAAAAACAAGTTTTTAAAAAATATTTAAAAACTTGATAAAATATAAAAATTAAAATCTCTTCCATTTTGCCTGATTCAAAATAAAGCAAGAAAAGTAAAATTGCACATGTTTGATATTGTCATGTTCAGAAATACCTGATCTTTAAAAATATAAAATGATTGAATTAATCTGATTGGTAAATGGAGTAACAACAAAAAAAATCAAAACTCCAGAATTACGTTGTTTGGTCACCACAACATTGCAATAAAATGCGATAACAGGCAATCACACCATAGTATCTACACCAAAATGGTATCAATAAAAACATCAGCTCACCGCACAAAAGATAAGGCCTCACCCAACCCCAGATCCCAAAGAATGGAGATGCTATGGGTCTCGGAATATGGTGCCCGGAGAATCATAATGGTAGGTCAGTTTTAGCATTTAGTGAACATGGTAAAAAAGAAAAAAAATTGTGGAATTGCACTTTTTTGCAGTTTCACAGCAGTCAGTGAGTTTTTTCCCGTTATCCAGTACACCATATGGCAAAATGAAGGGGACTCAGCCTTACCACCAAGCTGAAGGTCTACTGCGCGGTGGTCCTCACCACACTTCTCTATGCTAGCGAGACCTGGACAGTCTACAGCCGGCATGTTAAACAGCTTAATCATTTTCACATGAGTTCCCTCTGCAGACTTCTCCATATCAGGTGGCAAAACAATGTCCCGGACACGGCAATCCTGGAACAAACTGAGCTCTGCAGTGTTTACCCTCTCCTGCTGAAAGTCCAAGCCAGGTGGGCTGGACATGTGGTCAGAATGCCTGACAGCCGACTACTGAAGCAACTGCTGTACAGAGAACTGTGCCAAGGAAAGCGAGCAGTTGGGGGACAGAAGAAGCGCTATAAAGATTGCCTTAAGGCGTCTCTCAAAAACCTGGAAGTCAACATCAACAAATGGGAAGAGCTTGCCCTGGATCGTTTAGGTTGACGGGGCAGGATCACCTCAGGAGCAAGTGCAGCTGAAGATAGGAAAATCTTGGACGCAAAAGAAAGCGTGCTGTCCGTAAGGCACAAGCAGAATCTGGTGTACTAACCACATCTACTTCCTTATGTCAAGTATGTGGGTGAACCTTCAGGGCCTGGATTGACCTCATCAGCCACCTTTGGACCCATAATTATTAACTCTCTCCTAACCCTGAAACCATGGTCATCTTCGACTACGAAGGACGAACCTCAGGTCTTAAAATTTCCCATTTCCATAGAATTTAATAGCAAAACATCTGTAGTTATATGGATTTGTAAATAGTAAAGCCAACTTTTCTAGTGCTTATTGATCAGAAGAAGTGAACATTTTGTAAATAATAATAATTTTATTTCTATAGCGCCAACATATTCTGCAGCCAGGCTTGGACTGGCCCATAGGGTAACAGGGGAATCCCCCGGTGGGCCCCCAATACCACTGTACTGGCAGTGCTTGACATAATTCACATGATTCACTCTGTACAGAAAAAAAAGAATCTCATCATTCATTAACCAAACCACCCAGTTTATTATTATATAGAGATAAAGGTAAATTTGTGAACGAGGATAGTGTAATATTTGTATGCAGTTGAAAAGTGCCCCCCCCCAAAGTCAATGTTACTGATGGGCCCTTGGCACCCCAGTCCGACACTGTCTGCAGCACTTTAAATTATAGAGAGGACTTGTACAGATAATAGACATTACAGCATAACAATAAACACAGATAAAAGTAGATACTAAGAGGAATGATGGCCCTGCTCGCAAGCTTAAAATCTATGAGGAAAAAAGGAGACACGAAAGGTAAATGGTAACAATTGCTTTCATTGTTCGGACCAGCCGTAGTGTAAGAATCGGGTGATCATGTAATTCTGCATGAAACAGATAACAGCCAATGTACAGTACAGACCAAAAGTTTGGACACACCTTCTCATTCAAAGATTTTTCTGTATTTTCATGACTATGAAAATTATAGAATTACACTGAAGGCATCAAAACGATGAATTAACACATAGTACGACAAAGTTTGGACACACCTTCTCATTCAAGATTTTTCTGTAGTTCATGACTAGAAATTGTAGAATCACACTGAAGGCATCAAAACTATGAATTAAACATTGAATTATACATTACACTTTACAAAAAGTGTGAAACAACTGAATAGTCTTATATTCTAGGTTCTTCAAAGTAGCCACCTTTTGCTTTGATTACTACTTTGCACTCAGAAAAGGTGAACGGATGGACTCTACATGCCTAGTTCCCACCGTGAAGCATGGAGGAGGTGGTGTGATGGTGTGGGGGTGCTTTGCTGGTGACATTGTTGGGGATTTATTCAAAATTGAAGCGGTGAGTGGTCCAGCTCACCCCAAACCATCTCGATTGGGTTCAGGTCTGGTGACTGTGAAGGCCAGTACATCTGGCGTAGCACCCCAATACTCTCCTTCTTGGTCAAATAGCCCTTACACAGTCTGGAGGTGTGTTTGGGGTCACTGTCCTGTTGAAAAATAAATGATGGTCCAACTAAAAGCAAACCGGATGGAATAGCATGCTGCTGCAAGATTCTGTGGTAGCCATGCTGGTTCAGTATGCCTTCAATTTTGAATAAATCCCCAACAGTGTCACCAGCAAAGCACCCCCACACATCACACCACCTTCTCCATGTTCACGGTGGGAACCAGCATGTAGAGTCCATCCGTTCACCTTTTCTGCTGAAAAGCAGTAATCAAAGCAAAAGGTGGCTACTTTGAAGAACCTAGAATATAAGACATATTTTCAGTTGTTTCACTCTTTTTTGTAAAGTGTAATGTATAATTCCACATGTGTTAATTCATAGTTTTGATGCCTTCAGTGTGATTCTACAATTTTCATAGTCATGAAAATACAGAAAAATCTTTGAATGAGAGGTGTGTCCAAACTTTTGGTCTGTACTGTATGTAACAGTACAGACACAGAGTGCTATTAAATGCAAAAAGCGGGTGAGAACATGATACGAGGTACTTGATTATGGTAAAAAAAATTTTTTGAATTGGCCAAGAGGGATAGTTAGGTTAATGCGTTAAGGCGGTTGGCCAGTCTGAACAAATGCGTTTTTAGGGACGCTTAAAACTGTGGGGATTGGGGATTAATCGTATTAACCTGGGTAGTGCATTCCAAAGAATTGGCGCAGCACGTGGAAAGTCTTGGAGACGGGAGTGGGAGGTTCTGATTATTGAGGATGCTAACCTCAGGTCATTAGCAGAACAGAGGGCACGGGTAGGATGGATTAGACTGAGATGAGGGAAGAGATGTAGGGTGGTGCTGCCCCATGGAGTGCTTTGTGAGTGAAGGTAATAAGTTTGTACTGAATTCTGTAGTGGATGGGTAACCAGTGTAATGACTGGCACAAGGTAGAGGCATCGGTATGACGATTGGTGAGGAATATGATCCTGGAGGCAGCATTCAAGACAGATTGGAGAGGGGAAAGTTTGGTAAGAGGGAGACCAATTAGAAGAGAGTTACAATAGTCCAGACGAGAATGAATAAGAGAAACAGTAAGGGTTTTTGCAGAGTCGAAAGTAAGAAAAGGTCGAATTCTAGAGATGTTTTTGAGGTGGAGATAACAAGAGTGAGCCAGTGATTGGATATGGGTGGTGAATGAAAGCTTGGAATCAAGTATGACCCCAAGACAGCGGGCATGTTGCTGGGGAGTAAGATGAAAATGGACAATTTTTTATGCACATTTCTGTGCAAACTGAACCTAAAGTGTCTGCTGTAACACAATCTTGCTGTAGATCTTTTGCAGTCACCTGAACATTTTTGACCATCTGTCTCCTCCAGAATCTAGTGGCAGCTGACAATAGTTTCCTCTTTTTGTCAAGTCCTGTAGTGTAGTAAGTGTTCCTATGGCTTTGAACTTGCAAACTGTGCTTCAAGCTGTATCTCTAGGAACATTGAAAGACTTTACTATCTTTTTGAATCCTTTTCCTTGTTTGTGCAAAACAATGAGCTCTTAGCTTCGTTTTGTAGACTACTCATTTGACGTGACATATTTCTAACATGAAATCAAATGTCACAGTCAACAAACCTCTAGCCTGTGCATGTATTTGATGTGTTTTTTCTCAGTGCCACAAGCAGGGCTGCCATCATAGCATTATTACCCTTACTGGTGTAAGGGGCCCGGGAGCTGGAGGGGCCCGTGGTCAGAATTTTCATAAAGCGGAGCGGTGTGTGTGTGGAGGGAGCAGGAGTCACTGTGACAGATAGCTGGGAGAGGTAGCCAGTGCTGAGCAATGGAGGGTGGGACTTTCCATTCTGGTTGGACATCTGGGATTAGAAGACCAGTTGTTCTCACTACTTATGATCAAGAATATAACAATGTTGTTTATAATTTATTTCATATATTGTTATTTTTGTAATATGTTGCACTGTCACTTTATTTTATTACACATATTATTTTTTCATCTATATATATTTTTTGTTACAATATTATTTGTGATCTTATTCATAAATATATATTAATGTATCCCAATTATTATGTTTGTCTCAACATTTATACTGGTTTTTTCACTGGTCACTTTATATTTACTTTATTCCCTTCCAAGATGTCCACCTTCTTGGTCTCCAAAAAGATGGCCGCTGTGGTGCGCGCATGCGCCGTACTCCACGCCTCCTCTGTCTTCCTCTATGGCCATCGGTAATGCTTCAGGCGCATTTTGATGACGTCATGAGGCGACATTTCGCCCATATGCACGTGGAGCAGTGACGGCCAGGGGGAAAGAGGCAGTACGTTTTTGGCGTGTGACGTCAGACGTATGTGCGCCGCTACACACCGGCACCTTTTGGTTTATGGCTGGTATATATAAACCCTGGGGTTATGACATTCAGTGTCCCCTTTTAAAAAGCACTGCCGCGAAACGCGCGTCAGGAGGTTGCAGGGGGCGCATAGACTGGACCTTCTGATATGGGTAAGAGTTATTAATAACCTATATGGTGTGCATTATGACTATTGATGGTCTATATTGGTTCTGATGATTTAAGAATACTTTGTGGTATGCACCATTCACTTACATTATGTAAGTGCTAATTAGATTACTTTGATTAACCCTGGCTACTATTTGGTCTGTGCAACCCCTGTATAGTTACCTGCAGTTTGTTCCACCACTCATCCCTGTATTTTGGGCCATTATTGTTGGCATTTATTGTCTATTACTAAAGTTTTTTGCATTTTTATAAAAGATGTTGTCCATACTCCTTTGTTCTGGTGTGTATTGTTAACTCTTTGGAGTATTTCATCCATCACTTATGGGCCATTGGGCCGGATTTGGGATGAAGCAAATTTGCTTCTATTTTACTATATTCATTGTGTTGTATATGACGCTTTGTCTTATGTGCCAATGTTGCAGAAATGCTCCGTAATTGTATGGAGCATTTGCCAACTCCCCGCCACGGGTATAATGCATGCAGAATTCGCATGCGTTATCCTGCAAAACACAAGCGGTTTTAGCTTGCAGAACGCTCGCACTTTTCCAAGCGATTTGAAGCATCGCTTGGAAAAATGACTGACAGTTTGGTCACAGTTGTCACGCATAGTGCTTGACAAGTGTGACCAACTTTTTACTATTGATGAATGTTAAAAAAATAAAAAATATGGATATACTCACCCTCTGGCGCCCCCGTAGTACTCCCGCTCCTCATCGATGATGCCGGCAAGTTCCGTTCCCAGGGAAGCATTAGAATCATAGAATCATAGAATAGTAGAGTTGGAAGGGACCTCCTGGGCCATCTGGTCAACCCCCTGCTCAAAGCAGGATTCTCTAAATCATCCCAGACAGATGTCTGTCCAGCCTCTGTTTGAAGACTTCCATTGAAGGAGAACTCACACCTCTCGTGGCAGCCTGTTCCACTCATTGATCACCCTAACTGTCAAAAAGTTTTTTCTAATATCTAATCTGTGTCTCCTCCCATTCAGTTTCATCCCATTGCTTCTAGTCTTTCCTTGTGCAAATGAGAATAAAGATGATCCTTCTACAATGTGACAGCCCTTGAGATATTTGTAGACAGCTATTAAGTCTCCTCTCAGTCTTCTTTTTTGCAAGCTAAACATTCCCAAATCCTGCAACCGTTCCTCATAGGATATGGTTTGCATACCGGTCACCATTCTGGTGGCTCTTCTCTGAACTTGCTCCAGTTTGTTGATGTCTTTTTTAAAATGTGGTGCCCAAAACTGGACACAGTATTCCAGATGAGGTCTGACCAAAGAGGAGTAGAGAGCAATAATGACCTCACGTGATCTAGACTGTATGCTTCTGTTGATACATCCTTGAATTGCATTTGCCTTTTTTGCTGCTGCATCACACTGTTGACTCATGTTCAGTCTGTGATCAATTAGTATACCCAAGTCTTTTTCACATGTGCTGTTACTTAGCCCTATTCCTCCCATTTTGTATATGCTTTTTTCATTTTTATTGCCCAGATGTAGTACTTTGCATTTTTCCCTGTTAAAATCCATTCTGTTAGTTGCTGCCACTGCTCCAGTTTATTTATATCTTTTTGAATCCTCTCTCTCTCTTCTCTAGTATTAGCTACCCCTCCTAGCTTTGTGTCATCATCAAATTTGATCAGTTTACCTCAATTCCTTCATCTAAATCATTGATAAAGATGTTGAACAATACAGGGCCCAAAACAGAGCCTTGTGGTACCCCAATTGATACATTCTTCCAACTGGATGTGCAGCCATTTACGACCACTCTTTGGGTCCGATCACTAAGCCAGTTATGAATCCACCTAACAGTTGCCTTGTCCATTCCATACTTAGTCATTTTTTCAATAAGGATTGTGTGAGATACTTTGTCAAATGCTTTGCTGAAGTCAAGATATACTATATCTACAGCATTTCCCTGATCCACACAAGTCAGTGATTCTGTCATAGAAGGAAATTAAGTTAGTCTGCATTACTTATTAGTTACAAACCCATGTTGACTCTGTTTAATCATTCTTATCCAGGTACTTGCATTGCGAGAGTGACCTTTGCGACGTCGCGGTCACTTGACCGCTACGTTATCTGGGGTGATTCTCGCAATGCATCCCAGGGAACGGAACTTGCCGGCAGCATCGCTGAGGAGCGGGAGGACTTTGGGGGACTGCCAGAGGGTGAGTATATACATATTTTTTATTTTATTTCTATTTTTTACAGGAATATGGTACCCAGGCCTGCAGGAGAGTCTCCTCTCCTCCAGACCCTGGGTACCATCCGCACATGAAGCGCTCACTTTACGCATGGTGGGCATAGCCACATGCATAAAGTGAGCATTTCAATGCAATCCTATGGTGGCTAATCGCCGTGATTACGCAAAAATAATGAACATGCGGCTTATTTTTGAGCAATGTGATTCCGCACAAAAAAAATACGCAGCATGTGCACAGCAATGCGTAATCCTATAGGATTGCATGAGATGCGTTTTGTTAGCGTTTTTATAAGCGTTTACACCACGGAAAAATGCTACAAAAACACTTTAAAAACGCAACGATGGCACATAGCCTTAAAGTATGCAAAAGTTCCACGATATTAGGCCGGGATCACACATGTGAGAACACGGCCTAGTCTCGCATGTGAAATCCCAGCTCTGGCACCACACTCGGGAGTGGAGCGAGCGGCTGCATAGAAATACATGCAGCCACACACTCCACTCCCGAGTGCCGGCGCCAGAGCTGAGATTTCACATGCGAGACTCGGTCGTGTTTCTCGTATGTGTGATCCCGGCCTTACAGAAAAGTAATTGAGGCCGGACTCCAGCATGAGAGGCTAATGAGAAAGATCTGCAGGGTGAATAAATGATATCAGTCCTCGCTCACACGAGAGTATAACACGGCTGAGTGCTATGTGATGTTTTATTGGATAACACTCGACACAGTGTTATTCTATGGGGCAGTGCAGATCTGTGATTTTTTTCTACAGACCGAATTCGTCTGTGGAAAAGTAATCTGCAGCATGCTGAGAGTGGCTCTGGAATTTGGATCACACGGACCCATTGAAATCTATGGATGCATAGGAAACATCAGGCTGCACTCAGCTGTCATCTGAGTGCAGTCCGACATCCACGGCCTCAGACAATGGAGAAGATGGAGAAATTAAGCTCCTTGTCTTCTCAATGTGCTCCAAATTATCTCATGCAAGAGAATCGGAGACACTCGGATGAGAGTTTGAGCCGAGTGTCAGTAGCATAATTGAGCCGATTCTCTCACATGAGAGAATCATCACTCGTGTGACTCTGGCCAAACACTTTTTTCAGCTGGACAATTCTTTTATATACCTTAATTATTCCTAATATTAAATAAGACTTTATATATAAGTATCCTTCTTTCCAAACCCACTGACCTAAGCAGTGCTGCCATCAGGGCATTACTGCCCTTTCTGGATGGGGCCCGATGAGCAGAGGGGGCCCTCTCCTCTGCTCAGCAGGCCCCAGCTAAAGGCTTCTGCCAGCTCAGTAACTGATCGTGTGTCCTGAGACCACAGGCAGTTAAAATTTGTTCTTGTGCTACCGCACGGCAACAGTTAACATCCGCCAGCCAATCACAGGCCATCAGCTGACGTCAGCAGTCACGTCGCCGGTGTATGACATCACTGTCATACACCGGAACGAAGGTCCGTGCCTCAGATGCATCGAGTGGAGGACACTGTTGGATCTCAGCCAGGTAAGAATAAACTTTTTTATTTTTTGTAAAGGCGCAGTTTTGGCATATTATACACTATGGGGCTGCATTATACCACCATGGGCTGCATTACACCACTATGGGGCTGCATTATACTACTATATATGACTATGGGATGCATTATACTATTATGGATGACTATGGGAGCAATATGGAGAGACATGGGGCAGTATGGAAAGATATGTGGCAGAAAGGGTGGACACGTGGGGTCCAGAATGGGAGGACACATGGGGTCCAGAATGTGGGATTTTATTACTGTAGGGGCTAATTAAAGGATATTACTTTTGAGGATACTGTCTTCAGTTTGGAGGAGGAGAGGTCATGTTACTGTGCAGGGCGACATGATTGCTTTTTTCTTCATCTGGCTTAGTGTAGAGGTGGTGGAAAAATTGTTGAATGTGCACTAGATAACTGTGTTATTTTCTGCAGAGACGAGTCCTGGCTAGAAAAAGTGATGATGGTCTGAACTGGATGAAGAAGAAAAGTGAAGATGAAGGACCTCAACTAGAGATGGCACCAGTGAGTCAGTGTGTTACCTGTACTCTTACACTAGACACTGTATACTATATACAGAGCTCCTGTGTATAATGTCACTGTATTTACCTGTACACTGACGAACAGAGAGAAAAAGTAGCATGCAAATAACAGGGATCACCAAGAAAAATATATATTTTAAACAAGATTGTATAAATTTTTATTAAGTGATAGTACAAAGACAATGCAAAAAGATTTTTAAAAACACTTAAAATTGCATGATGCAGGCAAAACTGTAGATTGGCCCACAATAAGGTCCTGTCCTCGCCATACTTACAATGAATCACAGAATTCCCATATCAAAAAGTGCATACATATACAGTACCAGTGTTAAATCTATGGGAAATACAAAAATATGAAAAGAAGTCCTGTTGTCTAAATAATGCTGCCAGACGTTTACAGAGGGTCCTACTCTGGAATGATTGCCAATTATTCAAGCAAAATGTTGCCCCATAAATGAACAAGGCTTCTGCCAAATGGTAAAATCATCCCCTAGCTGGGAGGCAAACAAAAGCCCATACAACCTGAAATGGAACCTGCACAGAACAATGCCAAAGTAAGACACCTGTATACTGGATAGTGGGAGGAGTGGAGGAGGCAAAGACACAAGAAAGTCCAATGTGTGTCATCAGAAAACCTGGCTTCTTCAGGTGATGTACACTGACACTGTATACAGAGCTCCTGTGTACAATGTCACGGGTGATCACTGTATTACTGGTACATTGACAATATATACAGAGCTCCTGTGTATAATGTCACCGGTGATCACTGTATTACCTGTACATGGACATTGTATACTAAGTACAGATCTCCTATGTATAATGCTTATATGTGTTTTTTATATTAATGATCAGTATTGTATCAGTATTGTAGTATTTGGTCACTATTTGTAGTAATATGTGATCTGGTCACTGTGTAGCGGTATTCGTTCCTTGTATGTGGTATTATTCCGTCACTGTGGTGGTAAAATGTGGTCTGGTCATAGCGTGATGGTATTTGTTCCTTGTATGTGGTATTAAACATTTCCAGAATCCGTCCTTCCTCAGCCCTCAATCTACTAAAACTCTTGTGCATGCCCTCATCATCTCCCGCCTCGAATACTGCAACACCCTCCTCTGTGGCCTCCCCGTCAACTCTCTTGCACCACTCCAGTCTGTCCTCAAATCTGCTGCCCGACTAATCCACCTCTCCCCTCGCTACTCCCCTGCTTCTCCCCTCTGCAAATCCCTCCACTGGCTGCCAATTCCCCAACGAATCCAGTTCAAACTACTAACACTGACCTACAAAGCCATCCACAACCTGTCCCCTCCCTATATCTCTGAACTAATCTCCCAATATATTCCTTCACGTAATCTTCGATCCTCCCAAGACCTCCTACTATCCTCCACACTTATTCATTCCTCACACAACCGTCTCCAAGATTTCTCCCGAATATCCCCCATCCTCTGGAACTCCACGCCTCAACATGTAAGATTATCCACCACCCTTGGATCCTTCAGACGGAACCTGAAAACCCATCTCTTCAGGAAAGCCTACAGCCTGCAATAACCATTCCGCCTCGCTGCCACCACCTGAGCTGCCGCCACACCACCACCAGAGCTGCTGCACCCCCGACCTTCTGTTTCTTCGCCATTATCCCGTAGAATGTAAGTTCGCAAGGACAGTGTCCTCTCCCCTCTGTACCAGTCTGTCATTGTAAATTTGTTTACTGTAAACGATATCTATAACTTTGTATGTAACCCCTTCTCATGTACAGCACCATGGAATTAATGGCGCTATATAAATAAATAATAATAATAATATCACTTCTCCCCTATGCCTCAAAACTACTGGAACAACATGTCCATCTTGAACTGGCCTCCCACCTCTCTTCTTACACCCTCCTTGACCACTTACAATCTGGCAAGATTGTAACCGCAAGACCAAGCGACACTACTCTGTCCTACTTTCTATCCTGGATCCGTCCTCTGCTTTGAAAAGTGGAAACATTACCTATTAATTAAAGTACCCTCATCATCTTCTTGGTGATCACAACAATGAGCTGCCTAATCATGGATCGCTCAGGATCATATCCTAACATGACTGGAACATCTCAGTGTCTACCCACTCCGCAACTAACCACCCCCTCCGTCTCACCGCCGCCCCACCTATTTTGTTCCGGAGTCCCACAAGGTTAAGTCCTAGGGCCCCTGCTCTTCTCCATTTGCACCTTCGGCCTCGGACAGCTCATAGAATTTCACGGCTTTAAATATCACCTCTATGCTGATGACACACAGATCTACATCTCTGGACCAGATATCACCTCCCTACTAAACAGAATCCCTCAATGGCTGTACGCTATTTCATCCTTCTTCTCACCTAGATTTCTAAAACTTAATATGGACAAAACAGAATTCATCATCTTTCCCCATCTCACGTAACACCCCCCAGTGGACCTATCCATTAAAGTAAACGGCTGCCCACTCTCTCCAGTCCCACAAGCTCGCTGCCTAGTCCATGCCCTCATCATCTCCCACCTTGACTACTGCAACCTCCTGCTCTGTGGCATCCCCTCTAACACTCTCGCACCCCTCCAATCTATTCTAAACTCTGCTGCCCGACTAATCCACCTTCCCCCCGCTATTCCCCGGCCTCTCCCCTCTGTCAATCCCTGCACTGGCTCCCCATTACCGAAAGACTCCAGTTCAAAACCCTAATCATGACATACAAAGCCATCCACAACCTGAGTCCTCCATACATCTGTGATCTCGTCTCCCAGTACTTATCTGCATGCAACCTCCGATCCTCACAAGTTTTCCTTCTCTCCTCCCCTCTTATCTCCTTTTCCCACAATCGCATACAAGTTTTCTCCCGCGCATCCCCCTACTCTGAACTCTCTACACAACATATATATTTTGGATGACATTTCTTTTGTTTTTTTTTTTACATTTTTTCTATGTCATTTTCAAGTCTCCTGTTATTTTTTCACTCTATTAAATAATGAAAAGAAGTCCGATCATCTTCTAGGCATCTTTTAAGCTTTCACATTGACTGTATTGTATTGTAAAGTGACTTCTAGGCTGAAACTGCCATGAGAATGGTCATGCCACTTCTTTTAACAGGCATTTTTCATTTTTGGAAATTTGAAGCTGTTAACCCCTTCACCCCAAGGGTGGTTTGCACGTTAATGACCGGGCCAATTTTTACAATTCTGACCACTGTCTCTTTATGAGGTTATAACTCTGGAACGCTTCAACGGATCTTGCGATTCTGAGACTGTTTTCTCGTGACATATTGTACTTCACTTAGTGGTAAAATTTCTTCCATATAACTTGCGTTTATTTTTGAAAAAAACGCAAATATGGCGAAAATTTTGAAAATTTAGCAATTTTCAAACTTTGAATTTTTATTCCCTTAAAACAAGAAATATGTCACAAAAATAGTTAAGAAATAACATTTCCCACATGTCTACTTTACATCAGCACAATTTTGGAACCAAATTATTTTTTTTCTTAGGAAATTATAAGGGTTAAAAGTTGACCAGCGATTTCTCATTTTTACAACAAAATTTACAAAGCCATTTTTTTAGGGACACCTCATATTTGAAGTCAATTTGAGGGGTCTATATAGCAGAAAATACCCAAAAGTGACACCATTCTAAAAACTGCACCCCTCAAGGTACTCAAAACCACATTCAAGAAGTTTATTAACCCTTCAGGTGCTTCACAGGAGCTGAAGCAACGTTGAAGGAAAAAATGAATATTTAACTTTTTAGCCACAAAAATGATCTATTACAAACTTTTTTTTATTTTCACAAGGGTAAAAGAAGCAGATGGACAGATAAAGTTGTTGTAGCAATTTCTCCTGAGTACCCCAATAGCCAATATGTGGAGGAAAACCACTGTTTGGGCACACGGCAGAGCTCGTAAGGGAAGGAGCGCCGTTTGACTTTTTCAAACTAAAATTGGCTGGAATTGAGATTGGACGCCATGTCGTGTTTGGAGAGCGCCTGATGTGCTTAAACAGTGGAAACCCCCCACAAGTGACACCATTTTGGAAACTAGACCCCTAAGGAACTTATCTAGATCTGTTGTGAGCACATTGAACCCCCAAGTGTTTTACAAAAGTTTAAATGCCTGGGTCTGAAAAATAAAAAAAACAATTATCCACAAAAATGATTTTTTAGTCCCAAATTTTTATTTTTCCCAAGGAAATTGGACCCCAAAAGTGTTGTCCAATTTGTCCTGAGTACGCTGATACCCCATATGTGGGGGGGGGACTGTTTGGGCGCACGACAGGGCTTGGAAAGGAAGTAGTAATGTTTTGGAATGCAGACGTTGATGGGGGTCATGTTCCGTTTGCAGTGCCCAGATGTGCCTAAACAGTGGAAACCCCCACAAGTGACCCCATTTTGGAAACTAGACCCCCTATGGAGCTTATCTAGATCTTTGGTGAGCACTTTGAACCCCAAAGTGCTTCACACAAGTTTATAATGCCCGAGCATGAAAATAAAAAATCCTATTTTTTTCCCACAAAAATTATCTTTTAGTCACTAATTTTTTATTTTCCCAAGAGTAACAGGAGAAATTGGACAACAAAAGTTGATGTCCAATTTGTCCTGAGTATGCTGATACCCCATATGTGGGGGGGGAACCACTGTTTGGGCGCACAGCAGAGCTCGGAATGGAAGGAGCATCATTTGACTTTTTCCAAACAAAATTGGCTGGAATTGAGATTGGACGCCATGTTGCATTTGGAGAGCCCCTGATGTGCCTAAACAGTGGAAACCCCCACAAGTGACCCCATTTGGGAAACCAGACCCCTAAGGAACTTATCTAGATCTTTGGTGAGCAATTTGAACCCCAAAGTGCTTCACACAAGTTTATAACGTAGAGCCGTAAAATTAAAAAATCATATTTTTTCCACAAAAATGATCTTTTCACCCCAATTTTTATTTTCCCAAGGGTAACAAAACTCCAAAAGTTATTGTGCAATTTGTCCTGAGTACGCTGATACCCCATATGTGGGGGTAAACCACTGTTTAGGTGCATGGCAGAGTTTGGAAGGGAAGGAGCGCCGTTCGACTTTTTCAACACAGAATTGGCTGGATGCCATGTCGTGTTTGGAGAGCTCCTGATCTGCCTAAACAGTGGAAACCCCCAACAAACGACACCATTTTGGAAACTAGACCCCTCAAGGAACTTATCTAGATGTGTGGTGAGCACTTTGAACCCCGAAGTGCTTCACAGAAGTTTATAACGTACAGCTGTAAAATAAAAATCTTTTTTTTTTATACAAAAATGATTTTTTCGTCCCCAATATTTTATTTTCACAAGGGTAACAGGAGAAATTGGACCACAAAAGTTGTTGTCCAATTTGTCCTGAGTACGCTGATACCCAATATGTGGGAGTAAACTACTGTATGGGTGCACGTCGGGGATCGGAAGGGAAGTAGTGACGTTTTGGATTGCAGACTTTGATGGAATGGTTTGGGGGCGTCATGTCGCATTTGGAGAGCCCTTGATGCGCCTAAACAGTGGAAATGTGTAGCCCTGGTGTTAGGCACACGCAGTACCCTGGAGAGTGTGTGGCGAGACAGCAGTTTAATGCTAAATATCCATTCACTCAACATATACTAGACACACCCTTAGGGTAGTCAGTTTACTTTGAGGGAGTGGTCAAGGTGTATGTGTTAGAGTGATAAAGTCTGTGTCTGGACTTCAGAGAGAAGACGTCTGGAGGGAGGAAGCAGTCCAGATTGCTCTATCATCAGTTCGGAAAGTGGAGTCTAGTACAGGTGGTTTAATTCACCTCAGCCTAGTCAGAGCTGTACCTCATCAGAATACACTGGAAGGAAAGAAGAAGTTTAGTGCAGAAAGTCTTCAGTATCCTGTCTAAAGGACGGTGTAAGGTTCAGAGACGTGCTCCTGCCTATTGATAACTGAGCATCTGTAACTAACTTTGAAGTGAAGGAAAAGAAAGAAGTGACTGCTCGACCCTTGGCTAGTGTGAGTGCTTATGTTACCAGCGAGGACAAGGCGAAAGGCACAGTGGTTTATTGGAATAGTGCTTACGGATTGAAGAAGTCCTGCACATTGCAACCGGTCACTGGGGACCGAAGGATCACTATTGTTACAAGCATAGTGGTAAGAAAACCAGGAATTTACCGGACCTTAGGTCGCGGCAAACAAGCCCCTTATAGTCAGTACGTAACTGGGGTCAGGGGGAGTGAAGACTTTGAGTCAGTGCACGATAAGATAAGAATTCAGCTCCCTCGCAGGAAGGCTCCTAACACAAAGCTGACTGGGCGGTACAGCTATAGATTAGCTGGAGTTATTGAGGGAACTACGCTTCAGGCTGGTTGTACTCATTGTATTGGAAGTAAAGGAGGCCCCTAACTTGTCCAGCTGCTGTCTCAAGATACACTCTCCTTGGATCAGCCTCCCTGGGACCTGCCTGAACATCTTACAAGTAAAGGTATGGAAAGACGCTGACCGTGTGAGACTGTGTTATTTATCTGCACTCGACTTCACTAACTTCATAGACTTTGAGGGATCAGTCCCACCTGTAGGGGACCCGACATCTAGCTGCCTCACCATCCCCTCAGAGATCTACAGCAGCGCTGGTACTAATTACCAGAAGACTACAGGTGGCGTCACGAACTGTATATAAACCTATCCCCTGTAAATATATCCCCAACATACGCCAGACCGCCAGGGCCACAGACCGAGCCACCGCTACCTGTGACAATCCCCATAGACTTCTACGGGCTCGGCTCTGAGTACCCCATTGCCCTGGTAACCCACAATTGTGGTGGCGGGTCGACACAAAAATTTGGCGTCACGAACAGGATGCGAAACTCGCGGAATTGCGAGCCCTGTGTGCCTAAGGAATTGTTTTTGTGAAAAAGGACTGTTTGCACTTTTGGCGCCAAAATCGCCATTTTTGTCGCCATATTCGCGCCCTCAGGCGCTGGAGAAGAAGGTGGGCGTACCTTCGTGGGCGTGTACCCCCCAGTGGCGCGAAGAAAATGCCTGCCCTCTCAAAGTGCTATTACAATATGCGATCCTGCCCTACAGCAAAGGAGGTCCGCCTCCTCTTCACCTTCCCTGCGAGGAGGAGGAGACGCAAACCCCGCCTCCACGGAAGAGACCGGATGTCTCCGCAGAAAGAAGAGAGAATCTTCTGGAACATCATGGAAGCAGGACGTGTGCAGCCGAGCAGGGAAGCGGAGGAAGGCAGGCCCCGTGCCCCAGCCAAGCTGCCACCAGCACCGGAGTCATCCGTGGTCCTGCACCTGCAGCAGGCGTTGCTAGAAATTCAAGAAGAAAATGCACGCCTGAAGAAGATGGTCCAGCACCAACCTGGCTTTGAAGAGATCGAGAGACGCCGGCGTACCCTGGAACAGCGGAGGCTGTGGGACACGGTGATCTCTCCCCTCAACGACCCCCCACGATTCCAGTTACCGAAGATTCTGCTGCCCAAGGCGAAGGAGCAACCGGAGGCTGCCCCCGAAAGTACCGATCCTGATCCCACCGGTGAAGCGGTGGAGGCGAAGGAGGTTGAGGAGGTATCGCCAGTTCCGGAACGCCCGCCCGGCCAGGAGGCCACAGCAGATGATCGGTCCCCGGCAGGGACACCGGAGGGGTCCTGTCCGTCACTACCAGACGTGGACTGGGACGAGATGGCGCGCCTGGATGACGTCGCCTACACCGCCCAGTGGGAATATGAGTGGCAGCGTCGTGAGGAGAAGCAGAAACGCCAGCAGGAGGAAGAGCGGGAAGCTCAGCGGAATCGTCAGCGACAACATGCAGAGCTGATCGCGGACAAAGAGAGTGTCCGGATTGAGAAAGGTACCCTGAGGGAACCGCGGCGGCAGGGGTGTGTGACTGAGTTCCAGCTCCGGAAGGGCTGGGGCTTCATCCGTGAACCGGGCCTCTACCCAGGGGTCTTTGTCAGCAGGCGTGACGTAGAATCTCACCTACCGCAAGGCCATCCCGGGAGGGACTTAGTAAATGGAGACCTTGTCACTTACACACGGCATTGGGGAATGAAGGGATGGTATGCCCTTAACGTCACCATCGTCCGTGACCCCGTCCCCGACGCAGGTAACGTCATCACTACCGCAGCGTCCCCGTCTCCAGCTCAAGCAGTATCCGGCCGTGCCCCAGCATCGCCCCCTGCAAATTCATCGCAACTAGCGACCCAGATTTCATCGCAAAGGAAAGCCACCTCTACATCGCAACATGCGACCCAGTCTCAATCGCAATCCATGACACGGTCCATATCGTTAACTGTGATTGAAACGCAATCGGTGTCACGTGAAGAGAATGTACCCGTTGCGCCCCTAGAGGTTCGCACAAGAACTGTGGCGACCCAGACCCTAATCGCAGCGCACGATTTGCTAGTCCTGGGAACTAGGGCCCATTGCATTGTTCCAGCCCCCGGGGTGGAAAGTGTATTAGAAGAAAATGAATAAATAGTAAAGAAACGAATCGGTGAGATCCATATCGGGTCTACCATAAGTAAAAAGTTTGAGAATGTTTTATAAAGTTTTGCATATATATTTTGCTAACCGTAGAATGCCCGGCTGGGTAACCAGAAAAAGTTTTGCACTTTAGTATAATAATGTGATATTGTATCTATGTCTTTGCTTTTACAATGGACTTTGAGGTTGAGGACTGTGCCAGCCCAGAACTTATTTGTACATAGTTGCGCTTCGGTGCCTTATTTGGTTTTACATAAACCAGCACCACTACCTCTGAATACAAAAACCCGTGTGGTGTGGCACTGAGTGAGGTCTGCATTCGGATGTCCTGCAGCCCACCCAGGACCCACGTTGAAGGTTTGGTGCGGGTCCTTCACAAGTATACTGTATATTTATTAAATGCTATTTAATATTTGTATTTCTATTATAATGTTATTGTTCGCAACGTTCAAGATATCCTCACCTCCCGGATGGGACGAACCAATGTTAATTGTTTAATGTTTTCATGCATAAACAAAACTGTCTCTTTTGTATTTTACAGCCCGGGAGTGCTGTCTTTTACCATGGGGGAATGTGTAGCCCTGGTGTTAGGCACACGCAGTACCCTGGAGAGTGTGTGGCGAGACAGCAGTTTAATGCTAAATATCCATTCACTCAACATATACTAGACACACCCTTAGGGTAGTCAGTTTACTTTGAGGGAGTGGTCAAGGTGTATGTGTTAGAGTGATAAAGTCTGTGTCTGGACTTCAGAGAGAAGACGTCTGGAGGGAGGAAGCAGTCCAGATTGCTCTATCATCAGTTCGGAAAGTGGAGTCTAGTACAGGTGGTTTAATTCACCTCAGCCTAGTCAGAGCTGTACCTCATCAGAATACACTGGAAGGAAAGAAGAAGTTTAGTGCAGAAAGTCTTCAGTATCCTGTCTAAAGGACTGTGTAAGGTTCAGAGACGTGCTCCTGCCTATTGATAACTGAGCATCTGTAACTAACTTTGAAGTGAAGGAAAAGAAAGAAGTGACTGCTCGACCCTTGGCTAGTGTGAGTGCTTATGTTACCAGCGAGGACAAGGCGAAAGGCACAGTGGTTTATTGGAATAGTGCTTACGGATTGAAGAAGTCCTGCACATTGCAACCGGTCACTGGGGACCGAAGGATCACTATTGTTACAAGCATAGTGGTAAGAAAACCAGGAATTTACCGGACCTTAGGTCGCGGCAAACAAGCCCCTTATAGTCAGTACGTAACTGGGGTCAGGGGGAGTGAAGACTTTGAGTCAGTGCACGATAAGATAAGAATTCAGCTCCCTCGCAGGAAGGCTCCTAACACAAAGCTGACTGGGCGGTACAGCTATAGATTAGCTGGAGTTATTGAGGGAACTACGCTTCAGGCTGGTTGTACTCATTGTATTGGAAGTAAAGGAGGCCCCTAACTTGTCCAGCTGCTGTCTCAAGATACACTCTCCTTGGATCAGCCTCCCTGGGACCTGCCTGAACATCTTACAAGTAAAGGTATGGAAAGACGCTGACCGTGTGAGACTGTGTTATTTATCTGCACTCAACTTCACTAACTTCATAGACTTTGAGGGATCAGTCCCACCTGTAGGGGACCCGACATCTAGCTGCCTCACCATCCCCTCAGAGATCTACAGCAGCGCTGGTACTAATTACCAGAAGACTACAGGTGGCGTCACGAACTGTATATAAACCTATCCCCTGTAAATATATCCCCAACATACGCCAGACCGCCAGGGCCACAGACCGAGCCACCGCTACCTGTGACAATCCCCATAGACTTCTACGGGCTCAGCTCTGAGTACCCCATTGCCCTGGTAACCCAATTGTGGTGGCGGGTCGACACAGAAACCCCCCACAAGTGACCCCATTTTGGAAAATAGACCCCACAAGGAACTTATCTAGATGTGTGGTGAGCACTTTGAACCCCGAAGTGCTTCACAGAAGTTTATAACGTACAGCCGTAAAAATAAAAAATCCTTTTTTTTTTTACAAAAATGATTTTTTCACCCCAATATTTTATTTTCACAAGGGTAACAGGAGAAATTGGACCCCAAAAGTTGTTGTCCAATTTGTCCTGAGTACGCTGATACCCAATATGTGGGAGAAAACTACTGTATGGGAACACGTCGGGCTCGGAAGGGAAGTAGTGACGTTTTGGATTGCAGACTTTGATGGAATGGTCTGGGGGTGTCATGTCGCATTTGGAGAGCCCCTGGTGCACCTAAACAGTGGAAACCCCCCACTAGTGACCCCATTTTGGAAAATAGACCCCACAAGGAACTTATCTAGATGTGTGGTGAGCACTTTGAACCCCGAAGTGCTTCACAGAAGTTTATAACGTACAGCCGTAAAAATAAAAAATCCTTTTTTTTTTTACAAAAATGATTTTTTCGCCCCCAATATTTTATTTTCACAAGGGTAACAGAAGAAATTGGAACCCAAAAGTTGTTGTCCAATTTGTCATGAGTACGCTGATACCCAATATGTGGGAGAAAACTACTGTATGGGTACACGTTGGGGCTTGGAAGGGAAGTAGTGACGTTTTGGATTGCAGACTTTGATGGAATGGTCTGGGGGCGTCATGTCGCATTTGGAGAGCCTCTGATGCGCCTAAACAGTGGAAACCCCCCACAAGTGACCCCATTTTGGAAAATAGACCCCACAAGGAACTTATCTAGATGTGTGGTGAGCACTTTGAACCCCGAAGTGCTTCACAGAAGTTTATAACGTACAGCCGTAAAAATAAAAAATCCTTTTTTTTTTACAAAAATGATTTTTTCGCCCCCAATATTTTATTTTCACATGGGTAACAGAAGAAATTGGAACCCAAAAGTTGTTGTCCAATTTGTCATGAGTACGCTGATACCCAATATGTGGAGAAAAACTACTGTATGGGTACACGTTGGGGCTCGGAAGGGAAGTAGTGACGTTTTGGATTGCAGACTTTGATGGAATGGTCTGGGGGCGTCATGTCGCATTTGGAGAGCCTCTGATGCGCCTAAACAGTGGAAACCCCCCACAAGTGACACCATTTTGGAAAATAGACCCCACAAGGAACTTATCTAGATGTGTGGTGAGCACTTTGAACCCCGAAGTGCTTCACAGAAGTTTATAACGTACAGCCGTAAAAATAAAAATCTTTTTTTTTTTTACAAAAATGATTTTTTCGCCCCCAATAATTTATTTTCACAAGGTTAACAGGAGAAATTGGACCCCAAAAGTTGTTGTCCAATTTCATGAGTACGCTGATACCCAATATGTGGGAGAAAACTACTGTATGGGTACACGTTGGGGCTCGGAAGGGAAGTAGTGACGTTTTGGATTGCAGACTTTGATGGAATGGTCTGGGGGTGTCATGTCGCATTTGGAAAGCCCCTGGTGCACCTAAACAGTGGAAACCCCCCACAAGTGACCCCATTTTGGAAAATAGACCCCCACAAGGAACTTATCTAGATGTGTGGTGAGCACTTTGAACCCCGAAGTGCTTCACAGAAGTTTATAACGTACAGCCGTAAAAATAAAAAATCCTTTTTTTTTTAACAAAAATGATTTTTTCGCCCCACAAATTTTATTTTCACAAGGGTAACAGAAGAAATTGGAATCCAAAAGTTGTTGTCCAATTTGTCATGAGTACGCTGATACCCAATATGTGGGAGAAAACTACTGTATGGGTACACGTTGGGGCTCGGAAGGGAAGTAGTGACGTTTTGGATTGCAGACTTTGATGGAATGGTCTGGGGGCGTCATGTCGCATTTGGAGAGCCTTGATGCGCCTAAACAGTGGAAACCCCCCACAAGTGACCCCATTTTGGAAAATAGACCCCACAGGGAACTTATCTAGATGTGTGGTGAGCACTTTGAACCCCGAAGTGCTTCACAGAAGTTTATAACGTACAGCCTTAAAAATAAAAAATCTTTTTTTTTTTTTACAAAAATGATTTTTTTCGCCCCCAATATTTTATTTTCACAAGGGTAACAGGAGAAATTGGACCCCAAAAGTTGTTGTCCAATTTGTCATGAGTACGCTGATACCCAATATGTGGCAGAAAACTACTGTATGGGTACACGTTGGGGCTCGGAAGGGAAGTAGTGACGTTTTGGATTGCAGACTTTGATGGAATGGTCTGGGGGCGTCATGTCGCATTTGGAGAGCCTCTGATGCACCTAAACAGTGGAAACCCCCCACAAGTGACCCCATTTTGGAAAATAGACCCCACAAGGAACTTATCTAGATGTGTGGTGAGCGCTATGAAGCCCCAAGTGCTTCACAGAAGTTTATAACGTACAGCCGTTAAAAAACAAAAAAATCATTATTTTTTTAAAAAAATTATATTTTTACCCCCAGTTTTTTTATTTTCCCAAGGGTAACAGAAGAAATAGGACAAATTACACAATAACTCTTGGGGTCCAGAGTACACTGATACCCCATATGTGGGGGTAAACTACTGTTTGGGCGCATGGCAGAGCTCAGAAGTGAAGGAGCACCGTTTGACTTTTTCAATGCAGAATTGGCTGGAATTGAGATCAGACGCCATGTCACATTTGGAGAGCCCCTGATGTGCCTAAACAGCGGAAACCCCCCAATTCTAACTCCAACCCTAACCCCAACACACCCCTAACCCTAGTCCCAACCCTAACCACAAACCTAACCCTAAGACACCCATAACCCTAATCCCAACCCTAACCATAATCCTAACTTTAGCGCCAACCCTAACCCTAACTTTAGCTGCAACCCTAACCCTAATGGAAAATGGAAATAAATACTTTTTTTAAATTTTATTATTTTTCCCTAACTAAGGGGGTGATAAAGGGGGGTTTTGATTTACTATTTATAGCGGGTTTTTATGATTGGCAGCTGTCACGCTAAAAGACGCTTTTTATTGCAAAAAATAGTTTTTGCATCATCACATTTTGGAGCTATAATTTTTGCATATTTTGGCCCACAGAGTCATGTGAAGTCTTATTTTTTGCGGGACGAGGTGACGTTTTTATTGGTACCATTTTTGAGCACTGACATTTTTTCATCGCTTTTTATTTCGATTTTTGGGAGGTTAGAATGAACAAAAATCAGCAATTCATGAATTTCTATTGGGGGAGGCGTTTATTACCGTTCCGCGTGTGGTAAAATTGATAAAGCAGTTTTATTCTTTGGGTCAGTACGATTATGGCGATACCTCATTTATATCATTTTTTTTATGTTTTGGCGCTTTTATAGAATAAAAACAATTTTAATAAAAAATTATTATTTTTGCATCGCTTTATTCTGCGAGCTATAACTTTTTTATTTTTTCGTTGATGATGCTGTATCGTGGCTCGTTTTTTGCGGGACAAGATGTCGTTTTCAGCGGTACCATGTTTATTTATATCCGTCTTTTTAATCGCATGTTATTCCACTTTATTGTTCGGCGGTATGATGATAAAGCATTGATTTTTTGCTTTGTTTTTTTTTTAAGAGGTTCACTAAAGGGGTTAACTAGTGGGACAGTTTTATAGGGGGGGTCGTTTCGGACGCGTCAATACCAAATATGTGTACTTTTATTGTTTTTGTTTTTTTATTTACAGGAAAAAATGAATTTATTGGGGAATATTTTTTTTTTTTTTATGATTTTTTTAAACAATTTTTATTTTTATTTTTTTAACTTTTTTACTTTGTCCCAGGGTGGGACATCACTGTATTTTAGCAGATCGCTGGTGTGACAGTGTGCACAGCACTCTGTCACACCAGCGATTGCTCTGGCATCGCTGCAGGCTTCTCAGTGCCTGCTCTCAGCAGGCACTGAGTAAGCCGCCTCCCTGCAGGACCCCGGCGCCATCTTGGATCCGGGGACCTGGAGGGAGGACGGACCCTCGGAACAGCGCGACACATCGCGCTGCTCTGAGGGTGTCAGGGGGGCGCGCAGGGAGCCCCCACCCTGTGCGATCCTCCCCTGTGCCCCCAGTACACCGCGATCATGTTTGATCGCGGTGTGCTAGGGGTTAATGTGTCCGGGAGCGGTCTGTGACCGCTCCTGACACATAGTGCCGGGTGTCAGCTGTGATAATCAGTTGACACCCGGCCGCGATCGGCTGCGCTCCCCCCGGGAGGCGTCCGATCGCTGGGACGTACTATCCCGTCCATGGTCATATGGGCCCAGGTACCATGGACGGGATAGTACGTCTGATGGCAGTAAGGGGTTAAAAGATGCTCAAAAGCCTGAACATGTGAACGGCAAGTCGCTTTTATACAGAAAGCATTTTCTACAGTAGTGTAGATACTAGGGGGGCAGAGGGGTCGGTCGCCCAGGGTCCAGCTCTCTGAGGGGCCCACTCGGAGCTACGCTACTGTAACTGTATTAGTGTGCACAGTGCGCCGATACAGTTACACTGCGGCAGAGCTCTGCCACCCGGCTACTATGGGGCCCCTGAGCAGGTGGGGGCCCGGTGTAAGCAACAGTGCGGTCATCTGCTCAGGTTCTCTTACATCTACTAGTAGGATGTAATTACTACTATTACTATGCCTGTAATTTTCTAACAAGATTTTCAGGTATCTTCCAATGCAGAATCTGCCTGAACAAGACATATTGTGCACATACCCTAAAGCAGCTTTCAGTTTTTAAGTTGTAGATTTTCATGGATATTTATCCCTGGTAAAAAAAAAAACAAATCCAGCACTCCAGGTGGGTAAAAATATTATTTTCCTTTATTAGCAGTGAAATTAAAAAAAATGGCTGCCACCTGTTAAAAATATAGCATTATATTCTGCTTCCTTTTCATTATAGCAATCCGTCTGATGAAGGTCTAAATTTCCAAGCTGAAACATTACTATTTTGGGGGATTGCCCTACTAATAAAGCACTATAATTTTTTTACACACCTGGAAGTGCCAGATTCCTTTTTCTTTACCTTGGATTAATGGAGCGGTATCCTATCCAATCACCTACCCACATGGAGTGACACATATCTTGTTCCCAGAATATAAATCCCTGCCATTCCATGTGTTAGGTAACTGTGAATGTATATTCTAAAGGGAACCTGTCCATAAAACATTTATGCAGACCAGTATTTGACTTCCTTAAAGCCCTCCTATCATGGCCTGATTACACAAATCCACGTGAGTAATCTTGCAAACATTACTTAACAGAGTAACTTAGCAAAATTAACTCATGCAAACATTCTAGTCTCTTCTGGCATTTCTACAGCATATCCAATATGAATATTCCGATATTAAGCGCTGCTCCACGGATTAGCATTGATTCTATAGCCATGATGGATTTAATGGCTTTTCTAAAGAATTGTTTAAAAGATTCAGAAGTTGAGAAATCTCAAGCAGATGTAGTAAGATGGCTCAGATGTGTCACCAAGAGCAGAAGCTCCTTTTTCTGTCTTCAACCAGGTTACAAATTTTACCCACCCTCAATTTGTTACAAACAGTTAACTGAGAGGTATGATACTATTCTACTTGTAAACTTTTGTTTGCGGTATTACTTTCAAATATGGCCATTCACCTTAAGTCAACCACAAAAAATACAAGGGTGTAAAACAGTCATAAAATATTTAGAGATGTAAAATATTAACTACAAAGAAATGAAAGAAAGAAAACAAACAGGTTCGATAAGATCACAATATGAATACAGCTATGCACAATATCTTCTATAGTAATGTTTTGTCTTTTGGGGTGAGAAACTTCATATTTTACTGAAGCCTTTGTTGCCATAGATAACCTAGTTAAGCAGAAGAATATTCTTTCTGTAAGTCTTAGGCTCGAATCCACATTATTTTCATGTTATCTTACAATATCTTGTAGTAGATGTTTTCATAATTTATAAGGCAACAGTATGCTGCACAGAACACAGCGATAGCTTTAAAAAGATATAATGAAAATTAAATACAAGTTTCAGAAAGCCGAAGCTTTAGTGTGATAAACAAGAAGTATGCTTTCTGTGCCTTTTATTACATGTAATTATTTGGTTGTACTCTTTTACAGTTTAAATCTTTTAAATAATTTCCACAGTCTAGACACAGCTGTCTAGAAAATAAAAAATATTGAATGTATTAGAACTACAACAGAGGGCATAGAAATAATTATGTGGCTTCTGAAAAGCTCTTTACAGTAAGATTACTTTTCGACTCAGGATGGTCTTTTTTCCCCTGAGGCCGAACAGAATTTTTTATTGATTTTGGATGGAAATGGTGTATAGTACTTATATTAAATGTGATGACATTTCCTAGGGTCATAAAAAAGAGAAAATACATTTTGAAAAATTGATTTTTTTTTTATACTAGAGGTCATTGGACTCCCATTTTCTAAGCCTCAATTTGCAATGGGTCACCACTCAGATACTGATATAATTCAAATAAATATTGGTAAAGCACAATGAATAATTTAGCAATTTAATAAAATAATAAAGTGTTATATGTATGACATTTCAGCCACCTGTTAATCTATAAATAAAGTCAGTATATACAGTTGTGATAAACGCTATTGGCATCCCTGTTAAAAGGAAAATGTCACGTGATTTATGCTGTCTGAACCAGCTCCATTTTTATAAAATGTACAGTCATGGCACATCATTCTACTGTTTGCTGAAACTGGAATGAGGCTTACAAAGAAAAAAACGCAGTACCTACAGTCAAATATGGTGGAAGTTTAAAGATGTTTTGGGGTTGGCCTGCTGCCCCTGGAACTGGGTGCTGTGACTGTGTGCAAGGCATCATGAAATAAGAAGATTACCAAAGAATTTTGGGTTGCAATGTAGTGCCCAGTTTCAGAAAGCTGGGTTTGCATCCTAGGTCATGGGCCTTCCAGCAGCACAATGACCCCAAACATACTTCAAAAAGTATCCAGAAATGGATGGAAAAAAAGAGTTAGAGAATTCTGAAGTGACCAGCAATGAGTCTGGATATAAATCACATTGAACACCTGTGGAGAGATCTTGAAATTTCTGCTAGGAAAAAGCGCTTTACAAATACTATAGGCATGGAGCAGTTTGCAAAAGAAGAGTATACCAAAATTCCAATTGAGAGTTGAAAGAAGCTTGTTAATGGTTATAGGAAGCCATTGATTGCAGTTATTTATTCCAAATGATGTTCAACCAAATATTAAGTTCAGGGTGCCAACAATTTTGTTGGGCCCATTTTTTTTGAGAAATTATGTCCAATTTGCATTTTTTTCTCTGTTTTTTTTGTGTTGTTCCAATACATATAAAGGAAAAAAAACATGTGTATAACAAAACATGTGTAATTGCAATCATTTTCTGGGAGAAATACATCATTTTCTGGGACAATTCCAAGGGTGTTAACACTTTCGGCCATGACTGTATGTTTCACTCTGAAAACATGGCCAAGGATAAGATGACAAGTTATGGAGATATGTCTCCTGTGTCTTCTCCCTAATCACTCAGCTACGTTGACAAACTTCTAGCTATACATACATACAGTACAGACCAAAAGTTTGGACACACCTTCTCATTCAAAGATTTTTCTGTATTTTCATGACTATGAAAATTGTACATTCACACTAAAGGCATCAAAACTATGAATTAACACGTGGAATTATATACTTAACAAAAAGTGTGAAACAACTGAAAATATGTCTTATATTCTAGGTTCTTCAAAGTAGCCACCTTTTGCTTTGATTACTGCTTTGCACACTCTTGGCATTCTCTTGATGAGCTTCAAGAGTTAGTCACCGGAAATGGTTTTCACTTCACAGGTGTGCCCTGTCAGGTTTAATAAGTGTGATTTCTTGCCTTATAAATGGGGTTGGGACCATCAGTTGTGTTGTGCAGAAGTCTGGTGGATACACAGCTGATAGTCCTACTGAATAGACTTTTAGAATTTTTATTATGGCAAGAAAAAAGCAGCTAAGTAAAGAAAAACGAGTGCCCATCATTACTTTAAGAAATGAAGGACAGTCAGTCTGAAAAATTGGGAAAACTTTGAAAGTGTCCCCAAGTGCAGTTGCAAAAACCATCAAGCGCAACAAAGAAACTGGCTCACATGAGGACCGCCCCAGGAAAGGAAGACCAAGAGTCACCTCTGCTTCTGAGGATAAGTTTATCCGAGTCACCAGCCTCACAAATCACAGGTGCTATTTTGCACCAGTCTTTTTACTTTTTGTTTCAATTGCATGGTTATAGTGCATTACAGCACCCTCTTGTTTATTTATACATTTTTTACTTGTGGTGTACCCACTATATATTTAGAGCTCTCCAAACTCAACATGGCTTCCGATCCCAATTCTAGCCAATTTTGGTTTGAAAATGTCAAATGGCGCTCCTTCCCTTCCGAGCTCTGCCATGCGCCCAAACAGTAGTTCCCCCACATATGGGGTTTCAGCGTACTCAGGACAAATTGGACAACAATTTTTGGGGTCAAATTTCTCCTCTTACCCTTGGGAAAATAAAAAATTGGGGACTTAAAATCATGTTTGTGAAAAAAATATGATTTGTTTTTTCACGGCTCTACGTTATAAACTTTTGTGAAGCACTTGGGGGTTCAAAGTGCTCACCACACATATAGATAAGTTCCTTAGGGGTCTAGTTTCCAAAATGGTGTCACTTATGGGGGTTTTAAACTGTTTAGGCACATCAGGGACTGTCCAAACGAGATGGCATCCCATCTCAATTCCAGCCAATTTTGGTTTGAAAAAGTCAAAAGGCGCTCCTTCCCTACCGAGCCCTGCCGTATGCCCAAACAGTGGTTTTCCCCCACATATGTGGTATCGGCATACTCAGGAGAAATTGCACAACAACTATATCTGTCAATTTTCTCCTTTTACCCTTTTGAAAATAAAGAAATTGTTTGTAGATATCATTTTTGTGACTAAAAAGTTAAATGTTCATTTTTTTCTTCCACGTTCCAAAATTCCTGTGAAGAATATGGTTTTGAGTATCTTGAGGAGTGCAGTTTTTAAAATGGTGTCACTTTTGGGTATTTTCTGCCATATAGACCCCTCAAAGTGACTTCAAATGTGAGGTGGTCCCTAAAAAAATGGTTTTGTAAATGTTGCTGTAAAAATGAGAAATCGCTGGTCAACTTTTAACCCTTATAACTTCCTAACTAAAAAAATTTTGTTTCCAAAATTGTGCTGATGTAAAGTAGACATGTGGAAAATGTTATTTAGTAACTATTTTATGTGACATATTTCTCTGTTTGAAGGGCATAAAAATGAAAAGTTTGAAAATTGCAAAACTTTCAAAATTTTCGCCATATTTGCGTTTTTTTCAAAAATAAACGCAAGTTATATCGAAGAATTTTTACTTCTAACGTGAAGTACAATATGTCACGAGAAAACAGTCTCAGAATCGCGAAGATCCGTTGAAGCGTTCCAGAGTAATAACCTCATAAAGAGACAGTGGTCAGAATTGTAAAAATTGGCCCGGTCATTAACGTGCAAACCACCCTTGGGGGTGAAGGGGTTAATTAGGCATAAAAACTTTATTTGTCTAGAACACAGTCGGTGGACACTTAGTAATTCCCCCCCATTTACTGGAATAAGCAAGCCTTCATGTCCATTTGTAGGGATCCAGATAATAAAACTAGAAAACAACAAATATTATCTTTTAAGCAGAAACAGATTATTGAAGAAATTTAAACAAGTTGATTGTCTGTCCATTGTCTGATGCCAGACTCCTTCAAACATCAATTACCTGCTGGTGATCAGCGCTAAACAAAACCCAAGAAGCAAAATGAAAGGTTTGTTTTTACGGAGTCTCTGGGCCCATATGTGACTTGGGAATCTCTCTTATTACAGTCTCCAATTTGTGTTGGTCTCATCAGAGATTAATCTTAAAGGCAGTTGGTTTGATGACTGCTGATGACCCTGAGGATTTAAACAGTGCTTTTAAGATAGTATCAGGACCAACTTCAGCTGGAGGATTTGAAGCAACACTAGAGGAGGAGGAGGTTGTGTTTCTTCTAGATTTACCTTCCTCCTTTGATGGGGTGTCACTTAATCTTAGAAGGATGGACTGGTCTGATGTTATCACACTACCATTCAAATGAAGATTGCATTTAATTGGTTGTCCATCTAGGTATCTGTTGTATTTTTTGTAGACACCAACTGCATCTTCCTTTCTTACAAACACAACCTCTGCAACTCTGAAACTCAACAAGTGGGTGAGCTTCAAGGCACCGCATACACAGAAAAGCTCCACAATATCTTCCTCTGTGACTTTTGGATGCAAATTATTAACAGTAATTTTTTGCCTTCTAAAGGGCTAAAGACAGACTCTTTTTGGAGTCGGCCCTATTGAAGAGCTGGCTTCCTTTTTGTGAAAAAGCTGGGTCACGTACCTGTAGGAAGAATAAAGAAATGGACATGATGATTAGAGTGCGATGGTGGCAGATGGCAGGGTACAGTCTGTATACATCATATTAAATTTGAGATTCAATCTTTCTTTGCTCCATACACTTATATGATGCATTACCCAGAGACTCTGGTTCAAAACCCTAACCATGGCATACAAAGCCGTCCACAACCTATCTCCTCCATACATATGTGACCTAGTCTCCCTATACTTACCTGCACGCAACCTCTGATTCTTGCAAGATGTCCTTCTCTGCTCCCCTCCTATCTTCTCTTACCACAATCACATACAAGATTTCTTCGGTGCATCCCCTCTACTCTGGAACTCTCTACCCCAACATATCAAACTCTCGTCTGCCTGGGAAACCTTCAAGAGGAACTTGAAGAATCACCTCTTTCGACAAGCCTACAACCTACAGTAACCATCACTCCACCATTCCACTGCAAGACCAGCTCTACTTTCAACCAACTGTATCCTCCCTCATCCTTTGTAGACTAAGCCCTCAAGGGCAGGGTCATCTCTCCTTCTGTACCAGTTAGTGACTTGAATTGTTTAAGATAATTGTACTTGTTTTTATTATGTATACTCCTTTTCACATGTAAAGCACTATGGAATAATTGGCGCTATAACAATAAATAAATTAAATAATACAGCTGTGCGGCTGCCAAAGAAAGGAAGTCTTGCAGTCCATCCAGTAACAGAAGTTATCAAAATGCTGTGCAATTATACTATTTCTACTCTGTGAAAATTATTGGCACTTTAGTGATGTGTGGCAATAATTTTTGGAAATCTTTGAATTCCAAGCTGGGTCTCCTTCATGTGTGTTGCCTGAATTTGGCAGGCCTCTCAGAGCACCAGGTCTACACTTGTCACTCATCCACCTGTTACTGATCAATGTTTAAGCTACAAATGCTGGTCTAAATCCTGTCCCAGGCCCTGTCCCATGCATCCATGCTGCGCAATTATACTATTTGTACTCTGGGTCAATTGATGCCACTTTTCCTGGTATCTGCCCATAATTTGAGATGTTTTGGCAGCTTTTTGATGGCTGTAAAGTGGCAGCTGGCCAGGTCATGGATGGGAGGTATGTGTCCACGAGGTGCCAAGCTTCGGTGATGTAGGCTCCAGCACACATAGTGCTGAGTGGTGTTTTAATGGGGCTGGGTTATGGGTCCAGGTCTTACAAGCAGCTGAAAGAGCTGGCTGGCATTGATTTCTCACTTACTTACAGTTCAGGTCTTGGATTGTTGTCTATTATAAGGCAATTGGGGCTGTCTCATTTGGTGTGTGGGTTTTGCAAGATGAGGAAGCCTTGCATGTGCTGCTCAGACCCTGCTGGAGTCTGAGAGGAAAAGACACATGTTTATACGGGCGAGCCGTGTGTTATATGGACTCTCAATTTTGAATATTTTTATATGGACTGGTTATTTTCTGTTTTGTTATACCTTTTGTTTAACTGGAAGAGGCTGTTTTAATTTTGTTAACACTGACAGTTTATGAACTCTTAAAAATAATGCTTGGTTATTTTGAATCAACGAACTACAGGTGCTTCTCACAAAATTAGAATATCAATAAAAAGTTAATTTATTTCAGCTCTTCAATACAAAAAGTGAAACTCATATATTATATTAAATCATTACAGTGTGATTTATTTCAAGTATTTATTTCTGTTAATGTTGATGATTATGGTTTACAGCCAATGAAAACCCAAAAGTCATTGATGATAATCTAATTTTATGAGAAGCACCTGTATGTCCCATGTGTGACCCAGCATCTAAAACAGAGCCAATCCCTCACACCCCCATGAAGGTGTTGTGTATGAGTTTTGTTTTGCCTGCCTTTGAATTTAATGGGGTTCAGATATGTTTGACAAACTGTTTGGCGAACATTGGGACGTTCTACAATCCGAACCAAACCTTTAAAGGTTCGCTCGTCTCTATTTATGAGGACACGGTGATGGCGTTTTAATGGGAGAACCAGAACAGTTTTTCTGGGGTAAGTACTATATTTTTTTAGATGGAGTTTTCATAGAAAAAAATATTATGAGTGATATGCAACAGATTTCCATTAAATTGTGTAAATTGTTGTGCAACAGTTGATTTAATTGTTTTTATTAACAAATATTTGGCATTATATATTGCTTTATTTATATTTTTATTTAAAATATACAAGCAGGAAATGTATACAGCAATTGTGTTATAAAGAAAATAAAATATACTAGGGAAGTTGCTTTCTCTACAAACATGTTAGCAAATCTGCAGTCCTGTTTTGTGTCTGTACGACAAATAGGAATTGCCTAAGAAAGTTATGCAGACATCTTCTCTCATGGGATTATAGTAACTGCTTATCAAGTCTTTGTGTGTCACCTCTTGTCCTGTGCACTCCAGAAATGTCAGTTGGACTATTTCCAACAGATGTAGGAAAAATAGTATCTGTTAACAGGAGCTTAACTTTTTAACAGTGGAAAATCACTCAACTGTACATTTTCTGGCATATGCAACCTAATAATGTCCTTGCTTGTTATGCTCAAAAGTTTTTTTTTAGCTCTGGTTGCATACAGTAAACCTCAGAGCCAGTTGTGTACTGCTAATGGTGGCATGCTACGCTGCTAGGAGAAGTGGCCTGATTCTAGCACATGTGCTAGGCCCCCCACCTGTCATTGCACGTTGAACTGTATCGGCCCCACCCACCTCCTCTCCCCAGTTTTTTTCATGTCCCTATAGGGATGAAGAGGTCTTCCTAAAGTGCTCTGTACCAGTGGCCGACACTGGGGAAGATACTAGCCGAACAGCAGGAGATCAATTGGACTTACCTGTCCTCTCCTTGTACTGTTCCTGACTCCCACAGACTATCCCTTCCAGTTCGCACCTTTGAGTAATGTCTGGGGGGGTCTCATCCATATAAGAGGAGCAGTAAATGTACTGTACAGGAAGACTTCATGAGCTGGAGAGATATTCACTCAAGAGAACGGAGTCTGAATTCAGAAGTCTTCCACATATTGACCAGGAAGTGGGGTTACCCAAAAGAGGATCTGTTCGCAGGATGCCAAAATGCAAAGGTAACTTAGTACTTCTCATTGAATCCAGACAATTCCTGTCTAGGCGCGGAAATCTTTGCCCACAAGTGGAAGTTCAAGCTGCCGTACGCCTTTAATCCAGTCCCAATTCTGCCAAAAACTCAGGAGAAGATAAGAACCGAGCGGGACAAAGTAATTCTGATAGCACCACTCTGGCCTGAAAAGAAGCTGGTTTGCTGGTTTGGCACCTTAAGCAACCTGTATGTGGATGGTCTCCTAATCCTTCCACCAGTCAGAGATCTCCTGCAGCAGAGGCCAATCTACCATCCAGACATTGAAAATTTAGACCTAGTGGCCTGCCTCTGAATTCTCGATTTAAAAGCCAGGGACCTCAGACAGAGTCATTCAGATGCTTCGAAAGTAGAAGCCAGTAACCAATGCTATAATCACAAAACCTGGAAGACATTCGTATCATGGTGTGCTACTGAACATCCGGATCCTCGGCAACCAAACATCTCCAGATTCTTGACTTCCTGCAAGAAGAATTTGAGAAGGGGTCTCAGACTCAGTACTCTAAAATTCAGGTGGCAGCGCTGTGTTACTATATAATCCAGAGACTGCTCAAGCATCGTTTGGCGAACAGATTTATGACAGCTGCCTCCCACCTACATCCCAGGTTGATTAATCTAGTTCCACCTGAGACCTTAATATCATCATTAAAGGCTGACACTCCCCATTTGATCCCTATCATCAATAAAACTAGACAGATTGTCCTGGAAAATGATGTTCCTAGTAGCAATCACGACAGCCAGACGGGTGTGCGAACTCCAGGCTCTTCAATAAATGAACCATACTTGAATACTGGAAGACCGACTATGCTCCATCTAACCCATCGTTTACTAACGTTGTCTCAAACTTTCACAGACTCAGGAATAATTCTACCCTCTTCGAAGAACCCAAGGAGAAAAAAGGAGAAAGAATCCACACTCTTGACGTGAGGAGAGTGGTCTTTATTGAGCTTTAAGGCCAGAATAAGGGAAGAAGGTTTCTAAGCAGGGTGCCTAACTGAGATAAAAGAACGATTACCGAATCCAATCAGGTTCAATCTCTCGCCTCTACAGAAACTCGCAGCCCTTCCACTAGGGTGCTACAGCCTCCTGGGCTGAGAAAAACAGCACTTCCATTGAACAGATCTGCAGAGCTGCTACCTCGTCATTGGTCCAAACTTTTCCAAGCATTACAGACTTTACTTTTTTGTTTACCTTGTCAACATACATTCACATTCATTATTACTAATTACACACTTATTCTACACATGTTGTGCTCTCCCTTTTTTATATTGCTTGTGATTCTTCATTGTTTCCTATTAAATTTAACTCACTGGTTTCACTTGTCTTTATTTGCACTATTTGGTGTCTTCTGAATTCCTTTTTTTTGCACACATGCTAGATTTTATCTGTGGTGAGACGTCACTTGCACATCTTTCCTGTTACACTTTTTTCATTCTTTGTATTTACTTATTTCTATTCATATTCATTTATGTGGTCTGTTTTGCCTCTTCCATTTTATTTAACACACTGTGGTTGTGAGAACGATGTTCATGCAGCTCTATTGGGTATATTATGGTACTATATAGCAGTACACAGGCTTCCCTTTCATCTGTGCTTACTATGTTGTCCGCATTAGATCTCCATTGCGACAAAGCAAACCAAGGAGATCATGTGTCAAGTATGTCACTAACTAAAAAACCTCCCTCCCCCTCTTTCTCTATGTGCATGGTTACTGTAAACATAGGCCAACCACAACCAAAAGAAAGATGCAGGCCCCGCGCTCGGGTAATTAATTAACAGAGGCTGCTCACCTCGTCATTGGCTAATGAAGCTTAAATAGATTTTTTACCAGTTGCCAATCACCCTGGATGAAGCCTTTCAAGCGAAACGCGCGTCGGGCATGGTGGGTACCTGATATCAACACTCTGTGGTAATATACTCTTGTTATTTATCTCTGCATGATGTACCAATCTGGTTATATATATGTGTATTTGCCATGGTTGGGTCCTTATATTGATTGTAATTGTACATTGCTAAGTGTGACTCACAGTGATTACTGATTACCTCATAATTATCCAAAATTTGTATATACTCAATTTCCAGGTTCTTTAAATATATTCTCTACCTGGTTGCACATGCTTTTACCTATTTGCATTTGCACCTTAGTTCATAGCTTTATTGGAATATCTTTTGGTTATATGTATCTGGCCATGGTATGCATACATAGCCTTACTTGTACGCACTTCAATTCCATGCATAGGATATTTGAGTGTCCCAGTTAACTATGTAATGTAGATATATACAAACATTATTTGCATATCCATTTGTATATCCAGATGTACCCACCCTTTCTTTTCCTGTTCCTGTGTATTCCCCTCCTGTTTTTATTGTAACAAAAATCTGTGTATGGTCTATACATAATACTTTAATTTTGTTTAATAAAGAAGTTTTTAGCCTTTTCTTAAAAAGCTTGATCTCTTTTAGTGTTACTAACCGTAGCCTTGTCAATCCCGTTCTTAGTCATTTTTTCAATAAGGATAGTATGAAATGTTTTATCAAATGCTTTGCTGAAGTGGAGATATTCTATATCTACAGCATTTCCCTGATTCACCTAGTCAGTGATTACATCATAGAAGGAAATTAGATTAGTCTGGCATGACTTGTTTGCTACAAACCCATGCTGGCTCTGGTTAATTATTATACTTTTATCCAACACTTGCATACATGCTGTTTAATAATTTGTTGAAAGATCTTTCCTGCTATAGAACTAAAGGTACTGCCACACTAAACAACATCGCTAACGGGATCGCTAAAAAACTCACTATTTAGTGATCCCGTTAGCGATGTTGTTGTGTGCGGCATCTACCAGCGACGTGGCCCCTGCTGAGATCCTGCTGTGATCTCGCTCGTCGTTCTCATCGTTCCGGACCATATTTTTATCGTCGGCGCCCCGCTGGTAAGTATATATCGCTGAGTGTAGCACCTTTTGTTAGCGATTTAGCGGTACTTTTGTACCGCTAAAGTCGTTAAGGAGATCGCTAACCGCGATAGCGTCCTTAACGACATCGCTAAATTAGGCAGCTACTAGCGATATAGAAACAATCCCGCTAGCGATCGCATTAGTATGCGTCGTTATCGTGATCGCTAGCTGGATTGTTTAGTGTGGCAGTACCTTTAGGCTCACTGACCTGTAATTTCCTGGCTCCATTTTGTTCCCTTTTTTGAAGATAGGGACAACATTTGCCCTTCTACAATCTTCTGGGACTTCTGTTCTCTAGGAATTTTTAAAGATTCTGGCTAGTGGTTCTGCAATTTCCTCTGCTAACTCTTTCAGTACCCTAGGATGCAATTCAACTAGACCAGGAGATATAACTTCATTTAGATTAGCTAAGTGTTCTCTGTTTATAGATAGTGTAGATTCTTTTATTCCTTTGATGGCACCATAAAGATCAGTTGTTGTAACAATTGCTTTCTTTGAAAACACAGATGCAAAATAGGCGTTAAAATGTTCGGCCTTCTCAATATAATTTTTGACCACTTCAACCTTTTCATCCTGTAAAAAACCTATAGCATATTTGATTTTTCTTTTGTTTTTGGCATACCCCCAAAATCCTTTTTTACTGCTTTTGGTCTTCTAATGCTTGCCTTGCATTCCCTGCAAACAGCATTATATTCTTCTTTACATATGCTCCCCTCTTTCCATTTAATGTAAAAATTTCTTTTTTCCTTTCTAACAAGTGATTAAGTCCTGTGTTAATCCATCCTGGTCTCTTTAAATGTTTCCAATTCTTTCTTTTTTTCGGCATTGTTACTGATTATGCAGTGAGAACTTCATTTAGCATAATCTCCCATCCTTCTTTTGCATTTCTGTCCTTCATAATATCCAGCCAGTGGACCTTTCCTGCCCTCTTTCTGAGTCCATTAAAATCTGTCTTTCTGAAGTCCAACCTTAAAGTCTGAGTCCTCACTGGTCTTCCACCTCTTGTAATCCAAAATTAGAGCTAAGCATCATCGCTGCCTCCTAAATTCCCAGCCACCTTTACTTCCTTAACCAATTTCCCCTGTTGGTAAGATATTATGGGTAAGCACCTGTCATAATGAACTTTGAATATACCAGTAGTTATTATCCTGATGTTCAGGGGCTCCTTATTAGCACTATGATTGTTTTTATCTGCACTTGCTAGTTGTTGTATTTCTTTGCTGCGACTCCCACGGGTTGCTCCCATATCCCACACTGGACTCTGCCTACACTTGCACTTTTTCATATTTCCTTCTTAACAGACCTTGATATTGTATATTGATATTTGTCATTTTTAAATTTTCTCAATAAATTTGTACTTTTTCATTGTGGTTTGTGGTTTCTCTAGGCCCTGGTATTTTTACATGTTTTCAATATGTGTAGGTGTACTCCACCGCTTTATTCTTCTATTGAATTGTAGGGAAAGCACCTTATAATATTGTGGGTATGTTCTCAACTTGGATATACAACCTGTGCTATATGAATATTGTTATAGTTACTTTATGCGACTGCAAGCTTGAAAATCTTCACACCGCATGCAGTGCTTGTTGTGAGGATTCTCCAGTGCCGCCGTGGGCACGTGACTGTAAATATATGATATGCATACATGCGGTCACATGCTGAATAGATGGGCATGGCTCCACTCAACACAAGTGTGGCTGGAATTATGCAAATCGCATATTTGTGGTCACATGGCTGCCAGAACCGGAGAATTCTCACAGGTCACATATCGAGCAATGTGAAGATTCATAAGTCTTCAGTCACGTAGAGTGACCCCTTTAACTGCCTTTCTTTTTTTTTAACCCCTTTAATGACCGGAGTTTGTTTCATTTTTGCGTTTTCGTTTTTCACTCCCCTTCTTTCCAGAGCCATAACTTTAATATTTTTCTGTCAATATGGCCAAGTTAGGGCTTATTTTTTGCAGGACGAGTTGTTCTTTTGAATGACATCTTTGGTTTTGTCATGTCGTGTACTTGAAAATGGTAAAAAAATTCCAAGTGCGGTGAAATTGCAAAAAAAAGTGCAATCCCACAGTTGTTTTTTGCTAGTTTACTAAATGCTAACACTGACCTGCCATTATGATTCTCCAGGTCATTGCAATTTCATAGACAACAACCATGCCTAGATTCTTTTTATCTAAGTGGTGAAAAAAAAATCCCAAATTTACAAAAAAAAATTGCACCATTTTCCGAGACCCGTAGTCTCTCCATTTTTCGTAATCTCGGGTTGGGTGCGGCTTATTTTTTATTTCAGGCCGAGCTGACACTTTTAATGATAAAATATTAGTGCAGATCCGTTCTTTTGATCACCCGTTATGGCATTTTAATGCAATGTCGCAGAGACCAAAAAAAGTAATTATGGCGTTTCGATCTTTTCTCTTGCTACACCGTTTAGTAATCAGGTTAAACCTTTTTTTTGTTCGATAGATCAGGCGATTCTGAACGCGGCAAAACCTAATATGTGCATGTGTGATTTTTTTTATTGTTTTATTTTGAATGGGGTGAAAGGGGGGTGATTTAAACTTTTATATTTTTCTTATTTTTTTAAATTTTTAAAACTATTTTTTTTTTACTTTTGGCGTGCTTCAATAGCCTTCATGGGAGCCTAGAAGCTGCCATAGCTCAATTGCCTCTGCTACATACAGGCGATGATCAATCCCTCATTTATTAATGTTAAATTCACTGCATTGGTTATGCCCAAGGTGCCGATACCTAATCGGGTTCCAGCCAAGATTTCAACCTTTTGTTTCAATATTAATTAGTGAAGGATGTCAGCGAGTGTGTTCGGCAGCTATCGGTTAATCTTTCATGCATTTCTATGTACTGTTAATACATGAATCAAAAGGGATTGAGCATCTCTTTCAACAACCCCTTTATGCTCTCAGCGGATAACAAAGCGATAGCCTTGTATGTCTATCTCCTTTTAGTACTTTCAAATAAATTATAACTCAAATGTTAGGCTCATTCAGATGTTATTTCAACGTCAGAGACAAATACCGCAACAAAGGATGGTCCCCATGGTGTCCTGATAACATTAAGCTTTTACATAAAAAAGATTTATACTTGTGTCGGAGGTTTATCTGCTTATAGGATCACGAATTCGTAAAAGCATCAATTCGATATGTATGACATTCGGCGCCGCGTAGCGGAAAGTGTAGTCCTGCTGACTCCACATACAGATCACCAAGCACAGCTGGGGAAGAAAATCAATTTCCATCTCCTCTGCTGCCGACATTGACAAGAAGCGCACTGCACTCGGATCATATCTGAGTACAGTGCGATGTTTTGTAAGTGCCCATAGACTTATATGGGTGCATGCAATCCAAATTTGTCAAGCAATCGCAGCAAGCTGCATTTTTGTTATTGTCCGATAGCGAACTGATCAGAGCAAGAAAAAAAAAAACGTTGCTGAGAACAGAAGCATAGGATTAAATTGGTATGAATATAATCTGATTTTTTAATAGAAATTCATTTGTCCGATTTACTCATAAGTGGGAGCGAGCCCTTATGCTCATTTTTAATCTGGTACATCAGCACTAAAGTAGTACATCACAATCGCATTAGAGCTATACCTATGCCTATCCTGTGTGCTCTGAGCACTCCTATCCCTACACAGTAAAGGGATAAAATGGGGTTCATTTGTCAGATCCTATGATTTATAGTGTTTGTGACAGTCCACTTGATTGGCTGAGCTGCACCTTGTGAATGGATTGCTGCACCGCATTTTGAGGAAGCCTGTACTGTCAAGGCAGATGCCTTTAGCCCACTCAGTGTGTAGCCTGTATGAAATAGTGATTGGCAATTAATTGTTTTGCCGATCCTCGTAAATCAAATAGAACATTTTTTGAATTTGTGTGAAGCCTCGAATTTCGAAAATTTGACTCAAGCTCAATCCACAATGGATCAATCCACTCATTTCTAACATTCAAAATGTTAATTTCCATCTGTCATGTTTTTGCCCATATGGCCAGATTACCTAGTTTCCTAGCCAAACGTTACCATTTTTTTTCATTATTAATAGAGAAGAGAATGCAGAGAAGTGTGTAGAGACAACATATTCGGTAACTTCTCTGCATTTCTATGTACTGTATACATTGAATAAAAAGGGTGCATCTCTTTCAACAAATAATGCTCTCAGTGTGAAAAACAAGATAATCTTGTAGTCATCATGCCTTTTATCCTCTTTCAATATACATACATCAGAATTAAGGCTCATTCAGATGTTTGTGCAAATCGGTCTGAGACTGTACCGCAATGCAAGGATGGTCCTCAGGTGTCCTGACTTGAGCATGTAAGCTTCATATATCTCTATAATAGAGATGAGCGACTTTGCCTCCGGGAGGGTCGAGTCTGGTTTTGGACCACCCGACTTTCGCAAAAGTCAAGTCGAATGAAATCGGCCGACTAGCGGAAAAAGTCAGAGGTCTGACTGAAACTCCAACCAACCCCAATGCAAGTCAATGGGGAAGAAAAGTCGGCAGGGAGTGGAGGACAGTAAACACACCTAAAGTGTCCATTTCAATGCCAATGACATCAATTCTTATTACTTAAGCTTGTCAACCTTAATTTACTTTATAATAATAGTAATGCATTGAAAACTGGGGGTTATTTGGCTAAAGTTGGGGGGGTGGGGCAGGGCTGGCTCCAGGTTTTTGTGGGCCCCGGGCGAAAGAGTCTCAGTGGGCCCCTTTAACACATACCACAATTCATGATGCTTCCGATACAGCAGAGAAATATAGGTATAGTACAATGCCAAATACTTCACTTCCTACATTACATGAGTGATATCTATTGTAAATTCTACAATTGCTCAAAAACCGGACAGTATAGTCCTCCATACAGTATTATGGGCACCACATACAGAATTGGCTCCATATAATGCTCCATATAGAAGAGGGCCCATATGTGCTCCATATGATGCTCCATATATAATGGACTCCATGTGATGCACCATAAATAATGAACCCCATATGATGCTCTAGTATATGATGGGCCCCATATATGATGCTCCAGTGTATGATGAACCCCATAACATGCTCCAAATATAATGGTCCCCATATATAATGCTCCATATATAATGGGCTCCATGTGATGTCCCATAAATAATGAACCCCATATGATGCTCTAGTATATGATGGGCCCCATGGATGATGCTCCAGTGTATGATGGGCCTATATAATGCTCCATATATAATGGGCCCCATATGATGATTCAGTGTATAATGGGCCCTGTATATGATGCTCCAGTGTATGATGGGCCTATATAATGCTCCATATATAATGGGCCCCATATGATGCTCCAGTGTATAATGGGCCCCATATATGATGCTCCAGTCTATGATGGGCCCCATTTATAATGCTCCAGTGTATGATGAGCCCCATATAATGCTCCAAATATAATGGTCCCCATTTATAATGCTCCATATATAATGGGTTCCATTTGATGCCCCATAAAAAATGAACCCCAAATGAGGCTCTAGTATATTATGGGCCCTATATGATGCTCCAGTATATGATGGGCCCCATGGATGATGCTCCAGTGTATGATGGGCCTATATAATGCTCCATATATAATGGGCCCCATATGATGCTCCAGTGTATAATGGGCCCCATATATGATGCTCCAGTATATGATGGGCCCCATTTATAATGCTCCAGTGTATGATGAGCCCCATATAATGCTCCAAATATAATGGTCCCCATATATAATGCTCCATATAATGGGCTCCATTTGATGCCCCATAAATAATGAACCCCATATAAAGCTCTAGTATATGATGGGCCCCATATGATGCTCCAGTATATGATGGGCCCCAAGGACGATGCTCCAGTGTATGATGGACCTATATAATGCTCCATATATAATAGACCCCGTATATGATGATCCAGTGTATGATGGGCCCCATTTATAATACTGCAGCGTATGATGTGCGCCATATATAATACTCCAGTGTATAATGGGCCCTATCTATAATGCTCAAGTGTATGATGGGTCCCATTTATAATTCTCCAGTGTATAATGCTCCCCATATATAGCTCCAAACATTAAACAAAATGAAATACTTCTCCTCGATTGGCACTGCTCTACTCTGGACTCCTCAGCATCACCATCTTCCAGCTCTATACACTGTGACTGTTCAGGCAGAGGGCGTACAGACTTTACATCAACGCGCTCTCTGACCTGAATGTCATTGTCAGGAAACACGGAAGACGTCACAGCGGTGAAGCAGGGAGAGGAAGTATTGCAAGTGCTGGGGCCCTGAGCAAGCAGGGGTGGCCCACTCATGGGCACCGGAACTGGCACAGGGCCCCTCACAGTACGCCGGTGTCTCTGACGGCGAGTGGGCCCCCCCACCTGCTCAGGGCCCTGGCACTTGCCCGGGTGCGCCAGGTGCTGACGCCGGCCCTGGGGGGAGGTGGAAAAACTGGCATATGTTGAGGTGTTGGCTGGACGTTCAGCAGCTGCAAATGGAGGAATTGGAGAAGTCGGAGGAAGAGGAGGACAAAGCGAGCCATTTTGCTGGCAACCTATGTGTCATCGGGAAGGTGGTACAAAATCCTTTGAAACGAGGAATGGTTCATTTTAATGAAGGTGAGATCACCAACATTTTTGGTCGACAGCCGGGTCCTTCTTTCTGTCAGGATTGATCCAGCAGCACTGAAGACTCTTTCTGATAGCACACTACCAGCAGTGCAAGCGAGCTCCTGTAAGGCATATTTTGCCAATTCAGGACAGGTGTCCAGTTTACAGGACCAGTAGTCAAAGGGGAATGAACTGTGAGGGAGAACATCGATAGGGGAGGAGAGGTAATTTTGAACCATAGTTGACAACTGCTGTCTCCTGTCTGTTGCAATCAATTCAGTATTAACAGTCGTGTGAGCGGTACTCGAGAAATCAGTCCACAACAAGGTCATGAAACCCCTGTCTCCAACGCCACTTCGGCTGTGTGCACCATGAACACCTCTTCCATGTTGCCCAGTACGACTCGTGGTAGAACTTGCACCGCTGCTGTGTGCTGGGAATGACTCTAACAAACGGTTTACCATAGTTGCTTGTTTGTTCACCAATATTAGCTCTAGGTTCTCCTGTGGCATGATGTTCTGTAATTTGCCTTTATAGCGTGGATCGAGGATGCTGGCCAACCAGTAGTCATCATTAGTGTTGAGCGATAGTGCTCGATATCTAAAAATATCGTATCGAAATTGTATCGCCGATAGCACTAAATATCGTCGATATCCGATTTCGATACCGGAAGTCCCATGTAAGTCTATGGGAACAAAATATCGCAACTAAAAAAAACCTTTATTTCCTTGTAAACACTAAATATACACACATAGAATACATATATATATATATATATATATACATGTCATTGTGACATATATATATATACATATATGTATAGTTTATACACTTCTACATAGTAAAATATCCTCTGATTCAATTGCCGGGTAAAGCCGGCTTCTGTGAAAAGACAGAAGCACCCGACATGAAATGACACTTGGTGTACATAGGGTTAACCATGTCTTTTCATGTCGTTTGCAATCTGATTTGCACAAACAATTACATCAGTCTATGTGTGCAAAATTTCACACCTGTAGGGGTTAATTAAAGGTGTAAATTCGTTGTAAAAAAAAACGGACTTTTTTGCTACGAATTTACACCTTTAATTAACCCCTACAGGTGTGAAATTTTACACACTTACACTCATGTAACTGTTTGTGCAAATCAGATATCAAACTACATGAAAAGACATGGTTAACTCTATGTAAACCAAGTGTCATTTCATGTCGGGTTCTGCATTTTCACAAAAGCCGGCAATTGAATTAGCGGCTATTATACTATGTAGAAGTGTATGAACTATAAATATAAATATATATATATGTGTCACAAATTCAATGACATGTATATATATATATGAGGTGTAAAATTGCTGAAAAAAATGCGTGGGCTCCCGCCCTATTTTCGCAACCAGACAGACAAAGCCAGTGAGTGGGGGCAGATAATAATAGCCCAGAGAGGGACCATTATTTTTGGCCCCCCCCCGGCTACTAACATCTGCCCCCAGACACCCCAGAAAGGACAAATCTCTAATTAGATTTGCCCTTTCTGGCACTTTGCCCGTCTATTCCCATTGCCCTGTAGCGGTGGCGAATGGGTTAATAAGGGGTTAAAATGACCTTGAAATTGAAAGGTCACTTTAAGCCAGGTTAATAATTGAGAGCTGTCAATCAGACAACTATCAATTATTAATCCTATTGTATGAAAGAAAAATCAAACACACACACACTTTAATAAAAAAGAAGTTTAATGAAATAATCACACAGTTTTTGACCATATTTTATTTACCTGCTAAAACCATTTCCTGTAATAAAAATAAAAAAATAAAGCAAAATTATTCTTACCAATCCGATGTACAGTCAGGTCCCACGGTGTAATCCATCAGAAAGGGTTAATATTTACTGCAGGGACCGCAGCTAATGCTGCAGCCTCACAGTAAACCCCCAAATGAATGAGTTCCTCTCCTGGCTGACAGGAGAGGAAGTGGAAAGCTTAATTGATTGCTTTCCACTTTCACTTCAGGTCAGCCAGGGACACAATCAGTGACGTCAGAGGGAACTGGTTAACAAAAATAGGGGATCCCCTCGAAAAAAAATGGCGTGGGGTCCCCCCTATTTTTGTTAACCAGCCAGATGAAGCAGACCGCTGAGGCCTGGATTTTCAGGCTGTTAAGGAGCCAAGATCCATGGACCTTGCCAGCCTGATAATACCAGGCCACAGCAGTCTGCATATCTTGGCTGATTAACAAAAATAGGGGATCCCCTCGAAAAAAATTGGCGTGGGGTCCCCCCTATTTTTGTTAACCAGCCAGATGAAGCAGACCGCTGAGGCCTGGTTTTTCAGGCTGGTAAGGATCCAATATCCATGGACCTTGCAAGCCTGATAATACCAGGCCACAGCAGTCTGCTTAGCTTGGCTGGTTAACAAAAATAGGGGATCCACTCGAAAAAAAAAACGGCGTAGGGGTCCCCCTATTTTTGTTAACCAGCCAAGTAAAATGCAGACTGCTGCGGCCTGGTATTAAAAGACTGTCAAGGCCCATGGATTTTGGCCCTCAACAGCCTGATAATACCAGGCTACAGCAGCCCCACATTTGGCGCATCAAAAGATGTGCCAATTGTGGCACTTTACCCGGCTCTTCCCACTGCCCTGTAGCGGTGGCAAGTGGGGTAATAAGGGGTTAATGTCACCGTTGATTGCACGGTGACAATAAGCCCGGTTAATAATGGAGAGGCGTCAATAAGACACACGATCCATTATTAATCCCAAAGTTATTAAATGTTTAAAAAAAAGACACAGCAAGAAAAAAGTATTTTAATGAAATAAAAGAGACAACACAGTTTTCATTTCTTTTATTGTACTCTCATTCCTGCGACGCCATCGATCTCCTGTAAAAAAAGAAAAAAAACAAACCAACAGTATACCACCTGTCTGACGCAGTCCATAGTAACGACAGTCCCACGACGATCCAGCTCTGCTACATCGCAATGACAGGCAGAGCCTGTCATCCCGACGCAGCACAGCTGATTACCTGCTTCCCCGGCGGTGACGTCATCGGACTGACTGCTTTACGGCCGGGATTACCCAGCAGTCACTGCAGTTATCGCGAGAAACTGCATGTGACCGCCGGGGAGAAGAGGATGGCGGCCATGAAGCAGTCCAGGACGTGACCGCCGGAGATCTTCTGCCAGGTAAGTGCCGCTGACTCCTGACAGACCCGACCGACGGACACTGACAGTGACAGACCCGACCGACGGACACAGACAGTGACAGTGACAAATCCGATTCCGGTATTCGATAAGACGAAAATATCGAAACGAATTATCGAAAGGCCGATAGAGCTAATATCGGCCGATAGCCGATATTTGCATTATCGTATCGCTCAACACTAGTCATCATCCTTCATAATTTTGGCAATGTGGGGGTCCCTTTTTAGGATCCGCAAGACATGATCACACATGGGCCAATGTTCCAGGTGTCAATGATGCATTGCCAGTGGTGGGTGGAGGAGCACTTTCTGCAAAAGCCACATCCCTCCAGTCACACACAAACCCTGGACCTGACCTTGGCAAGCCAACATTTTCTCTTGCCCCCTGAGAAGCATCCTCCTCCCCAAAATAATTATCCCCCTCATCCTCCTCCTCCTCTTCCTCTTCTTCCTCCACCTCATCCAGGACAGTTCCCTGAGCAGACAATGGCTGACTGTCATCAAGCCTTCCCTCTTCCTCCGCTGTAGATGCTTGATCCTTAATGTGCGTCAAAGTTTGCATGAGCAGACGCATAAGTGGGATGCTCATGCTTATGATGGCGTCGTCGGCGCTTACCAGCCATGTACATTCCTCAAAACACTGAAGGACTTTACAGAGATCTTTCAGCTTTGACCACTGCACACCTGACAACTCGATGTTTGCCCTCAAACTGCCTGCCCGTGTATCCTCCCTCAAATGCATTACAGCCTGCCTCTGTTCTCACAGCCTCTCAACCATGTGCATGGTGGAGTTCCACCTTGTTGCAACGTCTATGATTATGCGGTGCTTGGGGAGGTGGAGCGATCGCTGCAGCCCCTGCATACGACTGGAGTCGGCGGGCGAGCCACGGATGTGCGAGCACAGTCTTCACACCTTATGGAGCAGGACTGGTAACTCCGGATAATTTTTTATGAAGCACTGCACCACCAGGTTCAAGGTGTGAGCCAGGCAAGGTAAGTGTCTGAGTTTTGCCAGGGTTATGGCCACCACAAAATTACGGCCGTTATCACTGACTACCTTGCCTGGCTCAAGATGTAGACTGCCCAGCCATGACTCAGTTTCTCGCTGCAAGTAGTCAGCCAGTACCTCCGCGGTGTGTCTGTTGTCGCCCAAAGACATCATCTTTAAAACAGCCTGCTGACGCTAACCACTAGCTGTTCGAAAGTGGGACACCTCGTGTGCAACTCTGGCAGCTGCGGATGGAGTGCTCGTGCGACTGTGCTCTGTCGACGAGCTTTAGCTTGTGGAGGAGGAGGAGGGTCGAATGCCTACAGCCAACTGTTGCCTATACCGTGGGCTAGGCAGCACTGTCTCACTGCCGTTGTCCCCTGTGGAGCCTGCATCCACCACATTAACCCAGTGTGCAGTGATGGACACGTAACGGCCCTGGCCATGCCTACTGGCCCATGCATCTTTTGAGAGGTGCACCTTTCCACTCACTGATTGTTTGAGTGCATGGACAATGCGGTCTTTCACATGCAGGTGGAGGGCAGGGATGGCTTTTCTAGAAAAGAAGTGCCGACTGGGTAGGTCATAGCGTGGGACAGCGTAGGCCATGAGCTCTCGGAACACTGCGCTTTCAACCAAACGGAAGGGCATCATATCTAATGAGATCAGTTTGGCAATGTAGGCGTTCAAAGCCAGTGTACACGGATGAGAGGATGAGTACTTTCTTGTCCTACTCAGAGTGTTTGCTAGGCTGAGATGGACTTGAGAGCTGCATATGGGGGAACTAGCGGTGGACATGGCGGACTGAGAGGGGTTTGGTGATGGTGATGGTGGTGGTGGTGATGGCCTAGATTCAATCTTTCGTTGGAAAAACGTTGTGATTCCCTGACTGCTTTGGCCTTGCGCTGACACATATAATAAAAATAATCTTTAGTTATATAGCGCCAACATATTCCGCAGCACTTTACATTTTAACAGTTTTAAAACGCAAGTCATAAGTAACAACTTTAACAATACAATAATTAAACCAAAATAAGACGACCCTGCTCGTGAGAGCTTACAAAGTACAGGTGTGTATATACCATGGTGTATTTACAATGATGGTCCAGCCATCTTTAGGGAGTGAGGGATGGAGATAGTGAATGGGCTACACACGCACACTTACTCCTAGAATGATTTTGATTAGTGAACGTGATAGGCCGCTCTGATCAAATATGTTTTGAGGGAGCGACTGAAACTATGCAAATTGTGGATGGTCCTAATTTCTTGGGATAGAGCATTCCAGAGTATTGGCGCAGAGCTGGAGTCTTGGAGTCGTGAGTGGGAGGTACGGATTAGTGCAGAGGTTAGTCGAGAGTCGTTTGCAGAGCGCAGCAGTCGGTTAGGCCGATAGAAAGAAATGAGGGAGGAGATGTAGGGGGGTGCTGCACTGTGGAGAGCTTTGTAGGTGAGAACAAGTACTTTGAATTGGATCCTATAATGAATGGGCAGCCAAGGTAAGGACTGGCGATGAGCGGACGTTTCCGAGTACCGATTAGACAGATGGATAATCCTGGCTGCTGCATTAAGGATGGATTGGAAAGGGGAAAGTCGAGTAATGGGAGGCCAAGTAATAGAGCGTTGCAGTAGTCCAGGCGTGAGTAGATCAATGCTACAGTGAGGGTTTTTGTTGTTTCCCTGGTGAGAAAAGGGCGGATTCTAGAGATGTTCTTTAGGTGTAGGTGGCAAGAGCGGGCAAGAGATTGTATATGGGAGGTGAAGGTGAGATTGGTGTCAAACATAACACCCAGACAGCGAGCCTGCTGCCGGAGTATTATTATGGTGCCACCCACGGAGAGGGAAATGTCAAATTTAGGGAGGTTAGTAGATGGTGGCAGCAGAAGTTCAGTTTTGGAGAGGTTGAGCTTCAGATAGAGAGCGGACATGATGTTGGAGACTGCGGACACACAGTCAGTGGCGTTCTGTAGTACAGCAGGGGTAATGTCGGGGGATGACGTGTATAGTTGTGTGTCATCAGCATAAAGATGGTACTGAAAGCCAAATCTGTTGATGGTCTGTCCAATTAGGGCCGTGTAGAGAGAGAAGAGAAGGGGGCCAAGGACTGAGCCCTGAGGTACCCCGAGAGCGAGAGGAAGAGGAGATGATGTGGAGCCAGAGAACAAAACACTGAAGGAGCGGTCAGAAAGATAGGAAGAGAACTAAGAGAGAGCAGTGTCATTAATGCTTAGAGACTGAAGCCTAGAGAGTAGGAGATGGTGGTCAACCGTGTCAAAAGCTGCAGAAAAGTCGAGAAGAATGAGCAGAGAGTGGTCACCGTTAAGTTTTGCTGTCAGAAGGTCATTGGTCACTTTGATGAGTGCATTTTCAGTCAAATGTAGGGGGAGGAAGCCAGACTGTGAAGGGTCTAGGAGGGAGTGAGTGGAGAGGTAACGGGTAAGGTGGGAGTAGACTAGGCGCTCCAAGAGTTTAGAGATGAAGGGGAGATTGGAGACTGGTCTGTAGTTGTTTGTGCAGGAAGGGTCAAGAGCGGGTTTCTATAGTAATGGAGTAACGATGGAGTGTTTGAAGGAGGATGGGAAAATGCCAGAGCAGAGGGAGAGATTAAAGATTGTAGTTAGGTGAGTTGTGACAACTGGAGAGAGAGACTGGAGGTGATGTTAGGGCATGTAGTTGGACGAGAGGAGCAGAGGAGTCTGGAGACTTCTTCTTTTGTGATAGGATCAAATGTGGAAAGTGAGCCAGGGGAAATGCAGGGAGGGATGGGAGTCACAGCACTAGGTGGTTGGGAGCAGATTTCCTCATGGATATTATCTATTTTTTCTATAAAGTGGGAGGACAAGTCATCAGCACAGATGTCCCCGATAGGGGCTTTTGCTTTTGGCCTGAGGAGGGAGTGAAAAGTGTCAAAAAGTTTCTTGGGGTTGTTGGCTGGTGAGGAGATCATGGTGGTGAAGTAGGTCTGTTTGGAGACGTGAAGGGCAGCGTTATAAGTTCTTAACATAAATTTGAAGTGGATGAAGTCTTCTGGTGTGCGGGTTTTTCTCCATAGGCGTTCAGCACTCCTAGAGCATCGCTGGAGAAGATGAGTTTGCAATATGAGCCAGGGCTGTTTTACTGTGTGTTTGGAAGTTCTGAGGGTGAGCGGCGCTATTGAACAGAGCCGGACAAAGAACAGGTCAAGGGTGTTACCATCATTGTGTATCTCAGAGGTTGAAAGCTGTGAGAGGCCTAGAGAAGTGGTTAGTGATACAAGCTGGGATGCAGATGTGGAAGTGGGGCTGTTAATGGGGATGTTGAAGTCTCCCAGGATAAGGGTTGGTAGTTCTGAGGACATGAAGTGCAGCAGCCAGGCTGAGAAGTGGTCAAGGAACTGGGTGGGCGAGCTTGGGGGCCGATATATAACCGCTACTCTGAGGGAGAGAGGACGGAAGAGCCTGATGGTGTGTACCTCAAAAGAAGGGAATGAGAGTGATGGAATGGGGGGGATGAACTGGAAAGTGCATTGTGGGGACAGGAGTATTCCGACTCCACCACATGTCTGTTTGTGGGTCTCGTGGAATGGGAGAATTGTAAGCCACCATGGGAAATGCCAGCAGGGGAGACCGTGTCAGAATCCTGAATCCAGGTTTCTGTGAGGGCCAACAGATTAAGAGAGTTAGTCAGAAAGTAGTTGTGCAGGAAAGGAAGCTTGTTACATACAAACCGTGGTTTCCAGAGGGCACAATTAAAAGAAGGAGATGAGAGAGTGTAAGTAATATTAATAAGATTATTATGGTTTCGACATGAGGTAGGGTAGGCGTTGAGGTTGGGGGATGGTGGACCAGGGTTGGGGGAGATGTCCCCTGAAATCAGTAAAAGTAGGGATAAAGAGCAAGTAGTTTTTGGAATTGTAAGTAGTTTTTTTTTGCAATGTGTTTGGGCAAGATGGGCTGAGGTTTTTCAGGAAGGTGAGGAGTGCATGGGGGCTATACATGGGAGAGGGAAGTATAGAGGGGCAGATGTGTAGGAGTCATGATGGAGGGGGGATGGGGCTGTGAATGTGGATGGCAAGAGAACACAGGAGGCTAGAAATAAAGCTCATGGTTAAATGGGAAAGCAAAGTGTGGGATACCTGATTCCTGCCCTGATTAACTGCCATGGATAACTGCCATTTACATGATGCTTAGCTTCTGTGATGCTTTGCTTTATGGGATGCTTGCGTGCTGCACCCCACACTGCATGCTCCCCTTAGACTACTCCTAAATATATAGGGTCAGAGGGCAATAAAACTTTCACACTCCATATCTATGAACTGTTCCAATATTTATGTTCATCCCTCTCCCATAATGACAGTTCTGCTTTACGTCACTTGTCTTATCATTGCACTATTCCTGTGTCCTGTTGTGTATAAATATGTAATTCTTCAGATGTTGTATTAGTCTTTGCCTGATGAAGAGACCTGAGTAGTCTCGAAAGCTTGCAATTTGTTACCATCTTTTCAGTTAGCCATTAAAAGATATCAACCACTGAGGACTCTCAATTCTAAATATTTTTCTATCTACTGGCTAACACAGTACTAAGATATACAACTTTCCTGTATCAAAATGTTGGTTACCATTAGGATATATTGCAGCAGGAAAGACAGCCAGCAGAGGTGGGGATTGTACCATTCAGCTGCTTGCTAGCAATGAATGGAGTGCATGCCCTTATCATCTCCCGCCTTGACTACTGCAACCTCCTGCTCTCTGGCCTCCCCTCTAGCACTCTGGCACCACTCCAATCCATCCTACATTCTGCTGCCCAACTAATCCACTTGTCTCCCCGTTATTCCTCAGCCTCTCCCCTATGCCAAGGCCTTCATTGGCTTCCTATCGTCCAGAGGCACCAGTTCAAAACCCTAACTATTACATACAAAGCCATCCACAACCTGTCTCCTCCATACATCTGTGACATGGTCTCCCGCTACTTACCCTCGCGCAACCTTCGATCCTCTCAAGATCTCCTTCTCTACTCTCCCCTTATCTCTTCTTCCCACAACTGCATACAAGACTTCTCCCGTGCCTCCCCTATACTCTGGAATACTCTACCCAACACATCAGATTCTCGACCTACCATGGAAATCTTCAAAAAGAACCTGAAGACCTACCTCTTCCGACAAGCCTACAACCAGCAGTGATCCTCAGTCTACTGAACCGCTGCACGACCAGTTCTACCCTCTCCTAGTGTATCCTCACCCATCCCCTGTAGACTGTGAGCCTTCGCGGGCAGGGTCCTCTCTCCTTCTGTACTTATGTGCGTCCTGTATTGCACATATTTATTGTACTTGCCTATATTCGCCCCCTCTCACATGTAAAGCACCATGGAATAAATGGCGCTATAAAAATGAATAATAATAATAATAATACATGCAGAGAGGACAATTCAGAGGTTGAATTATTTTGTTACCATTAGGATATATTGCAGCAGGAAAGACAGCCACCAGAGGTGGGATTGTACCAATCAGCTGCTTGCTAGCAATGAATGTAATGCATACGTGCAGAGAGGACAATTCTGAGGTTGAATTATTTGCGTAACGAATGGAAGCGGAGGCAGAGATGGTGAAGTTCACATTCGTCTTTATTTTTTAACGTGGAACCTCGAGACCGCGGTCCCGGGGGCTCCGAAGGGGGCGTGACTAGTGAGCCCCGGGTACCCGTAGTAAGGCCCCTCGAACAGGACCAGAATGGAATACCCGGAGGACACAGGTGCTACCTCCAGTTAGACCTCGGACACGTGGCAAAAGGGGTAACATGTAAAATAGTAGAAACCGTGGAGGGTTAGACGGAGATGAGGAAGGTCCTGGTCCAGAGTGGATGGTAGTAGGCTGGCTCCAGTGACCTTGTCACAGTCCATGGATACGGATGGCTATGGCGGAACGGGATGACACTTGCGCCAGTAATAACCGAGATGGTCAGAGTTAGCTGGATACAGAATACCAATGATCTGTGGAGACAGATAGAATGAGCGAAGCACAGAGACTGTTAACGCAGCGCAGACAGATCAGAGTCAGAACCAGATGTAGCAATGATAGAAACACGTTGCTCCGGCACTCCCCTTATGGTGGAGTGATCAGATATAGTAATGAGTGCGCTTGCCATTGGTTGATTGACATTTTCAAAAAATGCACGCTGCCCCTTTAAGAGAGACGGTGGGAGCGACCTCGCGTCCTAAGCATTCCTCCTGGAGGCCTGCTGGCACAGTGCCAGGAACTGGGGGAGGGAGCAGGACGCTGAGAAGCAGACGGAGCAGGGGACTTCAGTCTACGCACAGACTGCTGCAAAGGGACAGCTGGAGGAGCAGAAGGTAAGAGACCAGGAGGGAGTGCAGAGCCAGCACGGGGACCGAGTGTAACAGTATCCCCCTCTTTACCCCCCCTCTTTTTCAAGCCTCGTGAAATTTTTTAAGAAGAAGAGGAGCCTGGATGTTCTCTTTAGGCTCCCAAGACCTCTCCTCAGGACCAAAACCTTTCCAGTCCACCAGGTAATAGGTCCTACCTCTTAATTTCTTAGTGGCCAAGATATGTTTTACCTCAAAAACATCATCCTCAGAGACCAGATCTGGAGTGGTACCCAGGTCCTTAAAGAAGGAGCTCAACACTACTGGTTTGAGGAGGGAAACATGAAAGGAGTTAGGCACACGTAGAGAATTAGGCAATTTCAGTTTGTAAGAGACCGGGTTGATTTGTCTCAAGACTTCAAAGGGACCAATGAAACGGGGACCCAATTTGTACGATGGTAGCTTCAAATGGATGTACTTGGAGGAGAGCCATACCTTGTCTCGGGGACGAAAGATGGAGCCTCCAAAGCGTCTTTTGTCCGCATGCCTTTTCATACGTTGAGAGGCTTTCTCCAAAGCAGTCTTGGTATCTTTCCAAATGTTCGAGAAATCTTTAGCCAAGGTATCGGCTGCTGGAACACCAGACGGTCCAGAGATAGGAAGAGGAATTCCAAGTTGAAGTCCAAACACAATCTGAAAGGGAGATTTTCCAGAAGATTCACTTACTTGGTTGTTGTAGGAGAATTCCGCCCAGGGCAGTAGTTTTACCCAGTCGTTATGATGAGCGTTGACGAAGTGACGCAGGTATCCAGCCAAGATTTGATTGATCCTCTCCACTTGCCCATTGGACTGGGGATGGTATGCCGAAGAAAAATCTAGTTCTATTTTTACCATTTTACAGACTGCTTTCCAGAACTTAGAGGTGAACTGGACGCCCCTGTCGGACACGATGAGGAGAGGAAATCCATGTAGACGGAACTTGTGCTGTATGTAGTGAACGGCCTGTTCTGGAGCAGTCGGGAGACCAGATAGCAGAACGAAGTGAGCCATTTTAGAGATGCGGTCCACCACAACCCATACCGCTGAGCAGCCAGAAGAAATGGAAAGATCCGTGATGTAATCCATCGCAATGTGCTGCCAGGGAGCGGACGGAATCGGAAGAGGCAGAAGCCTGCAGGCTGGTAGATGTTTATCAGTCTTGTTACGGGCACATGAAGGACAGGCTGCGAGGTACTCCTGGATATCCTTGCCCATGGTAGGCCACCAGTAGTAATGGGAGATGAGTTGCTGAGTCTTTTTCTGACCGACATGGCCAGCCAACTTAGAAGAATGACCCCACCACAGGACACGATTACGTTCAGAAGCGGACACGAGAGTCTTCCCTGGAGGAAGCTGGGCAAGATCAGTGGAGGCAACAGAGACTAACCTAGAAGGTTCAATAATGTGCTGAGGTTCTTCCTCCAGTTCGGGAGGCAAAAAGGCTCTGGAGAGTGCGTCTGCCTTGATGTTCTTTTCAGCTGGGTGGAAATGAAGGACAAAATTGAAACGAACAAAAACAATGCCCAGCGGGCCTGACAGGGATTCAGCCTTAGAGCAGATTGGAGATAGGCAAGGTTTTTATGATCAGTGAATATGACTACCTGGTGATGAGCTCCGTCAAGAAGATGTCTCCATTCTTGCAGAGCCAATTTAATAGCCAACAGTTCACGATCTCCAACAGAGTAGTTCCTTTCTGCAGGAGAAAAAACCTTGGAAAAAAAACCACAAGAGATCATCCGCCCGGTAGATGACTTCTGGGTGAGAACTGCTCCTGCACCTATGGAAGAAGCGTCTACCTCAAGAAAGAAAAAATTGCTCATTAGAATTTGGACGATGGAGAACGGGTGCGGAAGCGAAGGCTTTTTTGAGAGAAACAAAGGCCTCTTCTGCCTCGGAGGACCATTCCTTGGAGTTTACACTTGGGTTAAGGCTGTGAGAGGAGCCACTCTGGTGGAAAAGTGTGGAATGAATTGCCGGTAGTAGTTGACGAACCCCAGGAACCGTTGTATGGCTTTTAGCCCAGACAGACGAGGTCACCTTTAATCCTGTGGAAGATACAATGTGCCCAAGGAAAGGCAAAGAAGACTGCTCAAAGAGGCATTTCTCATATTTGGCATATAGCCTGTTCTCTCTCAGTCTTTGTAAGACCAGGCGTACTTGCCTCCGGTGTGAGGCCAAGTCTGCTGAGATAATCAAAATATCGTCCAGGTAGACAACGACACAAGTATAGAGCAGGTCCCTGAAAATGTCATTAACAAATTCCTGAAAGACCGCAGATGCATTGCTTAGGCCAAATGGCATTACCAGGTATTGGTAGTGGCCATCACGGGTGTTAAAGGCTGTTTTCCATTCGTCTCCTTCTCTGGTTCGGATCAGGTTGTAGGCCCCTCTGAGATCCAATTTGGTGAAGATCTTGGCCCCTCGGAGACGATCAAACAGCTCTGAAATAAGAGGTAATGGATACCTGTTATTTACCGTGATCTGGTTTAGAACCCGGTAGTCGATACAGAGCCGCAAGGATCCATCCTTCTTCACAAAGAAGAATCCAGCTCCTGCTGGTGAGAATGACTTTCGGATAAATCCTCTTGCCAGATTCTCTTGGATGTAGTCCGACATAGCCTGAGTCTCTGCCTGAGAAAGAGGATAAACTCTCCCGCGAGGAGGAGATGCTCCAGGAAGAAGCTCTATCTGACAGTCATACGACCTGTGTGGAGGTAGCCTCTCAGCCTCCTTTTTCCCAAAGACATCAGAGAAGGACCAATAGGAGGAAGTCAACCCTGGCAGGGTATCAGGCTGGACTGCAGGCGAAACAGGTTGAATCCAGATTAAGCAACGATTCATGCAGGTATCTCCCCTACGCAGAACTTCTCCAGTTCTCCAATTTAGGACTGGTTCATGCACCTGGATCCAAGGTAAACCTAAAAGCAAGGGATGAGACAAACCGGGATATACATAAAATCGGATTCGTTCAGCATGCTTTAGACCTACCCGGAGTTCCACCAACTCGGTTTAAAACTGGACGGGCTCGGTCAGTGGTTTGCCATCTACGGCGGTCACCCGCAACGGATCAGGAAGACACAGGACTGGTAAGCGTAACGATCCACAACCGCCTGCTGGATGAAGTTCCCTGCAGCTCCAGAATCCAGTAGACAATGTTCGGAGAATTTTATTGCTACGTAGGACACGGAGACCGAGACTTGTAATGAGGGAGAGGACTGTTCTCTACCTAGTTTGGCCCCTCCTACCGAACCTAGGTACTAGAGTTTCCCGACTTCTTCGAACAGAAATGGATCAGATGCTCAGAACTAACGCAGTAGAAACAACTTCCTTCCTTGCGATGCGCCTCCCGGTGGCGGGTGGCCAAACTTACATGGTCTACCTCCATGGCCTCAGGAGAGGAAGGCGAGGTACCTGTTTTGAACAAACTAGAGTCCAGGTGATAGAACCTTTTGTCCGGCTTGATCTCCATGGAACGCTCCTGAAAACGCAGGTCAATTCGGGTTGCCAAGGATATTAGCTCTTCCAAGGTGGTAGGTCTGTCCTTGTGCCAGCTCATCCTTGATTATTCCTGATAGGCCTTCCCAGAAGTTAGCTACCAAAGCCTCATTGTTCCAAGACAATTCAGACGAGAGGGTGCGGAACTTAACAGCATACTGAGCCCCCGTGAGAGTTCCTTGGCGCAGGCGAAGCAAGGCTGATGCAGTCGAAGTGGTGCGACCAGGTTCATCGAAGGTCCTGCGAAAAGCCTCTAGGAAAGATTGAAGATCATTAACCAGTGGGTCCACTCTCTCCCATAGCGGGTTTAGCCAGGCGAGGGCCTCTCCTCCCAGATGTGACATGATGAAGCCCACCTTGGCTCGGTCAGAAGCAAACATATGCCCCAAGATTTCGAAGTGTAGAGTGCACTGATTGAGAAAACCCTGACACTGAGTAGGATCACCCTGGAAGCGGGTAGGAGCCGCCAGGCGGGGACCTTTACTTGCCATGGGGACTGGTACCTGAGTGCTGATAGATGAGTCAGGTGCAGACGAGGACACCAGGGAATCCATGTGGGTAGACAAGCTGTGTAGATAAGTCGTGATCTTGTCCTGTTGAACTGCTAAACGGCCCACCTCCTGGCACAGATCCGAGGTCGGAGGTCTCTGGTATCCAGCGGGTTCCATGGCCAGAGCAATCTGTAACGAATGGAAGCTGAGGCAGAGATGGTGAAGTTAACATTCGTCTTTATTTTTAACGTGGAACCTCAAGACCGCGGTCCGGAGGGCTCTGAAGGGGGCGTGACTAGTGAGTCCCGGGTACCCGTAGTAAGGCACCTCGAACAGGACCAGAATGGAATACCCGGAGGACACAGGTACTACCTCCAGTTAGATCCCAGACACGTGGCAGCTGTCCCAGAGGGACCAAAAGGGGTAACAGGTAAAATAGTAGAAACCGTGGAGAGTTAGACGGAGATGAGGAAGATCCTGGTCCAGAGTGGATGGTACTAGGCTGGCTCCAGTGACCTTGTCACAGTCCACGGATATGGATGGCTAATGGCAGAATGGGATGACACTTGCGCCAGTAATAACCGAGATGGTCAGAGTTAGCCGGATACAGAATACCAATGATCTGTGGAGATGTCATGACCCAGGACGGGGTTTTGTCTTTGCCCTGTCCTGGTCAGACTGGGGTTAATGGTTTCAGCCTCTCTCTGGCAGAGGGCGGCTATTTAGTTGCCAATTGACCTAGGTCTGGTGTCAGTTATACTCCTGCCCTCGGCTGAGTTAGTTGACCTCCTGTGTGCCTGTGCCTTGTGCCTGATCTTGTTGCTTGTTTGGTTTTGACCCGGTCCGTCTCTTCGTTGTGAGTTTGTCTACTGTCTTGGTACTGTGTATTTGCCCGTTCTGGTTTTCTGATCCCTTGGCTATGTTCTGGTTATTCTCTGCCTGCTCCACTTGTACTGCGTTGCTCCCTCTGTGTATGACCTGGCTATCCTGACTATCCGTTTTGTCTATGCCCCTTGGTAACTCTGTCCCGTAGTTACCCTTCTAGGAGTTTTCCTTATGCTCATAGCTCTCTGGAGCTTAGGCCACGCCCACCAGCAGTCACGTGCTTAAGGCCTGAAACAATCTCTGTCTGTTACTGCCTTCTCTGAGAGACCTGTGGCCGGCGCCGCCCCTTGGCAGTCACGTGCTTAGGGTCCTGTTAGTCTGAAGCACGCCTCTTCACCGCTGCTGCCCCGCTCCACAGGTATCATTGAGTGCAGTCTGTTAATATCACGAACACCGCACTGCACTTGCTCACTGAGCCAGTGCGCGTGTCCGGAGTAAGACAGACTGCACTCAATGATACCTGTGGAGCGGGGCAGCAGCGGTGAAGATGCGTGCTTCAGACTAACAGGACCCTAAGCACGTGACTGCCAAGGGGCGGCGCCGGCCACAGGTCTCTCAGAGAAGGCAGTAACAGACAGAGATTGTTTCAGGCCAGAGGACCTTAAGCACGTGACTGCTGGTGGGCGTGGCCTAAGCTCCAGAGAGCTATGAGCAGAAGGAAAACTCCTAGAAGGGTAACTATGAGACAGAGTTACCAAGGGGCATAGACAAAACGGATAGTCAGGATAGCCAGGTCATACACAGAGGGAGCAACGCAGTACAAGTGGATCAGGCAGAGAATAACCAGAACGTAGCCAAGGGATCAGAAAACCAGAATGGGCAAATACACAGTACCAAGACAGTAGACAAACTCACAACGAAGAGACGGACCGGGTCAAAACCAAACAAGCAACAAGATCAGGCACAAGGCACAGGCACACAGGAGGTCAACTAACTCAGCCGAGGGCAGGAGTATAACTGACACCAGACCTAGGTCAATTGGCAACTAAATAGCCGCCCTCTGCCAGAGAGAGGCTGAAACCATTAACCCCAGTCTGACCAGGACAAGGCAAAGACAAAACCCCGTCCTGGGTCATGACAGGAGACAAATAGAATGAGCAAAGCACAGAGATTGCTAACGCAGCGCAGACAGATCAGAGTCAGAACCGGATGTAGCAATGATAGAAACACATTGCTCCAGCACTCCCCTTATGGTGGAGTGACCAGATATAGTAATGAGTGCGCTGCCATTCATTGATTGACATTTTCAAAAATGCACGCTGCCCCTTTAAGAGAGACGGTGGGAGTGTCCTCGCGTCCTAAAGGGTATGCCACACTAAACAATATCGCTAACGGGATCGCTAAAAAACGTCACTATTTAGCGATCCCGTTAGCGATATTGTTCAGTGCGGCATCTGCCAGCGACGAGCTTCCTGCTGTGATCTCGCTCGTCGCTGGAATCGCTCCGGACCCTATTTCATCGCCGGCGCTCCCGCTGGGTAAGTATATATCGCTAGTATGGCACCTTTTCTTAGCGATTTAGCGGTACTTTTGTACCGCTAAAGTCGTTAAGAAGATCGCTAACGGCGATAGCGTCGTTAACTATATCGCTAATTGTGGCCGCACTTAGCGATATAGAAACAATCCCGCTAGCGATCGCATTAGTATGCGTCGTTATCGTGATCGCTAGCGGGATTGTTTAGTGTGGCAGTACCTTAAGCATTCCTCCTGGAGGCCTGCTGGCAGCATGCCAGGAACTGGGGGAGGGAGCAGGACGTTGAGAAGCAGATGGAGCAGGGGACTTCAGCCTGCGCACAGACTGCTGCAAAAGGACAGCTGGAGGAGCAGAAGGTAAGAGACCAGGAGGGAGTGCAGAGCCAGCACGGGGACCGAGTGTAACAATTTGGTTACTATTAGGATATATTGCAGCAGGAAAGACAGACAGCAGAGGTGGGGATTGTACCATTCAGCTGCTTGCTAGCAATGAATGGAGTGCATACATGCAGAGAGGACAATTCAGAGGTTGAATTATTTGGTTACCATTAGGATAAATTGCCGCAGGAAAGACAGCCAGCAGAGGTGAGGATTGTACCATTCAGCTGCTTGCTAGCAATGAATGGAGTGCATACATGCAGAGAGGAAAATTCAGAGGTTGAATTATTTGGTTACCATTAGGATACATTGCCGCAGGAAAGACAGCCACCAGAGGTGGGGATTGTACCATTTAGCTGCTTGCTAGCAATAAATGGAGTGCATACATGCAGAGAGGACAATTCAGAGGTTGAATTATTTGGTTAACAGTGAGAAGAGAGAAGATGAATGTTAATTCCTTGCCATGGATAACTGCCGTTTACATGATGCTTAGCTTCTGTGATGCTTTGCTTTATGGGATGCTTGCGTGCTGCACCCCACCTGAACATTTGTTGCTGGTGGTGTGCTAACCGGTGGGCTTACAGTGGGGGAAGCGATGTAGCGTTTCTGGCTACCTTCAGTCGGAGCAGGTGCACATGTGCTACCTGAGGTTTTGTTGTCCATCTATGCTTGCAAGTGCATGGTGTTTAAATGTCTAAGCATGCAAATGGTATTCAAATTTCTGAGATTTTTCCCTCGGCTTAACCCCTTAATCCCATTGGACGTACTATTCCGTCCATGTGACCTGGTACTTAATTCCCAGGGATGGAATAGTACGTCCAGGGCGATCAGTTGCGCTCTCGGGGGGGGGGATGGCGCAGCTGATTGCCGCCAGGTGTCAGCTGATTATCACAGCTGACACCCGGCCCTATGTGCCAGGAGCAGTCACGGACCGCTCCCGGCACATTAACCCCTGGCACACCGCGATCAAACATGATCGCGGTGTACCGGGGGCACAGGAGAGCATCGCGCAGGGATGGGGCTCCCTGTGCGCTCCCCTGAGACCCTCAGAACAGCACGATGTGTCGCGCTGTTCCGAGGAACTCTCCTCACTGCAGGAACCTGGATCCAAGATGGCCACCGGGTCCTGCAGGGAGGCGGCTTCCTCAGTGCCTGCTTAGAGCAGGCACTGAGAAGCCTGCAGCAGTGCCAGAGCGATCGCTGATGTGACAGAGTGCTGTGCACATTGTCACACCAGCGATCTGACCCTACACAGTGATGTCCCACCCTGGGACAAAGTAAAAATGTAAAAAAAATAAAAATAAGAAGAGTAAAAAAAAAAAAATCCTAAATAAGAAAAAAACTGTCCCATTAGTTAACCCCTTTAGTGAACCCCTTAAAAAAAAAAAGTCTAAAAAACAATGATTTATCATCATACCGACAAACAAAAAGTGGAATAACACGCGATAAAAAAAACGAATATAAACAAACATGGTACCGATGAAAACGTCATCTTGTCCTGCAAAAAACGAGCTGCCATACAGCATCATCAACGAAAAAATAAAAAAGTTATAGCTCGCAGAATAAAGCGATGCAAAAATAATAATTTTTTATATATAATCGTTTTAATTGTATAAAAGCGCCAAAACATAAAAAAATAATACAAATGAGGTATCGCCGTAATCATACTAACCTGAAGAATAAAACCACATTATCAATTTTACCACACGTGAAACGGTATAAACGCCCCTCCCCCAAAAGAAACTCATGAATTGCTGGTTTTTGTTCTTTCTGCCTCCCAAAAATCGTAATAAAAAGCGATCAAAAAATGTCATGTGCCCAAAAATTGTACCAATAAAAACGTCACCTCGTCCCGCAAAAAATAAGACCTCACATGATTCTGTGGGCCAAAATATAGAAAAATTATAACTCTCAAAATGTGATGATGCAAAAACTACTTTTTGCAATAAAAAGCGGCTTTTAGCGTGTGACAGCTACCAATCTTAAAAACCCGCTATAAATAGTAAATCAAACCCCCTTTATCACCCCCTTAGTTAGGGAAAAATACTAAAATTAAAAAAATTCATTTATTTCCATTTTCCCATTAGGGTTAGGGTTGGGGCTAAAGTTATGGTTAGGGTTGAGGCTAAAGTTAGGGTTAGGGTTGGGACTAGGGTTACGGGTGTGTTAGGGTTAGGTTTGTGGTTAGGGTTATGATTAGGGTTGGGATTAGTGTTAGGGGTGTGTTGGGGTTAGGGTTGGAGTTAGAATTGGGGATTTCCACTGTTTTGGCACATCAGGGGCTCTCCAAATGTGACATGGCGTCTGATCTCAATTCCAGTCAATTCGGCGTTGAAAAAGTTAAATGGTACTCCTTCCCTTCTGAGCTCTGCCATGCTCCAAAACAGTAGTTTACCCCCACATATGGGGTATCAGCATACTCAGGACAAATTTCACAACAACTCTTGGGGTCCAATTTCTTCTGTTACCCTTGGGAAAATAAAAAATTGGGGCGAAAATATCGTTTTTGTAGAAAAAAATATGATTTATTATTTTTATGGCTCTACGTTATAAACTTCTGTGAAGCACTTGGGGTTCAAAGTTCTCACCACACATCTAAATATGTTCCTTTGGGGGTCTAGTTTCCAAAATGGGGACACTTGGGGGGTTTCCACTGTTTAGGCACATCAGGGGCTCTCCAAACGCAACATGACACCCACAGACCATTCCATCGAAGTCTGCAATGCAAAACGTCACTACTTCAGTTCCGAGCCCCGACATGTGCAGATACAGTAGTTTTCTCCCACATATAGGGTATCAGCTTACTCAGGACAAATTAGAAAACAACTTTTTGGGTCCAATTTCTTCTGTTATCCTTGGAAACATAAAAAACTGGGGACTAAAATATCATGTTTGTGGAAAAAATATGATTTTTTTATTTTCACGTCCCTGCGTTATAAACCTCTGTGAAGCACTTGGGGGTTCAAAGCGCTCACCACACATCTAGATAAGTTCATTTGGGGGTCTAGTTTACAAAATGGGGTCACTTGTGTGGGGCTTCCACTGTTTAAGCACATCAGGGGCTCTCCAAACGCGACATGACACCCGCAGACCATTCCATCAAAGTCTGCATTACTAAATGTCACTACTTCTATTCCGAGCCCCAACGTGCGCCCACACAGTAGTATTCTCCCACATATAGGGTATTAGTGTACTCGGTACAAATTGGACAAAAACTTTTGGGGACCAATTTTTCCCCTTACCCTTGGAAAATAAAAATTGGTGACTAAAAGATCATTTTTGTGGGAAAAAATTGGATTTTTTATTTTCATGCCCCAGCATTATAACCTTTTGTGAAGCACTTGGGGGTTCAAAGTGCTCACCACAGATCTAGATATGTTCCTTAGGGGGTCTAGTTTCCAAAATGTGGTCACTTGTGGGGGGTTTCCACTGTTTAGGCACATCAGGGACTCTGCAAACTGAACATGACATCCATCAAAGTCTGCATTCCAAAATGTCATTACTTCCTTTCCGAGCCCTACCGTGTGCCCAAACAGTATTTCCCCCCCACATATGGGGTATCAGTGTACTCAGGACAAATTGGACAACAATTTTTGGGGTCTAATTTCCTTGTGAAAAATCAAAAATTGGGGACTAAAAAATCATTTTTTGTGGAATTTTTTTATTTTTTATTTTTACACCCAGACATTATAAACTTTAGTGAAACATTTGGGGGTTGAACATGCTCCCAAAAGATCTAGATAAGTTCCTTAAGAGGTCTAGTTTCCAAAATGGTGTCACTTGTGGGGGGTTTCCACTGTTTAGGAACATCAGGGCTCTTCAAGCGTGACATGGCATACAGCCAATTCTGCGTTGAAAAAGTCAAACAGCGCTCCTTCCCTTCTGAGCTCTGCCATGCACCCAAACAGTGGTTTACCCCCACATATTGGGTATCAGCGTACTCAGGACAAATTGCATAATACCTTTTGAGGTCTTGTTACCCTTGGAAAAATAAAAATTGGGGTGAAAAGATCATTTTTGTGGAAAAAATATGATTTTTTAATTTTACGGCTCTACGCTATAAACTTGTGTTAAGCACTTGGGGGTTCAAAGTGCTCATCACAGATCTAGATAAGTTCCTTAGGGGGTCTAGTTTGTAAAATGTGGTGACTTGTGGGGATTACCACTGTTTAGGCACATCAGAGGCTATCCAAATGCGACATGGCGTCCAATCTCGATTCCAGACAATTTTCGTTTGAAAAAGTCAAATGGCACTCCTTCCCTTCCGAGCTCTGCCGTGCGCCCAAACAGTGGTTATTCCCCACATATGGGTATCAGCGTACTCAGGACAAATTGGCAACAAATTTCTCATGTTACCCTTGGGAAAATAAAAAATTAGTGACTTAAATATTACTTTTGTGGGAAAAAAATAGGATTTTTTATTTTCATGCCCGGGTATTATAAATTTGTGTGAAGCATTGGGGGTTCAAAGTTCTCACCACAGATCTAGATAAGTTCCTTAGGGGTCTAGTTTCCAAAATGGGGTCACTTGTGGGGGGTTTCTACTGTTTAGGCAGATCAGGGACTCTGAAAACCTGAACACGACACCCATCAAAGTCTGCATTCCAAAACGTCATTACTTCCTTTCCGAGCCCTGCGGTGCGTCCAAACAGTATTTCTCCCTCACATATGGAGTATCAGCGTACTCAGGACAAATTGGGCAACAACTTTTGGGGTCCAATTTGCTTGGGAAAAATCAAAAATTGGGGACTAAAAAATCATTTTTGTGGAATTTTTTTTTTTTTCACACCCAGGCATTATAACTTTAGTGGAACACTTGGGGGTTCAAAGTGCTCACAACAGATCTAGATAAGTTCCTTAAGGGGTCTAGTTTCCAAAATGGTGTCACATGTGGGGGGTTTCCACTGTTTAAGCACATTAGGGGCTCTCAAAATGCGACATGGGGTCCAATCTCAATTCCCGCCAATTTTGGTTTGAAAATTTTGGTTTCCCTGCCGGGCGCCCAGACGGTGGTTTTCCCCCACATATGGGGTATCGGCGTACTCAGGAGAAATTTCACAACAACTTTTTCTGTCCATTTTCTCCTTTTACCCTTGTTAAAATAAAAAAATTGTTTGCAAAAGAATCATTTTTGTGACTAAAAAGTTAAATGTTCATTTTTTCCTTCCAAGTTGCTTCAGCTCCTGTGAAGCACCTGAAGGGTTAATAAACTTCTTGAATGTGGCTTTGAGTACCTTGAGGGGTGCAGTTTTTAGAATGGTGTCACTTTTGGGTATTTTCTGCCATATAGACCCCTTAAAGTGACTTCAAATGTGAGGTGGTTCCTAAAAAAAGGTTTTGTACAATTTGTTGTAAAAGAAAGAAATTGCTGGTCAACTTTTAACCCTTATAACTTCGTAGCAAAAAAAAAAAATTGTTTTCAAAATTGTGCTGATGTAAAGTAGACATGTGGGAAATGTTATTTATTAACTAATTTGTGTGACATATTTCTCTGTTTTAAGGGAATATAAATTAAAATTTGAAAATTGCAAAATTTTCAAAATTTTCGCCATATTTCAATTTTTTTCATAAATAACCGCAAATTATATTGAAGAAATTTTACCACTATCAGGAAGTACAATATGTCACGAGAAAACAGTCTCAGAATCGTGAAGATCCATTGAAGCGTTCCAGAGTTTTAGCCTCATAAAGAGACAGTGGTCAGAATTGTAAAAATTGGCAAGGTCATTAACGTGCAAATCACCCTTGGGGGTTAAGGGGTTAAGGTCCTTCCGCACTTCTTACAGATAACCTTTGCCTCATCAATAGGATTTTGGTCAAAAAAGTGCCACACTGCACTCTTTCTACTATGGGATAAATTTTCAGGGCTTGCACGCTGTGCTAATTTGACCATCTGGCCAAGCTGTCCTGCAACTCTTTTTGTTTTTTTAACACATTTTTGGACTGCTAACAGGGCTGCCAGATAACCGCAGCTGCGATGTCGATGCCTGCTGCGGATCCTCCTCCTCTTCTGAGCTATTGCCAGTGGCACCCTCTTCCCCCAATGGATGCCAATCCGGGTCAACAACTGGGTCATCCATCCACACCTCCTATTCAATTTCATCTGCACCTTCCTCTGTGTCACCGTGTAATGTGGTATAGTATGCGGGAAGGGGCACCTGAGTTACATCAGGGTCAGATTCTGGCTCAGTAGACTGCGAGTGCAATGTAGTGCTCTGGGTGAATGTACCAGCAGAATCATATAGCAGTGGCTGTGTATCAGTGCACTCCATGTCAGATTCATGTTGGACTGGGGAATTCAGGATTTGACTTGATAACCCAGGCATGGTATGTGAAAAGAGCTCCATGGAGTAATTTGAAGTGTGGCCTGCTGCATCCACTGTTGGTGGGGGTGAAGGACACAAGGAAAGGTGTTGTTCCTGACCAGGAGCCTGCACTGACGACTCAGTGCTTGCATTTTTTGAAACTTCAGAAGAGGAGGCGATAGAGCTGGAGGCTGTTTCGGCAATGTAAGCCAAAACCTGTTCCTGATGGTCCGGCTTTAAAAGCGGGTTAATGAATCCCAGAAAAGGGAGCCTTCCAGGCCTTCCGGAGCCAGACGATGATGCAGGCTCAACACCTCCTGCTTTAGGTGCTATTGTGCTTTTGACACTACCAGCAGATGCATCACCACAACCATCAGTACCAGCTGGTTCACCCCCTCCCACGTCCGCGGCCTCTTCCATCATACTTCCTCATGTTTGTGAAAATGTACCAAAAATACCAGCAGATATATGGCACTTTATCAGAAGCGTACAGCTGTATGCAGTGAAGGGGAAAATTTAAAACTGCGTATATATTTCTGGATTCACACACAGACACAGGCTCAGTATGGATTAGACCAGAATATAAAAAGCAGAAAAATGGTACTGTATCAGAAGCGTACAGCCATATACAGTGTAGGGGTAATTGTAAATCTCCGCATATATTTCCGGAGTCACACACAGACGCTCACTCAGTATGGATTTGACCAGAATACAAAAAGCAGAAAAAAGGTACTGTATCAGAAGATACCAGGTGTATATAGTATAGGGTAAAATTTAAATCTCCGTATATGTTTCCGGAGTCACACAAAGACGCTCACTCAGTATGGATTTGACCAAAATACAAAAAGCAGAAAAAAGGTACTGTATCAGAAGATGCCAGGCGTGTATAGTATAGGGTAAAATTTAAATCTCAGTATATATTTCCAGAGTCACACACAGACGCTCACTCAGTATGGATTTGACCAGAATACAAAAAGCAGAAAAAAGGTACTGTATCAGAAGATACCAGGTGTATATACACCGTGTTCAAAATTATTATTATGCAAATGATATTTTTCTCTGATTTTCCTAAGTGGTCGGTGCAAATGACAATCTAATAAAAGTCATCATCTGTTAGAGTTTACATCGAATTTTATTGAAGAAACCTCCCAATGATAACAGTATAATCTCCAAAATGAATAAAAGCTCAAAATGCACTGTTCCAAATTATTAGACACAGTAGAATTTTTCAACATTTGATATGTTTTAAAGAACTGAAAATGCTCATTTGTGGAATTTGCAGCATTAGGAGGTCACATTCACTAAACAAAAAAGCTATTTAACTCCAAAACATCCTATCAGACAAGTTACATGTTAACGTAGGAACCCTTCTTTGATATCACCTACGCAATTCTTGCATCCATTGAAATTGTGAGTTTTTGGAGAGTTTCTGCTTGTATTTCTTTGCATGAAATCATAATAGCCTCCCAGAGCTGCTGTTTTGATGTGAATTGCCTCCCACCCTCATAGATCTTTTGCTTGATAATACTCCAAAGGTTCTCTATAGGGTTGAGGTCAGGGGAAGATGGTGGCCACACCATGAGTTTATCTCCTGTTATGCCCATAGCAGCCAATGACTCAGAGGTGTTCTTTGCCGCATGAGATGGTGCATTGTCATGCATGAAGATGATTTTGCTCCTGAAGGCACGTTTCTGCTTTTTATACCATGGAAGAAAGTCATCAGTCAGAAACTCTATATACTTTGCAGAGGTCATTTTCACACCTTCAGGAACCTTAAAGGACCCTAGCAGCTGTTTTCCCATGATTCTGGCCCAAAACATGACTCCTCCACCTCCTTGCTGATGTCGCAGCCTTGTTGTGACGTGGTGGCCATCCACCAACCATCCACTACTCCATCCATCTGGACCATCCAGGGTTGCTCGACACTAATCAGTAAGCAAGACTGCTTGAAAATTAGTCTTCATGTATGTCTGGGCCCACTGCAACCATTTCTGCTTGTGAGCACTGTTTATGGGTGGCCGAATAGTAGGTTTATGCACCACAGCAAGCCTTTGAAGGATCGTACACCTTGAGGTTTGAGGAACTACAGAGGCACCAGCAGCTTCAAATATCTGTTTGCTGGTTTGTAATGGCTTTTTAGCAGCTGCTCTCTTAATCCGATGAACTTGCCTGGCAGAAACCTTCCTCATTCTGCCTTTATCAGCATGAACACGTCTGTGCTCAGAATCAGCCACAAATCTCTTAACAGTACGATGATCACGCTTAAGTTTTTGGAAAATATCTAATGTTTTCATCCCTTGACCAAGGCATTGCAATATTTGATGCTTTTCAGCAGCAGAGAGATTCTTTTTCTTTCCCATGTTTCTTGAAAACTCTGGCCTGCTTAATAGTGTGGAGCATTCAGTTTTCCTTTTATTGGGCTCACATGGCTAACTAATTATCACAGGTATCTGAGATTGATTTCAGTGATCCAAAGAACCTTGAGACACAATACCATCAATGGGTTTCATTTACAAAACAAAAAACGCTATGACACTTAAAACCAATTTGCATAATAATTTGGAACATGGTGTAGTATAGGGTAAAATATAAATCTCCGTATATATTTCCGGAGTCACACACAGACGCTCACTCAGTATGGATTTGACCAGAATAGTGTTGAGCGATACTTCCCGATATCAAGAAGTATCGGATCGGATTGGGTATCGCCGATACCCAAAAAGTATCGGCGATACCCGATTCCGATACAGGAAATCCAATGCAAGTCTATGGGACAGAAATATCGGAACTAAAAAAACCCCTTTCTTTCCTTGTAAACACTAAATATACACACATAGAATACATATATATATATATATATACATGTCATTGTGACATATATATATATACATATATTTTTAGTTCATACACTTCTACATAGTAAAATAGCCTCTGATTCAATTGCCGGGTAATGCACGCACGTTTCGATGTACAGCCTTCTTCCGGAAGAGGGCTGTACGCCGAAACGTGCGTAGAGGCTGGAGCCATCACCCACAGGAGGTATTTCTTTGCACTTCATCCACCACTTTTAAGATTGGTGATTTAGACTTTCTTGGACTTGTGTCTTAGTAGGCTTTACCCTGACAGCTATTTTTAGCTATATGGGAGGATATGTTGGGGAGTTATTTCCATGTGCAAACCTCTACAGTATTTAATGTGGCTTTTGGTGCCCTTATCGGGTTCCCACCTTTTTAATCTATGTGTGGTTATATATATTTTTTGTATTTTGTACTGTGTATCTTGAGATTTAATAAAGCTAGATATTTTTCACATATGCTGTGTGGAGTTCAGTGTAATTATCGGAAGTGTTACAGGTTTATATAGTGTAGGGGAAAATTTCAATCTCCGTATATATTTCCGGAGTCACACACAGATAGTCAGCATGTATTTGTCCGTGATACCAGCCGGTACACGTTAGTGTGTGAGGAGTGTACAGTTCTATACGGTGTGGGAAAAAATGAACACTCGGTAACTGTGCAGAAAAAAAGAATAAAATTATTAGTGCTGTGTAAAAAGAAGTCTGCACAGCAGTGTACACACAGCAATACAGCTATCAGGCAGCCTAATAACCAGCACTGCTGCACACAAAAAATCCTCCCTGTCACTGCACACTAACTGTACAGCACAATTGCTATCAGCACACAGCACAGAATAACTTTTCTTTCCTGCCTCTCTCTCTACTGATAAACAGCGTCAGCAACCTCTCCCTACTGTTAAGTTCGGCAGAAGTAAAATGGCGGTCGGCGGTCAGGGCTTTTATAGGCACTATGACGCCCCCCAAAGCAAGGCAATCACTGCAATGCCCTTCTCTAAGATGATGGTGGACGCTGCCCATGTGATCTCATTGCCCCCAGTGTACGTCCTTGCTCATTGGCTGAAAAAAGGCACCTGCAAGCATTATGGGAAAACCGACTTTGCTGCTCGGGTCGACGACCGCATGGCCGACTTCACGCTATGGTAGGGATTCGCTCGGCGATAACCGAGTTTGGCGAAAGTCGGCGACTTATGAATCTGACCGACCTGTTTCGCTCAACTCTACTCTATAAGGCTATTAAGCTTGGGTTGAGAGACCCGCTGCCAGTCTGTGCTTTAGTGGTCCAAAGTGTCCATTTTGCATGCAAATTAGCTTCACGGCCCAATCATCTAAAAATTCATATAGTACAGATGCATTACCCTACACGTTCAATAAATACCTTTAGTAAACTATTCATGTACATCAAAATATAAGGAGATAAATGTTAAACAAAAGTCATGGCTGTGGCATATGTTAGACATAGATTTGAAATACCTATGCATAGACAAAATTACTTTTGGAGTAATTATCAACTGAATAGAATATCTTAGAATAGAATAAGTGTTAACTAGGTGGAAAGTTCGATAGTAGACTCAAATTAAAAAGTTAAAGAAAAGATTGCAGCATTTCCAAAGGGGACATTTACTGTAGGTAATAAACAAGTCATGAAGGCCTAAATATAAGAGCATATTACAAAAAAAGAAAGATTATTAAATACAGTGTGTGAATTAAACTCACATGTACATAATGATCTTATGCTATAAAATCACCCATGTGAAAAAGTAATAGCCCCCTGCTCTAGTTTGGCCTTTGGGACATGTTAAAAATAGCCTATTGCCATAATCTGATTTTTTCCTGTACAGTAAGTAGAGATCCTGAATGAATAAAAATAATTATGGGTCAGGAAGAAATTATAATAGTCAAGTAATTAGTTCTCAGCACAGCCTGCAGGGACCTCCATCTGCTATATTGATAAGATCTTGATCAGCTACTACCTCATTTTCCTCATTTATCCATTTACCGTAATATTAATTGTAACAGCTTTGGCTTTTAATACCGAATTCATATACTTCATTTAGGTCAGGTTGGCATTTTTACTGTTTTCAGATTTTTATTTGATGTTGTAAATGCAGGGACCATAGGTTTTCTGGCCATCAATAGGACCATTTGAGGTTCTCGTAAGCAAATGACACAAATATTCTAATATACTAATAATAACACTTTAGAGAATGTAAAAGAAGACCGTGGAGTAAACTATTAATATATCAAAGTGATGTTTGTTATGTGAAAGTTAACGTAACTGACTAGAAAACATTAAAGGGAATCTGTCCCCTCCTGGATGATTTTGATCTATTACTATGGGCATACAGGTAATAGAATGGTTAAACCAATATGCCTCATAGCTGCGGTGTAGATCTTGAGAAATTCATTTATAGTGTTATTTGCTAATGATTCCTTCCAGGCTCCAGGGCGTGCGGTGCCTGATAGAAATCTCTGCCTCCTGACTTCATTATAATGGTACCCCCTTCAATCAGCGTCACAGTGATCTGTACGGCACTGTAATCACATGCTATGCATGTGAGCAGTTATGGGAACCCTTTCAGCCCCCCTATGGGCAGTGTCGCATTGATCTTCTGCGCAGGCGCCGTGAGTCACTGTGCAGTGGCAGAGACTCGACGAATTACAGCACCAAACAGGTCAATGTGATGCTGATGGGAGGGGGGTAGGTACCATTATAATGAAGTCAGGAGGCAGTGATTTCTTCAAGGCACCGCACGCCCCGGAGCGTGGAAGAAATCATTAGCATATAATGTTATAAATCAATTTCTCGAGATCTACACCACAGCTACAGTTGAAGCCAGAAGTTTACATACTGTACACTATATAAAAAGACACATATACATGTTTTTCTCAATATCTGACATGAAATCAGAATTAACGTTTCCGGTTTTAGGTCAATTAGGATTACCATAATTATTAATATTTGCCAAATGCAGAATAATGAGAGAGAGATATTTTTTTCAGGCATTTTCATTATGACTTGGGTCAAACATTTGGGATATCCTTCACAAGCTTCTCACAATAGTTGGTTGAAATTTGGGCCCATTCCTCCTGACAATACTGGTGTAACTGATCCAGGTTTGTAGGTCGGCTTGCTCGCACCTACCTTTTCAGCTTTGCCTATAAATTTTCAGTAGGATTAAGTGAAGGCCACTTCAAAACATTGACTTTGCTATCCTTAAGCCACTTTGTTACCATTTTGACAGTATGCTTCGAATCATTATTAGTGAAGAGCGAGCACTAAAATGCTCGGGTGCTCATTGTTCGGGTCGAGCAAATTGGAATACTCGGATGTGCTACCCAAGCAAAGAGCCCAATGTAAGTCTATGGGAAAACCGAGCAACTTTTGCCACGATCTCCCCGGGGTTCCTTTTAGGGTTTAACCCCTTAACGACCGCCGATACGCCTTTTAACGGCGGTCATTAAGGGTACTTAAACCACAGCGCCGTTAATTAACGGCGCTGTGGAAAAAGTGAATAGCGCCCCCCAGAGGCGCATTTTCTCCGGGGTCTCGGCTACCGGGGGGTAGCCGAGACCCCAGAGAACATGAATGGGTCGGTTTTTACCGACACCGATGTTGCGATCGCCGTTATTAACCCTATAACGGCGACCGCAACAACAAAAAAAAAGTTGTGCCATTTAATTTCTCTGTCCTCTGATGTCATCGGACATCAGAGGACAGAGAAAAAGGGTCCCCAGGACCCCCATGTGGCCCCCGATCCAATCCATGTGGCCCCCAGCCCTCCGTTGTCCCCCGGTGCCGGCGCTGTTAAGAAAATGGCGGGCGCATGCTCAGTGCGCCCGCCGCTATGTGCCGCTGTGCTGGTGGGGGGATGGGCAAATATTCTCTGGGGTCTCGGCTACCGGGGTAGCCGAGACCCCAGAGAACATGATCCGGGTCGGTATTCACCGGTCCCGGTGTTGCAATCGCGGCTATGCAAGCATAGACGTGATCGCAAAAAAAAAAAAAAAAATGATTTCTCTCCCCTCTGATGTGATCGCACATCAGAGGGGAGAAAATGAGGGTCCCCGTGTTCCCCTGAACCCCCCCTATACTTACCGGTGTCCTCTGGCAGGTCCCCCTGGCCTCCGATCATCCCGGTCTTCTTCCTGCAAAAAAAAAATGGCGGGCGCATGCGCAGTGCGCCCGCCGATCTGCTTGGCGGCAGATTCAAATTTTTTTTCATTCATTCTCATAAAAGTACATTTTGATCACTGTGATAAACTATCACAGTGATAAAATAAAAAAAAACAGTACATAACCCCCCCATTTATCACCCCCTTAGTTAGGGACATATAATAAAAAATAGAAATTATATTTATTTTCATTTTTCTGTTAGGGTTAGGGTTATAATTAGGGTTAGGGTTATAATTAGGGTTAGGGTTAGCATTAGGGTTAGGGTTAGCATTAGGGTTAGGGTTATAATTAGCGTTAGGGTTAAGCTGGGTTCATACTGCGTTATGGCAGTCCGTTATCGCTGCCATTCACCCCCATTTGAGGGCGCATCGCGACGCATGCCGTAAAGCGGCATGCGTTTGCGACGTGCCATCATTCAGTGACGGAGCCTCGGACGCGGGCTGCAGCGTTTGGGCTCCGTCACCGCTAGCGCAGATGAATCATCTGCTGATTCCTCTGCGCTAGCGGGTATAGCATAACGCGATCGCGTTATGCTATACCGTTACCAGCCCGTCAACGCTATGTGTTGAACGGGCTGGTAAAACGCAAAATGAACCTAGCCTTAGGGTTAGGGTTAGAATTAGGGTTAGAATTAGGGTTAGGGTTACAATTAGGGTTAGGGTTAAAATTAGGGTTAGGGTTACAATTAGAGTTAGGGTTATAATTAAGGTTAGGGTTACAATTAGGGTTGGAATTAGGGCTGGGATTTAGGTTAGGATTAGGGTTGGGATTAGGGTTAGGGTGTGTTGGGATTAGGGTTGGAGCTAGAATTGAGGGATTTCCACTATTTAGGCACATCAGGGGGTCACCAAACACGACGTGGCGTTCAAAAAGTCAAATGGCGCTCCCTCCCTTCCGAGCCCTGCCGTCGCCCAAACAGTGGTTTACCCCATCATATGGGGTATCAGCGTACTCAGGACAAATTGCACACCAATTTTGGGGTTCTAATTTCTCCGGTTACCTTGGGAAAATAAAAAATAGTTGGCTAAAAAATCATTTTTGAGAAAAAAAATGATTTTCATTTTCACGGCTCTGCGTTTATAAATTTCTGTGAAGCACTTGGGGGTTAAAAGTGCTTACTACACATCTAGATAAGCTCCTTAAGGGGTCTAGTTTCCAAAATGGGGTCACTTGTGGGGGTTTCCACTGTTTAGACACATCAGGGGGTCTCCAAACACGACGTGGCTTTCAAAAAGTCAAATGGCGCTCCCTCCCTTCTGAGCCCTGCCGTGCGCCCAAACAGTGGTTTACCCCAACATATGGGGTATCAGCATACTCAGGACAAATTGCACACCAATTTTTGGGTTCTAATTTCTCCGGTTACCCTTGGGAAAATAAAAAATAGCTGGCTAAAAAAATCATTTTTGAGAAAAAAAATGATTTTTCATTTTCACGGCTCTGCGTTTATAAATTTCTGTGAAGCACTTGGGGTTCAAAGTGCTCACCACACATCTAGATAAGCTCTTAAGGGTCTAGTTTCCAAATGGGTCACTTGGGGGGTTCCCACTGTTAGACACATCAGGGTCTCCAAACACACGTGGTTCAAAGTCAAATGGCGCTCCCTCCCTTCGAGCCTACGTGCGCCCAACAGTGGTTTACCCAACATATGGGTATCAGCATACTCAGGACAAATTGCACACCAATTTTGGGTTCTAATTTCTCGGTACCTTGGAAACAAAAAAAAATGCTAAAAATCATTTTGAGAAAAAAAATGATTTTTCATTCACGCTCTGCTTTATAAATTTCTGTGAAGCACTTGGGGTTCAAGTGCTCACAACATCTAATAAGCTCTTGGGGTCTAGTTTCCAAAATGGTGTCTGCAGGGGTTTCTACTGTTTAGCACATCAGGTCCAAACACAACTGCTTCAAAGTCAAATGGCTCTCCTCCTTCCAAGCACTCCATGCGCCCAAACAGTGGTTTCACCCACATATGAGGTATCAGCGTACACAGGAAAAATTGCACAACAACTTTTTGGGTCCAATTTCTCCTGTTACCCTTGGGAAATAAAAAAAATAGCGGGCTAAAGAATCATTTTTGAGGAAAAAAATGATTTTTTATTTTCACGACTCTACGTTTATTAATTTCTGTGAAGCACTTGGGGGTTCAAAGTGCTCACCACACATCTAGATAAGTTCCTTAAGGGGTCTAGTTTCCAAAATGGTGTGATTTGTGGGGGGTTTCGACTGTTTAGGCGTATCAGGGGCTTTCCAAACGCGACATGGCGTCCAATTTCAATTCCAGCCAATTTTGGCTTGAAAAAGTCAAACTGCGCTCCTTCCCTTCCAAGCCCTGCCGTGCGCCCAAACAGTGGTCCCACCCCACATATGGGGTATCAGCGTATTCAGGACAAATTGGAAAACAACTTTTGTGGTCTAATTTCTCCTGTTACCCTTGGGAAAATAAAAAATTGGGGACTAAACCATCAGGTTTGTGGAAAAAATATGACTTTTTATTTTCATGCCCGGGAGTTATAAACTTCTGTGAAGCACTTGGGGTTCAAAGTGCTCACCACACATCTATATAAGTTCCTTAGGGGTTCTAGTTTCCAAAATGGTGTCACTTGTGGGGGTTTCCACTGTTTAGACACATTAGGGCCTCTACAAACGCAACATGGTGTCCAGCCAATTCTGAGTTGAAAAAGTCAAACGGCGCTCCTTCCCTTCCAAGCTCTGCCATGCACCCAAACAGTGGTTTACCCCCACATATGGGGTATCAGCATGCTCAGGACAAATTGCACAAAATCTTTGGGGGTCTTGTTACCCTTGGGAAAATAAAAATTGGGGTGAACAGATCGTTTTTGTGGAAAAAATATGATTTTTTATTTTCACGGCTCTATGTTATAAACTTCTGTGAAGCACTTGGAGGTTCAAAGTGCTCACCACACATCTAGATAAGTTCCTTAGCGGGTCTAATTTCCAAAATGGGTCACTTGTGGGGGTTTCCACTGTTTAGACACATCAGGGCCTCTACAAACACGACATGATGTCCAGCCAATTCTGCGCTGAAAAAGTCAAACGGCGCTCCTTCCCTTCCAAGCTCTGCCATGCACCCAAACAGTGGTTTACCCCCACATATGGGGTATCAGCATGCTCAGAACAAATTGCACAAAAACTTTTGGGGTCTTGTTACCCTTGGGAAAATAAAAATTGGGGTGAAAAGATTGTTTTTGTGGAAAAAATATGATTTTTTATTTTCACTGTTCTATGTTATTAACTTCTGTGAAGCACTTGGAGGTTCAAAGTGCTCACCACACATCTAGATAAGTTCCCTTAGGGGGTCTAGTTTCCAAAATGGGGTCACTTGTGATGGGTTTCCACTGTTTAGACACATCAGGGCCTCTACAAACGCGACATGGCGTCCAGCCAATTCTGCGTTGAAAAAGTCAAATGTCGCTCCTTCCCTTGCGACCTCTGCCGTGCGCCCAAAAAGTGGTTTACCCCCACATATGGGGTATCAGATTATTCAGGAGAAATTGCACAACAAATTTTGTGGTTCATTTTTTCTTTTAACACTTGTGAGAATAAAAAAATAGGTTCCGAAGTAAAGTTTTTGCAAAAAAAGTTAAATGTTAATTTTTTCCTTCCACATTGCTTCAGTTCCTGTGAAGCACGTAAAGGGTTAATAAACTTCTTGAATGTGGTTTTGAGCACCTTGAGGGGTGCAGTTTTTAGAATGGTGTCACTTTTGGGTATTTTCTATCGTATAGACCCTTCAAAGTGACTTCAAATGTGATGTGGTCCCTAAAATAAAAATGGTGTTGTAAAAATGAGAAATCGCTGGTCAACTTTTAACCCTTATAACTTCGTAACAAAAAAAAATTTTGGTCCCAAAATTGTGCTGATGTAAAGTAGACATGTGGGAAATGTTATTTATTAAGAAATTTGTGTGACATATCTCTCTGATTTAAGGGCATAAAAATTTAAAGTTTGAAAATTGTTACATTTTCAAAATTTTCGCCATATTTCCGTTTTTTTCATAAATAAACAAAAAAGAAATTTTACCACTAACGTGAAGTACAATATGTCACGAAAAAACATTCTCAGAATCAGCGGGATTCGTTAAAGCGTTCCAGAGTTATAACCTCATAAAGTGACAGTGGTCAGAATTGTAAAAATTGGCCCTGTCATTAAGCTGCAAAATGGCTCTGTCACTAAGGGGTTAAAAATGTCTGAAATTGATGGAAACAGTGCTCAAATTACATTGGAACATCATGGGAATACCCCTGGAAGTATTTCTGACACCCAGGTCACAGCTGTGAACAATGTTGTCAGAGTCTTACGCTACTTTTACAGGCGCACAATAAAACATACAAAAACGATACCAAAATGGATTTTCCTGGGAAATATGTTAAGGAACATTCTTTCCAGGGTAATTATTGTATGTAAGGCAAAATAAATAACCCAAAACAAAAATGTTCCTCCACCACTTGGGCTATGTTCACACGTAGCGTTTTTGATGCATTTTTCAACTTTACAATTGCTTTCAACCAAGACAAATGTATTCACTGTGAAATGTCATTTTAATATTTTACAACCGAATTTGGCCATGTGGTGTGTGACACATCTTCAGACACATCCTGTTTCATTTATGAAGGAGGGACTCTGAAAGTCTCAAAGTCTATTTTTATAGTGCCAGCAGTGGGCAGTGTTCCCATTAATAAACAGTGGGACCCTTATACTGTTATTGTGTAAGCAGTGAGTGGCAGGGCTGCCCAAAATTTGGACGCACCCCAACAAACCTTTGAACAGATGTCATGGATGACAACATGCAACCAAAGTTCCAAGTATTCATTTGATACTCCAGTACCATTTGCTTAAGCATTGAATGCAAGGCCTGCCCTGTCCCAAAGTTACACGCATCCCAATAAGTCTTTGAACCCACGTACTGGATGGCCACATGAAACCAAAGTTCTCATTAAGCTTTATTTGGTACTGCCATATTGTTTGCTTAGGCATTGAATGCAAGGCCAGCCGTGCCCCAATGTTACACGCACCCCAATAACCCTTTGAAGCAACATACTGGATGGCCAAATAAAACCAAAGCTTCCATTAAGCTTTATTTGGTCCTGCAAACTGTTTGCCTAGGCATTGAATGCAAGGCCAGCCCTGCCCCAACATTACACGCACCCCAATAACCCTTTGAAGCAATATGCTGGATGGCCTCTTGAAACCAAAGTTTCCATTAAGCTTTATTTGGTACTGCCACACTGTTTGCTTAGGCATTGAATGCAAGGCCTGCCCTGCACCAAAGTAACATGCACCCCAATAACTCTTTGAAACAACGTACTGGATAGCCAACTGAAAGCATTGTTCCTAGTAGTTTGGTACTCCTATTTTGTTTGGCTACACAGTGAATTGTTGAGCCTGAACAACCTGCATTGGAGAATATCAGTGTTGAGGATGAAGACCCAGCAGTGGAGAATGTCAGTGTTGCGTCTGGAAAACATGCAGTGGATAATTTCAGTATTGAGGCTGAAGAAACTGCAGTGGATAATTGCAGTTTTGAGGCTAAAGACCACCTGGCATTGAAGCATTTCAGTGTTTAGGCTGAAGAACCTGCATTGTTGAATGTCAGTGTTGAGGCTGAAGGACCAGCAGTGGAGAATTTCAGTGTTGAGGCTGAAGGACCAGCAGTTGAGAATTGCATTGTTGAGGCTGAAGAACCTGCATTGGCGAGTTGCAGTGGTGAGCCTGAAGAACCTGCAGTGGACAAATGCAGTGCTGAGGCTAAAGACCCAGCAGTGGAGCATTGCAGTGTTGAGGATGAAGAACCTTAATTGTAGCATTGCAGTGTTGAGGAAGAACACCCAGCAGTGGAGCATTTCAGTGTTGAGCCAGAAGAACCTGCAGTGGACAATTGCAGTGTTGAGGCTAAAGACCCTGCAGTGGACAATTGCAGTGTTGAGGCTAAGACCCAGCAGTGGAGCATTGCAGTGTTGAGGCTGAAGAACCTGTATTGTAGCATTGCAGTGTTGAGAAAGCACACCCGGCAGTGGAGCATTTCAGTGTTGAGCCACAGGAATCTGCAGTGGACAATTGCAGTAGTTGAGGCTGAAGACCCAGCAGGGGAGAATTGCAGTGTTGAGGATAAACACACAGCAGTGAAGCATTGCAATGTTGAGCCAGAAGAACCTGCATTGTACCATTGCAGTGTTGAGGAAGAACACCCAGCAGTGGAGAATTTCAGTTGTTGAGCCTGAAGAACCAGCAGTGGAAAATTGCAATGTTGAGGCTGAAGAACCGTCAGTGGAGAATTGCATTGTTGAAGATGTACAACTAACAAAGTTCAAATTATTAGGAAGTGTGGTTTCCCATACTGTTTGCCTATGCAGTGAATGCAAGGCCTGCCCCAAATTTGGATGCACCCAAATACCACTTGGAAGAGACATGGAGGAAGTCTTCCTAAAAATCTGTTTCCATTACTAAGGTGCGGGTCTTCTATATTTGTAATGACCATACAGTAAGTGTATGGGCTGACAAACAATTCCCCCTGGGGGGTACACATCAACATCCTGTCTCTAAATTTTTGTTACGGACATCAAAAATATTATGTGGCTGTTGCATAACAGAACATGTTCATCCTGGTGATGTAGTGGTGGATGGCCTACGAAGAATGTCTTCCCAGTTTAAAGGAGCGGGTCTCCTATACTTGGAATGCCCATACACTAAGTCTATGGGCTGACAAACATTTCCATCTGGGGGTACACATCAACATAATTTTGTTACGAGCATTATAAACACCCTTGAAAACACTAACGTGGCTGTTGCAACATGGAATACGGTCAACCTGGTGATCTAGTGATGGTGTAGGAAGAGACGTGGAGGATGGCCTCATAAAACGGTCTTCCCAGTTTAAGGGAGCGAGTCTCCTATACTTGTAATCCACATATACTAAGTGTATGGGCTGACAAAGATTTCCCCTGGAGGGTACACATCAACATACTGTGTCAAAATTTTTGTTACAGGCATCATAAACACCCTTGAAAACACTAACTTGGCTGTTGCATGACGGACCACGGTCACACTGGTGATCTAGTGGTGGTGTCGGAATAGATGTGGAGGATGGCCTCAGAAAAAGGTCTTCCCAGTTTAAAGGAGCGAGTCTCCTATACTTGTAATCCCCATACATAGGTGTATAGGCTGACAAACATTTCCCCCTGGGGGGTGCACATTGACATACTGTGTAAACATTTTCTTTAAAGGGCATCAAAACATCCTAGTGGTGGTGTCGGAAGAGACATGGTGGATAGCCTCAGAAAACGGTCTTCCCAGTTCAAAGGAACTGGTTTCCTATACTTGTAATCCCCATACACTAGGTGTATAGGCTAATAAACATTTCCCCCTGGGTAGTACACATCAACATACTGTGTCAACATTTTTGTTACGGGCATTATAAGCACCCTTGAAAACACTAACGTGGCTGTTGCAACATGGAATACGGTCAACCTGGTGATCTACTGATGGTGTAGGAAGAGACGTGGAGGATGGCCTCATAAAACGGTCTTCCCAGTTTAAAGGAGCGGGTCTCCTATACTTGTAATCCCCATACACTAGGTGTATAGGCTGACAAACATTTCCCCCTGGGGGGTGCACATCGACATACTGTGTAAACATTTTTTTTAAAGGGCATCAAAAACATCCTTTTACACAATAATTTGGCTGTTGCATCACAGACCATGGTCACCATGTTGATCTAGTGGTGGTGGATTATGAGCAGGGCCAGCGTCAGCACCTGGCGCAACCGGAAAAGTGCCGGGGCCCTGAGTAGGCTGGGGGGCCCACTTGCCATCAGAGACACCGGCATACTATGAGGGGCCCTGTGCCAGTAGCGGCGCCCATCGAGTGGGCCCCCCTGCTTGCTCAGGGCCCCAGCACTTGCAATACTTACCTCTCCCTGCTCAACCGCTGTGACGTCTTCCGCGTTTCCTGACAGTGACATTCAGGTCAGAGGGAGCGATGAAGTCACGTCTGTGCGCACTCTGCCTGAACAATCACAATGCAGAGAGCTGGAAAATGGTGACGCTGAGGAGTCCAGAGTAGAGTAGTGCACAGCGAGGAGAAGTATTTCATTTTTTTTAATGTTTGGAGCAATATATGGGGAGCATTATACACTGGATAATTAAATATGGGGCCCATCAAACACTTGAGCATCATAGATGGGGGCCCATTATACACTTGAGCATTATATATGGGGCCCATCATACACTGGAGCATCATATACGGGGCCCATTATACACTGAGCATCATATATGGGGCCCATTATACACTGGGACATCATATATGGGGCCCATTATATACTGGAGCATTATAAGGGGCCCATTATATATGGAGTATTATATAGGCCCATCATACACTGAAGCAACATCCATGGGGCCCATCATATACTGGAGCATCATATGGGGCCCATTATATATGGTGCATCATATGGGGCCCATTATATATGGAGAATCACATGGAGCCCATTATATATGGAGCATTATATATGGGGACCATTATATATAGAGCATTATATGGGGCTCATCATACACTGGAGCATCATATATGGGGCCCATCATATACTAGAGCATCATATGGGGTTCATTATAAATGGGTCATCATATAGGGCCCATTATAAATGGAGCATCATATGGAGCACATATGGGGCCTATTCTGTATGGAGAATTATATGGAGCCCATTCTGTATGTAGCAATATATGGGGCCCATCATATACTGTATGGAGCATTATATGCGACTCATTATACTGTATGGAGCAATATGTGGGGCTCATTATACTGTATGAGGACCGTCCTATACTGTATGACACATTATATGGGGACCATCATATACTGGAGCATTATGTGGAGCTCATCATATACTGTATGGAACATTATATGGGACCAATTATGTATGGAGCATCATATCTGGGACTCATTATTCTCTATAGAGCAATATATGGGGCTCATTATTCTGTATAGAGCATATATGGGGCTCATTATTCTGTATGGAGCCCTATGTAGTGCCCATAATACTGTATGGAACAATATATGAGGCTCATTATTCTGTATAGGGCACTATGTGCTGCCCATAATACTGTATGGAGGACTATACTGTCTGGTTTCTGAGCTATTGTAGAATATACAACAGATATCACTCATGTAATGTAAGAAGTGAAGTATTTGGCATTGTACTATAACTATATTTCTCTGCCGTCTAGGAACATCATGAATTGTGGTATGTGTTAAAGGGGCCCACTGAGACTCTTTCGCCGGGGCCCATGAAAACCTGGAGCCCTCCTTGATGATGAGGATGAGTAGAAGGAGGAGGATAACACCAAATTGCCAAACTCAGGAAGTGTATACTCTTGTGTGGGTGTGAAGAGGTGCATGGGAATACAATTCCCAAAAAATGACTTTATTGGAGGTTATGTTTCACTGTTATCATTCAGTGGTGTAGAGAATTCTGGCCCAATCTGGCCCTTGTTCATTTTTATAAGAGTCAGCCTGTCAGCATTTTCACTTGAGAGGCAGATGCACTTATCAGTTATAATTCCACCAGCGGCACTAAAAACTCGCTCTGACAAAATGCTAGCGGCAGGGCAGGCCAGTACCTCCAAGGCGTAGAGAGCCAGTTCATGCCACATGTCCAGCTTGGATACCCAATAATTAAAAGGCACAGAGGAATCACAGGGATGTTGGTACAGTCAGCATGGTACTCCCTCAGCATCTTCCCAAACTTTGCACTCCTTGTGAGAGTACCCTGCACCTCTAGGCCAGGGCAATGAGAGGGGCTGAGAAAACTGTCCCAGAACTTTGCCAGTGTTACCCTGCATCTGCTGGATTGGAGTTGTGTCTCTCTCACCTCTACTCCTTGGTTGTTCAATGAACTGTGACCTCTGCCACCAGTGTTTTCAGACGGGAATGTTTTTAATAATTCCGCAACAATGGCCCTCTGGTGCTGCAACATTTTAGTACACCTATCTGCCTCTGGAAGAAGAGATTGAAAGTTCTTCTTGTAGCGAGGGTATAGAAGTGTCCCCATCCTGTAATCAATGTCACCAAAAATGTTGATAATGCGAGGGTCATGGGAAAGGCAGAGCAACATGAAGTCTGTCATGCGTGTCAGACTGCTAACAGGCAAGACTTCCGTGTCCTCACCTATCCTCAGACCATCTATGCTGAACAGACGGTATGACAGTTATGCTTGTAGTACTGTTTATAGCGCATGAAAGTAGCTTCTATTGTTGCTCCTCCTCATCGTCCTCATTGTCAACCAAATTCACATTGGGATGACATGAGGCTGGGCTGTGTGTAATCACCCAGTATGGTTCCTTGCTCCATCTCATCGTGCTCCACCTGCAATGCATGCTCTTTCATTGTGAGCAAGAGCTTTTCAGAATGCAGAGAAGCAGGATGGTGATGCTAATTATGGTGTCATCACCACTCAACATCTTGGTGGAGTACTCAGAGTTTTGTAGGATGGTACATATGTCTGACATCCATGTCCACTCCTGACATCTTATGTGTGGAGTCTGAACTGAATACCGACGGCGTTGTTGAAGCTGGTAGTCAACAACTGCTCTCTTCTGCTCACAAATCATTTCCAACAAATGCAGTGTAGCTTTCAAATGCATGGGGACATCACACACCAGTCGGTGAGCCAAAAGCTGCAAATGCTGCTGAAGCACGGCAAGGATGGCTGAAGCTGTAGCTGACTTTCTAAAATGGGCACACAGGCAGCGTACTTTCACAAGCAGATCCAGCAGCTCCGGGTAGGTTTTGAGAAACCACTGAACCACGAGGTTAAGCACATTGGCTAGGCATGGTACATGTGTGAGCTCGCCTTGCCTCAGAGCCACCACCAGGTTCCGGCCATTGTCACACACGACCATGCCTAGCTGTAGGTTCAGCAGTGTCAGCCACAGATCTGCCTGCTCTTTCAGAGCAATCTACAACTCTTCAGCATTGTGCGGTTTGTCACCTAAGCATATTAGCTTCAGCACAGCCTGTTACTGCTTGGCTGAGGCAGTGCTGTAGTGCTTCCAGATTGTGACTGATGTGCTCATTTCTGAGATGGAAGCTGAAGAGGACGAGGAAGAGGTGCAGGAGATGTAGACTGTGGGGGCAACCTTGATTGACGTAGGGCCCACAATCCTTGGCCTCGGGAGGACGTGTTCCATCACAAGGTCCGACTGGGTACCGGCTTCCACTATGTTAACCCAGTTTGCCGTCAGCGAGATGTACCATCCCTACCCACAAGCACTTGTCCATGTGTCCGTGGTTAGGTGGACTTTCCCAGTATCAACATTGTTGAAGGCATGGGTAATGTTGTAAGACACATGCTTGTGTAATGCTGGGACGGCACACTGGAAGAAATAGTGGTGGCTGGGGACCGAGTACCTTGGGATGGCCGCCGCCAATCAGGTTGCGGAAAGCTTCTGTCTCAAAGAGCCTAAAAGGCAACATTTTGAGCGCAAGCAGACAAGAAATGTGTGAATTTAGTACTGTGGCCTATGGGGTGTTGGCTGCGTATTTCCGCTTGCGTTCCAATGACTGGGGTATGGACAACTGAAGGCTGCACTGGGACAAGGACGTGAAAGTGCTTGATGATGGTGGTAGTTGAGTGTTTGCAACGACAGGTGCAGGGCAGGAGGCATCTTCGCAGGCACATTGACAGGGGATTGGCTTCCATGCACAACAGCGGTAGAAGCAGTGGTGTCACCCACAGACAGTGTTCCTGGGCCCTGGGGTTTAGCCCACAAAGTCGGGTGCAGTGCTTTGCTGCCATGTGCCTGATCATGCTGATAGTGGTCAGACTGGTTGTTTTGCTACCCCTGCTGATGAGGGCATGGCAGGTGGTACAAATGGCCTGTTTGGGGTTATCGGCAGAGTCTTTAACCCCTTCACCCCCAAGGGTGGTTTGCACGTTAATGACCAGGCCAATTTTTACAATTCTGACCACTGTCTCTTTATGAGGTTATAACTCTGGAACGCTTCAAAGGATCTTCGCCATTCTGAGATTGTTTTCTCGTGACATATTGTACTTCATGTTAGTGGTAAAATTTCTTCTATATAACTTGCGTTATTTTTGAAAAAAATGCAAATATGGTGAAAATTTTTAAAATTTTGCAATTTTCAAAATTTAATTTTTATTCCCTTAAAACAGAGAAATATATCACACAAAATAGTTAAGAAATAACATTTCCCACATGTCTACTTTACATCAGCACAATTTTGGAACCAAAATTTTTTTTGTTAGGAAGTTATAAGGGTTAAAAGTTGACCAGCGATTTCTCATTTTTACAGCAAAATTTACAAAGCCATTTTTTTTAGGGACCACCTCACATTTGAAGTCACTTTGAGTGGTCTATATGGCAGAAAATACCCAAAAGTGACACCATTCTAAAAACTGCACCCCTCAAGGTACTCAAAACCACATTCAAGAAGTTTATTAACCCTTCAGTTGCTTCACAGTAACTAAAGCAACGTGGAAGGAAAAAATGAATATTTTACTTTTTAGCCACAAAAATTATCTTTTACAAACTTTTTTTTATTTTCACAAGGGTAAAAGGAGAAAATGGACAGATAAGGTTGATATGCAATTTCTCCTGAGTACGCCAATACCCCATATGTGGGGGAAAACCACTGTTTGGGCACACGGCAGAGCTCGTAAGGGAAGGAGCGACGTTTGACTTTTTCAAACTAAAATTGGCTGGAATTTAGATTGGATGCCATGTCGCGTTTGGAGAGCCCCTGATGCGCCTAAACAGTGGAAACCCACCACAAGTGACACCATTTTGGAAACTAGACCCCCTAAGGTACTTTCTAGATCTGTTGTGAGCACTTTGAACCCTCAAGTGTTTCACAAAAGTTTATAAAGCCTGGGTGTGAAAAAAAAAAAATCAATTTTCCACAAAAATGATTTTTTAGTCCCAAATTTTTGAATTTTCCCAAGGAAATTGGACCCCAAAAGTTGTTGTCCAATTTGTCCTGAGTACGTTGATACCCCATATGTGGGGGGGGAAACTGTTTGGGCGCACGGCAGGGCTTGGAAAGGAAGTAGTAACGTTTTGGAATGCAGATGTTAATGGGGGTCATGTTCCTTTTGCAGTGCCCCAGATGAGCCTAAACAGTGGAAACCCCCCACAAGTGACCCCATTTTGGAAACTAGACCGCCTAAGGAACTTATCTAGATCTTTGGTGAGCACTTTGAACCCCCAAGTGCTTCACACAAGTTTATAATGTCGGGCATGAAAATAAAAAATCCTATTTTTTTCCCACAAAAATTATCTTTTAGTCACTAATTTTTTATTTTCTCAAGGGTAACAGGAGAAATTGGACCACATAAGTTGTTGTACAATTTGTCCTGAGTAACGCTGATACCCCATATGTGGGGGGGAACCACTGTTTGGGCGCACGGCAGAGCTCGGAATGGAAGGAGCACCATTTGACTTTTTCCAACCAAAATTGGCTGGAATTGAGTTTGGATGCCATGTTGCATTTGGAGAGCCCCTGATGTGCCTAAGCAGTGGAAACCCCCCACAAATGACCCCATTTGGGAAACTAGACCCCCTAAGGAACTTATCTAGATTTTTGATGAGCAATTTGAACCCCCAAGTGCTTCACACAAGTTTATAACGTAGAGCGTAAAATTTAAAAATCATATTTTTTCCACAAAAATGATCTTTTCACCCCAATTTTTATTTTTCCAAGGGTAACAAGACTCCAAAAGTTATTGTGTAATTTGTCCTGAGTGCGCTGATACCCCATATGTGGGGGTAAAACTGTTTGGGTGCATGGCAGAGTTTGGAAGGGAAGGAGCGCCGTCTGACTTTTTCAACGCAGAATTGGCTGGACGCCATGTCGTGTTTGGAGAGCTCCTGATCTGCCTAAACAGTGGAAACCCCCATAAATGACACCATTTTGGAAACTAGACCCCTCAAGGAACTTATCTAGATGTGTGGTGAGAACTTTGAACCCCCAGGTGTTTCACTAAAGTTTATAACGTACAGCCGTAAAATAAAAAATCTTTTTTTTTTTTACAAAATGATTTTTTTCGCCCCCAATATTTTATTTTCACAAGGGTAACAGAAGAAATTGGAACCCAAAAGTTGTTGTCCAATTTGTCCTGAGTACACTGATACCCAATATGTGGGCGAAAACTACTGTATGGGCACACGTCTTGGCTCGGAAGGGAAGTAGTGACGTTTTGGATTGCAGACTTTGATGGAATGGTCTGGGGCGTCATGTCACATTTGGAGAGCCCCTGATGCACCTAAACAGTGGAAACCCCCCACAAGTGACCCCATTTTGGCAAATAGACCCCACAAGGAACTTATCTAGATGTGTGGTGAGCACTTTGAACCCCGAAGTGCTTCACAGAAGTTTATAACGCACAGCCGTAAAAATAAAAAATCTTTTTTTTTTTACAAAAATGATTTTTTCGCCCCCAATACTTTATTTTCACAAGGGTAACAGGAGAAATTGGACCCCAAAAGTTGTTGTCCAATTTGTCCTGAGTACGCTGATACCCAATATGTGGGCGAAAACTACTTTATGGGCGCACGTCAGGGCTCGGAAGGGAAGTAGTGACGTTTTGGATTGCAGACTTTGATGGAATGGTCTGGGGCGTCATGTCGCATTTGGAGAGCCCCTGATGCGCCTAAACAGTGGAAACCCCCCACAAGTGACCCCATTTTGGAAAATAGACCCCACAAGGAACTTATCTAGATGTGTGGTGAGCACTTTGAACCCCGAAGTGCTTCACAGAAGTTTATAACGCCACAGCCGTAAAAATAAAAAATCTTTTTTTTTTTTTGCAAAAATTATTTTTTCGCCCCAATATTTTATTTTTACAAGGGTAACAGGAGAAATTGGACCCCAAAAGTTGTTGCCCAATTTGTCCTGAGTACGCTGATACCCAATATGTGGGAGAAAACTACTGTATGGGTACACGTTGGGGCTCGGAAGGGAAGTAGTGATGTTTTGGATTGCAGACTTTGATGGAATGGTCTGGGGGCGTCATGTCGCATTTGGAGAGCCCCTGATGCGCCTAAACAGTGGAAATCCCCAACAAGTGACCCCATTTTGGAAAATAGACCCCACAAGGAACTTATCTAGGTGTGTGGTGAGCGCTATGAAGCCCCAAGTGCTTCACAGAAGTTTATAATGTACAGCCGTAAAAACAAAAAAATATTTTTTTTTTGTACAAAAATGATATTTTCCCCCAGTTTTTTATTTTCCCAAGGGTAACAGAAGAAATAGGACAAGTTGCACAATAACTCTTGGGGTCCAGAGTATGCTGATACCCCATATGTGGGGATAAACTACTGTTTGGACGCATGGCAGAGCTCAAAAGTGAAGGAGCACCGTTTGACTTTTTCAACGCAGAATTGGCTGGAATTGAGATCAGACGCCATGTCACATTTGGAGAGCCCCTGATGTGCCTAAACAGCGGAAACCCCCCAATTCTAACTCCAACCCTAACCCCAAACACCCCTAACCCTAGTCCCAACCCTAACCACAAACCTAACCCTAACACACCCCTAATCCCAACCCTAACCCTAATCCTAACTTTAGTGCCAACCCTAACCCTAACTTTAGCCGCAACCCTAACCCTAACCCTAATGGAAAAATGGAAATAAATACATTTTTTTAATTTTATTATTTTTCCCTAACTAAGGGGGTGATAAAGGGGGGTTTGATTTACTATTTATAGCGGGTTTTTATGATTGGCAGCTGTCACGCTAAAAGACGCTTTTTATTGCAAAAATAGTTTTTTGCATCGCCACATTTTGAGAGCTATAATTTTTGCATATTTTGGCCCACAGAGTCATGTGAGGTCTTATTTTTTGCGGTACGAGTTGACGTTTTTATTTGTACTATTTTGAGCAGGTGACATTTTTGATCGCTTTTTATTTCGATTTTTGGGAGGTTAGAATGAACAAAAATCAGCAATTCATGAATTTCTTTTGGGGGAGGCGTTTTTATTGTTCCACGTGTGGTAAAATTGATAAAGCAGTTTTATTCTTCGGGTCAGTACGATTATGGCGATACCTCATTTATATAATTTTTTTATGTTTTGGCGCTTTTATAGAATAAAAACAATTTTATATAAAAAATAATTATTTTTGCATCGCTTTATTCTGCGAGCTATAACTTTTTTATTTTTTCACTGATGATGCTGTGTGGCGGCTCGTTTTTTGCGGGACAAGATGACGTTTTCAGCGGTACCATGTTTATTTATATCGGTCTTTTTGATCGCGCGTTATTCCACTTTTTGTTCGGCGGTATGATGATAAAGCATTGATTTTTTGCTTTGTTTTTTTTTTTTTTTTTTAAGGGGTTCACTAAAGGGGTTAACTAGTGGGACAGTTTTATAGGGGGGGTCGTTACGGACACGGCAATACCAAATATGTGTACTTTTATTGTTTTGTTTTTTTATTTACAGGAAGAAATGGTTTTATTGGGGAATATTTTTTTTTTTTTTATTTATTTTGGATTTTTTTTTATAACATGTTATTTTTTATTTTTTTAACTTTTTTACTTTGTCCCAGGGTGGGACATCACAGTATTTTATCAAATCGCTGGTGTGACAGTGTGCACAGCACACTGTCACACCAGCGATCGCTCAGGCAGTGCAGCAGGCTTCTCAGTGCCTGCTCTCAGCAGGCACTGAGGAAGCCGCCTCCCTCCAGGACCCCGGCGCCATCTTGGATCCGGGTCCTGGGAGGGAGGAAGCCCTCAGAACAGCGCGATCACATCGCGCTGGTCTGAGGGTCTCAGGGGGGCGCGATGCTTCCCTGTGCCCCCAGTACACCGTGATCATGTTTGATCGCGGTGTGCTAGGGGTTAATGTGCCGGGAGCGGTCCGTGACCGCTCCTGACACACAGTCACGGGTGTCAGCTGTGATAATCAGCTGACACCCGGCGGCGATTAGCTGCGCTCCCCTCAGGAGCGCAGCTGATCGCCTATGACGTACTATCCCGTCCATGGGCAGAATGGCACGGGTTTTATGGATGGGATAGTACGTCTAATGTCAGAGAGGGTTAAGAAACAACCAGACTCGGGAAGACCTAACAGTTGTACTGCCAACTTCCTTCGTCTTGCTGTTACGAGGAACTGTTGGCTGACTTCTGTCTGCGGCCACCACAGTGTTTCTTCCTGCCTGTTGTGGTGCTACGTCTCCCTCCTCCTGTGTGCTGCTATCCTCGCTCTGCATGTCCTCTTGCTGGGTTGGGTCAGTTACTATATCATCCACCACCTCCTCTTCCAATTCCGCACCCTGGTTCTACTCCTGACTTTCTGGCAATTGAATATAATATAAACCTTGGCACACACAAGTGGTCTCATGAAAAAGTGGAATATTTAATCAAACAGTACATACAGTATACAGTAAACATTTCGGTCTTACATGACCTTCCTCAATGTACTAAAAATAAAAATAAAATATAAAAACATAAATTTTGCAGAGTTGAAATATTGCTTACGAAAAAATGGACAAAAAACAAAGGTATATACAACGATTACTCATGGCTATTTGTCAATTTGATAACGATTCATAAAGAATTCATATGGAATAGACAATATGGTGTAACATATAATCTTCAGAAACATCAATATACAGCAGCATGTGGATATAATTTGGAGGTATACATAAAGAACCCCAAAACCGTACAAGATAGATGGTTAAAAAATTGCACATACCAGTGTGAAGATACTGTGAGCCTAGAGCAGGGTTCCCCAACTCCAGTCCTCAAGGCCCACCAACAGGTCATCTTTTCAGGATTTCCTTACTATTGCTCAGGTGATAATTGCATCACCTGTGCAATACAAAGGAAATCCTGAAAACATGATCTGTTGGTGGGCCTTGAGGACTGGAGTTGGGGAACCCTGGCCTAGAGGAACTAGGGTAAACCTGAAGAAGATATGGCGGAATACATGTAATAGGTGTCTATAGATAGGTATAAGGTAAGTATCAAGCCAGACTATCATACATACCACAATGAAGGGTAAAAAGGCTTAAGACCATATGTCTGTGAAATGCAGAGTAATATCCTGCATTAGAAATCATAATTCTATCGATACCCAGCAGAAGGAAAATATCAGGCAGAGGTTCGCTTACCAGTACTGTGATTAATGGAGTTGTGGCTGCATGGACGCGGTAATCCACCGCTTGTCAGGAGCGCTGTGTGACGCAGAGTGCCGACGTTAAGAAGCTGTGCAGGCGTGGAGTCCGGACAGGAAGTCCGGGACCGGAAATGGTGCAGTGTGTGTTCCAGATGACGTGTTTGCGTTCCAATAGCCTGAACCAGTATGGAGAAAGCGTAATAGTGTATCTCAGAATACCTGATGTGAATCTCTGTGATCCTTACGGGTATAGTGATGCCTGTGTGCATCCCAAAGAGGGAAGTGGGTTAACTAGCTAGGTGCTGGGTAATTTCGGAACGGGTGAGTGGATGACGGAAAATGGAGTCCAAATATGGTCCGTGATCAGAGGAAGAAGTGGTGAATAAGTCATTGTGGTTGATTATGCAATAAAGAAATATAAAATCAGTATCATATGATAAAATGCTTAGAAATACCCCTTAATATCATATCTTTTGCCTGTGTGGGGATGATGAAAAACGCTGCCTTTCAAGATGTTATTGCACTGCATGCATTGTAAACAGGGAAACGTGCCAAATTTGGGATTCAAAAGAAAACGTTGATGTTTGGGTGGGCGACCGGGACCAATATCGGCCCTGACTAAATGGTCATGTAGATTTCTAAGTCTACGGAAACAAGATAAAAACGGTTGATTGAACTCTCTTATGTCCGGATGTGCGGTGCTCAAAATGTGCCAGTGGCGACGTATGCTAGTTTGTAGTCGGTATGCTAAAGGATGGTAGTAATGTACAAAGGGAATCCGATCCCTTGTACCTGCTTTAGGATAGGGGGGTTGTGGAGGAGGCATTTAATGTATGTTCTGGATAGCCCCTCTCCCGAAATTTGGAACACATTTCTTGAATACGTTGTTGTTGAGTTGTTGTGTTGGAGACAATCCTCTGAACTCTTTTTATTTGGGACTTGGGAATAGAGTTTTTCATTTTGGTTGGATGGAAACTATCATAGTACAGGAGACTATTACGGTCTGTGGGTTTTTGTGTAAATATCTGAAGATAGATGGCCGTCTGTCTCCTTTATGACAAGAACATCCAAAAAATTAACACGATTGTCATCATATGTCATCATGAAATCTAGTCCTGGCCACGAGGTGCAAAGAAAAGAGAAAAAAGTGTTCAGGGTGTCAGACGGTCCGTTCCAAATACAGAAGATATCGTCTATGTACCTCTTCCACACCACAGCGTGTGTGCGGAAGAGGTCATTACCGAAAATCATGCTTTCCTCAAAATGGGCTACATGACAAATAGTATATGGAGGTGCTGTATTGGAACCCATTGTGGTTCCCTTTATCTGTAAATAATAGGTGTCGCCAAAAAGGAAATAATTTTTAGTTAGAATAATAGTGAGTAACTCGCAACACATATCAACCTAATCTGAATTGTATTCAGAGGACTCCAGTAGTCTACATACTGATCGTATAATAATAATCTTTATTTATAATAATCTTTTTTTATATAGCGCCAACATATTCCGCAGCGCTTTACAGTGTAACAGTTTCAAAACATAAGTCATAAGTAACAACGTTAACAATACAATAATTACAGCAAAATAAGCCGACCCTGCTCGTGAGAGCTTACAATCTACAATGAGGTGGGGGAGTTACAAAGTACAGGTGTGTATATACAATGGTGCATTTACAATGATGGTTCAGCCATCTTGAGGGAGTGAGGGATGGATGGAGATAATGAATGGGCTACACATACACACTTAAACATAGAACAACTTTGATTAGTGAATGTGATAGGCCACTCTGAACAAATGTGTTTTGAGGGAGCGCCTGAAACCATGCAAATTGTGGATAGTCCTAATTTCTTGGGGTAGAGCATTCCAGAGGATTGGCGCAGCGTGGGAGAAGTCTTGGAGTCGGGAGTGGGAGGTACGGATTAGTGCAGAGGTTAGTCGAAAGTCGTTTGCAGAGCGCAGCAGTCGGTTAGGCCGATAGATAGAAATGAGGGAGGAGATGTAGGGGGGTGCTGCACTGTGGAGAGCTTTGTGGGTGAGAACCAGTACTTTGAATTGGATCCTATAATGAATAGGCAGCCAGTGTAAGGACTGGCGAAGAGCGGACGCGTCCGAGTACCGATTAGCCAGATGGATGACCCTGCTGCTGCATTAAGGATGGACTGGAGAGGGGATAGTCGAGTAATGGGGAGGCAAAGTAATAGAGCGTTGCAGTAGTCCAGGCGGGAGTGGATCAATGCTACAATGAGGGTTTTTGTTGTTTCCATGGTGAGAAAAGGGTGGATTCTAGAGATGTTCTTTAGGTGTAGACGGCAAGAGCGGGCAAGAGATTGTATATGGGAGGTGAAGGAGAGATTGGTGTCAAACATAACACCCAGACAGCGAGCCTGCTGCCGGGGTGTTATTATGGTGCCGCCCACAGAGAGGGAAATGTCAGATTTAGGGAGGTTAGTAGACGGCGGGAGCAGAAGGAGTTCAGTCTTGGAGAGGTTACGTTTCAGATAGAGAGCGGACATGATGTTGGAGACTGCGGACAGACAGTCAGTGGCGTTCTGTAGTACAGCGGGGGTAAGGTCGGGGGATGACGTGTATAGTTGTGTGTCATCAGCACAAAGATGGTACTGAAAGCCAAATCTGCTGATGGTCTGTCCAATTGGGGCCGTGTAGAGAGAGAAGAGAAGGGGGCCAAGGACTGAGCCCTGGGGTACACCGACAGTGAGAGGAAGAGGAGATGATGTGGAGCCAGAGAACGAAACACTGAAGGAGCGGTCAGAAAGATAGGAAGAACCAGGAGAGAACAGTGTCTTTAATACCTAGTGACTGGAGTCTAGACAGTAGGAGACAGTGGTCAACAGTGTCGAAAGCTGCAGAAAGGTCGAGTAGAATGAGCAGAGAGTGGTCGCCGTTACGTTTTGCTGTCAGAAGGTCATTGGTCACTTTGATGAGTGCAGTTTCAGTCGAATGTAGGGGGCGGAAGCCGGACTGTGAAGGGTCTAGGAGGGAGTGAGTGGAGAGGTAACGGGTAAGGCGGGAGTAGACTAGGCGCTCCAAAAGTTTAGAGATGAAGGGGAGATTGGAGACCGGTCTGTAGTTGTTTGTGCAGGAATGGTCGAGAGCGGGTTTCTTTAGTAGCGGAGTAATGATGGAGTGTTTGAAGGAGGATGGGAAAATGCCAGAGGAGAGTGAGAGATTAAAGATTGTAGTTAGGTGAGTTGTGACAACTGGAGAGAGAGACTGGAGGAGATGTGAGGGGATGGGGTCGGTAGTGCATGTAGTCGGAAGAGAGGAAGAGAGGAGTCTGGAGACTTCTTCTTCTGTGATGGGATCAAATGTGGAAAGTGAGCCAGGGGAAATGCAGGGAGGGATGGAAGTCACGGCGCTTGTGGTTGAGAGCAGATTTCCTGACGGATAGTATCTATTTTTTCTATAAAGTGGGAGGCCAGGTCGTCGGCACAAATGTCTGTGATAGGGGCTTGTGCTTTTGGTCTGAGGAGGGAGTGAAAAGTGTCAAAAAGTTTCTTGGGGTTGTTGGCTAGTGAGGAGATCAGGGTGGTGAAGTAGGTCTGTTTGGCGAGGTAAAGGGCAGCATTATAAGTTCTTAACATGAATTTAAAGTGGATGAAGTCTTCTGGTGTGCGGGTTTTTCTCCAGAGGCGTTCAGCACTCCTAGAGCATCGCTGAAGAAGGCAAGTTTGCAATGTGAGCCAGGGCTGTTTTACTGTGTGTTTGGAGGTTCTGAGGGTGAGCGGTGCTACTTGGTCAAGGGTGCTTCTAAGAATGTCATTGTAGTGATGAACAGCCAGATCAGGACAGGAAAAAGAGGAGATTGGGGACAGCGATGAGTGTAGGGCGTCTGAAAGTGTCTGAGGGTTTATGGCTTGTAGATTTCTGAATGTGTGGTAGGTAGGAGTGCGCTGGGGTGGTGGAGGATTTGTGAGCGTGAAGGAGAGAATGTTGTGGTCAGAGAGTGGAAGCGGTGAGTTATTTAGGTGGGAGATTGAACAGAGGCGGACAAAGACCAGGTCAAGGGTGTTGCCATCCTTGTGTGTCTCAGAGGTTGAAAGCTGTGAGAGGCCTAGAGAAGTGGTTAGTGATAGAAGCTGAGATGCAGATGTGGAAGTAGGACTGTTAATGGGGATGTTGAAGTCTCCAAGGATAAGGGTTGGTAGTTCTGAGGACATGAAGTGCGGCAGCCAGGCAGAGAAGTGGTCAAGGAACTGGGTGGGCGAGCCTGGGGGCCGATATATGACCGCTACTCTGAGGGAGATGGGATGGAAGAGCCTGATGGTGTGGACCTCAAAAGAAGGGAATGAGAGTGATGGAATTGGGGGGATGACCTGGAAAGTGCATTGTGGGGACAGGAGTATGCCGACTCCACCACCATGTCTGTTTGTGGGTCTCGGGGAATGGGAGAACTGTAAACCACCATAGGAAATGGCAGCAGGGGAGACCGTGTCAGAATCCTGAATCCAGGTTTCAGTGAGGGCCAACAGATGAAGAGAGTTGTTCAGAAAGTAGTTGTGCAGGAAGGATAGCTTGTTGCATGCAGACCGTGGATTCCAGAGGGCACAATTAAAAGAAGGAGATGAGGGAGTGCAAGTAATATTAATAAGATTATTATGGTTTCGATATGAGGTAGGGTAGGGATTGAGGTTGGGGGATGGTGGACCAGGGTTGAGGGAGATGTCCCCTGAAATCAGTAGGAGTAGGAAGATAAAGAGCAAGTAGTTGTTGGAATTGTAAGAAGGTTTTTTCTGTGATGTGTTTGGGCAAGATGGTCTGAGGTTTTTAGGAAGGTGAGGAGTGCATGGGAGCTGAACATGGGAGAGGGAAGGATAGAGGGGCTGATGTGTATGAGTCGTGATGGAGGGGGGATGGGGCGGTGAATGTGGATGGCAAGGGAACACAGGAGGATAGAGGTAATGTACATAATTAAAAAGAAGGCAAAGTGTGGGTTACCTGATTCCTGCCCTGATTAACTGCCATGGATAACTGCCGTTTACTCGATGCTTGTCTTCTATGATGCTTAGCTTTCTGTGATGCGTGCGCCCCCTTACTGCGTGCGCCCCTTAGACTACTCCTAAATATATAGTCCACACTACAGGGTCAGGAAAGTGGGATTGTGGGAGCTGCTTTGGGATAATTTGCCAGCTGGGGCCAGCACACCAGGGGGTGGTTAGATCATCAAAGGCACTAGACCTGGCAACATCTATATGTTATAGCACTTTCCACCTGATACCATCTACAGAGGCCCCAGTCACAGGAATACACAGCAGTAAGTATTAAGCACAGTGCAAAAAATGAATTATACTAAAGTTTTACCAGGCACATTAAATAAATATATACCCTCAGTGTGTGGTATACCCTCAGTGTGGTATACCCTCAGTGTGTGGTATAGATGTATATAGATCTTTGATGTCAAAGGTCACAAGTAAAGCCTCTTTAGGGATATAGTCAAGGTTATGAATTAAGTCGAGAAACTCTCCTGTATCCAGTAAGAAGGAGGTAGTATGTTTTATTAAAGGTGTCAAGATTTTTTCGAGATATTTTGAAACTGGTGAAAAGATCGATTCTGTGGAGGCCACTATGGGCCTTCCTGGAGGGTTCTCTAAATTCTTGTGCACCTTAGGTAGTATGTAGAATACTGGAGTAACTGGAAAATCCTTTCTGAGGTAATCACAAGTTTTATTATCTAGAGTCCCCTTAGCAATGTACTTTTTGAGTATCTCCTGTATGAGGGAGTTGACTTCTCTGGTTGGATCATGTTCTAGTTTTTGATAAATCGTACTGTCATTCAATTGTCAGTGGATTTCACCAAGATACATGAATTTATCAAGTACCACAATAGCTCCCCCCTAGTCTGCAGGTTTGATAATAATGTTTTTATCTTCCTGTAGATTTTTAAGGGCCTGCTGATCAAGTGATGTCATATTGGATGGAAAAAATACCCTCTTCCTATTAATGTCATCTCTTAATTGTTGGAATGTGGTATTAATAAATGAGATGAATGTCTCTAAGGCATGGGAGCCCAAGGGGTCTGAAAGTGCTCTTCTTCCTCAAGTCCAGACTATTGGCTGTGAGTGGTGACCTCTGAGTCTCAGTGCCTAGATCAAGATTCACATTTTTATTGGAAAAGTGTAACTTGAGTCTGAGGGATCTAAAAAAGCGTTGTAAGTCCATGTCTAAATTAAATGTGTTATACTTATAGCTAGGACAAAATGACAGACCCTTTTGTAATAATTGATACTCGGCTATGCCTAGGCTTTTGGACGAGATGTTAATCACCAGGGATTGTTACCTGGGAGCGGGTTACGCGGTTGAAGTCTCTGCGGAAGTCTCTTTCCTCGGCGGGTCCTCTTCTTCTTGTGGCCCACCTCCTTTGGCCTAAAAAACGATTCGATGGAAACGGCCTCTCTGGGTCTGATCCAGAAGTCGAGATGTTTGTAGATGATCTGTAATAGGGACGTGAAAAGTTTCCAGAAGTTGATGATACTTGCCATTTATAGACTCTCTGTAATTCAATTGATCTAGGCACTGAGACTCAGAGGTCACCACTCACAGCCAATAGTCTGGGCTTGAGGAAGAAGAGCACTTTCAGACCCCCCATGGGTCCCTCCCTCATACAGGAGATACTCAAAAAGTACATTGCTAAGGGGACTCTAGATAATAAAACTTGTGATTACCTCAGAAAGGATTTTCCAGTTACTCCAGTATTCTACATACTACCTAAGGTGCACAAGAATTTAGAGAACTCTCCATGGAGGCCCATAGTGGCCTCCACAGAATCGATCTTTTCACCAGTTTCAAAATATCTCAAAAACATCTTGACACCTTTAATAAAACATTCTACCTCCTTCATACTGCATACAAGAGAGTTTCTCGACTTAATTCATAACCTTGACTATATCCCTAAAGAGGCTTTACTTGTGACCTTTGACATCAAAGATCTATATACATCTATACCACACACTGAGGGTATACGATCAGTATGTAGACTACTGACTCTGACTATTCCCAAGTCTCAAATAAAAAGAGTTCAGAGGATTGTCTCTAACACAACAACTCAACAACAACGTATTCAAGAAATGTGTTCCAAATTTCGGGAGAGGGGCTAACCAGAACATACATTAAATGCCTCCTCCACAACCCCCCTATCCTAAAGCAGGTACAAGGATCGGATTCCCTTTGTACATTACTACCATCCTTTAGCATACCGACTACATACTAGCATACGTCGCCACTGGCACATTTTGAGCACCGCACATCCGGACATAAGAGAGTTCAATCAACCGTTTTTACCTTGTTTCCGTAGACCTAGAAATCTACGTGACCATTTAGTCAGGGCCGATATTGGTCCCGGTCGCCCACCCAAACATCAACGTTTTCTTTTGAATCCCAAATTTGGCACGTTCCCCTGTTTACAATGCATGCGGTGCAATAACATATTGAAAGGCAGCGTTTTTCATCATCCCCACACAGGCAAAAGATATGATATTAAGGGGTATTTCACCTGTAACACAAGTTTTGTTATCTAAGCACCAAGAGAAAAATGAAACAAATAGGTCATAGATTGAATGAATAAAACTTGTATTTTTATTAATAGTCAAAGTACAAAAAAGAAATATATAGTAACATATATTTGTGACAGATGCATGCAGGAAAAACACCCAGGCGTCAAAGGGCACCATACCATAAAGGCAAACTCCAATTACATCTCAGTAATAAAGGAGAAACATTCTCCCTAAAGTGCCAGTGCATATATAAGAATACATAGAGAAGGGCAAGTGTCCCACAGTGGTGGCGCTGTACCAATAATTGTGCCGATACCAATATTAGGCTGAAACAGAGCCTGAAAACAGAGGTAAACTTACCCTAAACAGAGTTTGCTGGAGGGGTGCCCTAGGCCAGGTAGCGTCTAGCCCCGACGCGCGTTTCGCATGCTATACAGCACCGCTTCCTCAAGGGGAATGTATAAATGTGCACAGAAGGACCTTTAAGAAGCATGTGACGAAGATGGTGGTGTCTAGATGGGC
>JARQOD010000004.1:392467091-392548030 GCA_033576555.1 Oophaga sylvatica
CGTCTTGTGCTTGGGTGGATGAAAATACTTGAGACAAGGTTGATAAAAAAAGTCTTGTATTGCTTCATAAAATTGCAAAAAAACCCAGGTTGCAAACACAGAACAGGAGACCAGCAGGCCAAAAATTTAAGCCAGCATAACTCTCCACAAAATTCAGATCTTCCTTTACCGCAAGCCATGCAAAGGGGATCTAAAGAGCAATTCAGAGCCAAAAAACTTCATGTTCCTCGGAAGGGGGAACAAGGTCCAAGGCTTCAAGTCGAACACAGGTTCACTGCGGCTAATTCAAAAGATTCCCGGGGTGTGGTTTTTTAAGAAGCAAAAAGGGGGAATCAGGGGGGGAACATGCAAGCTGGAAAACTCCATTTTGACGAGGGCAAATGCTGCAGCAAAACAGAAAAAAAAAATGGCCGCGAACAAACTGATTTCGAAACAGATAACAAACCTTACGTCTGAGCTTTTTTCGGTTTTGGGGTTATTTGTACGATGACCAAAAAGCATAAAAAACTGAAAAAGCCTTGTTGGTTTTAAAAGGGGTTTTGTGACGCTGAGTTATATTCAATTTTCCATAGTGGGCGTCCTGACCAAGTGGAATGACGACGCTTTGGGGCCCTTTTCGGGGGTTTCTGTCAAAAAATGTAAAGGTTTTTAGGGGGGGGATTCCGCCCCCCTGGCTAATGTTCATGTCTTAGCGATTCAAATTAAAAACTTTGGGGCCCCGTGAGGGAGAAGTATGCGTGGAAAGGTTGCCTTGAACCTGCCGAATCCATGCAGTTGATAGGGGGTGTCTGGGGCACAGCTCAGGTTTCGAAAGCGCAATGGGTTTTTTTTACTTGGTAAGCCCTCGCTATTTCAGCTCCCTAACGGGAAGACTTTTGCACGCTCAGTTGCTTGGGTAGGGTTAACAAGTTTTTTTTTAATGTCATCTGAATCTCCTGTCCCATTTTCTGCTCAGCTTTTATGATTCTGGAGCGCTATTAACCTGATGATTTTGATTTTGCTAAACTTTGGGGGGTTTCCCTTTACCCCACAAATCTTTCCCCCCTACGGGGATCGATTCCCCCCCTTTGGCTGAGAATAAACCTCAGTTCTCTACTCGGTGATAAGGGGGTTTAAAAAACTGATCATAAAAGTGCTGCCATTTTGGTTCTGTTTTATTGCATGATATTATCGTCGGGTTTCCCTTGTTACAGTTCAAAACCCCTTTTTTGGATTGGAAATCTGTGTCTTCCAGTTGGGGCTGCCAATGTTTAAACCAAACTCCTGTTTTTTCCCCCTCCCCCCAGCCAGGATGTTCCTGACTTTTGATTGTTTTTCTATGTATTTAGCGAAAGTAAATCTGATCCTTGCCCCCCATAGGGTAACCCCCCTATTGAATTAGTCCCGGGGTAGTAAATCCCTAAAGGTCCCTTTTTAACTTGTCTGTACCTGAACTGACGCAGGGGGTTTATATAAGGAGTCTTTGGGAAAAAAGGGTCATTCAACCTCCCTTCACCCTTAGGTGGGTTTTTTCTTTGGGCCAAAAAGGAGGTTCATTAAGGCCGGTATTGATTACGTCTTTTGCAATATTGGGAAAAAATTCAATACCCTTACCCTTGTTTCTGCCTTTTTCCGGGTGAAAAACGCTACTTAGTTTACCAAGCTTAAACCTGGGGGGGGTTTTAAAACCTTACGCATTAAGCACGGGGATAATGGAAGACGGCATTAATCCCCGGGGGGGCTTTTTGAGAACCTTTTTGACCCCCTTGGGGGGCCAAAAATGCTCCTTCTTTTTTCCAGCCTTCATGAAGTTTTTTTCAGGGATTTTGGGATAAATTCTGATTGTTTTTTTGGGGTGATATCTTGATTTTTCTAATGACTGGGCTTCTGTGAAAAATGTTCGAACTGTATTCCCCATTTTGAGAGAGAATGCCTGTATGTGAAAAAGGGTCAAATGTCTTTTTGGCGTACAAGGGGCCATTTCGGATTTTTTTTGTCCCCCCCTTTTATTGAAATGGACCCGTCAATGTTTTTGGCCTCGTGATTGGGTTTTCCCAAACCACTTTTAAAAGGTCTTTTAAAAATTTTTGGGGTTTTTCCCCAAATTTTTTTTGAAATTTTTTTGGTAATTTCTCGGGGTTTTTTAAAACCTTAATATTTTTCCAAAAAGGGTTTGATGGGTGAATTGGCCCCCCCGAGGGGCCCTCTTGCATTTCGGAACAAAAAGAGAATCATTCTGCTCCCCTTCTATGGCAGCCTGATGTTTCTCGGCCATTAGGAGGTTGATGCCTCGAAATTGGGGCAGGGCCGTTTTGTCCCAAAAAATCCAGAGACCTCAAAAATAACCTTGTCCCCTTTTTTCTCAAAAATTTTCTCCTACTGAACTAATTATGACGTGGGTAATGGGGGGTTTTTGGGGCCCGAAGGGGGTTTTTTTGAAAGTGGAAAATTGGGTGGGGAGCCAAAACGGGGGGTCCTTACTGACCATAAGAATTGGGGTTTTTCTGGAATTGGGGAAGGACTAAAACCTAACGGCCAGGGGGGCTTGTTTTTCCCCTTTTTAAATTTTTTTTTCCTTTACCTGGGATAAAATTTTTAAGGGGGATGCCCTCCGGGAGTTTTGTGGACTCCCCTGAGTTATCTGCCCCTTTTTATTTTAAAAAAAGGGTTTTAGTTTTTTCCGCCATCTCCCCTAATTTAGATTGCTCTTTGGGGGGGTTTAGGGGATTGGCCGAGCGTTGCCCTGTTGGAAAATTGTTTGTCCCGGCCGGGGGAAAAAAAATGGATGTTGAGATTCTTGTTCCGCGTTGGCTGGGCATCCCGGGAAATTTTTTTGGACAAGACTTTTTAGGGGGGCCTTTTGGTGGCCTACTTTGTCTTGTGTGTCAGGGAATTTGTGCAGTCCTGCGGGACTTGCTCCGCTCCAAGCCTTGCCTCGCTCTAGTGGTTTGTTGATGCCTTTTCCTGTGCCCAAGAGACCTGGCCCATACCTATGGATTTCATTTCCGCCCTTTCCCTGTTTCCAGAGAAGACCCCATTGGGTGATTTGTGATAGGTTTCTAAGATGATAACTTGTGCCATTACCTAAGTTGCCTTCCTCCTTGAATTGGTGCCGTTGTTCCTTCAGCACGTGTTCGTTTACAGGGCATTCCTGAAACTTGTGTCTGACAGAGGAGTCCAGTTTTTTTCCAGATTTTGGGGGACTTTTGTTCTAAACTGGGTGTTCAATTGTCTTTCTCCTCGGCTTTTCATCCCAGACCAAGGGTCAACTGAGAAAAACAAAACCAACATTGGAGACTTATTAAGAATGCTTTGTGTCTGCTGATCGGATGACTGGTCTCTTTTTGCCTTTGGCTGATTTGCTTTTAAAATAATAGGGGAGCTCTGTCACTTTAAATTCCCGTTTTTCTGTTTCGGGTTTCACCCCGATTTTCTTCAGGCAGACGAGGCTTCTTCTTCCAGGTGTTGACCCTGGTTGGACGTATCAACAGATTTGGGACCAGGTATGGAGAGGTTGTCCCTCTCTCGGGAAGGCCCAGGTTGCTAACCGGCATAGGACTGATGGCCTCGGTTTAAAGTGGGTGATTGGCCCGGTTTGTCCTCAAAAAATATTCCTATGAGGTAGCACCCTCCTAAATTTAAGCCTTTTCATTGGACCATATAAAATCATGAGATTCTTAATCCTGTTTCTTTTTTTTGTTCTTCCAGGGACATTTGATCCATAACGTGTTCCACAAGTCCTTGTTGAAGGTTTTTTTGAGCAGTGGTTTCCTGCTGCGTGCCTCCTGACCCTGTTTTGGTTGAGGGCAATCGGAGTTGTTGTTGAGAAAATATTAGATTCTCGTTTTTTAGACCGGAAACTCCATATTTGGTTAAGTGGAGGGTTATGGTTCAGGAAGACAATTTTGGTGTTTGCTTCGGACACCCAGCAAGGAGACTCATCCGTGCGTACCATAGAATCATCCTGACCGACCTGGTTCCCTCAAATGGGGGTTCGGTGACCCCTCCTCAAGGGGGGGGTACTGTTTGTGGTGGGTTTGGGGATGGTTCTGAGCAAGAGGCTCCCTCGGTGGTTACAACGGTGCGGTCTGTCCAGTGAAGATTTGGAAATTGTGAGGATGGGAATCAGGTGTTACTGATGTCTTATATAAGGGAGTCCCCTTTCCCCCTCAGGGTTGCGGTGTTCAATTGTTCTGGTCTGACTCCTTGATTCCTGTTTCCTTGTAGCCTGCTGTGTCTGTCTGCATCTCCTGCAACAGATAAGACATTTTCTTCTTTTTGTTTTTGTGTTGATTTTTGCATTTTGTCCTGCACTTCTGTGGGGGCCTTCAGGGCCCCCTCCGGGCTTTTGCCCTCTCATTTAGTTCGCCACTAAAATGTTTGACCTTTGCTTTTTCCAGTTTTTCAGTGGGCTGCGTTTGATTTTGTTACACCAGAGAACTAATTTAGGGGGTAGAGGTCGTGTATCTCAGGTGTTTTTGAAATTAGTAAGTTGGTGTTTTTTCAGGGTTTTCTGGATGCAGTAAGTCCCTTCCTATCCTTTTCTTTATTAGTTTGGGCCCCAACGTTTTGCTCATACTATTTTCTGTCTGGTCTGTATTTTTTTCTTGTCTAACCGCCATTACATGTTTGGGGGCTTTCTATTATCTTTGGGGTTCTGCCCGGGCAGATAGCTTTCATTTCTATTTTGGTGTAGTTAGTTTCTCAGGCGTGACGGGCGTCTAGGACCCAACGTAGGAACGCTCCAAGGCTGCCTCTAGTTTTGTGGGTTAGTCAGGGTACTGCAATCTCTAGATCCAACTGCTTGGGTATTGCCTTTTTTGCCGCACTCCTCACTACCGAAACATAAAACACCTGACATTCACAAAGCAAATTCAGGTCACACACATCCAGTCCACATGGAACACGGGACAGGTGTGGCTGCTCTCATTGAATAAAAGTCTTGTACAGGAAAAACATCCCCGCCTCTCCCACAGGGAGAAACAATTTTTTTTTCAATGATCCCCTCTCAAGAGCCACAGGGGGCACACCCTCTCCTTTTTTTTTCTAGTCCCTTTTCTTTCTTCTTCCAGACTTTTCTCCTCTTTCCTCCTGCCTCCCTCTCTATCCTTCTTTCCCCTCCCCTCACATCTCTGACACATCATTTTCTTCCTCTTCCTTATTCTTCCTCTCCACTCTCAAATTTCTTATCTTCTTCACTTCTCCCCCTCCATCTTTCTCCTTCTCTCTCCTCCATATTCTCCCTTTTCCCCTTCCACTCTTCTCTCCTCCCCTCCTTCATTCTCCCTTTCCCCTTCTTCACCCCCCTAACCTCCTCCCCACTCCCCCCCCCTCCATCTCTCTCCCCTCCTCTTTCTCTCGCTCCTCCCTCACACTTCCTTTCTCTTCCTCCTTTTTTTACTTCTTTTCAACGGGGGAACGCCCAATCAAAGCAATGTGGTGTCCCTGTTTTTCATGCCTCCAGCCAGGGGACCCTGTCTACCCAAGCACATTAAACAGCCATCATTATATCAGGAAAGAAAGGCAAATTCCCTAACAAAACGCTGCATGTAGCCCCCGACACAACAATACAGAGCCCAAAGCCGTGGCTTCACAGGGGGGAAGTATAGTAAAAGAACAAATGAGGAACCTCATGCCGACAGGGCTGCCAGCATGGAACCTTACACTGATCCACCGCAGTCTCACAAGGGAAGGGGGAAAAACAACATGCAGAAAGCAACTTTTAAGCCCAAACCACCCAGTTTATGAAAAAAATACACCTGCCTTCTTACTGATGAAGATAAAGATGCAAAGTCCTTTTTTGAGCGATGAAAATAAAAAATTCGGCAACGGCCGTTTTAGCCTATCGCCTTTCAAAAATTCGTTTCGAATTTTCGTCAATCGAATACCGGAAGGGGATTTGTCACTGTCACGTCCGTGTCTGGGTCGGGTATGTCATGCATGTCGCCGGGGGTCGCAGGAGTCGGGGGCACTTCCTTTTGCAAAGTCCCGGCGGCCCTTCCTGGACGCTTCGGGGCCGCCATCTCTTCCCCCGGCGGTCACAGCTTTTTTTCTCGCGATAATGCAGTGACTGGGGGAATCCCGCCGTAAAGCAGTCCCCCGATGACGCACCGCGGGGAAGCAGGTAATCATGTGTTTCGCCGGGAGGGGGCTCCCCCGTCATTCGATGAGCAGACTGGATCGTCGGGGAGTGTTATGGACGCGTCGGACAGGGGGTTTTTCTTTGGGGTTTTTTTTTTTTTTTTTTTTACGAGTCGATGGCGTCGCAGGAATGAAGACAATAAAAGAAAAAAAAAGTTTTTTTGTCTCTTTTATTTCATTAAAATACTTTTTTTTTGTTTTTTTTTTTTTTTTTATGTTTTTAATAACTTTGGGATTAATAAGGATCGGTGTTATTGACACCTCTCCTTTAACCCGGGCTTTTTGTCACCGTGCTCAACGTGATTTTAACCCCTTAATTACCCCGCTTGCCACCGCTGGGGGCAAGTGGGAAGACCGGGGTAAAGTGCCACAATTGGCCATCTTTTGAGCCCCAAATTTGGGGGCTGCGTACCGGTATTATCGGCTTTGGGGCCAAAAAAATCCATGGGCCTTGACAGCTTTTAATACCAGGCCCACATCTGTTTTTTTATTGGGGGTTAAAAAAAAGGGGGGGACCCCCCCGGTTTTTTTTTTTTAAAAGGATCCCTATTTTTTTTAAACCCCACCAAAAGCTAGCAGACTGCGTGGCCGGGTATATCAGCTTGCAAGGCCATGGATATTGGATCCTTACCAGCCAAAAAACCGGCCTCCGGTCGCTTCTTGGGGGGTTAAACAAAAATAGGGGGGACCCCACCCAAATTTTTTTTTCGGGGGATCCCCTACTTTTTTTAAAACCAGTTCCCAAAGTCACTGTTGGTCCCTGGCTGACCTGAAGAAAAAGTGAAAGCAATCAATTAATTTTTTCCCACTTCCCCCCCTGTCACCGGAAGAACCATTTTTTTGGGGGTTTATTGTGGGCTGCAGCATTAGTGGGTCCCGCGTAAACATTAACCTTTCTAAGGAACACCGGGGACCTGACTGACATCGATGGAAGAATAATTTTGCTTTTTATTTTATTTTTATTACAGGAAAGGTTTTAGCAGGAAAATAAAATTGGGGCAAAAACTGTGTGATTTTTCATTAAACTTTTTTTATTAAGTGTGTGTGTTTGATTTTTCTTTCATACAATAGGATAAAAATTGAAGTTGTCTATTGACAGCTCTAATTATTAACCGGCTTAAAGTGACCTTTCTTTTGCAAGGTCTTTTAAAACCCCTTTTTCCCTTCCCCACCGCTAAGGGCAATGGGAATAGACGGGCAAAGTGCCAGAAAGGCAAATAAATTAAGATTTGCCCTTTCGGGGTTCTGGGGGGATGTTTACCGGGGGGGGGGCCAAAAATAAGGTCTCTCTCTGGGCTATTTTTATCTGCCCCCACCACGGCTTGTCTGTCGGTTCGAAATGGGGGGAGCCCCCCTTTTTTTTTTAGTATTTTACACCTCATAATTTATATATAAATATGTCTTAAATTTGTGACACATATATATATTTAATTTTAGTTCATAACTCTAATGTATAATTCCCTAATTCAATTGCCGGTTTTGTGAAAATCGAACCCGACATGAAATGACATTGGTTTACTAATTAACCATGCTTTTCTGTAGTTTGATATTGATTTGCACCAAAAAAATACATGATGAAAGGTTTCCCATAAAAAATATCGCTAACGGGATCGCTAAAAAAAGTCAATTTAGGATCCCTTTGGAAATGTTAGTGCGGCAGTTCCAGCGCGGCTTCCGCTGTTCTCGCTCGTCGCTGAATCGTTCCGGACCCTATTTTCTTCGGCGCTCCCCCTGGGTAATACTTATCGCTGTTGGCACCTTTTCTTTCGATTTAGCGGGGCTTTTTTAAAGCTAAAGCGTTAAGAAGATCGCTAACGGCATAGCGCGTTAACTATCGCTAAATTGGGGCCCATTAGCGATATAGAAACAAACCCCTAGCGATCGCATTGTATCGTGTTTCGTATCGCTAGGGGATGTTTTTTTGTGGAGTACCTAAGTGTGAAAATTTCACACCTTTTGGGGGTTATTAAAGGGGAAATCGAGCAAAAAGTCCTTTTTTTTTTCAACAATTTAACCCCCAATTAACCCCACGGTGTGAAATTTTGCACACAAGACGATGAAGTTTTTTGCAAATCAGATTGCAAACGCATGAAAAGAAGGGGTTTAAACCCCATGTACACCAAATGCTTTCCCCTGCCCCGGGGCTTTTCTTTTCACAGAAGTGGGTTTTTCCCGGCAATTTAATCAAGGATTTTTACAGTAAAGTGTAAAAACTAACATTATGTATAATTTTTGTCAAATGTTTTTTAATTATATATAATTTAATATATAATATATATATATAATGATTCTATTTGTGTATATTTAGTTTTACGGGAAATAAAGGGTTTTTTTAGTTGCGTATTTTGTTCCCATAGACACATGGGACCCGTATCGAAATGGGATATCGCCGATATTAGTATATCGGCGAATACAATTTCGTACGATATTTTTAGATACAGCAATATCGCTCAAACACAAAAAGTCACACATGCTGCCCAATACTGGGAAGAAAACACACAAGCACCAATAGAGCGGGACAGGTAGAGGCCCATCCTATTACCCCTCACCCAAGCCAGGTGATCATATGTGCCAGCCCAGGGATACACCCATGCCATTTTGCCAAAAAAGCGCAATCCAGCGAACGTATGCAGCAGCCTGGATTGATCTCTGGACCGTAATGGAAATAAAAGCGGTGATCATTTGGCCAATTATGAGAAACACTTCAACCCTCCAACAGGTTAGATGCGTATGCCTGGGAGAAGGACAAAGCTATTGGCAACTCAAGAATGGGCCAAAAGCAGACGACGGGAAAACTCTCACCCTACTGAATGAGTCAAGACAAGACAAGTCGTGGGGGAAGTTCCAGCAGAGTGATGCAAGTGTTTAAAGATTTGGGCCCATTACCCATGTTCAGACACACAGAGGATGTTGGCACAGGCTTTTGTGCATGGACTGAGAGAACCAATCAGAAAACCCTGGTAGTAGCCAGGCCTGAGTAACGTCAATAGCAATGGATACCCTGCCGAAATACAAAAAGGATTGATCCCCCGGGCAAAGGGTGTCCAGTGTTACAACTGTGGCGAGTTTGGTCATTTCCGGGGTTCCGGTCAGAACACTGGCTTCGCCCAGAAAAGAAGAAACCAGAAAACAGTGAAGTACCCCGTCCATAGGACGGAGCACACCAAGTCCACAGAAACCCCACCAGTGGGACCAATATCCTGAGATGGATGGCGTAGTCAGTCTTTTCTAGTGGAACCCGCAACCTCACCTATCTATCAAATCTTCTGCGTCCTGCAGGGGGAATTGATGGTCAAGTCAGATTTTCCAGATTATGAACCCCGAGCAGTGGACTCAGCCAGAACCTCCATCTGTCCAGTTTGTTGTGTCAAAACCTGCACCTTTTCAACCTTTTGGGGATGGACTTACTGCAAAGCGAAAGCGACCAGAGTGTTCCAGGAAGGGGACCATGACACTTTCTTCACCCCTGCCCAAGAAAAACAGGAAAAAACCCCACACTGCAACCTATCACAGGAGGTGGTGGAATAGTACCAAAAACCACCCATCCCCCAGAGTCAAGATGTCTCTGACCAACTGAAGGTCTAAGTGAACCGCCTAAGAAGAGGGCCTGAGAACTTTGACATTGGCCAGGATATTCAACCCCAAGGGACCCTACTCGCTTCATGGAATGGAACACCTCATCCAGCTCCAATCCAGAGGTTCATCTTTTGCAAGCACCGGGAGGTGCCCCGAATCAACAGTTCACCCGGCCCTAGACCGGCAAAAGGCCACCAGCTCTTCAAACTTGTGCCAAAATACTGATGAGACCGAGCTGGAGAAAAAGAAACACGATGGCCCTTGCTGAAAAAAAAAGCAGCCGGTTAAGGAGAGCCCAACAAGAAGACCCCCTGTGACCAAGCAGGTGCTAACACAGGACCGTCTTGGTGGAGAACAAGAAAGCCAGCTATCGTCATTCTCATGATGTGGATCCTGTTGACGGTTGTTTTCCCGCCAGTCTGCGCCGGAGATGGGGTCCCCTGCCGCATACTGAAGGACAAGGCAAACGGGCTGCCACCCATCGGAATCAATACAGCTTTCCCCAGTGAAGAAAAAGACTGTAAACCCCACTGAGTTCAAATATGCAAGCTGGAGGGGCCCTGAAAGACTACGGTATTTAAACACCCAACAGTGCTGAACCCTCACACTCTGCTCTCAAAAGTCCCATCACCGAACGGTATTCACGGTGATAGCCTGGCCATACCTTCTTCGTTTTCCCTCCACCTGTAGGCCTGCCTTCATGCACCAGTGCAGTGCATAGGACAGTGTTACCTCAAGGTGCTCAAAACAAGCCCTTCAAGTTTCACCAAGACAATTCCTCCATCCTCGTCAACGGGTTGCCAGAATATGCAAGATCACCTTCTACAAACAGTGGTGACCTTCCTTTTGTGTGGTTGACATCGACACCTGCACAGTCCCCTTCCTTGTCTCTCCTACTCTACCGGAAGAACAGCAAAAGCAAGGTCTGGAAGAAAAAGTCCAGTGAGTCAGAAAACAAGTTACATCCCGGGACACTGTATTGCCCACCAGACGAAACACATGTAAAGACGGAAGACCACTGGGAGAAGATGGCTCCCCCAACAACTCCAAGATGCTGCAGGCCTTCCCTGGTCTAGTGTGTATTGCAGAACCTGGATCCTGATCATCAGTCCTAAAGCAGCCCTGTGTGCGCATCAACCAACCCCGTCCTTTATCAACGCAACCCCCCCCCCCCTTCTATCAGACGCAACCCATTCAGTGATTGGAAGAACTCCACAGTCTCAGCGCCAATACCAGGCCTACCGACTACGAGAAGTCTTTCCGTCTACCTGATGGAAGAAAGGGTCATGCTACTGGAGTCCTGGCATGGTTCACAGGGGAAAACGAGACTTTTAGGCGCCCCTCAGCCCGCTTGGACCAGTTCAAGAGGAGCACCCTCCTGCCTGATGGCAGTATCTGCACACACACCCCCTGGACAAGGTTGCTGAATCATCTGGACGCCACTGTAAACTCTCACTCCACATGACATCTTTTCACCAAACAACCCAATCAACAATAATCTCCCCCCGCCAGGATCTTTGTGGGCCTCTATGCCTTTGTCTCAAAATGTCACCGTCTCCAGACCTACATTTCTCATCCCGGCTACTTACCCCACTCCCAAGGGGGGATACAATATGGACTTTCCAGAACAAAATTTACAGAATTTTTCCTCTACTTGGATGGCTCCGATTTGCAGATGATGAAGAAGTTTCCACACAGGAAGTGCAGTGACCAGCAATCAAGAAATCCTGTGGTCCAGAAGTCTGTCACCTAGCCTGTCAGCCCAGGAAGCAGAACTGATAGCGCTGACGAAGGCCTGCCAGATGGCAAAAGGCAAGACTGCAAACATCTACACCGACTACAGGTACTGCATGGCATAGCACACGACTTTGGGCCCATCTGGGCTACAAGGACTTCATCACAGCAAAATGGGACAACCGGAAGCATCATGGAGCCTTCAGGGACCTGCTGGGTGTACTCCAACTTCCAAAATGGTGGCAATTTGAAAAATCAAAGTGAATGGAAAACTGAGAACAGAAGAGGCGTGAGTAGTGTTGACGATACTGCTCGATATCAAAAATATCGGATCGGAATGGTATCGCCGATATCACTAATATCGTCGATATCCGATTCCGATACCGAAGTCCCATGTAAGTCTATGGAACAAAATATCGCAACTAAAAAAACACTTTCTTTCGTTTAAACACAAAATATACACACATAGAATACATATATATATATATTATACATGTCATTGTGACATAATATTACATATATTTATAGTTTATACACTTCTACTAGTAAAATAGACTCTGATTCAATTGCCGGGTAAACCCGTGACATACCCCTTTAGAAGTCGACGGCTCGGTGCAAAGTACCCCAAAACCTCTGGCTCTGTGCGACTCAACTTGGCGTCACGAACAGGATTCTGTAGCTCGCTATAAGCGAGTCCTGTGTGCCTGAATTGAACTGTTTTTGTGCTTGAGAATTGCTAAAATCATCAGAGAATGTATTTGCCATTTTTTCGCCATATCTGCGTCACGACGAGGCACTGGTGAGAAGAAGGGCGTGCTCTTCGTGGGTGTACACTCACTCAGTGGCGCGAAAAACGATGGCCGACCACTCTAAATGGTACGCAATGTAAGATCGTGCCCCACAGCTCTTGAGTTCCGCCTCCCATCCTCCTCAGTGTGCGGAAACTAACACGAAGGTCCCGCCTCACTACAAAAGAGGGGCTCCTCCAGATGCTAATACACATGTGACTTGGCAGAGATGGCTAATGGACACGAGCAGAAGTGTGAAGGGATGGAGCAGTCAGAGCTCTCCCCCCACGGAAGCGACCCGATCGCCACGGAACCCACCGTTGGGCACCCGGCCTGGAAACCCTCCTACGCTGCAAGAAGCGGAGGATACCCTAAGAGGCCTGGCCCGGCACCGGGAGGAGGTCGCCAGGATCGGAAGCCAGCTGGCGTGCCCTAAAACTAAACTTGGAGCGGCGCCAATCCCTCTTACCTGAAGTGTCTGTACCGGAAGGTGAGGCACCCGTTCTAGTAGAGGAGTCCGTGCGGGCATCCCAGCCCTTGCAATGTGATCCGGTTGACGTTGTCGCAGTGGAGGCACCCGTTCCTGCAAAAAACGCTGCACCGGCAGCACCCCAGATCCCGCTGTCTGCCCCCGTCGCTGAGACAGAAGAAGCGACACCCGTCCTCATGGAGGAGGCCGCGCAGGCACCAGAGGTCTACCTGTCTGTACCGGAGCCCCGACTGTCATCTGTTCCAGAGCGGCTGCTTCCTCCGCAGGTGAGCCCGCCAGGACTGTCGGGCGCCAGGAGAGCTGCCGCAAACCGGCATCGTAAGCTGCAGTTTGATGGTGGAGACATGGAGATGCTGGTGGAGGAAATTACAACCGGCGTCAGGAGGAAGAGTGTAGACGTCGGAGAGAGAAGCCGAGCGACAAAGGGAGCAGCGCGAATCCCAGAAGCTTCACCAACGTCACATCGAGAAGGACCGGGCAGATAAGGACCGGATGAGAAAAGATAAAAGTACGGTGAGGGAGCCGCGGCGTAAGGGTGCAGTACGGAGCTTTAAATTGAAAGCTGGTTGGGGCTTCATCCAGGAGCCTGGACTTTATTTAGAAGTGTTTGTGACCCGGCGGGACGTGGAGACTCACCTCCCAGAAGGACACCCGGGGAGGGACCTGTTGCCAGGAGACTTGGTAACTTACACCCGACACTGGGGTTACAATGGATGGTATTGCCCTAAATGTCACCAGGTGCGACCCCTGGTCCCCAGAGTGTCAGGAACCTGTGAGACCATCGGAGCCTTCAGCCTCCCACATCCAGGCCTCTGCACAAGTGCCCACCCCACGCCGTAAATCTCCCAGCCTCCCTCAGTGGTCTCCTCAGCAGCCCCAGCTATGGACATGATAATGATAGCTGGCCCGTACCCGGCGCCTGTTAGGCCCCCTGGGGTTCGTTTAGTCCGGGACATAGGGCTCCAGACCCGGAGGGAGATGAAAGAGGTGGCCACACAGACACAGATAGCGGGTCACGACTTGACTGTACAGGCCACACGCGTCATCAGGTCCTGGTGGTCCTTGGAGTCTCGGATGGTTGGCAAGCATCAGAAGAGTACCAGGTGGTACCTGGAACACCCCTGCCAAAGAATTATAAATAACCCGGACAGGGTCCCTGTATGTAAATAGTTAAATTGTTGATGTACCCGGACGGGTGAATGTTCATAAAAAAGTTTTTTAAATTATAAAAAAAAAACAACAACAGTTTTCATTACTTTTATTACAGTTTCATCCTGCGACGCCATCGATCTCCTGTAAAAAAATGAAAAAAAAAAACAGCAGTATACCACCTGTCCGACGCAGTCCATAGCAACGAGTGTCCCACGACGATCCAGCTCTGCTACATCAGAATGACATCAGAGGCAGGCAGGAGAGCCTGTCATTTCCCGGCGCAGCACAGCTGATTACCTGCTTCCCCGGCGGTGACGTTATCGGACTGGTTTACGGCCGGGATTACCCTGCAGTCACTGCAGTTATCGCGAAAAACTGCATGTGACCGCCAGGGAGAAGATAATGGCGGCCATCAAGCAGTCCAGGACTGCCGCCGGAGATCTTCTGCCAGGTAAGTGCCGCTGACTCCTGACAGACCCGACCGACGGACACTCACTGACAGTGACAAATCCGATTCCGGTATCCGATTATGACGAAAATATCGGTACTCGGAATCGAAAGCCCGATACAGCTAATATCGGCCGATACCCGATATTTGCAGTATCGTATCGCTCAACACTAGGCGTGAGGCAATAACATGGCGGACATGGCAGCCAAAGAAGCGGCCAAAGGAAGACAACATGGAGAAGTGGGAGAGGTCGTAGAGCCGGACGGCTACTACATGACGACTGAAGACAAGAAACCTGACAAAAAGATGTCCTGGGATCTCCTCAAGAAGTTGCAAGACCAAGCTCCAAAAGGAGAAGAAGAGCTGAATGCGAAAAAAGCAACACGTGAAGAAGGAAGGCTATCAATAATGGACTTCAAACTCTGCCTACCACAAAGTATGCACCCTATGGTGGTCCAATGGGCACATGGACCCACACCCACATATCAAAGACACAGATGAATGATCTGATTGGTGTTTACTGTTTCGCTTCAGGGATCTCCACCCTAACAGCCAAATTCACCAGCAGCTGTCTGACCTGCGGCAAATGCAAGCCTGGACGTATGGAAGAAAGTCCCCCTCACCTCATCTGGAAAGACCACTCTACCAGCTTCAAAGGATCCAGATAGACCACATCCAGATATCGCCAAGTGAAGGATTCAAATACGCCATTGTGGTCAAAGAAGTATTTTCAAGATGAATAGAAGCGTTCCAAGTCAGCAAAGACTACTGTAAAGCAGCTACTTTCGGAAAATAGTGTGCAGATACGGGGTTCCAGAAATGATAGAAAGTGATCAGGGACCCGCATTCACAGCAATTCTGACACACGAGACCCGATTAGCAGTAGGGTCCGACCTAGGCCTACACACTCCTTACCACCCCCAGAGCAGCGGGAAGGTAGAAATACTGAACGGAACACTTAAGAATAGGATGCTGAAAATTGCCCAAGAGACACGCAAACCATGGCATGACACACTCCCAATTGCCTCACAGTAAACCCCCAAATGAATAAGTTCCTCTCCTGGCTGACAGGAGAGGAAGTGGAAAGCTTAATTGATTGCTTTCCACTTTCACTTCAGGTCAGCCAGGGACACAATCAGTGACGTCAGAGGGAACTGGTTAACAAAAATAGGGGATCCCCTCGAAAAAAATTGGCGTGGGGTCCCCCCTATTTTTGTTAACCAGCCAGATGAAGCAGACCGCTGAGGCCTGGATTTTCAGGCGGGTTAAGGACCAAGATCCATGGACCTTGCCAGCCTGATAATACCAGGCCACAGCAGTCTGCTATCTTGGCTGGTTAACAAAAATAGGGGATCCCCTCAAAAAAAAGGCGTGGGGTCCCCCTATTTTTGTTAACCAGCCAGTAAAGCAGACGCTGAGGCCTGGTATTTCAAAGACTGTAAGGATCCAAATATTTGGCCTGCAAGCCTGAAATACCAGGCTACAGCAGCTCCACTTGGCGGAACAAAAATAGGGGATCCCCTCGAAAAAAAAACGGCGTAGGGGTCCCCCTATTTTTGTTAACCAGCCAAGTAAAATGCAGACTGCTGCGGCCTGGTATTAAAAGACTGTCAAGGCCCATGGATTTTGGCCCTCAACAGCCTGAAAATACCAGGCTACAGCAGCCCCACATTTGGCGCATCAAAAGATGTGCCAATTGTGGCACTTTACCGGCTCTTCCCACTTGCCCTGTAGCGGTGGCAAGCGGGGTAATAAGGGGTTAATGTCACCGTTGATTGCACAGTGACAATAAGCCCGGTTAATAATGGAGAGGTGTCAATAAGACACCGATCCATTATTAATCCCAAAGTTATTAAATGCATAAAAAAAAACAAAGCAAGAACAAAGTATTTTAATGAAATAAAAGAGACAACACACTTTTCATTTCTTTTATTGTACTCTCATTCCTGCGACGCCATCGATCTCCTGTAAAAAAAGAAAAAAAACAAACCAACAGTATACCACCTGTCCGACGCAGTCCATAGTAACGACAGTCCCACGACGATCCAGCTCTGCTACATCGCAATGACAGGCAGAGCCTGTCATCGCGACGCAGCACAGCTGATTACCTGCTTCCCCGGCGGTGACGTCATCGGACTGACTGCTTTACGGCCGGGATTACCCAGCAGTCACTGCAGTTATCGCGAGAAACTGCATGTGACCGCCGGGGAGAAGAGGATGGCGGCCATGAAGCAGTCCAGGCCGTGACCGCCGGAGATCTTCTGCCAGGTAAGTGCCGCTGACTCCTGACAGACCCGACCGACGGACACTGACAGTGACAGACCCGACCGACGGACACTGACAGTGACAGTGACAAATCCGATTCCGGTATTCGATAAGACGAAAATATCGAAACGAATTATCGAAATGCCGATAGAGCTAATATCGGCCGATAGCCGATATTTGCATTATCCTATCGCTCAACACTACTATGGAGGAAATACAACAAACGGTGGATTCCGATCACCAACTTCAGTTAGTTATAGAGACTGTTCGATCTAAAAATTGGAGCAATTTTCTTGCTGAAGCCCGCCTCCAAACACCGGATCAAACAACCTACTTGACAGCCTTCTTTAATGCACGACATGATCTCTCCGTGTCTGATTCAAATCTACTGTTGCATAACAATCGGCTGCTGATACCCCAGAAACTTCAAAGCAGAGTACTGGATCTGGCCCAGAGGCTCATCAAGGGGTGGTGAAAACAAAGCAATTACTGAGAGAGAAAGTCTGGTTTCCAGGACTAGACAAAAAAGTAGAGGCACTCATTGAAAATTGCATACCTTGCCAAGCAACTACAATTGACCATAGACGTGCACCCTTACAAATGACACCCCTGCCAGAGGGCCCGTGGTCTGCTGTTAGTGTTGATTTCTGTGTTTTACCGGATCACTCCTATCTGCTGGTTGTCATGGATGACTTTTCGAGGTTCCCAGTCATTGAACATGTTTCGACAACCTCTGCCAGGGCTGTTATACCAAAATTAGACAAGATCTTCTCGGCATATGGCATACCGGAAACAGTGAAGTCCGACAATGGACCACCTTTTAATAGCACAGACTTTCGATCATTCGCAACCTATCTTGGTTTCACTCACAGGAAAATAACTCCTTACTGGCCTCAGGCCAATGGTGAAGTGGAACGGTTCATGCAATCAATCAACAAAACTTTGAGGATCGCTACCATGGAGCACAAGGATTTACAGCAAGAGTTACACAGATTTCTTAGACAGTACAGAGCTACACACCATTCTACTACTGGGATACCACCTGCCACTGCGCTGTTCAACAGGCCTATGCGTGTCAAACTTCCGAGCGTTCCGCAGAGCCCTGTTCAAACCCCATTTGCTACTAAGGATGCCATATCCAAACAGAAGATGAAGAGGTATGCAGATAAGAGCAGTCATCGTTGCAAGCCACCGGAAGTATTGGTGGGAGATTGGGTCCTGGTAAAAAGGCTAAGACCTAGAGACAAGTTTGCATCACAATACTATCCTGAACCCTTTCAGGTCACACAAGTCAAAGGCACCATGGTTACTGCTCAAGATCACGGTCGCCAGGTCACAAGGAACGTGTCCCATTTTAAAAAACTTTGCAACTATGTCCCAGAAACAGACGAGGCAGATAGCGATGACGTCCTGCCGGATCCCCAGAGCTCAGCAGTTCCAAGGGAGGATACCTCAGGGGACTCAGAAAGTTCATCTGGGACTGTGATGTCTCACCGCTATCCAGCGAGGGCAAATCATAGACCGCCAGCCCACCTCTTGGACTATGTTCTGCAGTAAAAAGAAAAAAAAAAAAAAATCCTTCGTTCTAATGTGAACTTTTGGACCGTTATCCAGTTATAATGTTGTTTTGTTTGGTGAGAAGAGGAGAGATGTGATGTTGTTACTATATCTGTGATTGCTTGCTGTTATCCTTGTTTCAGTTTCTCCCTAGTAACAATGATGTAATGGGGAGGAGGAGACAAGGCAGGAGCAGGAAGTCCTGGGTAAGGGGAGCAGGAGAGAGGAACGAAAATAAAGTATGGCTGTTTAAACCTACCATCCAGCATCTATGTGTGGCCTTCTGGAGTTCCCTTCATCTGCACAACAACACTACAATTATTATTACTAGTCATTCAGAGTAAAGGCATGTATTAAAGTGTTGAATAGCTGTTTAGGGTTGTGAGACAGGGAGGATATGAGAGATGATAAGTAGGTTTGTTTTGCTGTGGCGAGTGTGGCCTTGAAAGTAGTGAGGGACTGTTTGAATGCGATGAAGTCCTCGTTGGATTTTGATCTTTTCCATCTCCACTCAGCACACTAGAAGCCCGCCTCAGTTCTTTGGTCAGGCTGGTGTGCAGGGTTCCCTGTTGATTTTGCGAGCTTTGGTATGTGTGAGAGGGGCGACCGATTCAAGATCTGCAGCTATTGTGGTGTTATATAAAGCAGCAGCAGCATCCACATTGTGTAGGGAACTTATGTCTGTAAGAGGGAGAAGGGATTCAGAGAGTGAGTGTAGATCAGGTGTTTGAGATTTCTGCAAGGGTGTGCAAGTTTGTGGGGTGTGGACCTGGAAAGGTAAGGGAAGAGAATGTGAGTTAAGTTGTGGTCAGAAAGAGATAGAGGTTAGTTGGAGAGATTAGAAAGGGAGCAGAGGCAGGTGAAGATGAGGTCCAGTGTGTGGCCATCTTTGTGAGTGGCTGCAGAAGACCATTGACCGAGGCCGAAGGAGGAAGTGAGAGATACAAGTTTAGCAACAGCTGAGTGGGATGTGTCAATGGGTATGTTGAAGCCACTCATGATGATAGTGGGGATGTCAGCGGAGAGGAAATGGAGTAGCCAGGTGGTGAAGTGGTCGAAGAAAGTGGTGGCTGGCCTGGGGGTGGTAAATGACAGCCAATTGAAGGTTTGTGGGGAGTAGATGCATACAGAGGGCACCGTAAAGGAAGGGAGGGTAACCAAATGTGGAAGTGGGATGTGGATGAAGGAGCAGTTATCTGACAGGAGAAAACCAACTCCTCCGCCATGCTTGCTGCTGGGGCGGGGGGTGTGGGAAAGGTGGAATCCACCATATGAAAGTGCAGCAGGAGAGGCTGTGTCAGAGGGACTGAGCCAGGTTTCGGTGTTTGCAAGGAAGGAAAGTTTGTTAGTAATGAAAAGATCATGGATGTAGGAAAGTTTGTTGCAGACAGAACGAGCATTCCATAGAGCTCCTGTTAGTGGGACTGGGGAAGCTGGGGCTGGGTGAATGGGTATAAGATTAGAGAGGTTACGGAAATTTGTGATATATCGTGGATGGGAGGTAGAAATGACTGTGGGGATGTGGTGAGGAGGACCAGTATTTGAAGAAATATGACCGACAGTGAGGAGGAGCAGAAAAAGTGATAGTAGGCAGGAGCAGGAGAGGGCATGGGAGGGCTGTCTGTGTTTGTCATTTACTAGCAGTGCATATATGGGCCTTTTCCATTACTATGAACTTTACCGCTGTGTCTTTTTCTGCCTTTCTAAATGACATATGTATATGTTTATACTTATAATTATATTGTTATACAGCTTTAGCTGAAATCTGGTTTGGCTCTGCTCCATCTCTTTGACGTAGCAGGTCGATTTCGGGTATGACTCTGTTTATATTTACTATCATTGCACTATATGGGCCTTTTTTCATGACTATGAACGTTTGTACTTGGATTTCTTGTATATCCACATTTTTTCTACTCTTTTGCATATTCACTTTGCCTTGACATATTATGTATATACCTTTGTTCTCTTTTTGAGTAAACATGTTATCTTTTGTTTTCCATTATTGTAGTAACTGACGAAGGTCTTGTGACTGAAACGTTTTGTACCTTGTACTACTTCACTTGGATTTCATTAAAAAATCTCCACTATTGCATTTAAGTTGAGTGCCGAGTTACTTTTTCTATATTGATGGTTTGGGCACCTACTCTGGCACCACTTTTCAAGGGTTGTGCACACACTTTTCTACTAATGTGTTTGGAGCAGAGGATTGTGGAGGCACAGTTCTGAGGAAGAGGTGAGAAGGATGGGGAGGATGGAGGGAGAGATAACCAGTTCCTTACTTATTGCAGTGATTAGGGGGTTAGAAGAAAATAAAGGATTATAGGGGTGAGAGTGAAAATAAACTGAAACATTGTTTCTGTTTACATTGTTCTTCATGTTTTAGGTGCACACGTTCAGGATTATTTGTGTTTTTTTCACGTTTTTTGCGGCAAAAAATGCGTAAAAAACGCACGAATAAAGCATCCTATTAGTTAGAATGAATTCCGCAATTTTTGTGCACATGGTGCGTTTTTTTCCGTGAAAAAAACACATCTCGGAAAAAGAAGCAACATGTTCATTAATTTCGCGTAATTCTGGCATTTTTCCCGCTATATTATTGACCTAGAAAGTTCAGGAAAAAATAGTGGTAAAAACGCGCAAAATCCGTGCAAAAACGCACAAAAACCGCGCGTTTTTACCGCGAAAAAAGTCCGGTTTTGCTCAGGAAAATTCTGCACAATTCCTGAACGTGTGCACTTAAGGGTATGCCACACTGAACAATATCGCTAACGGGATCGCTAAAAAACGTCACTATTTAGCGATCCCGTTAGCGATGTTGTTCAGTGCGGCATCTGCCAGCGACGAGCTTCCTGCTGTGATCTCGCTCGTCGCTGGAATCGTTCCGGACCCTATTTTCTCGTCGGCGCTCCCGCTGGGTAAGTATATATCGCTAGTGTGGCACCTTTTCTTAGCGATTTAGCGGTACTTTTGTACCGCTAAAGTCGTTAAGAAGATCGCTAACGGCGATAGCGTCGTTAACTATATCGCTAAATGTGGCCGCACTTAGCGATATAGAAACAATCCCGCTAGCGATCGCATTAGTATGCGTCGTTATGTGATCGACAGCGGGATTGTTTAGTGTGGCAGTACCTTTAGCCTTACTGTTCTCAACATATATAATATAATTTATCAAACAGTTGTGGTCGGCTACTGCTAAATAACTTGTAAAAATAAAGTTGAAAACAGAAATAAATTGTTGCACATATTACACCTTGCAACTCTAAATAAAAGTACAGTTATCGTTGGATTAAGCATTAAGCCTGGAGGATAGGACTTTGGAGGAATCTTATTTACACAATACTAGTATAAACAGTCCTCAGTGTTTCATGTGGCCTTTAAAACCTTAATGTTCTGTGACTTCATCCATTATTTAAGATCCCAAGATGAGTTATGCTCTTCTTGTCTTCCCAGATGGCCCAGGAGCATCTGCTGCTGACATATCATTTATAACCTCAAATATTTGAAAACTGCTTTATCTCTACCTGCGATGAAGCTGTAGCCACCTGGCATTTTAGTACAGGGCATCTTCAGACTATAAAATATAACAAGGACTAGTATGTACAGCAACATAAGCAGCAAAAATCATACGTTTAAGGAGTTAAAGGTGAATTCAGTTTTTGTCACGGCATTAAACAGTATTTAATCACACTTCATATTCCTCATGTTATGTCCTATGAAGTGGGATTACACTTCAAGGGCAGGAGTCATGTCTCAATGAGGAATGTTTATATGGAAGAAGGACAGTGTGCAGTGAAGATTCAGCCAATGTTTACATTAAGTCAAGGCAAGGTTTTACTATAAGTTAGAGGATGGGTAGGGAACCTTTTTTCTGACAGGGGGCCATACAGATATTTATATAATCACTCTGGAGGGTGTACAAAATCATCAACTTGAAATTTACCCTGCTACATTTGGTCAAACATTTAATTAATTATCTGACCCCTAATGTGATGGCTGGAGTTGCTCGTCATTGGTGCAGCTGTGATGTTAGGTGGTTATGGTGATACTACTTCTAATTGCTTTTCCAGGATTGTGTTGGTCTGGAGTGCAGTCAACTCTTTGCAATGAATTTTACAAAGAACACACAGCAGTAAGTTATGAAAAATATGTAGATCACAAAACTGCATGTCACCTCACAGTGGGAGGAACACTGGGAACACTGCTCACTAGAGTTGAGCGAAACAGGTTGGTCAGATTCAAAAATCGCTGACTTTCGCCAAAGTCGGGTTTCGCCGAGCGAAACCCGACCATAGGTTGAAGTCGGCCATGCGGTCATCGACCCGAGTGCCAAAGTTTGGTTTTCCCATAATGCTTGCAGGCGCCATTTCTCAGCCAATGAGCAGGGCGCACACTGTGAGCAACGAGATGACATGGGCAGCGTCCGCCACCATCTTACAGAAGGGCATTGCAGTGATTGGCTTGCTTTGTGTGGCGTCACAGTGGCTATAAAAGCCCTGACCACCATTTTACTTCTGCGATCTTAGCAGTAGGAGAGGTTGCTGCGCTGTTTTCAGTAGGGAAGCATTAGGCAGGAAAGAAAAGTGATTCTGTGCTTGTGCTGATAGCAATTGTGCTGTACAGTTAGTGTGCAGTGACAGGGGAGGATTTTGTTGTGTGCAGCAGCGCTGGTTATTAGGCTGCCTGATAGCTGTATTGCTGTGTGTACACTGCTGTGCAGACTGCTTTTTACACAGCACTAATACTTTTATTCTTTCTTTCTGCACAGTTACCGACCGTTCATTTTTTCCCACACCGCATAGAGCTGTACGCTCTCACACACTACCGTGTACTGGCTGGTATCACGGACAAATGCATGCTGACTATCTGTGCGTGACTCTTGAAATAAATACAGAGATTTAAATTTTCCCCTACACCGTATACAGCTGTATGCTCCTCATGCAGTACCGTATATCTTCTGTTTGTATTACGGTCAAATCCATACTGAGTGAGCGTCTGTGTGTGACTCCAGAAATCTATACGGTGTTAGGGTCTGCGGAACGCACCTAATAGATATTGTTGAGAGGTGCGTTCGCATCCCGGGGTCCACCGTGCAGGCGAAGCCCGCTGCTAGTAAGATGGCGAAAGTAGTGAACTCTGTTATCCCGCAGAGTCGCTAAAATAAATGCTGTAGCACGCTGTGGCAGTTAGTGCGAACTCTGTTAATCCCCAGAGCCGCTAACGGCAATGCCACAGCGCTATATGGCGATAAGTACGAACTCACTTAACTTCAGTGAGTCACAAAGTAAAACGCTAGGGCGCTGAACCAGCGTTATAAAGCGAACCCTGTTGCGTCACAGAGCTGCTGAGAAAAAGACTGTGTCCTGTTAGACTCACAGGGATACACAGATAACTGCTGTGTGGATAGCAGTCCGTGATCATGCAGAAAGCAACGCAATCAAGCAATCTCCTCACCGAGAAGCCGGTATTCTAGGGGTTTATTTCAGCCAAGCCCTAAACACGTGCACCCAAATCTCCTCACCGGAGAAGCCGGTATTCTAGGGGCTTATTTCAGCCGAGCCCTAACCACATGCATACATGATCACACTGGCGCAAAGCACATAATGCAATTGATACTAGCGCATGGCGGCCCAGCCATACCACCCTTTTATAGTAACAGCTACAGGACCTGCCAGAAAAAGGACCAATGAGAAACTGTTCCAAAACACATGCAGTTTCAGGACCTTCCTGGCAGACCAATAGGAGCTGCTGCAGTACCTGAACATGTGACCACTGATCTCCAATGAAAGATCTTACCCTGGACATGCTCAGAAGGGGAAACGCAGGACTTCGTCCCAAAGACGTCTGCTCAAGCACTGGCTATATTAAAAGATCCAGAAGGGGCAGCAGCAAGTCTCTGCACAGTATTGGAATGGGCAAGACGCTGGGACTGATGTCTCTGCTGAGCAGGTTCCACTGGGACGGAGATGGATGGGGGACCGCAGCGGGACTGGTTTGAGACTCCTCTTGTGCAGCAGCGGGAACTCGAACCCTAACATACAGAGATTTAAATTTTCCCCTACACCGTATACAGCTATACGCTCCTCATATAGTACTGCTGTTTGTATTACGGTCAAATACATACTGAGTGAGCATCTGTGTGTGACTCCGGAAATCTATACGGAGAATTAAAATTACCCCAATACTGTATACAGCTGTACGCTTGTCATACAGTACCCTTTTTCTGCTTTTTATATTCTGGTCTAATCCATATTGAGCCTGTGAGCGTCTGTGTGTTACTCTGGAAATCTATACGTAGATTTACAATTTACCCCTAAACTATATACCCCTGTTATCTTCAGATACAGTACCCTTTTTGAGCTTTTTATATTGTGGTCTAATCCATACTGAGTCTGTGAGTGTCTGTGTGTTACTCCGGAAATCTATACGGAGATTTACAATTCACCCATATACACCTGTTATCTTCAGGAACAGTCCCTTTTTCAGCTTTTTATATTGTGGTCTAATCCATACTGAGCCTGTGAGCATCTGTGTGTTACTCTGGAAATCTATACAGAGATTTACAATTTACCCTATACACCTGTTATCTTCATATACAGTCCCCTTTTTCAGCTTTTTATATTGTGGTCTAATCCATACTGAGCCTGTGAGCGTCTGTGTGTTACTCCGGAAATCTATACGGAGATTTACAATTTACCCCTATACACCTGTTATCTTCAGATACAGTCCCCTTTTTCAGCTTTTTATATTGTGGTCTAATCAATACTGAGCCTGTGAGCGTCTGTGTGTTATTCCGGAAATCTATACGGAGATTTACAATTTACCCCTATACACCTGTTATCTTCAGACACAGTCCTTTTTTAGCTTTTTTTATTGTGGTCTAATCAATACTGAGCCTGTGAGCGTCTGTGTGTTACTCCGGAAATCTATACGGAGATTTAAAATTGCCCAAACACTGTATACAGTTGTACCTTCTGATACAGTACCATATATCTGCTGGCATTTTTGGTACATTTTCCAAAACATGATGAAGTATGGTGGATGAGTCCAATAGTATACTCCGGCACACAAAAAGAAACAATATAATGCTCCAGAATGCAAAAAATAGTCAATATTTATTTCAAGCAGTGAAAGCTTATTGAAGAAAAGGATATCCAGCAGACGTTCATGAATATAGGTACGTATATATTACAACGTTTCGGCATAAAATGCCTTTTTCAAGTTGTACCTTTATAACTGTACAAAAACATAAGAAATACATAAATAAAAACAGCCACAAGTATATGAGCAAAAAATGTATACAATACAATGTATATAACAACTAGAGTTGGTGCACAGAGAAACACGATGTGCTGGGGCATAGAAAATAAGAAATAAAACTATGAAAATATATATACACACACACATGTATGTTCATATCCATATATTAATATTTCTAAACAAAAAGACCAATGGTAATGTGTGTGATGGGCATATGATGATATAATTCTTTATACAAGGTATCTCATGGTCCTGTGACGTTAAATGCACGTATTATAACGTATATGAGGGACAAAATAAATCACTGAAATATAGTACACGTAACGTATATAGGGAGGACAAAAACAAATGTAGACCCCTTAGAGTATGATGCTAATAGTGAAATCGATGCAATCTATAATGCACCAAATAAAGAAATTGCATATAAGCGTGACCCTCTGCTGAGACCAATGGTGTCCAATAAAGCAGGGCTTAAAGACAAGACAGGTTGTAGTGTGAGACATACCTTATAACGTGAGGATATGCACCGGGACGGCTTCAAATGGCTAATACGGCAGTATAAAGCTGGTGCGCCATGACAGGCGTGCTCGTATATATGTGCCCGACAACCGCCGGGCGCAAGAACTTCCGGGTAAGGCAGAAAAGGTAAAGTGCGTAGTGCGCATGTGCAAAAAGCCGGAAAGTATCGAAGGAGAGCCGATGGGAGCCGAGTCCCGAAGAATGAAGTGCGCATGTCAGGAGGGGAGTCAAGGCATAGGATCGGTGCCGATATGCTGTAAAAGGAAAAAAGACATTGGTTATGAAATAAATGCTAAATAAATGTTCAATTTAGAAATCACGAAATTACACAGAAAAATCTCATATAATGGACTAAGTAGATCCTGAGATACCATATATATTACATATATGAGGAATCATAGATACAAGAAGAAGCATACAATATGACATACTGCCCAAGGATCACATCATAGTTCAAATTAAAGTGAAATAAGTTATAATATAATGAATACGAATACTACTATGGGCCAGCTGTAAAGATCAGAGATAATGCAAATAATTCCATGAATAATTCAATAAATCAGCAATTGCTTAATGAATATAGGGATCTATCCATAGGAAAGATCATATTCTCTGTTAAGGCCATACGGGGAGAGTGTCCTCAATGTGTGGATCCAATAGGATTCCCGCTCTTTTAATTTTTTGATTCTGTCACCACCCCTTCTTGCCTTGGGGACATGATCGATGATTTGATACTTAAGTTGAGCAATAGTATGTCTATTTTCAAGAAAATGAGCTGGAATAGGCAAGAGAGTGCGTCCGCATCGGATGGTGGATTTGTGCTGGAGATACGGTCTCGGATATGTTGGGTGGTCTCACCAACATATCCGAGGCCGCACGGACACTTAATTAAATATACAACGTATGAAGAATACACAGTGTAACGACCCTTAATGGGAAATCTCTGACCTGTCCGTGGATGTGTAAAGCCATGACCTTTAGTGATATTTGAACATTGAAGACATCCCAGGCATGGGAATGTTCCATTGCGCTGGGTATGTAACACACTCTGTCTCAATTCTGTCTTAGACGTACCAAATGTGTAAAGCCATGACCTTTAGTGATATTTGAACATTGAAGACATCCCAGGCATGGGAATGTTCCATTGCGCGGGGTATGTAACACACTCTGTCTCAATTCTGTCTTAGACGTACCAAATGTGTAAAGCCATGACCTTTAGTGATATTTGAACATTGAAGACATCCCAGGCATGGGAATGTTCCATTGCGCGGGGTATGTAACACACTCTGTCTCAATTCTGTCTTAGACGTACCAATTGGTACCAATTGGTACGTCTAAGACAGAATTGAGACAGAGTGTGTTACATACCCCGCGCAATGGAACATTCCCATGCTGGGATGTCTTCAATGTTCAAATATCACTAAAGGTCATGGCTTTACACATCCACCGACAGGTCAGAGATTTCCCATTAAGGGTCGTTACACGTGTGATTCTTCATACGTTGTATATTTAATTAAGTGTCGTGCGCCTCGGATATGTTGGTGAGACCACCCAACATATCCGAGACCGTATCTCCCAGCACAAATCCACCATCCGATGCGGACGCACTCTCTTGCCTATTCCAGCTCATTTTCTTGAAAATAGACATACTTTGCTCAACTTAAGTATCAAATCATCGATCATGTCCCCAAGGCAAGAAGGGGTGGTGACAGAATCAAAAAATTAAAGAGCGGGAATCCTATTGGATCCACACATTGAGGACACTCTCCCGTATGGCCTTAACAGAGAATATGATCTTTCCTATGGATAGATCCCTTATTCATTAAGCAATTGCTGATTTATTGAATTATTCATGGAATTATTTGCATTATCTCTGATCTTTACAGCTGGCCCATAGTAGTATTCGTATTCATTATATTATAACTTATTTCACTTTAATTTGAACTATGATGTGATCCTTGGGCAGTATGTCGTATTGTATGCTTCTTCTTGTATCTATGATTCCTCATATATGTAATATATATGGTATCTCAGGATCTACTTAGTCCATTATATGAGATTTTTCTGTGTAATTTCGTGATTTCTAAATTGAACGTTATTTAGCATTTATTTCATAACCAATGTCTTTTCCTTTTACAGCATATCGGCACGATCCTATGCCTTGATCCCTCCTGACATGCGCACTTCATTCTTCGGGACTCGGCTCCCACGGCTCTCCTTCGATACTTTCCGGCTTTTTTGCACATGCGCACTACGCACTTTACCTTTTCTGCCTTACCCGGAAGTTCTTGCGCCCGGCGGTTGTCGGCACATATATACGAGCACGCCTGTCATGGCGCACCAGCTTTATACTGCCGTATTAGCCATTTGAAGCCGTCCCGGTGCATATCCTCACGTTATAAGGTATGTCTCACACTACAACCTGTCTTGTCTCTAAGCCCTGCTTTATTGGACACCATTGGTCTCAGCAGAGGGTCACGCTTATATGCAATTTCTTTATTTTGTGCCTTATAGATTGCATCGATTTCACTATTAGCATCATACTCTAAGGGGTCTACATTTGTTTTTGTCCTCCCTATATACGTTACGTGTACTATATTTCAGTGATTTATTTTGTCCCTCATATACGTTATAATACGTGCATTTAACGTCACAGGACCATGAGATACCTTGTATAAAGAATTATATCATCATATGCCCATCACACACATTACCATTGGTCTTTTTGTTTAGAAATATTAATATATGGATATGAACATACATGTGTGTGTGTATATATATTTTCATAGTTTTATTTCTTATTTTCTATGCCCCAGCACATCGTGTTTCTCTGTGCACCAACTCTAGTTGTTATATACATTGTATTGTATACATTTTTTGCTCATATACTTGTGGCTGTTTTTATTTATGTATTTCTTATGTTTTTGTACAGTTATAAAGGTACAACTTAAAAAGGCATTTTATGCCGAAACGTTGTAATATATACGTACCTATATTCATGAACGTCTGCTGGATATCCTTTTCTTCAATAAGCTTTCACTGCTTGAAATAAATATTGACTATTTTTTGCATTCTGGAGCATTATATTGTTTCTTTTTGTGTGCCGGAGTATACTATTGGAGTTATTTGTTTTGTTCTCCTGAGCACCTATATATTCTTGGTGAGCTTCCCCTTTATACTTTTGTATGGTGGATGAGGCCGTGGATGTGGGCGGGGGGGCCAGCTGGTACTGATGGTGGTGGTGGTGCATCTGCTGGTGTTGCCAAAAGCACAATAGCATCTAAGGAAGGAGGTGTTGAGCCTGCGCTTCGGTCTGGCTCCAGAAGGCCTGGAAGGCTCATTTTTCTGGGAGTAGGTAAACTGCTTTTAAAGGCGGAGCATCAGGAACAGGTTTTGGCTAACATTGCCGAAACAGCCTCCAGCTCTATCACCTCCTCTTCTGAAGTTTGAAAAACTGCAAGCACTGAGTGTCATTGCAGGCTCCTGGTCAGGAACAACACATTTCCTTGTGTCCTTCACCCCCACCAAAAGTGAAGGATTCAGCAGGCCACACTTCTGATTACTCCATGGAGCTCTTTACACATACCATGCCTGGGTTATCAAGTCAAATCCTGAATTCACCAGTCCAAGATGAATCTGACATGGAGTGCACTGATGCACAGCCAGTGCGATATGATTCTGCTGGTACATTCACCCAGAGCACTACATTGCCCTCGCAGTCTATTGAGCCAGAATCTGACCCTGATGAAACTCAGGTGCCCCTTCCCGCATACTATACCACCTTACACGGTGACACAGAGGAAGGTGCACATGAAATTGAAGAGAAGGTGATGGATGACCCAGTTGTTGACCAGGATTGGCATCCATTGGGGAAGAGGGTGCCCCTGGCAATAGCTCAGAAGAGTAGGAGGATCCGCAGCAGTCATCGACATCACAGCTGCGGTTTTCTGGCAGGCCCGTAGCAGTCCAAAAACATTTTAAAACAACAAAATGAGTTGCAGGACAGCTTGGCCAGACGGTCAAATTAGCACAGCATGCAAGCCCTGAAAAGTTTTACCATACTAGGAAGAGTGCAGTGTGGCACTTTTTTGACCAAAATCCTATTGATGAGGCAAAGGTTATCTGTAAGAAGTGCAGAAGGACCTTTAGCAGAGGGAAAAATCTCCGAAATTTGAATACCAGTTGCATGCTTAGACATTTAAACACGATGCATTTGCAAGCGTTGACGGACTACAAAACCTCAGGTAGCACATGTGCACCTGCTCCGACTGAAGGTAGCCAGCAACGCTACATCGCTTCCCCCACTGTAAGACCACCGGTTAGCACACCACCATAAAGAAATGTTGAGGTGTCGTCGCAAGGCCAAATCAATCAGGGAGTCACAATGTTTATGCATCGAAAGACTGAATCTAGGACATCACCACCACCACCACCATCACCATCACCAACCCCCTCTCAGTCCACCATGTCCACCGCTAGTTCCCTCATATGCAATTCTCAAGTCCAGCTCACCCTAAAAGACACTCTGAGTAGGACAAGAAAGTACTCATCCTCTCATCCGCGTACACTGGCATTCAACGCCTACATTGCCAAACTGATCTCATTAGAGATAATGCCCTTCCGTTTGGTTGAAAGCGCAGCGTTCCGAGAGCTCATGGCCTATGCTGTCCCACGCTATGACCTACCCAGTCGCCACTTCTTTTCTAGAAAAGCCATCCCTGCCCTCCACTTGCATGTGAAAGACTGCATTGTCCATGCACTCAAGCAATCAGTGAGTGGAAAGGTGCACCTCACAACAGATGCATGGGCCAGTAGGCATGGCCAGGGCTGTTACGTGTCCATCACTGCACATTGGGTTAATGTGGTGGATGCAGGGTCCACAGGGGACAGCGGCGGTGGGACAGTGCTGCCTAGCCCACGGTAAAGGCAACAGTTGGCTGTAGGTGTTCAACTCTCCTCCTCCAGAAGTGAAAGCGCGTCGAAAAAGTGCAGTGGCACGAGCACTCAATCCGCAGCTGCCAGTGCTGAACACGAGGTGTCCCACTATCGAACAGCTAGTGGTAAGCTTCAGCAGGCTGTTTTAAGGATGATGTCTTTGGGCGACAACAGGCACTCCGCGGAGGTACTGGCCCACTACTTGCAGCGAGAAACTGAGTCATGGCTGGGCAGTCTACATCTTGAGCCAGGCAAGGTAGTCAGTGATAACGGCCGTAATTTTGTGGCGGCCATAGCCCTGGCCAAACTCAGACACATACCTTGCCTGGCTCACACCTTGAACCTGGTGATGCAGTGTTTCCTAAATAATTATCCTGAGTTAACAGCCCTGCTCCATAAGGTGCGAAGACTGTGCTCGTACATCCGTCGCTCGCCCGTAGACTCCAGTCGTATGCAGAGGCTGCAGCGATCGCTCAACCTCCCCAATCACAGCTTAATCATAGACGTTGCAACAAGGTGGAACTCCACCATGCACATGGTGGGGAGGCTGTGCGAACAGAGGCAGGCTGTAATGTATGTGTGGGAGGATACACGGGCAGGCAGTTTGAGGGCAGACATGGAGTTGTCGGGTGTGCAGTGGTCAAAGCTGAAAGAACTCTGTAAAGTCATTCAGTGTTTTGAAGAATGCACACAGCTGTTAAGTGCATACGACGCCATCATAAGCATGAGCATCCCACTTATGCGTCTGCTCATGTAAACTTTGACGCATATTAAGGATCAGGCGTCTGCAGCAGAGGAGGAAGAATAGGAGGAGGAGGGAAGCCTTGATGACAGACAGCCATTGTCTGCTCAGGGAACTGTCCTGGATGAGGTGGAGGAAGAAGAGGAAGAGGAGGAGGAGGAGGGGGATGATTATTTTTGGGAGGAGGAAGCATCTCATGGGCAAGAGAAAATGTTGGCTTGCCTAGGTCAGATACAGGGTTTGTGCGTGACTGGAGGGATGTGGATTTGGCAGAAAGTACTCCTCCACCCACCACTGGCAGTGCATCATTGACACCTGGAACATTGCCCACATGTGTGATTATCTCTTGCGGATCCAAAAAAGGGACCCCCACATTGCCAAAATGATGAAGGATGACGACTACTGGTTGGCCAGCATCCTCGACCCACGCTATAAAGCAAATTGCAGAACATCATGCCACTGGAGATCCTAGAGCTAATATTGGCGAATAAACAAGCAACTCTGGTAAACTGTTTGTTAGAGACATTCCCAGCACACAGCAGAGGGGCAGGTTCTACCATGAGCTGTACTGGCCAAATGGAAGAGGTGTTCGTGGTGCACACAGCCAAAGTGGCATTGGAGACAGGGGTTTCATGACCATCGATTGCAACAGACAGGAGACAGCAGTTGTTCACTATGGTTCAAAATTACCTCTCTTCCCCTATTGATGTTCTCCTCACAGTTCATTCCCCTTTGACCACTGGGCCTGTAAACCGGACTCCTGGCCTGAATTGACACAATATGCCTTACAGGAGCTCGCTTGCCCTGCTGGTAATGTGCTATCAGAAAGAGTTTTCAGTGCAGCTGGATCAATCCTGACAGAAAGAAGGACCCGGCTGTCGACCTAAAATGTTGATGATCTCACCTTCTTTAAAATGAACCATGCCTGGGTTTCAAAGGATTTTGTACCACCTTCCCCTGATGACACATAGGTTGCCAGCAAAATGTCTCGCTTTGTCCTCCTCTTCCTCTGACTTCTCCAATTCCTCCATTTGCAGATGCTGAACGTCCAGCCTACACCTCAACATATGCCAGTTTTTGCACCTCCCTAACTGGGCTGTACCCCCCCATGGCCGGCATCAGCACCTGGCGCACCCGGTCAAGTGCTGGGGCCCTGAGAAGGTGGGTGTGCCCACTCGTGGGCGACGGCACTGGCACAGGGCCCCTAATAGTACGCCAGTGTCTCTGATGGTGGGGGGGCCCACTCGCCATCAGAGACACCCTGGCGTACTATGAGGGGCCCTGTGCCAGTGCCGTCGCTCACGAGTGGGCTTCCCCTGCTTGCTCAGGGCCCCAGCACTTGCAATACTTACCTCTCCCTGCTCCACCGCTGTGACGTCTTCCGAGTTTCATGTCAGTGACATTCAGGTCAGAAAGCGCGATGACGTCACCTCTGTGCGGCCTCTGCCTAAACAGTCACAGTGCAGAGAAGTGGAAGATGGCGATGCTGAGGAGTCCAGAGTAGAGCAGTGCCCAGCCAGGAGAGGTATTTCATTTTTTGGGGTTAATCAAGTTTATTTAGGTATTTATACACATCAATTATTAATAACAGGAAGAGAAAAGAACATACCTCTTCCACTATCACATGCCAAAAAAAAAATTAGATAGCAACTATAACTTTTCCCCAGAAAGTCATACATATAAAACAAATGTTGGATGAGCGCCTGAGGTGTTTGCTCATGTAGGCAATTAACATTGGTATGACTTTGTTTATAAATTTTAAAGAAGAAGGTACCTAGACTAAGACTATAGGTCTACAAAAGAAAAGAAGATACAGAAGAAACAAGGGGGAAAGAAGGGAAAAGATAAAAAAAAAGGGGGAGGGGAACGATTTTAAGGAGTGGGGTAGGAAATGTGGCTCCATCCAGTAGGTTAACTCATATGACCCATCATCTATGGGTCTATTAACCATGAGTCCAGTTCCGATGATTCTCTAAACATAACAAAGGGGGCCCAAGTATTATATACCTTTCCTGTGGTACCATTCAGTTGTCCTATCAGCTGTTCCATTCTATATATGTCGTTGAGTTCCATCACCAAATCAGAACGCAAGGGAACCTTTTCCTGCTTCCAAAATCTAGTAATCACGTTCCTGGTAGCAGTGAGAATATGTCTAAGAAGACCTTTCTTAAATCTAGAAATCGAGGAGCTACACAAGTACAGCAAGGCCACCTCCATTGTGGGTGTAATTTTGGTTAGAGACAGCTTGTTGCAGAGATCAAAGGATGCTAACCACAGTTTCTGTATGAGTGTGCAGTGCCACCAAATGTGTACAAATGAACCTCTATATTTTAAGCATCTCCAGAACGTATCCGGTGTTGTTGCATAAATTACGTTTAAATCTGATGGTCACCTGTACCACCTCGACAAGATTTTGTAGCTCTTCTCCTGTGATGTCGAACAGAGCGATGACCTGAATGTGAATAAGCAAATCTTTGTTCTTTCTTCAACTGATAAGGGTTTACCCAAACCAATCTCCCATTTTGAAAAAAATGCTAGGAAATCTCTCGATGGGCTCTGCCCTTCTTGGAAGGTTTTGCATAATAAAGAGATAGTGTGATCTATAGAGTTTGTTGATAAACAAAGAGTCTCAAACGGAGATAATATTCAGTATGGATCGGATTGTTTGGCTAATTTAATAATAAACCTCTTTATTTGTTCATGAAAGAACCATGCACCTGTTGGCGGCTCCTTGTCCTGAAAAATGTCCTGGAGAGACCTCATCCCTGTCCTTGTAACAGAATCATGGACTATGGGGCATGAAGCTCTATTTTTATGTAGATAAGTGTCTCTTTTTAATCGTGCAGGAAAACATGGATTGTCATATATATAGGAGTTAGGGTCACGAGACGAAGAGACTCACAGCTCTCGACTCCCTCTTTTGATAAATGATATCATGTTTTTTGTGAGGAAGGGTAAAGGTATAACCGGTTCTTCCATCGGGGACAAAATAACTATACGGGAGTCACATCCATTAAGATCATTTTCTAATGTAACTCACTTTATTTTGTTTTTTATTATGAAACAGCTCTAAAATACATGTAACAATTGTTGCTTGACTATACATTGCAAAATCTGGCAGACCTAATCCCCCTTCTTGCTTCGATCTACTTCACAAAAAGTATGAAATACATGCTTGTTTTGTGACAGAATTAAATGAGTAATCGCTTTTTTAAGACGTGAGAAAAAGGAGGCAGTTAAATACAAGGGGATTGTTTGGAAATAATATAGGAGACGGGTAATAGATCCATTTTAATAGCGCTCACTCTTCCAAACCAAGATAAAGGTAGTTTATGCCATTTTTCTAAATCGAACTCAGCTTTATGTAAAGCTGTCTTAAAGTTTGCTTCACAAAAATTAGATACTTTGGCGGTGATTTTTATTCCTAGATAGGTAAGAGAATCTGAACACCACTTAAAGGGAAATGAAGCTGCCAAACTCTCTCCACCTCACTTGGTTGGATTGAGATATTGAGAATCTCCGATTTGTAGGTATTAATTTTGAAATTGCTCAGACGACCAAATCTATGTAATTCTCAGATAATATTTGGAAGACTTATAGTTGGGGAAGAGACATACAATAGAACATTATCTGCAAAAAGTGCCACTTTGTGCTCTTCTGAGTGGGCTTTTATGCCTCTAATGGAGGGATTATTCCGTATCGCGGTTGCTAGATGTTCCATAGTGAGTATATAAAGCAATGGTGAAAGAGGACAGCCTTGCCTCTTGCCGTTCCTAATTAAAAATGTGTTTGAAAGTGCGCCATTCATTTTAACTTGAGCACTGGGAGATGAGTACAGGGCACAAATGCTACGGAGCATACTTTCTTTTAAGCCAATTCCTTCTAACGTTTGAAATATAAAATCCCAGTGCACCCTGTCGAAAGCCTTTTCTGCGTCAATCGACAGAATGCACATGGGTTCCTCTTTCTTGACCGCCCCATCAATCAAAGAAATAGTTCGGATGGTGGTATTTCATTTTTTAAATGTTTGGAGCAATATATGGGGAGCATTATACACTGGAGAATTATATATGGGCCCATCATACACTTGAGCATCATAGATAGGGCCCATTAGAAACTGTAGCATTATATATGGGGCACATCATACACTGCAGCATTATACGTCAAACGTCCTCCTGACGAAACCGAGGACGGTGAAACGCGCGTTGGGGCTTCTTAGCTGTCCCATTGGTTCCACTGCACCTGACCACACCATGTCACAAGGCAACTAGTTATCCACTTATTATGGACGTTTGACGTATTTTTTGTACTTGATGCATTATTTGTACTATTGCCTTATCCACTAGCCACTTAAAGGGTCAGACTTCTGGGTATTCTGCCACTTAGACTGCAGGTTTTCCTGCCTGGCCATATATTTTAACCATTACTTATGTCTATTACCCAGAATCAAATGGAGATCTAGGGAGTGCCTTGATATTAGTGTGTTAAATTTTATCTCCCAGATCTCTGTCTTTTCCTTAATGAACTTAATGACTTTCTCTGGCTTTCGGTCATAATTCGTGCCTTGGTGCAGTATACCCATGGGATATATTTTCCTTCTGTTTGGCATGATATTTAATATCTCTATATATTTTGCCAATATCTCTAGCTGCTTGTACTACCTACCTCATGTTTATACCTATTGTCTGCTTTGTCTTAATTAATTCCAATAAATTATTATATTTCTAAAAATCCTTCCAATTTTTGGCGGACTTGTTATTTGATTGCACTTTGGTTATTTTAAGTCCGCTATTCTCTTTTCTTTTTTGGTTTATGATTAGGCCTGTGAGGTATATTCGGTGGGCCACGGAATTGTTTTGGGTTTACAGAACTGTGAGTAAAGATTTGGAAACTGCAACTGACTGTCTCCTCAGTTTCTTCCTGCGTCTCACACTCCACTCTGCTACATCTCTCAGCACCATTATCATTTACAACATCACCCTGCCCTGAGACCACAAGCTTTACCTGTGGAAAGCTATTCCAACTCTGCTGCATCACACCATCAGTCTCAGAGGATCTGCACCACAGCGCTGGTCACCTCTGACCAGATACCACAAGTGGCATCACGAATACCTTACTACAAACTCTATCATCCCCTGTAAAAATATTCCCCTTTTATTGGATGACCAGGGCCACGGACTGGGTCACTGCTGCCGTGACACATCCCTTTAATACACCGTCCTGGTAACGAGTATCCCACTGCCCTGGTGGGCGATCCATATATATTTCCAGAGTCAGACAAAAACTCTCACAGGCTCAGTATGGATTACACCAGAATATAAAAAGTAGAAAAAGGGAAAGGCATCAGAAGCGTACAACTCTATATAGCGTTGGGGTAATTTTAAATATCCGTATATATTTCCAGAGTCAGACAAAGACTCTCACAGGCTCAGTATGGATTACACCAGAATATTAATAGTTGACAAAGTGTGCTGTATCAGAAGCGTACAGCTGTATACAGTGTTGGGGTAATTTTAAAGGTTCGTATATATTTCAGTCTCAGTAAGCCAGTCCAGACTCTCCGCTACAGGAAACTAGATGGATACAAGTACACACTGATAGTACAGTGATTGCAGAAATGTGGGAATTCCTAATCATGGTAAAACCTCCCGGTACAATTCTCAGAGGCAATGCTAACCCTCAATTACTTTATCTGTGGAGACAGCGAAAACGGTTCTTTGTGAAGAAAGGGTTGCTGTATCGCAGTAGCGTTGATCCCATCACCGTTATTCTTCTCCATCAAATTGTGATGCCAAGGAGAGTTGTAGACATGGTCCTCACTGCCTATCATGATCAGATTGGTCACTTTGGAGTGCAAAAGACAGAAGCCACAGGCCGTAGGCGATTCTATTGGATTGGCATGAGAGGAGACATAGAAAAATGTTGCCAGGAATGTCACACGTCTGTGACTAGTTTAACTGTGAAAGCTGATCAGAAAGCAACACTGCATCCGATTGTGAGTCGACGTCCAATAGAAATGGTAGCCATTGATCATCTGAAGGTAGAGCCTAGCAGGACAGGCCATAGTTACATCTTAACCAGCATCGATCAGTTAACCAAATTTGTAGTGGCTGTCCCTGTGAAGGATTTAACTGCCCAGACTCCACAGCGGTGGAGCAGGGAGAGGTAAGTATTGCAAGTGCTGGGGCCATGAGCAAGCAGGGGGGGGCCCACTCGTGGGCGACAGCACTGGCACAGGGCCCCTTATAGTACGCCCGTGTGTCTGATGGCGAGTGGGCCCATCCCACAGTCAGAGACACTTTTTGGTACTATGAGGGACCCTGTGCCAGCGCCGTCACCCCAGAGTGGGACCCCCCACCTGCTCAGGGCACTGCACTTGCCCGGGTGTGCCAGGAGGTGACCCCGACCCTGGGGGGGACAGCCCAGATAGGGAGGTGGCAAAAATGGCATATGCTGAGGTGTAGGCTGGACGTTCAGCAGCTGCAAATGGAGGAATTGGAGAAGTTAGAGGAAGAGGATGACAAAGCGAGCCATTTTGCTGGCAATCTATGTGTCATCAGGGGAAGGTGGGACAAAATCCTTTGAAACCCATGCATGGTTCATTTTAATAAAGGTTAGATCATCAACATTTTGTGTCGACAGATGGGTCCGTCTTTCTGTCAGGATTGATCCAGCAGCACTGATGACTCTTTCTGATAGCACACTACCAGCAGGGCAAGCAAGCTCCTGTAAAGCATATTGTGCCAATTAAGGCCAGGTGTCCAGTTTACAGGCCCAGTAGTCAAAGGGGAATGCCGGTGAGGGAGAATATCGATAGGGGAAGAGAAGAAATTTGTAACCATAGTTGACAATTGCTGTCTCCTGTCTGTTGCTATAGATTCATGATTACCAGGCGTGTGAGCCGTCCTGGAGAAATCAGTCCACAACATGGTCATGAAACCCCTCTCTCCAACGCCACTTTGGCTGTGTGCACCACGAGCACCTCTTCCATTTGGCCCAGGATGGCTCGTGGTAGAACCTGCACTGCTGCTGTTTGCTGGAAATGCCTGTAACAAACGGTTTACTAGAGTTGCTTGTTTGTTGGCCAATATTAGCTCAAGGTTCTCCTGTGGCATGATGTTCTGTAATTTGCCTTTATAGCGTGGATCGAGGATGCTGGCCAGCCAGTAGTCGTCATCCTTCATCATTTTGGCAATGTGGGGGTCCCTTTTTAGGATCCGCAAAGCATAATCACACATGTGGGCCAATGTTCCAGGTGTCAATGATGCACTGCCAGCGGTGGGTGGAGGAGCGCTTTCTGCCAAATCCATATCCCTCCAGTCACGCACAAACCCTGGACCTGAACTTGGCAAGCCAACATTTTCTCTTGCCCCCTGAGAAGCATCCTCCTCCCCAAATAATCATCCCCCCTCCTCCTCCTCCTCTTCCTCTTCTTCCTCCACCTCGTCCAGGACCGTTCCCTGAGCAGACAATGGCTGAATGTCATCAAGGCTTCCCTCTTCCTCCTCTTCCTCTTCTGCTGCAGACACCTGATCCTTAATGTGCGTCAAAGTTTGCGTGAGCAGACGCATAAGTGGGATGCTCATGCTTATGATGGCGTCGTCTGCACTTACCAGCCGTGTGCATTCCTCAAAACACTGAAGGACTTTATAGAGGACTTTCAGCTTTGACCACTGCACAACCGACAACTCCATGTCTGCCCTCAAACTACCTGCCCGTGTATCCTCTCATAAATACATTACAGCCTGCCTCTGTTCGCACAGCCTCTCCACCATGTGCATGGTGGAATTCCACCTTGTTGCAACGTCTATGATTAGGCGGTGCTTGGGGAGGTTGAGCGATCGCTGCAGCTTCTGCATGTGACTGGAGTCTATGGGCGAGCGACGGATGTGCGAGCACAGTGAGAATAAAGATTTTTATTCACAGTAGTAACACGAAACGTTTCGGTCCTATATCATGGACCTTCATCAGTCACAGATACTACTGGGAAGGGGGTTGATCCACATAGGGAAGAAAGAAAGGGCTGGATATAGCCTGTATTGGTGGGTGAGATGAGGAAGGACAATGCTCCTATTCACTAGTAACCTGTTGTGAAGGAGTCCGGTAGTGAGGATAGGTCTCTGCATGGACGCGGTGTCACTAGCGGTGGACACCGCGTCCAATGCAGATGACCTATCCTCACTACCGGAGCATCCTCAAACAGGTTACTAGTGCAATAGAGGCATTGTCCTCTTCTCATCTCACCCACCAATACAGCTTATCCAGCCCTTCTTTCTTCCCTATGTGATCAACCCCTTCAGTAGTACGTGACTGTGAAGGTCCATGATTAGACCGAAACGTTTCGTGTTACTACTGTGATAAAAATCTTTATTCTACTATACTAAAGTTGAGTGCGAGTTCATTTTCTATTAGATACGGTTGGGAACTCTCTGCACCTTTTTGGTTGTGCACACGGTTATTTTTTCATAGGATGTGCGAGCACAGACTTCGCACTTTATGGAGAAGGGCTGTTAACTCAGGATAATTATTTAAGAAGCACTGCACCACCAGGATCAAGGTGTGAGCCAGGCAAGGTATGTGTCTGAGTTTTGCCAGGGCTATGCCGCCACAAAATTACGGCCATTATCACTGACTACCTTGCCTTGCTCAAGATGTATACTGCCCAGTCATGTCTCAGTTTCTCGCTGCAAGTAGTGGGTCAGTACCTCCACGGTGTGTCTGTTGTCGCCCAAAGACATCATTTGTAAAACAGCATGCTGACGCTTACCACTAGCTGTTCGATAGTGGGAAACCTCGTGTGCAACACTGGCAGTTGCGGATGGAGTGCTCGTGCTACTGCGCTCTGTTGACGAGCTTTTGCTTCTGGAGGAGGAGGAGGAGGGTCGAACGCCTACAGCCAATTGTTGCCTATACCATGGGCTAGGCAGCACTGTCCCACCGCCGCTGTCCGCTGTCGAGCTGCATCCACCACATTAACCCAGTGCGCAGTGATGGACACGTAACAGCCTTGGCCATGCCTACTGGCCCATGCATCAGTTGTGAGGTGCACCTTTCCACTCACTGATTGTTTGAGTGCATGGACAATGCGGTCTTTCACATGTAGGTGGAGGGCAGGGATGGCTTTTCTAGAAAAGAAGTGGCGACTGGGTAGGTCATAGCATGGGACAGCGTAGGTCATGAGCTCTCGGAAGTATGCGTTTTTAAACAAACGGAAGGGCATCATCTCTAATGAGATCAGTTTGTCAATGTAGGCGTTCAAACCCAGTGTACGCGGATGAGAGGATGAGTACTTTCTTGTCCTACTCAGAGTATCTGGTAGGGTGAGCTGGACTTGAGAGCTGCATATGGTGGAACTATCGGTGGACGTGACGGACTGAGAGGGGGTTGGTGATGGTGATGGTGGTGGTGGTGATGGCTTAGATGCAGTCTTTCGTTGCAAAAACATTGTGAATCTCTGACTGCTTTGGCCTTGCGAAGACACCTCACATTTCTTGCTGGTGGTGTGCCAACCGGTGGACTTACAGTGGGGGAAGCGATGGAGCCTTGCTGGCTAACTTCAGTTGGAGCCGGTGCACATGTGATACCTGAGTTTTTGTAGTCAGTCCACGCTTGCATGTGCATGTTCAGTAAATGTCTAAGCATGCAACTGGTATTCAAATTTTTGAAATTTTTCCCTCGGCTAAAGGTTCTTAGGCACTTTTTACAGATTTACAGATAACCTTTCCCTCATCACAAGGATTTTGGTTAAAAAAGTGCCACACTGGACTCTTCCTACTATGGTATAAATTTTCAGGCCTTGCACGCTGTGTTAATTTGACCGTCTGGCCAACCTGTCCTGCAACTCTTTTTTTTTTTAAACCTTTTTGGAGTGATACGGGCCTGCCAGATAACCCTAGCTGCAATGTCGATACCTGCTGCGGATTCTTCTCTTCTTATGAGCTGGTACCAGCGGCACCCTCTTCCCTCACTGGATGCCAATCCAATTCAACAACTGGGTCATTCATCACCTCCTCTTCAATTTCATCTCCACCTTCCTCTGTGTCACCGTGTAAAGTGGTAGAATATGCGGGAAGTGGCACCTGAGTTTCATCAGGGTCACATTCTGGCTCAGTAGACTGCGAGGGCAATGTAGTGCTGTGGTTGAATGTTCCAGCACAATCATCTAGCAGTGGCTGTGCATCAGTGCACTCCATGTCAGATTCATCTTGGACTGGGAAATTCAGGATTTGACTTGATAACCCAGGCATGGTATGTGAAAAGAGCTCCAGGGAGTAATCATAAGTGTGGCCTGCCGCATCCTTCACTTTTAGTGGGGTGAAGGACATAAGGAAAGGGGTTGTTCCTGACCAGAAGCCTGCATTGAGGACTCAGTGTTTGGAGCTTTTGAAACTTCAGAAGAGGAGGAGATAGAGCTGGAGGCTCTTTCGGCAAAGTAAGACAAAACCTGTTCCTGATGCTCCCGCTTTAAAAGATGTTTACCTACTTCCAGAAAAGGGAGCCTTCCAGACCTTCTGGAGCCAGACAATGAGGCAGGCTCAACACCTCCTGCCTTAGGTGCTATTGTGCTTTTGGCACTACCAGCAGATGCACCACCACCACCATCAGAAGCAGGTGGCCCCCCGCGATCACATCCGCGACCTCTTCCACCATACTTCCTCATGTTTGTGTAAATGTACCCAAAATAACAGCAGATATATGGTACAGTATCAGAAGCGTACAGCTGTATACTGTGAAGGTGAAAAATTTTAATCTCCGTATATATTTGCGGAATAACAGACACAGGCTCAGTATGGATTACACTAGAATATAAAATTCAAAAAAGTGTACAGTATCAGAAGCGTTCTGCTGTATACAGTGTTGGGGGGAATTCTAAATCTCTGTATATATTTCATAAGCAACACACACAGTCAGAGGCCCAGTCTGGCTAACATCAGAATATGACAATCAGGAAAAGTGTACTCTATCTGTAGCATACAGCTGTACTGTATACAGTGTTGGGGGAATTTTAAATCTCCTTATATATTTCTGCAGCAAGACACAGGGTCACAGACCCAGTCTTGATAACACCAGAATATGAAAATCAAGAAAAGTGTACTGTATCAGTAGCGTACAGCTGTATACAGTGTTGGGGGAATTGTAAATCTCCATATACATTTCAGCAGTAAGACACACGGTCACAGGCCCAGTCTGTTTAACACCAGAATATGAAAATCTGGAAAAGTTTACTCTATCAGTAGCGTACAGCTGTATACAGTGTTGGGATGAATTGTAAATCTCCGTATATATTTAAGGAGCAACACATACAGTCAGAGGCCCAGTCTGGCTAACACCAGAATATGACAATCATCAAAAGTGTACGCTATCTGTAGCATACAGCTGTATACAGTGTTGGGGAAATTTTAAATCTCCGTATGTATTTCTGCAGTAAGACACACGGTCACAGACCCAGTCTGGATAACACCAGAATATGAAAATCAGGAAAAGTTTACTCTATCAGTAACGTACAGCTGTATACAGTGTTGGGGTGAATTGTAAATCTTCGTATATGTGTAGCCCAGCTGCACTTGGAGCCACATTTACCCAGGAGGATGCACCGAAGGTAAACTCACACACACTTGATATTCATTCACACCTTCACTATTCCCTGGAGCCACCAGAGGGAGCCCTTGAAGAGTATGTACAGTACAGACCAAAAGTTTGGACACACCTTCTCATTCAAAGATTTTTCTGTATTTTCATGGCTATGAAAATTGTAGACTCACACTGAAGGCATCAAAACTATGAATTAACACATGTGGAATTATACCTTACACTTTACAAAAAAGTGTGAAACAACTGAAAACATGTCTTATATTCTAGGTTCTTCAAAGTAGCCACATTTTGCTTTGATTACTGCTTTTCACGCAGAAAAGGTGAACGGCTGGACTCTACATGCCTAGTTCCCACCGTGAAGCATGGAGGAGGTGGTGTGATGGTGTGGGGGTGCTTTGCTGGTGACACTGTTGGGGATTTATTAAAAATTGAAGCGGTGAGCGGTCCAGCTCACCCCAAACCATCTCGATTGGGTTGAGGTCTGGCGACTGTGGAGGCCAGGTCATCTGGCGTAGCACCCCAACACTCTCCTTCTTGGTCAAATAGCCCTTACACAGCCTGGAGGTGAGTTTGGGGTCATTGTCCTGTTGAAAAATAAATGATGGTCCAACTAAACGCAAACCGGATGGAATAGCATGCTGCTGCAAGATGTTGTGGTAGCCATTCTGGTTCACTATGCCTTCAATTTTGAATAAATCCCCAACAGTGTCACCAGCAAAGCACCCCCACATTATCACACCACCTCCTGGATGCTTCATGGTGGGAACCAGGCATGTAGAATCCATTCATTCACCTTTTCTGCTGCAAAGCAGTAATCAAAGCAAAAGGTGGCTACTTTGAAGAACCTAGAGTATAAGACATATTTTCAGTTCTTTCACACTTTTTTGTAAAGTGTAATGTATAATTCCACATGTGTTAATTCATAGTTTTGATGCCTTCAGTGTGATTCTACAATTTTCATAGCCATGAAAATACAGAAAAATCTTTGAATGAGAAGGTGTGTCCAAACTTTTGGTCTGTACTTTATGTATATAAGAGTAGTGGAGGACAGCAGTTAGTCTACCTCAGGGTGAGATGAGAGTTAGTTTACCTCAGATGAGCTGAGAGGGAGAGTTACCTCAGAACGCTGAAAGACTGTTAATTCCCTTGGAAGGTGGAAAGTTAGCTCAAAGAAGTGTGCATAGATCAGTTAGACGGAAGGTCCTGATAGCTGCTTCAGACTAAGCGTTAGAAGGAAAAGAAGGAAAGGGAACAGCAGTTACTGAAAGACTGAAGACTACAGCTTGAACTTACTTTATTGTGTGGAGGCCAGTAATAGTGGAGAAAGATAGCCACTTCAGCCTGGTCAGAACTGAGTCAACTGAGTGTAGTTTCAGTGAGCAAGCGTGCCGACGCTTTTTGAGCGGTGAAGAGAAAGGAGAATCAGCTATCTACTGCTAGTGTGCTTATGTTAAGGGTCGGAGTAGGACAAAAGGCGAGTGGAAGGGAAAAGAGAGTGACAGAGGTTGAAACAGCATTGATCGCTTACCTCTACTCTGAACAACCGGACACCGGGTCCGAGCTTGCTAGCATCTACACGACTAGTAGGAGATACCGGAGACCCTATGGGACTTCAAGTCGCAGGGGCCCAGCAGTGCTTATACGTAACCGAGGTCAGGAGGACGGGGGTCTAGCAGGACGCTGCATACAGAGACACTGTTCTATCCAAGAGAAGGCCTCACCACAAAGTCAGCCGGGCGTGTAACTGAAGACAGAGTTAGACTTCGTTTCATACAGGTCAGAAACTCACACATACAGGAGTACGGAGGCCCTACACCTACTCAGTGGGATTACTGGACGTGCATCCTCCACCCTGCCAGCTTCCCGGGACGTGCCTGCAACTATACCATCAGTAAAGGTACAGAAAGAGACTTTCTGGTGTGTTCTGCCTTATTGCTCCTGCACCCGTACACCGCCATATACCCTGAGGGATCTAGTCTTGCCTGTGGAAGACTTAACACCTTGCTGCCCAGTAACAACCCCTCAGCGGATCTACCCTGCAGCGCTGGTCACCCTGACCAGGTACCACAGGTGGCGTCACGAACAAACTGTAAATACTTTAATCCCCTGTAAATATCCCCCTTTTAGTGAGCGCCCAGGGCCACGGACCGAGCTGTGCTACCCGTGACATCCCCCATTGAAGTGAACGGGCTCGGTGCCGAGTACCCCACAGGTCCTGGCTGAGCGACTCATATATATTTCAGGAGCAACACACACAGTCAGAGGCCCAGTCTGGCTAACACCAGAATATGACAATCAGGAAAAGTGTACTCTATCTGTAGCGTACAGCTGTATAGAGTGTTGGGGGAATTGTAAATCTCCGTATATATTTCAGGAGCAACACACACAGTCAGAGGCCCAGTCTGGATAATAGCAGAATATCGAAATCAGAAAAGTGTACTCTCTCTGTAGCGTACAGCTGTATACAGTGTTGGGGGAATTGTAAATCTCCATATATATTGCAGGAGTAACAGACATGGTCACAGGCCCAGTTTGGATAACAGCAGAATATGAAAGCCAGAAAAAGTGTACTCTATCTGTAGCGTACAGCTGTATACAGTGTTGGGGGAATTATAAATCTCTGTATATATTTCTGGAGGAACACACACAGTCAGAGGCCCAGTCTGGATAACACCAGAATATGACAATCAGAAAAGTGTACTCTATCTGTAGCGTACAGCTGTATACAGTGTTGGGGGAATTGTAAATCTCCGTATATATTTCAGGAGTAACAGACACGGTCACAGGCCCAGTTTGGATAACAGCAGAATATGAAAGGCAGGAAAAGTGTACTTTATCAGTAGCGCACAGCTGTATACAGTGTTTGGGGAATTGTAAATCTCCGTATATATTTCCGGAGTCACACACAGATTGTCAGCCTGTATTTGTCCGTGATACCAGCTGGTACACGGTACTGTGAGGAGCATACAGCTCTATACGGTGTGGGAAAAAATGAACGCTCGGTAACTGAAAGATATTTCCTCCTTATCACTGGCAGGCAGTCTGCCTATTAATCAGCTCTACTGCACCACAGAAGCAATTTCTACTATGTCACTGGCAGGCAGCCTAATAACCAGTGTTGCTGCACACACCAAAATCCTCCCCTGTCACTGCACAGTAACTGTACAGCTAATTGCTATCAGCACAAGCCCAGTTTTTGTTTTTGGGCCCTGCCTAACGCTCTCCCTGCTGAGAATCAATGTCAGCAACCTCTCCCTACACTGAGATTGGCAGAAGTAAAATGGCGGTCGGCACTGAGGGATTTTATATGCACTGTGACGCCACACAAAGCCAACCCATCGCTGCCATGCCCTTCTCTAAAATGATGCTGGCCGCTGCCCATGACATCGCGTTGCCCACAGCCTGTGTCCTTGCTCATTGGCTGAGAAAAGGCCCTTACAGTAGTATGGGAAAACCGACTTCGCAAAATGGTCACCGAACACGTGACCGACCTCGCGCCATGGTCGGGTTTCGTTTCATGAAACCCAACTTTGGTGAAAGTGGGCGATTTTTGAATCTGACCGACCTGTTTCGCTCAACTCCAGTTATGACCACTAACAAATAATTGTCACTATGCGAGTGGTTGTAACCATAAATGCCTACAATACCCTTTTCATGGGGTAAGCGACATAGCGAATCAGAAGAACTATAGTACATTTACTTATTAGAGGTATTTGCTAATATTTTTATTACACGTGTGGGGTCAGGCACGCAACTGCAGCAGAAGTACCACTGCAGCAAAAGTACAGAGAAGCTGCAGTTATTTCAACGGCTGACAATTAACATCCATCTCCTCTCCTCTCTTCACACAGGTACAATCTCTACAACCTCTGCTTGCTAGGATCTGACTTACTACTGTTCAACTTTTCCTTTAAATGGTACAATCTCTACAACCTCTGCTTGCTGGGATCTGACTTACTACTGTTCAACTTTTCCTTTAAATGGTACAATCTCTACACCTGCTTGCGGGATCTGACTTACTGTTCAACTTTTCTTAATGGTACAATCTCTACAACCTCTGCTTGCTGGGATCTGACTTACTACTGTTCAACTTTTCCTTTAAATGGTACAATCTCTACAACCTCTGCTTGCTGGATCTGACTTACTACTGTTCAACTTTCCTTTAAATGGTACAATTCTACAACCTCTGCTTGCTGGATCTGACTTACTACTGTTCAACTTTTCCTTTAAATGGTACAATCTCTACAACCTCTGCTTGCTGGGATCTGACTTACAAAAGTACCGCTAAATCGCTAAGAAAAGGTGCCACACAGCGATTAGATACTTACCCAGCGGGAGCGCCGACGAGAAAATAGGGTCCGGAGCGATTTCAGCGACGAGCGAGATCACAGCAGGAAGCTCGTCGCTGGAAGCTGCCGCACTGAACAACATCGCTAACAGGATCGCTAAATAGTGACGTTTTTTAGCGATCCCGTTAGCGATATTGTTTAGTGTGGCATACCCTTTACTCTTTCACCATGTTTACATATGCCTTCACAGTGTTTGCTCCGTTAATCCTCTCTCTCCTTCGCTATCCCCAAACCCCAGCACCCTCTAATCAAATAATCATCTCCCCTTACCTCCTTCCTCCCCACCTGTCCTCCTCTGCTGACCTGCTCCTCAACCTCAAATCTGTCCTAATAAAACACAAAACAAGCTTCCCTCTCTCCTTCTCCCACCTGCTCTCCCTTTCTCTGCTCCTCCTCACTGCTGGTGACACATCTCCCAATCCTGGACCTCCACAGTTCATACCCACCATTAGTACTCCTTCCTACCGCTCCCTATCTAACAGGAACTACCGCAATCTTTCCAACGTAAAACCTGTGCCATTGACACCCACCCCCCTGCTCCCTCTCTCTGGAGCACTCTGGAATGCCCGCTCCATCTGCAATAAGCTTCATGTGATTCATGACCTCTTTCTCTCTCGCAATCTTGCTTTCCTCGCCCTCACAGAAACATGGCTGACACCCTCTGACACCGCCTCCCCTGCTGCGCTGTGTTACGGTGGCCTCCAATTCACCCACACTCCTCGCCCTGGAAACAGACATGGTGGAGGAGTGGGTGTTCTCCTTTCCTCTAACTGCAACTTTAACACAATCCCACCTCTTCCCTCCCTAATCCTCCCTTCCTTTGAAGTCCACTCTGTCCGCATCTACTCTCCCTCCAACCTCCAAGTGGCCGTCATATACCGACCTCCAGGCCCGACCACTGCCTTCATCGACCAATTCACTACCTGGCTTCTTCACTTTCTCTCCACTGACATCCCCACCATCATCATGGGTGACTTCAACATCCCCACTGATACCCTTCAGTCAGCAGCCTCCAAACTTCTGTCCCTTACTTCATCCTTTGGACTTACTCAGTGGTCCTCCTCAGCCACCCACACGGATGGTCATGCATTAGACTTGGTCTTCACCCGCCTCTGCTCTCTATCTAACTTCACCACCTCCCCTCTCCCTCTATCCGACCACCATCTACTCACTTTCTCATCCCTGTCCTCCTCTCCTGTCACCCATGTCCAGCAACACGTGCACCCCCGCAGACACCTTGCACACCTAGACATCCACACACTCTCTGACTCTATTCTTTCACTGGCATCAATATCCTCACTCCACGATACAGACAGTGCCACTGCTTTCTACAATGCCACTCTCACATTGGCTATTGACACGGTCGCCCCTCTCGTTCATGGCAGAGTGCGACGTACCAACAGACAACCCTGGCACAATAACACCACTAAAAAGCTCCGGCAAGTGTCCAGGATTACAGAGCGACGCTGGAAAAAAACAAATTCGCAAGACGACTTCACTGCATTCAAACAAGCAACACTCTCTTTCAAATCTGCCCTCACCTCTGCTAAACAGGCTTACTTCACAACCCTCGTATCTTCCCTATCCTACAACCCCAAACAGTTATTCAAAACTTTTAACTCCCTCCTCCGCCCACCACTGCCCCCTCCTACCTCCCTCATCTCTGCTGAGGACTTTGCCACACACTTCAAAAATAAGATCGACCAAACAAGGCAAGTCTTCATTGTTCAACCACCTCAACCACTTTGTATACCAGACCAAGGCCTAAACCTCATAACCTCCCTCTCCAACATCACCGAAGGGGAGCTTAATTGTCTTCTCTCCAAATCGCACCTCACAACCTGTGCACTTGACCCCATCCCAACCCACCTCCTCCCCAACCTCACCACCACTATTATTCCATCCCTAACCCACCTCTTCAACCTATCACTAACTTCCGGTACCTTCCCTTCTGCTTTCAAGCATGCCACAATCACGCCTATCCTTAAAAAGCCAACCCTCGACCCAACCGCTATGTCCAGCTATCGCCCAATATCGCTGCTCCCATTCGCTTCCAAACTCCTGGAGCTGCATGTCCACGCTGAGCTTTCCTACCACTTCTCTTCTAACTTGCTCTTTGACACTCTACAATCTGGTTTCCGCCCCCATCACTCCACTGAGACAGCCCTGACCAAAATTACTAATGACCTACTTACAGCCAAAGCAAACGGACAATACTCTATACTCCTGCTTCTTGACCTGTCCTCTGCTTTTGACACAGTTGACCACTGCCTTCTACTACAGATTCTTTCCTCCTTTGGCGTCAAAGACCTCGCCCTATCTTGGATCTCCTCATACCTTTTCAACCGCACATTCAGCGTCTCCCATTCCCACACTACCTCCTCGTCCCACCCTCTCTCTGTTGGAGTTCCCCAAGGCTCTGTTCTAGGACCCCTACTCTTCTCAATCTATACACTTGGCCTGGGGCAACTCATAAAGTCCCACGGATTCCAGTACCACCTTTACGCTGATGACACTCAGATCTACCTCTCTGGCCCAGACATCACTTCTCTGCTATCCAGAATCCCGGAGTGTCTATCAGCCATATCCTCCTTCTTCTCCTCCCGCTTCCTCAAACTCAATGTGGACAAATCTGAACTCATAATCTTTCCCCCATCCCACAGATCTTCCTTACCTGACCTATCTACCACAATTAACGACATCACGCTTTCCCCCGTACCAGAAGTCCGCTGCCTCGGAGTAACCCTTGACTCTGCCCTGTCCTTCAAACCGCACATCCAAGCTCTTTCTACCTCCTGTCGCCTTCAGCTCAAAAATATTTCAAGAATCCATCCTTTCCTCAACCCTCAATCTACTAAAATGATTGTGCACGCCCTCATCATCTCCCGCCTCGACTACTGCAACACCCTTTTCTCTGGCCTCCCTGCTAACACCCTCGCACCTCTCCAGTCCATCCTTAACTCTGCTGCACGACTAATTCACCTCTCTCCTCGCTACTCCTCCGCTTCTCCCCTCTGCAAATCTCTTCACTGGCTCCCATTCCCTCAGCGTATCCAGTTCAAATTACTAATACTGACCTACAAGGCCATCTATAATCTGTCTCCTCCTTATATCTCTGAACTAATCTCCCGATATCTTCCCTCACGTAATCTCCGATCCTCCCAAGACATCCTTATCTCCTCCACACTTATTCGCTCCTCACCCAACCGCCTCCAAGACTTCTCCCGAATATCCCCCATCCTCTGGAATTCTTTGCCCCAACACATCCGACTATCAAACTCATTCGGATCCTTCAGACGGAACCTGAAAACCCATCTCTTCAGGAAAGCCTACAGCCTGCAATGACCCTGCTGCCTCCTCACCACTACCGGAGTTATTGCCTCAACCAACACCGGAACTGCTGCAACCCCCTAACCTACTGTCTCCTGCCTCACAATCCTGTAGAATGTAAGCCTACAGCCTGCAATGACCCTGCTACCTCCTCACCACTACCGGAGATATTGCCTCAACCAACACCGGAACTGCTGCAACCCCCCGACCTACTGTCTCCTGCCTCACAATCCTGTAGAATGTAAGCCCGAAAGGGCAGGGTCCTCTCCCCTCTATATCAGTCTGTCATTGTTAGTTTGTTTACTGTAAGTGATACCTGTAATTTGTATGTAACCCCTTCTCATGTACAGCACCATGGAATCAATGGTGCTATAGAAATAAATTTAATAATAATAATAATAATTACACCTACTACATAACCCCTTTAATTATATGAACAGCGATTCAAACAGTAATAATAATAGAGTAGGATTTTGTGTCTCGGTGCAAACAAGGAATGACTTCAATAGTGTATTTACACTAAATACACTGAATGTACTTTATGCTGAAACTTCTTGCTTTCTGAAACTTTGTAGTGCAAAGAATGAAATCTGCAGAGACACCACTTCAAATCCGCACCAAAATATTAATAAACACAAGTGTATTTGCTGTGTGCAAATCAATAGCTTAAAATTTTTTTTTAGCATAGATCTACCCTTATAATTATGCAGAACAATTGTGACTATTTTCTTGAGCCACAGATATACACTGTGTGCAGAAATATTAGGTAAATGAGTATTTTGATCACATCATCCTTTTTATACATGTTGTCCTACTCCAAGCTGTATAGGCGTGAAAGCCAACTGCCAATTATGTAAATCAGGTGATTTGCATCTCTGTAATGAGGAGGGGTTGATCTAATGACATCAACACCCTATATAAGGTGTGCTTAATTATTAGGCAACTTCCTTTCCTTTGGCAAAATGGGTCAGAAGAGAGATTTGACGGACTCAGAAAAGTCAAAAATTGTGAGATGTCTTGCAAAGGGATGCAGCAGTCTTGAAATTGCCAAAATTTTGAAGCGTGATCACCGAATAATCATGCATTTCATGGCAAATAGCCAACAGGGTCACAAGAAGCGTGTTGTTAAAAAAAGGCGCAAAATAACTGCCCATGAATTGAGAAAAATCAAGCGTGAAGCTGCCAAGATGCCATTTGCCACCAGTTTTGCCATATTTCAGAGCTGCAATGTTACTGGAGTATCAAAAAGCACAAGGTGTGCCATACTCAGGGACAGGCCAAGGTAAGGAAGGCTGAAAAACGATCACTTCTGAACAAGAAACATTAGATAAAACGTCAAGACTGGGCCAAGAAATATGTTAAGACTGAGTTTTCTAAGGTTTGATGGACTGATGAAATGAGAGTGACTCTTGATGGGCCAGATGGATGGGCCCGAGGCTGGATCAGTAAAGGGCAGAGAGCTCCACTCCGACTCAGACGCCAGCAAGGTGGAGATGGGGTACTGGTATGGGCTGGTATCATCAAAGATGAACTTGTGGGACCTTTTTGGGTTGAGGATGGAGTGAAGCTCATCTCCCAGACCTACTTCCAGTTTCTGGAAGACACCTTCTTCAAGCAGTGGTACAGGAAGAAGTCATTATCGTTCAAGAAAAACATGATTTTCATGCAGGACAATGCTCCATCACATGCATCCAAATACTCTACAGCGTGGCTGGCCAGTAAAGGTCTAAAATAAGAAAACATAATGACATGGCCCCCTTGTTGACCTGATCTAAACCCCATAGAGAACCTGTGGTCCCTCATAAAATGTGAGATCTACAGGGAGGGAAAACCGTACACCTCTCGGAACAGTGTCTGGGAGGCTGTGGTGGCTGCTACACGCAATGTTTATCGTAAACTGATCAAGCAACTGACAGAATATATGGATGGAAGGCTTCTGAGTGTCATCGTAAAGAAAGGTGGCTATATTGGTCACTGATTTTTTGTTTTTGTTTTTGAATGTCAGAAATGTTTATTTCTAAATTTTGTGTTGTTATATTGGTTTACCTGGTGAAAATAAACAAGTGAGATGGGTACTGTATATATTTGGTTTTTATTAAGTTGCCTAATAATTCTGCACAGTAATAGTTACCTGCACAAACAGATACCCTCCTAAGATAGCCAAATCTAAAAAAAACCACTCCAACTTCCAAAAATATTAAGCTTTGTTATTTATGAGTCTTTAGAGTTGATTGAGAACATAGTTGTTGTTCAATAATAAAAAGAATCCTCTCAAATACAACTTGCCTAATAATTCTGACACAGTGTAGTACAGTATATTTAGCTTCTGAAAATATATTTTAATTACTCTAGAAATATTCCTAAAAAATTAACAACCTAGAATAGTGAACATTTCTTCCATAATCTATAAACTGTTACTATTGTTCATGTAAAAATCTAATTTTTAATTATGGTTCAAATGTTGACAAGTAATCCAATAAAACAGGAAAAGAGGAAAAATGTGATAATTAGGAATAAGCGAGCACTAAAATCCTTGGGTGCTCTTTTTTCGAACTGAGCAATATCTAATGCTCGGATGCTTGTTTCAAGTAATGAGTTGAGATGAGCGAACTTGTTCGGAAAGTGTTCACCAATCACAAATTCGACATGAACATAGCTCACTCGGATTCATGTTCGGCTTCCCAAGCATTTTCCCCCTCAAAGTCAGCAAAGTTCGGGCATGGTTCAGTAAATGATCAGATTTCCACTAATGATTTTGTTAGACTTTGGCTAGGATAGTGGTGCTGTATGATGAGCAAGGGGGATGTGTTTTATGAGTGGAGGGCTGTAGAGGTCAGGGGAGCGGCTGAGTGCAATTTATTTAAATTAACTTAATGTGTGTAGGTTCCTACAGCCAATCAGGGCACAGAAACCATCAATAATGTCCAGACACACGGGCGTCTATTATGGCAGCCAAAATCATATGTCACTCTCTATATGTAAATCGGACATGTTGTTTTGCTGGAACCATTTTGTCAGTGCAATGGTGCAGAGAGGCTGCTCCTGCTGCTGTTACAACTTCTCATAAAGTTAGATAGTTAGATAGGATCCTGTCCTATGTCAAAATCGTTTGGGCTAATATTGTTGTGCAGGCACCTGGCCACATTTCCTGACCAAAATCGTTTGGGCTAATATTGGGATGCATGCAGGAATCCACTTTTCCTAATCAAAATTGTTTGCGCTAATATCGTGCAGGCACCAGGCCCCATTTCCTAATCAAACTCATTTGGGCTAATATTGTTGTGCAGGCACCAGGCCCCATTTTCTAATCAAACTTGTTTAGGCTAATATTGTTGTGCAGGCACCAGGCCCCATTTCCTAATCAAACTTGTTTAGGCTAATATTGTTGTGCAGGCACCAAGCCCCATTTCCTAATCAAAATCATTAGGACTAATATTGTTGTGTAGGCACCAGGCCCCATTTCCTAATCAAACTCATTTGGACTAATATTGTTGTGCAGGAACCAGGCTTATTTAGTGTATTTTTGTTTCCTTTTTAACAAATACAAAAAAGAGCTCTCAAACATATAGAAGTAAGAGGAATTAAAGGCGTTCATCTACTACTCGGATAACCCCTTTTCAAGAACTATTTTTCCCGCAATTAAAATAATAACATCTATATTATCCTCTCATGCGTTGTACCGTCCCAAGGGCACTGGCTTTACTGGGGCTCATGTGACATTGTAATGTTGACGTGATTGATCAATCACAATGATTTTCTACTCAAAAGTACCGTATATACTCATGTATAAGCCGACCTGTGTATAAGCCGACCCCCCTAATTTTGCCACAAAAAACTTGGAAAACTTATTGACTCGTGTATAAGCCGGGTGTATAAGTTGCCGTCCTGCTCTGTGCTCCCCCATCCAGCTCTGTGCGCCCCCATTCTCCTCTGTGCTCCCCTCCTCCTGCTCCATTATCCTGTCCTGCTCGTGCTTTCCATCCTCCCCATCCTACTCCGTGCTCCCCCATCCAGCTCTGCACTCCCTCTTTCTCCTCTGTGCCCACCCTCGTTCTGCTCCGTGCTCTCCGTCCTCCCCGTTCTGCTCCGTGCTCTCCGTCCTCCCCCCGTTCTGCTCCGAGCTCTCCGTCCTCCCCCCCGTCCTGCTTCGTGCTCTCCGTCCTCCCCCCGGTCTGCTCTGTGCTCTCCGTCCTCCCCCCCGTCCTGCTCCATGCTCCTTGCCCTCCTCCATGCTCCCCCCATCCTCCTCCATCATACTCACCCTCCCCGTGCCATCGCTGAACTCCTGGCCGGCAATCCTGCGTTCTCCCCGGCTTCCTGCAGCTCTCCCCGGCTTCCTGCAGCTCTCCAGCGCTGAGCAGTGACGTAATACCGCTCATTAAGGCCATGAATATGGAGGCCACGCCCATAGGAGTGGCGTCGCGTCCTTATTACATGACCATAATGAGCGGTATTACATCACCGCTCAGCTCTGGAGAGCTGCAGGAAGCCGGGGAGAGCTGCAGGAAGCCGAGGAGAACGCAGGATTGCAGGGACGTTCAGCGATGGCACGGGGAGGGTGAGTATGATGTCCCAGCCACCGGCTCCTGCCGCTGTATCCCTTCCCCGCTGGTTTCTGCCCTATGACTCGTGTATAAGCCGAGGGGGCATTTTCAGCACAAAAAAAGGTGCTGAAAATCTCGGCTTATACACGAGTATATACGGTACTTTAATATTGTCCCTTGCTGAAAAATTGTGCTGTCTATAACAACTGCCATCACAGCACTTTTACCGCGTGTTTCATTATGTTGCCAGTTTATTTCTAGGATATAACCGAACATTAGGATGCAAGCACTTGTGATCCTGATGTAGAGTTATGTCATTTTATAGGACTGGCTCCAAATCAACTTCAATTGGATTGTTATGCTAGATCTTTGAGATTCTACTTCAGGAAGTACTCTAGACAAGAACACATAGATTTGGTGCCCTCAGTGTAATATATTCTAAGAGTAGGATTAGGTTAGGCAAAACAATGTGGCTGATTCAGTCACTTAAGCCCCTTGCTCTCTGTACCTTTACAAACTCAGAGATGGTGAATCCATACAAAAGTGAAGAAAAGTCAATGAGAAGATTGAAGTGCTGCCTGACACACAACGTTGTAAGATCAATCTTTTATTCATACCATTCACTTTTATACACAAGCACTTGAAATCCCCTTTCTTACTTTGCTACAGAAAATAGCTTATTGTTTGGGAGGAAAGCAAGGAGAGGCTTTCTTGTTACTGCATGTTTTTTTCAGATGTTTTTTTTTTTTTACTGTGATTAATAAATAAAAACAGCCCCACAATAAACCTGAACTACCAACTGATGCTAAGGCTATGGTTCCACGGTCCGGAACCATAGCGCTTTTGACGGAGCGGAAATTCCGCTCCGTCTAAGCCCCCCCCCTTTCTGACGCGCGATCTTTCCGAGGTGTTCAGGACACCTCCGGAACACCTCCGGAAAGAGCGCAGGGCTACATAGCCCTGTGTAATATTCTGTTGCGGCGACGCACCGTCGCCGCAATACGCGAGGACATGCTGCGGTCTAAAAAGACGCGCCGCATGTCCGTTTACGCAGGTTTGCCACCTGCGTATTGTTACGCATAGTGGAGACGGGATTCTTGAAATCCCCTCCACTATGCTGTAACATCTGGACGCTGCGTGTTTGGCGCTGCGCCAGCGCACAGCGCCAAACACGCAGCGTTTCCTGACCGTGGAAACTCACCCTTACATTACCCTCATATCAGCTGCTAAATCCACTCACTGTACTACACAATTACATAATTATGCAAAATACACTGATCCAACCTTGGTTGCTAAAATGAAGCTCGATAAAGTCAGACCGTGTGCTGTCAATCCAATTATCACAGCTGACACCCGCACTATGTGCCAGGGGCGGTCACGGACCGCTCCCGGCACATTAACCCTGGCACACCGCGATCAAACATGATCGCGGTGTACCGGGGGCACAGGGAAGCATAGCGCAGGGAGGGGGCTCCCTGCGGGCTCCCCTGTGACCGCACTGTTCTGAGGCCTTCCTCCCTGCAAGGCCCCGGATCCAAGATGGTCTGCAGGGAGGCGGCTTCCTCAGCGCCTGCTGAGAGCAGGCGCTGAGGAAGCCTGCAGCACTGCCTGTGAGATCGCTGATCTCACAGCGATCTGACCCTATACTGTAATGTCCCACCCTGGGACAAAGTATAAAAGTAAAAAAAATAAAAAGTGTAAAAGAAAAATTAAAAAAAAAAAAAATATTCCCCAATAAATTCATTTATTCCTGTAAATAAAAAAAAACGAAACAATAAAAGTACACATATTTGGCATCGCCGCGTCCGTAACGACCCGCCCTATAGAACTGTCCCACTAGTTAACCCCTTTAGTGAACCCCTTAAGCTTTATCATCATAACGCCGAACTAAAAGTGGAATAACACGCGATCAAAAAGATGGATATAAATAAACATGGTACCGCTGAAAACATCATCTTGCCCTGCAAAAAACGAGCCGCCAAACAGCTTCATCAGCAAAAAAAAAGTTATAGGTCGCAGAATAAAGCGATGCAAAAATAATTATTTTTTATATAAAATTGTCTTTATTGTATAAAAGCTCCAAAATATTAAAAAAATGATATAAATGAGGTATCGCCGTAATCGTACTGACCCGAAGAATAAAACTGCTTTATCAATTTTACCACACGCGGAAACGATATAAACGCCCCCCCCAAAAGAAATTCATGAATTGCTGATTTTTGTTCATTCTAACTTCCCATAAATCGAAATAAAAAGCGATCAAAAAATGTCACGTGCTCAAAAATGGTACCAATAAAAACATCAACTAGTATCGCAAAAAATAAAGACCTCACATGACTCTGTGGGCCAAACTATGCAAAAATTATAGCTCTCAAAATGTGGAGATGCAAAAACAATTTTTTGCAATAAAAAGTGTCTTTTAGCGTGACAGCTGCCAATCATAAAAACCCGCTATAAATAGTAAATCAAACCCCCTTTATCACCCCCTTAGTTAGGGAAAAATAATAAAATTTAAAAAATTTATTTATTTCCATTTTCCCATTAGGGTTAGGGTTAGGGTTGTAGCTAAAGTAAGGGTTAGAGTTGGGGCTAAAGTTAGGGTTAGGGTAGGGATTAGGCTTAGGGGTGTGTTAGGGTTAGGTTTGTGGTTAGGGTTATGGTTAGGGTTGGGACTAGGGTTAGGGGTGTTCGGGTTAGGGTTGGAGTTACAATTGGGGGTTTCCACTGTTTAGGCACATCAGGGGCTCTCCAAACGCGACATGGAGGACATCAGTAAACCAGGGGAGGAGTCCCGAGGAGATACTTTGCATATTTCCAGTGCCGTCTGGGATAAGTGAAGAGTCTCCGCGAGCTCAAGGAACACTGGATTTTGGCTGTTGCAGCTGAAAGGAGGACATCAGTAAACCAGGGGAGGAGTCCCGAGGAGATACTTTGCATATTCCCAGTGCCTTCTGGGATAAGTGAAGAGTCTCCGCGAGCTCAAGGAACACTGGATTTTGGCTGTTGCAGCTGAAAGGAGGACATCAGTAAACCGCGAGTTTTGGCTTATATTTCACCGCTTGATTATCTCTTGAACAATAAGAACATGGAAGAGGCCAGGAGCCATGTGGTGAGCTGCATTTCTTGCTACATGTTCATAGACTTACCAGTGGAAAAGCCAAACTTCACATGCCAGAAATGCAAGCTTGTGTCCCTGTTGGAGGAAAAGTTGCAAAATCTGGAAGAGAGGTTATCTACATTGAAGACCATTAAGGAAGGTGAAGAGTTCTTAGACAGAGCAGAATTATCTCTTCATGGTACAGAAAGAGAAGAAATTCGAAGTGCAACTGAAGAAACAGAGGAATGGAAGCATGTGACCCAGAGAAGCAGGAGGATCAGGAGGCAGTCAGCACCAATTCTGCTCAGGAACCAATACCAGGCTCTTACACAGGAGAACGATGAAGAAATACATCAGGATAAGACTTTGCCAACAAACAACCTTGTACGCCTCAGAGTCCTCCTGAATGGAGAAAGAAAACTGTTGTGAAGAAGAAACGGAGAGTTGTTGTCATGGGCGATTCCCTGTTGAGAGGAACAGAGGCCGCTATCTGCAGACCGGATATAACCTCAAGAGAAATGTGTCTGTCTTCCAGGTGCAAAAATTAAAGATGTGTCTGACAGGATATCAGGACTCTTCAGACCTAAAGATGACTACCCATTCCTGCTAATACATGTGGGAAAAATGACACCGCTAGAAACGACTTGGAAACCATCTGCAGTGACTTTGAAAACTTAGGTAAGAAAGTGAAAGAACTGGGAGCGCAGGTGGTCTTCTCTTCCATCCTCCCAGTGGATGGCAATGGAACAAGGAGGTGGAATAAGATTCTGCAGGTGAACAACTGGCTACGTCGATGGTGCCGTCAGCAAGGATTTGGATTTCTGGATCACGGAGTGAATTACCTATACGATGGACTACTTGCTAGAGATGGGGTGCACCTTACGAAGACTGGAAAACATGTATTTGGAAGTCGCCTTGCTACACTCATCAGGAGAGCTTTAAACTAGAACAATGTGGGAAGGGAAGCAAAACGCCAGCAAAAGCCATACACTTGACAAATACTATTGAGATTTCTGCTATTAGAAGTGAAGGGGAAGAACAAAGACAAAAAAATTTACATAATAAAAATATTGAAGGAAGAGAAACCAATCACAAACTAAAGTGTTTCTATACGAATGCACAAAGCATGGACAACAAACAAGGAGAACTGGAGCTACTAACGCAGGAGAAGAAATATGATGTCATTGGAATCACTGAGACTTGGTGGGACGATACACATGATTGGAATACAAGGCTAGAAGGATACAACTTATTTGCAAGAAACAGACTTGATAAACGAGGAGGAGGTGTTGCATTGTATGTTAGAAAAGCGTATATCTGCACAGAGATTGACGCTTCAGAGACTGGGAGTTCTGTGGAAACTGTTTGGGTAAGAATACAAGGACAGAACAATGGAAAGGACACCATTGTAGGCATTTACTACAGGCCCCTGTGCAAGCTGAAGATATGGATGAACTCTTTATGCATCAAATGGCCAAGTTCTCCAAAAAATATGACATAGTGGTCATGGGAGATTTCAACTATCCAGACATTTGTTGGGAATCTCTCTCAGGCAAAACTAACAGGTCCAGAAATTCTTATCCTCTCTTGCTGACAACTTTATCTTCCAAAAGGTAATGGAGAAAACAAGGGATCTGCTACCTTGGATCTAATCCTCATAAACAGGGAGGAAATGGTGGAGGAGGTAAGAGTGGCTGGGACTCTAGGAGGTAGTGACCATGCTATTTTAGAATTTTGGATAACAAGAGGAGGAAGACCTGTGAAGACTCAGACGTCAAGGTTAGATTTCAGAAAGGCAGATTTTAAGGAACTCAGAAAGAGAATTGGAGGGATCCAATGGCTGGATATCCTTAAGGACAAAAATGTCCAGGAAGGATGGAAAATCTTGAAAAATGAGATTCTCAAAGCACAATCTTAACAATTCCGAAAAGAGGGAAGAATGGGAAGCATTTAAGGAAACCAGGATGGATGAACATAGAACTTAAACACATGCTAAAAAGGAAGAAAGAAATGTTTATCAAATGGAAAGAGGGAGGCATATCTAAAGAAGAATATAATGCCGTCTGCAGAACCTGCAGGGCACAAATCAGATTATCTAAAGCTGACAATGAATTAAGGCTTGCAAGTGATGTCAAAAGCAACAAAAAAGGATTTTGGGGATACGTCAAAAGTAAAAGAAAAGTCAAAGATGCTATAGGATTTTTACAGGATGAAAATGATGAAATGGTAAGTCAGGATGTTGAGAAGGCTGAACTTTTAAATTCCTATTTTGCATCTGTTTTCTCTCAGAAAGGAAATGTAACATCAACTGATCTTCACTGTCCTATTAAAGGAATAGAAGAATCCAGGATATCTATAAACAGAAAGACAGTGAGGAAACACTTAGCTAACATAAATGAATTCAAGTCTCCAGGTCCAGATGAATTACACCCCAGGGTACTGAAGGAGATAGCAGAAGAAATTCTTGAACCACTGTCCATAATCTTTGAAAATTCTTGGAGAACAGGAGAAGTCCCAGAAGACTGGAGAAGAGCAAATGTTGTTCCTATCTTCAAAAAGGGGAAGAAGGTGGACCCAGGGAACTACAGGCCGGTGAGTCTGACTTCTATACCAGGAAAGATCTTTGAACAAATTATTAAAGAACATGTATGCAAGTACCTGGGTAAGAATGAAGTGATTAAACAGAGTCAGCATGGGTTTGTAACTAATAAGTCATGTCAGACTAACTTAATTTCCTTCTATGACAGAATCACTGACTGGGTGGATCAGGGAAATGCTGTAGATATAGTATATCTTGACTTCAGCAAAGCATTTGACAAAGTATCTCACACAATCCTTATTGAAAAAATGACTAAGTATGGAATGGACAAGGCAACTGTTAGGTGGATTCATAACTGGCTTAGTGATCGGACCCAAAGAGTGGTCGTAAATGGCTGCACATCCAGTTGGAAGAATGTCTCAAGTGGGGTACCACAAGGCTCTGTTTTGGGCCCTGTATTGTTCAACATTTTTATCAATGATTTAGATGAAGGAATTGAGGGTAAACTGATCAAATTTGCTGATGACACAAAGCTAGGAGGGGTAGCTAATACTAGAGAAGAGAGAGAGAGGATTCAAAAAGATATACATAAACTGGAGCAGTGGGCAACAACTAACAGAATGGATTTTAACAGGGAAAAATGCAAAGTACTACATCTGGGCAATAAAAATGAAAAAAGCATTACAAAATGGGAGGAATAGGGCTAAGTAACAGCACATGTGAAAAAGACTTGGGTATACTAATTGATCACAGACTTAACATGAGTCAACAGTGTGATGCAGCAGCAAAAAAGACAAATGCAATTCTAGGATGTATCAACAGAAGCATACAGTCTAGATCACGTGAGGTCATTATTGCCCTCTACTCCTCTTTGGTCAGACCTCATCTGGAATACTGTGTCCAGTTTTGGGCACCACATTTTAAAAAAGACATCAACAAACTGGAGCAAGTTCAGAGAAGAGCCACCAGAATGGTGACCGGTCTGCAAACCATGTCCTATGAGGAACGGTTGCAGGATTTGGGAATGTTTAAGCTTGCAAAAAAGAAGACTGAGAGGAGACTTAATAGCTGTCTACAAATATCTCAAGGGCTGTCACATTGTAGAAGGATCATCTTTATTCTCATTTGCACAAGGAAAGACTAGAAGCAATGGGATAAAACTGAATGGGAGGAGACACAGATTAGATATTAGAAAAAAATTTTTGACAGTTAGGGTGATCAATGAGTGGAACAGGCTGCCACAAGAGGTGGTGAGTTCTCCTTCAATGGAAGTCTTCAAACAGAGGCTGGATAGACATCTGTCTGGGATGATTTAGAGAATCCTGCTTTGAGCAGGGGGTTGGACCAGAAGGCCCAGGAGGTCCCTTCCAACTCTACCATTCTATGATTCTATGGCGTCTGATCTCAATTCCAGCCAATTCTGCTGTTGAAAAAGTCAAACGGTGCTCCTTCCCTTCTGAGCTCTGCCATGCGCCCAAACAGTAGTTTACCCAAACATATGGGGTATCAGCGTACTCAGGACAAATTGCACAATAACTCTTTGTAAGGGTCTGCAGAACGCACCAAATATTTGATGTAGAGAGGTGCGTTCGCAGCCCGGGGTCCACCGTGCAGGCGGAGCCTTTGCTGCTGGTAAAATGGCGCAAGAAGCGAACTCTGTTATCCCGCAGAGTCGCCAAAATAAATGCCGTAACACGCTGTGGCAATAAGTGCAAACTCTGTTATTCCACAGAGCCGCTAGAAGGAGTGCCGCAGAGCTATATGGCGATGTGTGGAACTCACTAAACACAACTGAGTCGCAAAGTAAACACGCTAGGGCGCTGTCTAGCGTTGAAAGCGAACCCTGTTACGTCACAGAGCCGCTGAGAAAAAGTTCTGTGTCCTATCAGGCACCCAGGTACACAGTTAAGTGCTAAGGAACATAGAACGTGATTATGCGCTAATGTCCTCGTGGGAGTCACCCGCAATCTATGGCGTCTGAATGCCAGACCCTGAATACGGCAATCAAACTCCTCAACGGTTATGCCGGTAATCTAGGGCATCTAGGACACCGACCCTGACCAGCTAGCATACCAAACTCCTCACCGATTAAGTCGGTATTCTAGGGGCTTATTTCAGCCGGGGCCCTAACCACACACACGCATGACCACACTGGCGCTAAGCATATAATGGTTGATACTAGCGCATGGCGGCTCAGCATTGCCACCCTTTTATAATAACAGCTACAGGACCTGCCAGAAACAAGGACCAATGAAACTTGTTCCAGAACTCCAGTAGTCACAGGACCTTCCTGGCAGACCAATAGGAGCTGCTGAAGTACCTGAGCATGTGACCCCTGATCTCCAATGAGAGATCTCACCCTTGGCATGCTCAGAAGGGGAAACGCAGGACTTCATCCCAAAGACATCTGCTCCAGCACTGGCTATAATAGCAGATCCAGGAGAGGCAGCAGCAAGTCACTGCACAGTACTGGAATGGGCAAGACGCTGGGACCTACGTCTCTGCTGAGCAGGCTCCACTGCGGCCGGAGATGAATGGGGGACCGCAGTGGGACAGGTTCGAGACTCCCCTTGTGCAGCAGCGGGAACTCAAACCCTAACATTACCCCCCCTCCTAGGGCCCCCCCTTCTTTGGGCCTCGGTGCGCTCAAAGGCAGCAATGAGCTGCGGAGCCTGAACACGCTCAGCAGGCTCCCATGACCTATCCTCAGGCCCATAACCCCTCCAATCCACCAAATAAAACTTTTTGCCACGTACGACCTTGCACCCCAGAATAGCATTCACCTCATAATCGTCCGTAGACAAACCCGATGTCCCGGCAGATGACTCGGAAAACCGGGACAAGTTTACGGGTTTCAGAAGGGAGACATGGAATGTGTCGGTGATACCCAGGCGTGCCGGAAGTGCTAACCGGTAGACCACAGGATTGACTGTTCAAGGACCTTGAAGGGACCCAAGAAGCGAGGTGCGAACTTAGTGGACTCTACACGCAGCCTGATGTTACGGGCGGAGAGCCACACTAAATCGCCAGGGGCAAAAGTGGGAGCGGGGCGCCGATGTGCGCCGCGGATGACCTCATTCTCTCCTTGGAGGCCTGAATGGAATCCTGAGTGCGGTCCCAAATGTCCCGTGCCTCCACAGCCCAGTCTGCCACCCTGGAGTCGGCGGAAGACACGGGCATAGGTACAGGAACCCGCGGGTGCTGACCGTAATTAAGGAGAAATGGGGTTTGTCCAGTGGAATCAGCCACAGCGTTGTTTAATGCAAACTCCGCCCACAGTAACAAGGATGCCCAGTCATCCTGCCTAGCTGAAACAAAATGTCGCAGATATGTGACCAAGGTCTGGTTGGCCCTCTCTACCAACCCATTCGTCTCGGGATGATAAGCAGAAGAGAGATTTAACTCAACACTGAGAAGGCGACAAAGCTCTCTCCAGAACCGAGACGCAAACTGGGGACCCCGATCGCTGACAATTTTGTCCGTCATACCGTGTAAGTGGAAGATATGTTTGATAAACAGTGTCGCCATGGCCCGTGCAGAAGGTAACCGGGTAGCGGCACCAAGTGCACCATTTTAGAGAAGTGATCGGTGATAACCCATATGATGGTACACCCACGAGATTTGGGCAAGCCTACCACAAAGTCCATCCCGACCATTTCCCAAGGCCTGTCTGCCACCGGCAATGGGTAAAGTAACCCAGCTAGCCATTGACGAGGGGACTTATTTTTGGCACAGGAGACACATGCCCGAATATAATCTCCAACGTCCCGGACCATATGCGGCCACCAGTATGTCCTCGCGAGTAGCTCAGATGTCCTTTTTTTCCCAAAATGTCCACCCACCCTGGATGAATGGGCCCAAGAGAGAACCTCCGGTCGCAAATTAGATGATACAAAGGTCTTGCCCGGAGGGACAGACTCTAGCGAGACCGGAGCTACAGTTCTCAGGCTCTCAGAGGGGACAATAAGCCGTGGCTCCCCCTCCTCCTCCTCAGAAGACACAATGGAGCGAAAGAGAGCGTCAGCCCGAATGTTCTTCTCTCCCGACAGAAAATGGAGGGTGAAGTGAAAGCGGGAGAAAAACAAGGACCATCTGGCCTGACGGGAATTTAGCCGCTGGGCAGTCTGTAAATACACCAGATTTTTGTGATCCGTGAAGACTTGGAAGGGAAAGCGAGCCCCCTCCAACAGATGTCTCCACTCCGAGAAGGCCAACTTCATTGCTAGCAACTCCCTGTCCCCAATGGAATAATTCCTCTCCGCTGGTGTGAAGGTCATGGAGAAAAAGAAGCATGGATGCTTCCGACCTTGAGCATCCTTTTGGAAGAGGACTGCTCCAGCACCAACGGACGAGGCATCCACCTCCAATATAAATGGCTTATCAACATCGGGGCGATGTAGGATGGGAGCGCTAGCGAAATGGGACTTAATAGAAGTGAAGGCCTTGGAGACCTCTTCGGACCACAATTTAGGATTTGCTCCCTTTTTGGTGAGGGCAACCACGGGAGCTGCCAAAGTTGAGAAGTGAGGGATAAACTGGCGGTAGAAAATAATGAACCACATAAAGCACTGCACCGCCTTCAGAGAATGGGGTTCTTGCCAGTCCATCACCGCCTGTTGTTTGGCAGGATTCATAGCCAATCCCTGGGCGGAGATGATATAGCCCAGGAAAGGTAAGGACTCCTGCTCAAACACACATTTCTCCAACTTTGCCTAGAGGGAATTTGCCCGTAAGAGGTCGAAGACTCTGCAGACATCTCTCCGGTGGGAGTCAATATCTGGGGAAAAGATGAGAATATCATCCAGATAGACTACGACTGAGGTGGAGAGCAGAGCATATCCCGGAAGATGTCATTAACAAAGTCTTGGAAGACGACTGGGGCATTACAGAGCCTGAAGGGCATCACCAGATATTCATAATGCCCGTCCCTGGTATTAAAAGCCGTCTTCCATTCGTCCCCCTCACGAATGCGAATCAGGTTATAAGCACCCTGCAGATCTAATTTCGTAAATACCCTTGCCCCCCGTAGCCTATCAAATAGCTCAGAAATCAGGGGCAACAGGTATTTATTCTTAACAGTGATGGCATTAAGACCCCAGTAATCGATGCATGGACGTAATTCTCCGTTCTTCTTCTGCACGAAGAAGAACCCCGCCCCTGCAGGTGACACTGACTTCCTAATGAATCCTCTTGCCAGGTTCTCCTGAATATATTGGGACATAGCCTCCGTCTCCGGGAGAGAAAGGGATAGACCCGTCCCCGAGGAGGTTCTGCTCCAGGCAAGAGGTCAATAGGACAGTCATAAGGACGGTGAGGTGGAAGGACTTCTGCAGCCTTTTTGGAGAATACGTCTGCATATGACCAATAGTATTTAGGAAGTGAAGTAAGATCTGTGGGCATCTCTGTAGTGGCCACCTGAATGCATTCCCTCATATATCTGCCTTTACATGACTCACCCCAACCCAATATCCTCCCAGAGTTCCACTCAATGTGTGGGGAGTGGAAACGGAGCCAGGGCATCCCTAACAAAATCTCGTCTATTCCCTCGGGAATGACCAGAAGTGAGATAATCTCTGTTGTGAATAGGCTGGAAATGAGTTCTGAGCAGAAGCTCCCTCTGGTGGTTACAAACGGTACTGGACTGTCCAGTGAAGATTGTGAGGATTGGGAATCAGGTGTTACTGACTGGTCTTATATAAGGGAGTCGCCTTCCCATCAGGGTTGCCGGTGATCAATTGTTCTGGTCTCAATCCTTGATTCCTGTTTCCTTGGTAGCCTGCTGTGTCGTGTCTGAATCTCCTGCTAACAGATAAGACATTTTCTTCTTTTTGTTTTTGTGCTTGTTTTTTGCATTTTGTCCTGCACTTCTGTGGGGGCCTTCAGGGTCCCCTCTGGGGGCTTTTGCCTCTCAGTTCAGTTCAGCCACTGATGTTTGTACTTTTGCTTTTTCCAGTTTTTTCAGTGGCTGCTGTTTTGTTTTTGGTTACACCAGAGAACTAATTTAGGTGGTAGAGGTCGTGTGATCTCAGGTGTTTTTGGAATTAGTAGAGTTGGTGCTTTTCAGGGTTTTTTTGGATTGCAGTAAGTGCCCTTCCTATCCTTTTCTATTTAGTAAGTTTGGGCCCCAACGTTTGCTCATACTATTTTCTGTCTGTGTCAGTATTTCTTCTTGTCTAACCGCCATTACATGTTTGGGGGCTTTCTATGTTCTTTGGGGATCTGCTCCAGGGCAGATAGCTTTCCTCTTTCTATCTTTAGGTGTAGTTAGTTTCTCAGGCTGTGACGAGGCGTCTAGGACCAACGTAGGAACGCTCCACGGCTGCCTCTAGTTGTGGTGGTTAGTCAGGGTACTGCAATCTCATAGTTTCCAACTGCTCTGGTGTATTTCCTTTTTTGCCTGCTCTCCTCAGCTACCAAATCATAACAGTATCACCGGCCTAAACTGAAAATTATATGGTACTCACAGAAGGGAAAAATATTGTGGAAAGAAAAAAAAAAAGTTGTCAGAGTTGTCAGAGTTTTTTTTTTTTTTCTGTTTGTTGCATTTTTTTTTCCCTCTGTATCTCTGGGTGCTGAGGAGGATTTTTTTTTTCTCTCTCAATGGAGTTTGCACAGTTGTCTGGCCGTGTGGATCAGCTTGCCACTGAAGTTCGGAGTATTGCTACCTATCTTGCTAGGTTGCCTGTTGTGGAACCTAGGATTCCCATGCCAGATTTGTTTTTAAGGGATCGAGCTAAGTTTCTGAATTTCAAAAATAACTGTAAATTGTTTTTTGCCTTAAAATCTAAGTCCTCAGGGAACGCAGCGCAGCAGGTTCAAATTGTCATCTCTCTCCTGCGCGGCGACCCTCAGGATTGGGCTTTTTCCCTGACACCTGGGGATCCTGTTTTGAGTGATTGTTATGATTTGGTAGCTGAGGAGTGCAGGTAAAAAGGCAATACACCAGAGCAGTTGGAATCTATGAGATTGCAGTACGCTGACTAACCACCACAACTAGAGGCAGCCGTGGAGCGTTCCTACGTTGGTCCTAGACGCCTCGTCACAGCCTGAGAAACTAATTACACCTAAAGATAGAAATAGGAAAGCTATCTGCCCCGGAGCAGAACCCCAAAGATAATAGAAAGCCCCCAAACATGTAATGGCGGTTAGACAAGAAGAAACACTGACACAGAAAGAAAATAGCATGAGCAAACGCTGGGGCCCAAACTAACTAAATAGAAAAGGATAGGAAGGGTACTTACTGCAATCCCAGAAAACCCTGAAAAGCACCAACTCTACTAATTTCAAAAACACCTGAGATCACACGACCTCTACCACCTAAATTAGTTCTCTGGTGTAACAAAATCAAAACAGCAGCCACTGAAAAAACTGCAAAAAGCAAAAGTACAAACATCAGTGGCTGAACTAACTGAGAGGGCAAAAGCCCCCGGAGGGGACCCTGAAGGCCCCCACAGAAGTGCAGGACAAAATGCAAAAATGTAGCACAAAAACAAAAAGAAGAAAATGTCTTATCTGATAGCAGGAGATGCAGACACGACACAGCAGGCTACAAGGGAAACAGGATTCAAGGATTGAGACCAGAACAATTGATCACCGGCAACCCTGATGGGAAGGTGACTCCCTTATATAAGACCAGTCAGTAACACCTGATTCCCAATCCTCACAATCTTCACTGGACAGACCAGCACCGCTTGTAACCACCAGAGGGAGCCTCTGCTCAGAACTCATCTCAAGCCCATTCACAACAGTACCCCCCCTTGAGGAGGGGTCACCGAACCCTCATTTGAGCAACAGGTCGGTCAGGATGAGTTCTATGATACGCACGGATAAGTCTCCTAGCATGGATGTCCGAAGCAAACACCCAAGAATTGTCTTCCTGACCATAACCTCTCCATTTAACCAAATACTGGAGTTTCCGTCTAGAAAAATGAGAATATAATATTTTCTCAACCACATACTCCAGATTGCCCTCAACCAAAACAGGGTCAGGAGGCACAGCAGCAGGAACCACTGGCTCAACAAACCTCTTCAACAAGGACTTGTGGAACACGTTATGGATCTTAAATGTCCCTGGAAGAAGCAAACGAAAAGAAACAGGATTAATAATCTCCATGATCTTATAAGGTCCAATGAACCTAGGCTTAAATTTAGGAGATGCTACTCTCATAGGAATATTTTTTGAGGACAACCAGACCAAGTCCCCTACTTTAAACCGAGGACCATCAGTCCTATGCCGGTTAGCAAACCGCTGGGCCTTCTCCAGAGAGAGGGACAACCTCTCCACTACCTGATCCCAAATCTGTTGCATACGCTCCACAACAGAGTCAACACCTGGACAGACAGAAGCCTCCGTCTGTCCTGAAGAAAATCGAGGGTGAAACCCAGAATTACAGAAAAACGGAGACATCAAAGTGGCAGAGCTAGCCCTATTATTAAGAGCAAACTCAGCCAAAGGCAAAAAAGAGACCCAGTCATCCTGATCAGCAGACACAAAGCATCTTAGATAAGTCTCCAATGTCTGGTTTGTTCTCTCAGTTTGACCATTGGTCTGAGGATGAAATGCCGAGGAGAAAGACAATTGAACACCCAGTTTAGAACAAAAAGTCCTCCAAAATCTGGAAACAAACTGGACTCCTCTGTCAGAACAATGTTTCAGAATGCCCTGAAGAACCACGTTGAAGGACAACGGCATTCAGAGAGGAAGGCAACTTAGATAATGGCACAAGATGTATCATTTTGGAAAACCTATCACAAATTACCCAGATGGCGGTCATTCTCTGAGAAACAGGAAGGTCGGAAATGAAATCCATAGAGATATGGGTCCATGGTCTCTTGGGCACAGGCAATGGCATCAACAAACCACTAGAGCGAGAGCAAGGCTTGGAGCGAGAGCAAGTCCCGCAGGACTGCAAAAATTCCCTGACATCACGAGACAAAGTAGGCCACCAAAAGGACTGACTAACCAAGTCTCTAGTACCAAAAATTCCGGGATGCCCAGCCAATGCGGAACAATGAATCTCAGACATCACACTCTTTTTCCACTGGTCTGGGACAAACAATTTTCCAACAGGGCAGCACTCGGGCCTATCCTCCTGACACCCCTCCAGAGCAAGTCTCAAATTGGGCGAGATGGCGGAAAGAACTACACCCTCTTTCAAAATAACAGAAGGATCAGATAACTCAGGAGAGTCCGCAAGGAAACTCCTCGAGAGGGCATCCGCCTTAACATTCTTAGTGCCAGGAAGAAAGGAAACCACAAAATTAAAACGTGTGAAAAACAAGGCCCACCTGGCCTGTCTAGGATTGAGTCGCTTGGCAGATTCCAGATAGACCAGATTCTTATGGTCCGTAAGGACCACCACCTGATGTTTGGCTCCTCCAGCCAATGTCTCCACTCTTCAAAAGCCCACTTCATAGCCAATAACTCCCGATTATCCACGTCATAATTACGTTCAGTAGGAGAAAATTTTCGAGAGAAAAAGGCACAAGGGTTACTTTTAGAGGTCTCTGGATCTTTTTGGGACAAAACGGCACCTGCCCCAATTTCAGAGGCATCAACCTCCACCTGAAATGGCAGAGAAACATCAGGCTGCCGTAGAACAGGAGCAGAAGTGAATCTTTGCTTAAGTTCCTGAAATGCAGAGACTGCCTCAGGAGGCCAATTCACCACATCAGAACCCTTTTTGGTCAAATCCGTTAATGGTTTAACAATAACCGAGAAATTACCAATAAATTTACGATAAAAATTGGCAAAACCCAAAAATCTTTGAAGAGCCTTTAATGAAGTAGGCTGGACCCAATCACAGATGGCCTGAACCTTGACCGGGTCCATTTCAATAACAGATGGGGACAAAATGAATCCCAGAAATGAGATCCTCTGTACTCCAAAAAGACACTTTGATCCCTTCACATACAGAGCATTCTCTCTCAAAATCTGGAATACAGTTCGAACATGTTTCACATGAGAGTCCCAGTCATTAGAAAAAATCAAGATATCATCCAAATAAACAATCAGAAATTTGTCCACAAAATCCCTGAAAATGTCATTCATGAAGGACTGGAAGATGGAAGGAGCATTAGTGAGCCCAAAGGGCATCACTAGGTACTCAAAATGCCCTTCAGGGGTATTGAATGCCGTCTTGCATTCATCCCCGTGCTTAATGCGAATAAGGTTATACGCCCCCCTGAGGTCAAGCTTGGTAAACCAAGTAGCGTTTTTCACCCTGGAAAAAGGTCAGAAATCAAGGGTAACGGATATTGATATTTCACAGTAATATTGTTCAAAAGACGATAATCAATACACGGCCTTAATGAACCATCCTTTTTGGCCACAAAGTAAAAAACCGGCACCTAAGGGTGAAGAGGATGGTCTGATATGACCCTTCTCCAATGATTCCTTGATATAAGACCGCATAGCGTCATGTTCAGGTACAGACAAGTTAAAAAGGCGACCTTTAGGGAATTTACTACCAGGCACTAATTCAATAGCGCAGTCATAGCTCCTATGGGGAGGCAAGGATGCAGATTTACTTTCGCTAAACACATCAGAAAAATCAATCAAAAAGTCAGGAACATCCTGAGCCTGGGGGGAGGCAGAAAAAACAGGAGTGTTGGTATTAACACATTGGCAGCCCCAACTGGTTACAGACACAGATTTCCAATCCAAAACAGGATTATGAGACTGTAACCAAGGGAAACCCAGTACGATAATATCATGCAGATTATAGAGAACCAAAATTTGCAGCACTCCTGGTGATCAGGTTCAACCCTCATTATCACCTGAGTAGAGAACTGAGGTTTATTCTCAGCCAAAGGGGTAGAATCGATCCCCAGTAGGGGAATAGACTTCTGTAGGGGTATCAATGGAAACCCACAACGTTTAGCAAAATCATAATCCATCAGGTTAATAGCTGCTCCAGAATCAACGAAAGCCTGAGCAGAAAATGAGGACAGAGAGCATATCAGAGTGACAGTTAATAAAAACTTAGTCTGAACATTTCCCAAGACAACTGAGCGTGCAAAACGTCTTCCCCGCTTAGGGCAGACTGAAATAGCATGATAGGCATCACCACAGTAGAAACATAACCCATTGCGCTTTCGAAACTCATGACGCTGTGCCCCAGACACCACTCTACCACACTGCATGGATTCAGAAGCAGGTTCACAAGGCAACACTATTCCACGCATACTTCTCCGCTCACGCAAACGTCTGTCAATTTGAATCGCTAATGACATAGAATCATTGAGACCAGAGGGGACAGGGAATCCCACCATAACATCCTTTACATTATCTGACAGACCCTTCTGGAAAAGGGCCGCCAAAGCGTCGTCATTCCATTGGTCAGGACTGCCCACCTACGGAATCTCTGACAGTATAACTCAGCGTCATCAAGCCCCTGATTTAATGCCAACAAGGCTTTTTCAGCTTGATCAGTGACATTAGGCTCATCGTACAATAACCCCAAAGCTGAAAAAATGCATCAACATCACTCAAAACAGGATCCCCAGGTGTCAGGGAAAAAGCCCAATCCTGAGGATCGCCGCGCAGGAGAGAGATGACAATTTGAACCTGCTGCGCTGCGTTCCTGAGGACTTAGATTTTAAGGCAAAAAACAATTTACAATTATTTTTGAAATTCTGAACTCGATCCCCTAAAAACAAATCTGGCATGGGGATCCTGGGTTCCACAACTGGCAACCTACCAAGATAGGTAGCAATACTCCGAACCTCAGTGGCAAGCTGATCCACACGGCCAGACAACTGTGCAAACTCCATTGAGAGAGAAAAAAAAATCCTCCTCAGCACCAAGAGAAAAAGAGGGAAAAAATGCAACAAACAGAAAAAAAAAAATCTCTGACAACTCTGACAACCTTTTTTCTTTCCACACTATTTTTCCCTTCTGTAAGTACCATATAATTTTTCAGTTGGGCCGGTGATACTGTTATGTTTTGGTAGCTGAGGAGAGCAGGCAAAAACGGCAATACAGAGAGAGTTGGAATCTACTGGATTGCAGTACCCTGACTAACCACCGCAACTAAAGGCAGCCGTGGAGCGTTCCTACGTTGGTCCTAGACGCCTCGTCACAGCCTGAGAGGTTAACTACACCTAAAGATAGAAAGAGGAAAGCTATCTGTCCCGGAGCAGATCCCCAAAGAACATATGAAGCCCCCAAACATGTAATGGCGGTTAGAAAGAGGAAATACAGACACAGACAGAAAATAGTATGAGCAAACGTTGGGGCCCAATCTGCCTAGACAGAAAAGGATAGGAAGGATACTTACTGCAATCCAAAAAAAACCCTAAAAAAAGCCAACGCTACTAATTGCAAAAACACCTGAGATCGCACGACCTCTACCACCTAAATTAGTTCTCTGGTGTAACAAAACTAAGCCGCAGCCACTGAAAAAACTGGAAAAGGCAAATGAACAAATAACAGTGACTCCAGAGGAGCTGAGAGGAGCCCAAGCCCCCCGGGGAGGGGAACCTGGCTAACTTCACAGAAAAGCAGAGAAATATGCAAATGGTAAGCACAAAAACAAAAAACAGAAAATATCTTATCTGAGAGCAGGAGAAGAGGCAAGACTCAGCAAGCTTCCACGTGAACCAGGAAACAACGTTGAGACAAGAACAATTGATCACCGGCAACCATGATGGAAGGGAACCTCCCTTTATATCCAGCCAGTCTGTGATTCCTGATTGCCAATCCTCATTGAATGGTTCAGTACTGTTTGTAACCACCAGAGGGAGCTTCTGCTCAGAATTCATTTCTAAAACATTCACAACACATACCTCCACATGCGCCTTTAATGTTCCCCTAGTGTGGACATTATGTGTGACATTCATAGGTGTGATTCTATGCATTAGTGTAGAGAGATCATGGATTGCGCGATCTCAAATTGTATGCGATGCCTTGGTGATCGGGGGCACGCATGCGTCGTGTGCTTCCTCCTGTCATTGCGGTGTCATGTGATGAGTCATGTGATACCGCTGACAGGAGCTGATAGAGCGCGCTGATAGGTGGTAATGTATGACGTGCACTGAGGGGCGTGCCCCACAGTGTGGCTACAGGCGCCGTGTGTTAATGCATGTTCTTGAGGGAATCTAGGAATATGTGTGTTAACGCTGCTGATTGGTGTAGACTTGAACACACCTCTACACTGGGTTAGTAGGCTGAGATCTATTGGTGAGTCTTGTGTTTACATTTTTTCTCATTGCAGGATTTTGTGGATAGCTACTATGGTGACCAGAATGCTTCTATATGATAGGTTCACGGATATGGGACACGATGCAATATGTGTATTCTTTATTCAATACTGCATGTTTCTTCACTTCCTATGTATGTATTTTTAATGTATTTTGATATGAAATTTATACCACTTTTTTCAATTGTATGTGTTAATTATTGCTGGCAGTTCCTTGTTTCTGATTGGTGGAATGTTATCCACTTCCTATATAAGGCTGCCATGTTTGGTGTTTGTTATGCTTGAAAAAGACCTATGGAGGTCGAAATGTCGCATCTGGCAAAATAAAGATATGAATGATCTTCACCTGGATTGGTATGCTGTTCTTCATTCACTACTTGATATGTCCTTTAAATGTCATCTTGTAGAAAATGCCGCTGTCTCTACTGAACCTCCTCCCAGGGCCACTAGACGCGATCACTTCCCCGATCGCTGTGGACATTTGTTAGCATAGTGTCCTGTCTGCTGACAAAGGTTACAGACCACGGATACTCGGGACGGCCCGAGACTTGGTACTGCACGAGGTAACCTCTGTGGCCTTTTGGGATTCGGAGGTTTGGCAAAGGTGGGAGCCCAAACCCAATCCTCTGCCTACACTGGGCCCCCGCTCGAACCTCCGCTTGTGAAAATGGAGGTCGATGCGGGTAGATATGGAGATAAGCTTCTCCAGTGTGGCGGGAATTCCCTAGTAGCCAAAGCGTCTTTAACATGGTAGCCAGTCCTCGCCAGTAGAATGGAAATGGAAATTTATCCGACCAGTTAGCTCTGAGGCCAGAGTCCGAAACTGGCGGAAACGACTGACCAAAGACGAACCCTGTGCCCATGCCAGCATTGGGCGCCGTATCGTGGGGGTGACCTGAGGTCCAAAAAGACCTTTTTGACCCCCCCAGGAAAGAGGAGCACTCCGCACCCGATCATCCGCTCCCACAGCGGCGGCCCCCCCAAGCTCTCCCCCGGAGTGCGACAGTAAAAAACCCCTTGTCCCGATCCGTGGGGAAACTTCAGCCAAACCCCGGCTGTATGGCATGACTCACGAATCCCCAAATTTGCTTTGCCCCCCCGCAAACTTGTCAGGAACGGGGAGGTGGGTAATTTTGGGCAGAGGGGGCAGAGGACAAATGGCGCCGCCGCTACGGTAAAACGCGACTGCGGTAAATCCACAGCAGGGGTGCCCAACAGCCCCAACCTAACCCCCAGTGGGATGTATTGCGGTAGACGCTGGTCATACGCCTTTTTTCTAGCCAGCCCCCGGGGCCATATTTTGTTAAGGGCCACCTGATAGTTTTAAGGGAGGGGGGCTTCGCACCCCGGTTCCACCGTGCAGGCGAGCCTGCTTAGTAAGATGGGTAAATTTGCATAGGGCCCAAACTTGTTATCCCCCAAGTCACAGATGAAAGCAGTGCACTATATGGGTTTAAAGCGACTCGTTAAATCACAGAGCCCCTGTAACAAAATGTGCTTTGACTCACAGGGAACACAGAGACTGTTTGCGGTTGCAGTCTGGGCAGAAAACAAACCCCAACAAAAAATCCCCCCCGGAGTACCCCGGTTTTTAAAAGGCTTTTCACCGAGCCTGAACACGTGCATACAATCTCCCACCAGGTCCCCCGGATTTTGGGGTTATTTCAGCAGCCAAACCACAATTTTAAAAAAAAATTTTTAAAACCCAAAAATTTTCACCGCAAAGCCCTCAAACCATCCACCTCCCCCCCATATCACGGTGGGAAAAAAAAGTAGAGTCATCCTTCCCTTTCTGTGGCAAAGCGTAACAAAGCAAAGTGGCTACTTTGAAAAAACCTAAATATAGACTTTTTTCGTTTTTCAACTTTTTGAAAAAGTGTAATGTAAACCCACATGTTTAATTCTATTTTGGCCTTCATGTATTCTACAATTTTCATAGACAGGAAAATACAGAAAAATCTTTGAATGGGGTTGCCCAAAAACTTTTGGTCGTACTTAAAATTTTCAAATATCAGGTAACAAAAAAAAAGACCCCTTGTCAAAAAACTGGCAAAAAATAGCAACCCACTCACTCATCGTATTTTTAAATTGCTATGCAAAATTATTGTTTTTTTGTTTTACAGCTGTTATGGAAATTTAAATTTAAAAGGATAAATCTACCCAAAATTTTTCCCCGTTGCTTTCCAATCTTATAAAAATGTCTTTTTGAGCTGCTCAAACGAAATGGGAATGTCAAATGGAAAAAGTGTCTTTAAAGTTCAAAGACCAACAGTTTATTATTCATTCAAGGTTTTAAAATTTCCCCAAAAGGGGTGGTTGTCAATTGCAACAATAAAAGCTTTGGTTTTGGGTATAAGAGATAATTATGAAATTTGTAAAAGGGGAAGTAGCAGATTTATTGTTTATTGTTTTTCCCCCCTTTTCCCCACGGACTAGTAAGAAAAAAAAAGATATCTATCAAGACTTCTGTCCTTGTTTCCTTTTTGGGCCCGGGAAAAAGTCCTATGGCTAAGCCAGGGGGCCTTTGCAACGATTTAGCTAGCACGCTTTTCATAGATTGCGAGCCAGGTTTTTAGCAAGTGGATCATCTAAAAAAAAAGCATATATATTATATAATATAATTAATATATGGAAAGCAGTGAGGGACATCACTTCAGGAGACTCTAATCTCCCCCCCATTTCATCAATGAAGGAGGAAGGAAAAAAATTTCTTGCTGGGGGGAAGAAGAGGAGCAGCTGAGATAGCAGCCGGTATGTGAGCGAATTCATAGACTGCGAGAAAAGAAACTTGAATGCCATGGACTTCTATTGCCCCACCCGGATTCCCCCCCCCCCCCTCCCTTGCCAGGACTTTTTTAGCCCCCCCCCGACCTGCGCCCCCATCACCCCTCCCTATGCCAGGTTCCCCAAACCCTACCCAGATCTCCCTCCCAACTCCCTTCCCTATTCCCCCTTTTTTACACTTGCTTTGGAAAAAAAAAGTGTATTTAGTCTGCCATAAAGCTTCTTTTTAAATTTATTTGAATAATATTTTTCCATGACTCCCCCCTTGATACCACTTCCCTAAAACCGCTCCCCCCCAAAGCGCTGAAATCTTTTGTGCTGCCCCGGGGGTTGGACAGAAAAAATGCCCCCCCCGATACAGGTTTTCGCAAATGGGCGGCGGGGGTCGTCCCTCAGGGGTTATGTGTTTTTTAACATAGTCTTTTTTTCAACGATGTTCAGAAAAGTGGTATTCTTCATCAATAGGATCTGTTGGTCAGTCAGAGGATCCACGACATCTTCTGGTTAGGGTCTCTTCGGACGGGGTTCCCCTTCGATGCGATATGTGAATCCAAGCGGCTTCCCTCTGTTCAAGGGTTGGTGCATCGGGGCCTTGGACAGGCCCCTAAATGGGATCGAGATTCCTTTCCCAAATTTTTTCCCAACCCCCAGTCTCCCGTTTTTAAGAAGTGCGTACCGGACCGAGTTGGATCGGAAGTGAAGAGAAAAACTCGGAATGGAATTAGTTTTTGAAATTAATTAAAAAAACAAAAAGATTATTTGCTTTTGCTGCTGGGAAGAATGCACCAACTTGGGACTGACCCAACAAAATTTCGCGGTGACAGTTTTTCGGGTCTCTGGGAGGTGCCTTAGCTAAACAGTGCAATTGGGAGTGGTTCACCCCAGGGTTTGTGTGTCTTTGGGGAAAATTTTTAGCATCCTTTTTTAAAATTTTTCCTTCATCTTTTACCTTCCCCTGCTTGGGGGTGGTAAGGGTGTGTAGGCCTAAATCTCCCCCTACGCAACCCCAGATCCTTGTGTAGATTTGTATGAATGGGTCCCTGATCACCTCTATCACTTCTGGAACCCGACTGCACACTATTTTCCGAAAGTAGCTGCTTTGCAGTAGTCTTTGCTGATTGGGAAAAGGTTCCCCCATCTTGAAAACATTTCTTTGCCCAATGGCTTTTCCCCTCACTTGGCGTTCCCCCGGATGTGGTCTATCGGATCCCCGAATGGTGGAGTGGTCTTGCCGGAGGGGGTCGGGGGATTTTTCTTCACCGCCAGGCTTGCTTTTGCCCCAGGTGAGACAGCTGGGTAAATTTTGGCTGTTAGGGTAAGATCCCTGAAGCAAACCCCGAAAACACCAATGTCATTCATCTGGTCTTTGACTGTGTTTGGGTCCTGTGCCCATTGGCCCCAACCGGGCTATTTGGGTGGCGGGGTTTGGAGCCCTTTGATGCCTTCCTTTTCACGTTTTGCTTTTTTCCATTCAGCCCCTTCTCCTTTTGGGCTTGGCTTGCAATTCTTGAGCAGACCCCCGGGCGTCTTTTTGTCGGGGTTTTTGTTTTTCATGTCATGTGTAGCCGCCCCGGTCTACGCCCCTCCCCCTTCTCATGTTTTCTTCCTTTGGGTTTTTTTGGCTGCCTGTCCCCTGTTTTGCCTCACGCCTCTTTTGTTTTCAGTTTTCCTGCGCTTTTGATTTTTAAAAATTCCCCTTTGGAAGTTGGGTACGCCCGCAGTTCCTGAAGGCTAAGAGCTTCACGGTTGTCCCGTTGCTGTGATGAAGCCCCCTTCAGCGCAGAGGGCCCAAATCGTGGCTTTGCCTCGAACCCTGTAGTCGGGTGTGTTTGCGTCTTGCCTTCTCCATCTGGCAGGCCTTGTCAGGCATCAGTTTGCCCGGGGCTGAAGATTTCTAATTGCGGTCACGCATTCCTGTGGGGAAAATTTTCTTCATCATTGCAAATCGGAAGCCTCTATGGAGGATAAATTCTGTAAATTTTGTTCTGAAAACCCCATAGAATCCCCCTTGGGAGTGGGGTAGAGGGCCGGGGGGGACTGTGGTCTGGAAAAAAGGCGTGAGGCGCCCAAAGATGTCTGGCGGGGGGGAGTTAAAATTTTGGTTGAGCTTGTTGAGGATTGCCAAGATGGTTGGATGAGATTTCATGGTGCCCAAAAAGGGAGTCAGCAGCTTCCCCGGGAAGGTGTGCGCAGAACGCCATCAGGAAGGAAAGGGGTGCTCCTCTTGCAATTTTGATCCAAGGGGGCTGGAGGCAGCTAAAAGCCCTTTTTTCCCCCGTGAATCCATGTCAGGACTCCGTAGCGCCTTTTTTGAAGAGTTGAAGGCTGCGTCGATAGAAGGAGCGGGGGGGTTCGTTATGCAAAAGGAAGGGCGATAGGATGAGGCATCAGGGTCCAGGTTCTGCAATACACACTAGACCAGGAAAGGCCCCCAGCTTTTCGGAGTTGTTGGGGGGCCTTTTTTTCCCCGTGGGGGTTCCGTCGTTTTTCGTGTTTGTTGGGGCAATACAGTGTCCCAGGATGTACTTCTTCGACACCGCTGGACTTTGTTTTTTAACCTTGCGTTTTTGTTCCTCAAAAAAGGGAAAAGGCTGTGCAGGATAGTGTCAACCCGCAAAAGAGAAAAGGGCATCCCCCTGTTGTAGAAGAGTGACCCTCATATTCTGCAATCCATTGACGAGGATGGAGGCATTGCTTGGTGAAACTTGAAGGGGTTGTTTTGGACCTGAGGAACACTTCCATATGCACTGCAGGTGCGTGAAGCAGGCAGGTCACCAGGTGGAGGGGGCCCTGAAGAAGGGACTGGCCGGTTTTTACGGGAAAACCGGAGGGCGGGACTTTGAGGCAGGGGTTTCGGGTTCAGCACTGTTGGGTTTCAATACCAGCCCCCTTTTACGCCTCCCCGGGCCCGCACCATTCTGAACTCGGACGTTTACGTCTTTTTCTTCCGTGGAAATGGTATTGTTCGATGGGGAGGCAGCCCGTTTGGCCTTTTTTGTCACTAGCGGAGGGGATCCCCCCTCCCGGCAAAGAGCGGGGGGGGAAAAAAGCGCTCGGATCCACATCATGAGAGATGAGCCACTGGTTTCTTGTTCTCCACCCAAGGGGGGGCACTGTGTTACACCCCCTCTGGTCACAGTGGCTTCTTGTTGGAAGGGGGGTCCAATGGGACGTGGGGAATGGTTGATTGCAGGGGGAAAAACCCCCGGGCTTGCAAAAAAGAACCTCTTTCGTTGAGCCCGGGTGAGGTGTTGCCATTCAAAAAAAGGAGTAGGGGGCCCTTTTTGAGTTGAATATCCGGCCAAAATCAAGTTCTCAGCGCTTCTTAGGTGAGTTCACTTAGACCTTCAGTTGGTCAGAGACATCTTTTCTATGGGTGATGGAGTGGCTTTCTGGACTATGTCCAGCATCTCCGGATAGCTCATTGGGTTGTTTGAGGTTCCTGTTTTTTTTGGGCAGGGGTAAAAAGTGTCTGGGGGCCCCTCTTCCGGACACTCTGGCGCTTTTAGCTTCTGCATAGGTCCCTCCCAATGGTTGAGGGGGGCAGGTCTTTTTCCAAAAAAACTGGACATGGGAGTGTTCTGGCTGAGTCCCACGCTCAGGGGCTTCATAATTGGAAAAACTGACTTGACCATCAAAAACCCCCCCAGGAGAGAAGTTTTTATAGATAGGTGGGTTGCGGAGTTCCACAAGAAAAAAATTTACTACCCATCCCCTTCGGATATTGGCCCCTGTGGGGTTCCCGGGATTGGGGGGCTCCTTTTTATGGACGGGGTTTTCACTGCTTTTTTTGTTTCTTTTCTTTGGGCGAAGTCGGTGTTTTTCCCTTCCGGAAAAGACCAGACCGCCCAGTTGTAACACTGGACCCTTTTGTCCCGGGGGACTCTCCTTTTTCTACCCAGCAGGGATCCATTGCATT